>OX246756.1:20000000-21200000 GCA_945910035.1 Brachypalpus laphriformis
AGATAGTTTCTTTGACGTGAAGACTTCCTCGGATCTTTAAACGTCTTAACATCTTGCTGTCATGCGAAGCATCTTCATTTCAGCTGCCGTTAATTTACCCTCATTCGTTTTGTACTTTGTCCAACATTGTGAACCGTATGTGAGTTCTGGACGCACAACTGCAATGTAGAGTTTTCCTTTCAGATTAGGGGGCATTTTTCCATGACAGAAGATAGCGGAGTATTCCCTCTACTTCATCCACCCAACGCTTAATTGGGAATCACTGTTCCATTCAAATAAATGTCTGAAATAGGCCAAGTACTCGGTCTTTTTTGGACTAATGTGGTAGCCATTCCCCTTCAAAACATCTATTCTTACGTCAAGTGCTCGTTGCAGGGACGTATGATCCTCACTTATGACGGCCCTATCATCAGCAGAGAATAGCTGATCCACTTTGGGGTGCGTCACCTTACCTTCGAGCAGATGGTCAAGAACTGCAATACAGAGTAAAGGACCTAAGACACTTCTCTGGTGCACCCCGATCTTGATTGGCAATTCTTCCGTTACTCCAGCGGGACATCTTACTCTTGTCTTTTTTCTTCGTACATGTCCATGATCATTTGTACATAGGTTTCTGGAACCCCTCGATATCTTAACTCCAACCATATCAGATCTCGTTATTTTTATTGTTATATTTTATTATTTGGTTATTTGTCGAATGCTTTTTTAAAGTCAACCAAAACAATATACAAATGAATGAATGAATCATTATGATTTTCCATTAAGATCTTTTTACTTTGGATTGCATCTGTGGTTGATTTAGCTGCGACAAACCCGCACTGATCATCAGGTAGCCGTATCATTTTTCATGGAGTGTGACATCAATTTGATCGAACTGTAATTATCACAATTTCGCGAAACACCATTCCCTTTGTACACAGGGAGAAGGTAACTCTTCCTCCATTGATTCAGTATTGGATAACCTCTTATAAGTTTGGATATGGGAACTCCGAGTCATCTGAACCCGATGTCTAATACCTTTTTACAGAACTCAGAGAGTACCTCGTTTGGACCAACCGCTTTCCGTTTTTTTGGAGTATTTGACCGCCTCAGTAACTTCTTCGACTATAATGTCGGGTATTTTTTCACAATTAGAGGTGGTTCTTGGAAAGTATAGTGAGGAAATTGTTCATTAAAAAGTCCTCCAATCGTCGTCTATGCAGGATTTTTTCGTCATCTATAAGAGCTGGCCGTGAGCATTTTTAATGAACTTTGGCGAACGAATCTCTTGAGCATTCCTCCATTTTAGGCGACTAATTTTAAGACGGTTCCTTGAGCTACTCTGTAGAGTAGTTAAGTGATTCTTACCGCGGATTTCACTGTTACATACTCGTAGTATATCCATTTAGGAATATAAAAATGTAAGTTTTGTCTTTGCGTTCTTAAAAATTCAATCGGATACATTTTTTCATTGTGATCATTTAATGGATAATTTAGTTTAGCAGCTTAATCAATGATTTCTTAGCCTGCAATACTCATAGTCCTACGATTACTATAGTACCTCTTACAAATGGTTTAGGATTGGTCAGCCAATGCAGTAACGGATGTAATACATCCCGAAAATTTTATTTGCGAGAGCTAGGTGCTTACATATGGTACATATGTAGCTAATAAAAGATGGGATCAAACAATCAGCATTCGTTGTGCCCGCCGTGGCGTAAGTGGTTAGTGTGTCGGACCACTGTGCTAGAGGTTCCAAGTTCGAATCCCAGAAAACACCAAACAATTTTTTCACGGTCCCACCTCTCGCGAACGTCTCACAAACATCCGAGAGTATTGTTGTCTCGAGAAAGCTTCTTAACACAAATTTCCCTTTGGATGCGGCACTAAACTATAGGTCCCTTCCATTCGTGTGAAAAATATAACGGACACAACATGAGTGGTTGCGAGAAGCTAGGCCCTGGCACTTATTAGAGCTGTTGCGCCAACTATTTCTATATATATCTGCATTCGTTTCTAGACTTCCGAATTTTGATACAAACCCCAAGCAATTCATTAGCTGGAAAAGAGAGTTTGAAAATTTGAGTGAAAGTGGAGGTTAATACTATTTATTTATTTATTTATTAATTTATTTATTTATCTACTGAGCTTATCTCTAACAGATAACAGAATTCAATTTTTACCAATTTTTAAGTAATAGTTGCATTTTCTAATAAACGTTTTTTTTTAAATCACATCTATCAGAATATAAATCCATAATATTAACATAGGTATTATATAATTTAGCACATCTAGTGATTGGTTCATTTGCTGCATAGTTATAAATATGTCTTGGAATATATAGCAAATGTCGAGACCGAATTTTTTTCGTTATAGAGATAGTTACTTCTTATCTCTAATGAACGTCTTTCCAAAAGAATCACAATTTCAAAAGGGTGTCAGAATTGGGGCATGTAAAATGGCACCGAGACTATAAGGGTGCATTAGAGTATCGTACTTAGTTCTCATTTGTTTGACCGACTATTTGTGTTTTTCTAGTTTGATCCTTAAACTTAAACATGTATATTGACGTCACAAATCAGACTTTAAGGACTTCCTTTACTGAGTCTTTCTCATTATATAAGTTAATATTCAAAGAAACGTCAGAAATGCTGGCAGCTTTATCAGTCTGACTCAGTGCACTTTATGAAGGAGGTTTATTAAACAACAATATTTATTTTTTCGTTCAAGTATTTTATAAGAATACCCACTTTTTTTTTTTTTTTGTATTTTATAAGAAGGTTTGAACTGATTGCACCGCTTTTTGCAGGCTGCTCCCTCAATGAGCAACTAACTTAATACATAAATATATGAGACACACACCCACTACTTTTTTTACATTCAAAATTCGAAATCTAGATTTTTCCTGATAAAATTAGATCGGTAATCTTTATTCTACTAGCTTACTTCCAAGAACTTCCTAATGAAGATGATCAAAGTGCTGAATACCAGTCAAGAGCAATGAAATCACCTTGTATTATAGCTCTACTCATTAACGGAATCAATCCAAAATTGTTCAATAATTATGATGTTAATTATAACCCAATAGTCTATAAAATTTTCTGATAATAGCCCTTGCACGATGGTGTGTTTATAATGCTTGGGTGATGATTCATACCCAAAATGAAATTCTGCGGATGAACTTCTGCTAATAAATGTTTATTCTAAGGGGGTTTTCTTTTCTTACACAAATTATGAAATACTCGTAGTTCGAGTCTTCCACTCATATACGTTTTATCGTGCGACCTCTTATCAGGTGCGATCTTGTGAGTGGTTTTCTACAAATTGAGCAGGCGTGTGACTGCTTGATATATTAACTTCAACTAATCGTATTGATAAATAAGTCTAATTCGTGTTCTCTTGTTTGCAGGTTATCACCCATCGACAGAACACTGCCATCGATGATTTACGCTTGCCATCCAGAGACATAAGCATTACTTATTTAAATATCACTCACTTCTAATAATGGTACTTCCATTTGGACTTGGACCCGATGGGCAACATCCGGCTGCTACGGGCCGCACAATGATACCACCAACGGCACCACCTGCTGAACCACACGTGCCCATTGTAACAGCCACAGCGGTGTCCGCAGTTGTGCCACAAAACTTCAGCCAGTACATTGAGTTTATTGTGGTCAACGGGGACGATCGTTACATGATCCGCTGCGAACGGAAGGCGGTGCTCGAGAATAGTGTCGAACTGGCGAAAATAATCCATGCCGGTCCGAATAGTGGACGCAAAAACGACAACCACTTCCAGATATCGAATGTCGATAAGCGGGACTTCGAACTCCTTATTCGATTCCTCGAAACCAAGTTCGTCAAGTACCGCGATCACTTGCACATTCTGGAAATCCTCGAATTAGCTAATAGGTTTAATTGCCCCGATCTAGTTATCCACTGTATCAGAGAGCTTGACTTGCAGCTAACCAGTGCCATTGTATTGGATGTTTTCCGTTCACTGTGGTATTACAACAGCGCGACTCCGTCGACGATTCATCAGAATGCTGCGGTGACTAACCAGGAACCTGTGAAGGCATCCTCGAAAAAGTCCAAGTCAACAACAACCAACCCGTATCCATTCACCGCTGAAGACTATATGATCGCGTTGTTGAATAACTCCCTGCAACTGATCGACATGCATGCCGAGCTAGTGCTGACAAAGGAACAAATGACAGCGCTGCGTTTCGAGGAGCTGGAAATGATCGCCAAGCGTGATGCCTTGCAACTCCATTCGGAGTTGGCCCTTTTCGAATGCCTTGCTGACTGGTCCGTGGAGGAGTGTCAGCGCAAGAAACTCGATCCAAATGCAGAAAACCGCCGGAGGGTTCTAGGTCCACTGTGTTATGCCCCGCGTTACTTAACCATGTCACCGAAGGACTTCCGCAAGGCGTGCGATCGTGTCGAGCTCCTAGATCCTGCGGAGGTGTCTCTAGTGGCAGATGCGATTGATGGCAAGAAAATGAAACATCTCACCGCCGAGCAGTCTCATATGTTGGATAAATTCCGCACGCCTAGACCGGAATTCGCGAAAATGCCCATCCACCTGAGCGACCGGAGTAATCCGAAAAATTATCCGAAAAAAATGCGGCGTGCCGAGAAATCTGAAAATGGAGAGGACGGTTGCTGGCACAACTTTGGAATGAACTGCTTAGCGGTTTTTGCCTGCATTTTCGACTGAGTACCGCCTATAAGTAGTGCTTCGACTTAAGGATATGCTAAGTTTATATTCAGTGTTGTGTCGTCTTCAAATTTTACTTTTGTAAATTATCCTTTTTCGGAGATATAATCACACACACCCACGCACATGCGATGTTTGTATACTTTGTACCTAAACACATACAGACACACAAATTGAACGTGAAACTAAGAAAACGAAAGAAATTTTACAAAAAACAAGTGGAAAACTAGTCAATTGGGAGAGAACGAGTTTGCATGAAAGATTAAATAGTGTAAAGCAAAATTTCTAGAAATTTAACTATCGTTATGGAATTAATGTTATTTTTTATGAATTTGTTAGTGTATCTAGGATAGATATTGGATTTATTTTCTTTTATATTTTCGAATGAGTCCTGCTTCTCAATGCAGACCCAGAACTGTTATAGTTTTAGCTAAATTCTATGTATTTGTTAAGTGTTTTGATACTACGAAATATGTTGCCATATTTTAGCAAGTGTGGAAATGGGAACACTAAATTATGATTTAGTTCCTCAAAAAAGAAAAATTGAATAAACTGTTACATTTAGTTTGAAATTTTTTTGGTTTACTATATTTATTTCATTTTTAAATTTCATTTTTAAATTTTTTACCTAGCAATGTCTGTTCTGAGGGACTGAATGGAACTATGTAGTACTATAGCGTTCAAAATGCTTCTGATCCGAGCGTGTGTGGAAATGTTGACAGTAATTTACGAGTATATGCCATTTTTATATACTATACTTTCTCATGTATTTGCATATACTTTAACGCCGCATCGAATTATGATCGAAACACTTCTGTAGACGTTTAAGAAGGAAAGAGATTTCAGAACCATTTGAAACTGCTGTCAGAAAAGTACTGCTGATATTCATTTGTTCGTCTAAATCTTAAAGGGCCTGTATTCACCTGCATCCTATGCATGTCAAAAAGTAATTGTCGACGAAAGGATCTCTGATCACTCACCTCAACTTTGACATACACGAAACGACAAGTGGAAATAGACCATAAGGAACTATTTGGTCGCTTTTACTTTAAGAACGATGTAATTATATGGTATAATTTTAATTTCTTTTATACATAATGTTGTCAGGAGCTCTAACTCGTTTTTGCATAAATCTAGATTACACTAGCAGTTATAGTACTTGAGCCAGAGCCCTTATTCAACTTCAATAATGCCTGTTGATTCCATCGTGGAGTATTTGAAAATTAAAGTCTTTTGGAAATATATATGATTTTTGGGTAGGATTACCATCGACGAATTTAGAAAACTGTGAAGAAAAGTCACTGAGGAAAAAGTATCAACAATTGCAGTGCATATCATAGTACTAGTATAGATTATAGTACGCTAGTGATATTCAGGGTTATCGTGAATGAATTTTCCCTTGGAATTTTTCCCCAGAACAAAAATTAAATACCTTCAAAATAAGGGAAAAAATTCATCAGGGAATAAATAGATATCGCGATTGCATTAAAAATTCTCTTGAATTGTCATTCATGATATTTATTTCTTTTCCGAGGAATTATTTCCACTTTTTTAAAGAAACTTTATTTTTGCTCAGAGGAAAAATTCCGAGCGAAAAAAAAGCGAAACAGTCGTAGCTTGGTGTTTAAATTGATTGCTCTGTTTCTCAATGTTTAGAAAACATATAGCGTCAGCTTTTGCTCCTCCACTGCTTACATCTAATTCGTCAGTATGATAGAAAGATCAACGATTTCAATTTTGGCGGAATTTATCCTCAGTCCAACACAGGTTTACCTTTGTTCCTGAACAAATAGATATTTAATACAAGTCAGGAAATGGTTAAGACTTCCAAAAAGCGTCCACAAAAGTTTAAAAGAAGTAACGTGTATACAAGTTACTTCACGGTACACAGTGGAGATGTGTGCTTGTTTTATTAGAAAGCACAAGAGTTTACTAGGATCTGTAAAGTATTTGCGGTTGAACTAGCAATAATCACACACTCTGGCAAATTATCTCTTAAATAATCGGCTTTATTTATCCTGTTTTAAATTTCTTTAGCACAAGAATTGATTTTCGCACAATATGTACTTAAAATTGCGTCCTTACTATGGTTAAAATAAAGACAAGAAATCGAAGCACAGTCGGATAGTAATACCAAGCTCCCCAACTTTTAATTTTACTCTGCATTAGCACAATTTATTTTAAAAGCAATTTTTTTTCCATTTTTTAAATCACAATAAAATAGAAAAATAGAAAAAAAAAAAAATAAATAAAAAAAAAAATACATGTTTAGAGTATATTTACAATGCTTTAAAAGATATATTTCATATTGAACAGCAAATGAAGGAAAATAAAATTTAAATAATACCACATAAAAAAATGATTAGAAATATTATTAATAAGAATCATGTACAACCCCTATCATTTAGTAAATAATATTTTCATATTTTATCTTATCATAGATGAAATTATGGAAATATATATATTAATATAGAGCATATATATACTAGATAATATTTATTATTCATGTACTCATAAATAAAATGCAAGACTTTATCTTTAAAGTGAATTTGAGAGTGGTGGAGAATATATTAGGAAATTGTGTTATCTCAGTTTGATCTGATAGATTTAAATGTAAAAGATACTTAAGTTATCAACTCCCAATTAATATGAAATATTCTGCAACATAGCTATGAATGTCTGTGAAATAAATTAAATATATATATATATGTTTTTTTTTATTAGTACTATAACTTTTTTTATTTGATTATGTTTTTATTTGTCATTCCCCCAAAAGTAAATTTGTTGATAGTATAATTCGCAGAAGGCATAAACAAAAAAAAAAATTGATTATAGCTGTAAAGGTTTTTTTTATTATATGAGAAATAAATGTTTTGTTAAAAAATATTATAAATAGAAAAATTCTGAATGTGGTTTTATTTATCCATAGCTCTGCTATCGCTATCGGATACCAGTATTTTAGAATGCAATCATTTAAATGTAAAATTATACATTTCAGATGAACCATCAGTAAATGAGGCAACAGGATTTGGATTGGGTCTACCCCAATTTCTAGAAAAACATAATACAGAAAACAAAAGTCTGAAAAAAAATCTCGAAAAGTTAAATTCCAGAAAAAAAAAATTTCGAATGGAAAAGGTCTAGAATTAATATTAATTTTTTAAACATTGGTAAGAATCCGCGTGCGAGAATTGTTCCACCCGGGTTATGTTCGATATCCCGCTTTTTATAATCTCGCATTTAAAATTCTGTTTTTATAATCTCGTATCTTACAGTCCCGTTTTTTGAAATCTCGCTTTTCAAATCAAAACTAGTTGTTTTATTAAAAAAGGAACATGTAGAACGATTACATAATGTACCCAGTGTAATTAGGTAACCTTACTTCAATTAATTTTATCCATAACTGAATTTATGCCGAATTAAATGTGGTTGATTTTTGGTGATTATCTCGAAAAAGGGTCTCCTCTTTAAAGTGGTTAAGTGGAGCGCTTTGCGCGATTCATTTATTTAAACTCCGCTAAGGGTATGTCAACAACTGTCAAGCAGGTGCCTGTTTCTAACTCTATTCGAAAACAGTTTTAAATCCATGCGAAACATGGATATGTTCCAATGAAGGGATTTTAAAAATGTCGAAAGGAAATTGGTTTTCGAGATTTTTTTCGAGATTTTGTACTTTCTAGATTTTTCCCATTCGAGATTTATGAAATTGATTTTCGAAATTTTTTTCATTCTAGATTCTAGTCGTTCTAGGTAACGTCATGATCCCCGTTTCATTTCCGATAGAGGTGTGAACATTTTAGAAAAAGTTATTTAATTCGTTTAGCAAGTTCCCTGCTTGTCGGCTCCTTATTCTAATGTGAAGGATCTTTGCAATAAGATATCAGACTTTTAGCCATAAAGAAGACATTATCATCTTCCCAAGCAATTTTTCTACTAAGAACTTACAGTCTAGCATGAGCTATACCTAATGTTGCCATCTATCCTGTTTTTCGCGGGATACTCCCTTTTTTCAGCACCCAAAAACCTATCCCGCGAAAATTTTCTAAATCTTTTTTCATGCAAAATTCCTAATGTACCTATAAAATATTTTGAATTTGATATGTGGCGAACATTAGACTGTTACACTGTACGATAACAGCAGGCGAATATTATAAACGTTCACAGCGAATAATAATAGTCGGAAGCAATCGGATGCTAATGTCATAATTCTGTGTTAAGTTTCCTTCAGTACTGTAAATTGCAAAAGTAGCCCGTAATAGGCGTATGTGTTCGGAAGCAATTGTGTGGTTCCTAGCCATTCACAGCTGTGCAACTATCAAATTTTCGTATGAAAGAGCGAATGGATTCGGTCGAAAGAATGTCGAAACCGAAAGGAAAATGCATCTTCAACGTAAAAGTTCACGAGAGTCGACACATTGAAAGCGATTCTCACGGTGAAATGCAATTTGACATATTCATGCGTAAAGTTCTACCACTTTTTGAAAACGAAGCCAGATTTACTCCTCCAAATTGCTAAAATGGAGAAATATTCTACCAAAACTGATGCCAATGCGAATGCGATTAACGTTGAAGACGACGAAGTTGTAACAATGTTGGTTGGTTGGTATGAGCGTATAAGTATTTTTGACGAATAAGATATGAATTTGCGGAAGAAATTTTTTTATATTTGATTCCTTTTATTATCCTTTGTATTATCGATATTCCGTGAAATTGCCGAATTTAGTGAAGTTTTCCCATTTTTCGGCCAAAAAAGATGGTAAGTTTAGCTATACCTCAATGGTTTACATAGGAACTTTTCTAATGACTAAAAGTCAATAAATCCGAACATCCTTTGACACACAGTACTTTGCTTGTCAATGTTGAGCGAGCTAGGTCTCTAAATCACTCTTGGTTCAAATTCTACCGGGCAATTCACAAAAGACTCGATGTATTCGAGCCATTGATGTCGTTAAGTCTTAGTCCATAAACTACATTCGTTCTTAAATTTATTCATTTGATCTGGAATTCTACAATGCAGCCATTTTCGAAAACGTCAAAGATAGTCAAAATTATCGTCTTGGAACCAAATCATTTGTGCAACCTGCGTTTTCAAACACGTTGCAAAAGCAGTTTGATGCAGATGACTTTTTCGAAAATAGCCGTAGGCAGGAAATCTGAATTTGTTACATTATATAATTATTATAATCATAATTGTTTTGAATAGTCTACTTCGGGGTTGGATAGAGCATCCAAATTCAAATATGGTATAGCCAAATACCAACGACTTACGTACAAGATATCTATCTACCTGCCTAGCTACCAGATTACATCAGTTTTTGTCGTTGGTAAATATATTTTAAACCATTGAAATCCTATCCTTGCATAATTGTTAGGAGTTAAAGAATGTACAATAGCTTTTAGTGAAAAAAATGCGGTTTTTTCTTAAACATGATTGCATACTTCCCAGCTAAACTATAGCTACAACAAGTTGAATTTTGTATGGGAACTTTGAAGTCTTTTATCTTCGAAACTAGATAAGGCTCAGAAAAATGAGCTATGGTAAAAAAAACTCAATAGGCGTGTTTTTTTTTTTGACGGATCCATACTCAGCTCACTTTTATTTTACACGCAAAGGAACAACAAAACAAAAATGAGTATAGAATGAATTTAATTTAGTCAGTGAACAAAACTATAGCGAGTGAGTATGGTGAATTGATTTCAATCTCAATCTCAGTCGTAGGCGGCTTTGTTCATTAAAATTAATTACCTTCGGTTAAATTACCTATGGCAATAATCTCCACGGAACAAAATTGTTTCTTTGGGTGTACTTTTTCTGCGTTTTGTTTCTCAAAGGTAGTTGTCATTGATAAAATTCAGTGCCACCTAAAGTTCAGATGCTTCTACTTCAAGAACTGAATTAAAAGTGAGTACATGTAGTTTTTTGACATTTTAAAAGTGAGTACAGTCAGTCTCAAAAAAAAGACCCTTTTAATATATTGCTGGATTCAAAATCTTCGAGGTACTTATTTAGTATCAGATAGTATTAGAGCTGCAGGCACTTGAATTAATATTTTACATAAATCTTCTTCTTCTTCTTCTTCCTTTTTTGGCGAGGTTATGATCCGAAAACAAGGGATCATAACCCTCCCACTTCACCGCATTTCTACTGATCCGCCTGTGGGGTTCACCTATTTGATCTTAGAAAATATCGCGAACAATATTTTATATAAATTCTGATTATAAAAATACAGATATTTTTTATTCCTTTTGCTTCTTTCTTTGGCATAGAGAATTGATCTCTTTTGCCACCCATTTAGCTCGATGTTATCCAACAGGGGCTCGGAAAGAAAAGCCCCGGACGGTCCTCTACCTCTCGCGAACGTTTTACAAACATCCGAGAGTATTTTTGTCATGAGAAACTTCCACCCTTCGATTTGTTGGAAAAATATAATGCACACAATACGAGCTGATGTGAGAAGCTAGCCCTAGGCCTTTTAAGGGCTTTTGCGCCAAATATGTATGTATGTATGCATTATTTTCGAAAATGTGTTAAATGGAAGCTGGATAAGATCTGTGATTTAATAGAAACAATTCGAGATTGGGTTATTATTCCCAACAAATCTATACGATGTCTCAAACAAATTCTCTTCGTTTAAGATTTTACTGCAAAAATATTGTTCTGTTCAAAAGCGTACTAGCCCTTAGTCTCGAGTTGTTCTATTCTTTTCAATGAAACACGGTATACAGAGACAGAGCAATTCCAGAAGTACGCCTTTGATTTTCTACACCAACTGTGTACCTACGATTCAGTGTGCATCGATAATATATTTTTCCTAAAGTATTGAGCAGCAATAATGCAGGTAGTCATAAAATTGACATTTGGATTTTTTTTTTAAACCTGTTTTCTACCCACTATACCATATGATTTTGACAAGTTATCTGATGTAAGAGTTTATATATGTGAGTGTATTTTGAGAGCACTTCTAAATGAAATCCGAAACAAAAAAACACTCCGAACAGCCAATGGAACATGTTTGAAGTGCTTTTTTCTGTTCGGAACACAAGAAGAGTACTCCTTTTTTACAATGGTAGCATATAACGATCTCTAACTGGTCCGCTTGGTTATTTTATATTGGTTCTTGTACTTGCTATTGACATTAGCTGAGGCGGAAATGTTCTTAAATTGCAGTGTAGTAAATATACTTATGATTAATTAATAGATATATATGTATAGAGCACATAGATTAAAAACATCTTTTTAAAGGGGACTTTTCCGTCGACGGGTTCAAAAATTTGAAATAAATCTATGATGAACCAAGGGCATATATCTCCATAGAAAATGCTTTTCATTTTAGAGTAGGCATTAAATATATGTATATTACCAGCAGTCAACTTCGTTGAATATTTATAAGGTTGAAATTGGTTAAGCAAATAAAGAAAATCCTTCGAGTCACTTTATTCTTTATTCGCAACATTGTAAAGTTATAAATTATTTAAAGATATTTGACCAGCATCGCAAAAGTTTTATACAATTACATCTCAACCTTCTCGCAACCACTCGTGTTGTGCGCGTTATATAACTTTCTTGTGTTTTCTGGGATTCGAACATTGAACCTCACGCGCATTTGTCCGACATACTAACCCCTGCGCCATGGCGCCGTTTGCATTAATTGGTAAATATACGATTCAACCGTCGTGCCGAATTATGTTGTACCGACATTGGCCCAACTGCTGTATGCAGCACACACACTATACAATCTGCGTACGATTAGCGTACAACCAAACATTTTTTCAGTCATTTTACACATACACATACACGGTTGTACGGTCAAGACCATGCGACTGTACGATATCGGTACAACGGTCGGTTGTGTAGATACACACGATACAATTATTGTGTACAACACCGAAGCTGTCAAACCGTTATACGCTAATTATAGTCAGTTACGTACTACCTCATACACATCCCTGAGCGCGTTATTATCATCAACTTGACAGCTGTCAAAATGTCAAATGTCATTTAGTTTTCTGTTTATGGTTTCATTCATGGTCCCACTCCTCGATTTAGGGAAGTTTTCCTTTATTTATTAATTCTTCTTCACGGTAAGATGCAAGATTTTGAATTGAAGAGGAAGGCGCTGTTCGCCTGCCTGGATGTCGCAGGAAAAGACTTGAAGGGAACCATCCTCGATCAAAGCGGCCCGGAATCGCACACAGTGAACCTGCTGAAGCGCTCAGCCCCGTCTGAAGAAATATCCTCTGATAGAACCCTAGCTAAACTCCGGGGGAGGGAGAGTATTTTCAAGAAACCCGAGCTGCCCATTGCCAAGTGTTTGAAGCCTCGTGTGGCTCCAGATTACCAGGTAAGTGCCTTCCAAGCTTGCAAGCAGAATCAATGCATAAGTTGTCTTTTAGTTGAACCCACATAAATGGAAGAAGTACAGCCTAGCCGATGTGGACATCTCAGAGCACACGAATACAGCTGCAGCGTTGTCCTTTCTAAAGGAGATCGAATCTGTTAAGGAATCCGAAGAAGCAGCAGATACCAGTGATGGGAAGATCACATTCAACAAATCCGTCAAGATAAGACGAAGCATTAGAGCCTCTGGAGAGGTCGAGGACGAAGAGGTCGATAAACCGAAGTTGAAGGGATCGAAGCTAGTCATGCCGGAGTATGTCATCGGGCAGAAGACCGAGAAGGACAAGAGAAAGAAGAAATCCCCGGTGAAGCTAGAGAAGACCAAACAGTTAACGTTGGCGCATCTTCAGGAGGACGAAGATGAGTAAGGCGTCAAATACCGTGCATAGCTAGTATGCATGAAGTAGTAGCTAAGCTAGTGATGAGTAGGAATTTTGGGCTTATTTTAGAATTAAATAAGAAATGCTATCCGTGTTTCGAATTAGAATAAAAAAAAAATATTTAATTGTTTAGAATTTTCTTTGGGTGGTAACACGAAGTCTTCTGATGTTTGAGTTGGGTCGGTAGGCATTAAAGAAGTTGGATACTGTGTAAGGCTGGAAACTCTGGCATAAGATTGTCTTCATATTTTAAGGTTCGTAAGTAAGTTTAATGTTTGATGGTACGTTGTCGTTTAAGTAAATGTAGGACTCGCCGCACAAGATACAAATGAAACCTATAATTCGAAGATTTGAGGAAGTATCCCACCATTCCTCGGAACCTGAAAGAAAAAGCTGTTTAAATACTCCTTTTCGGATAGGGCATAAGTAGTAAATCCAGAATACAACCGTCGTAACGACTTATAACGACGATAACGACATACAACCAGAATATTTTTTCACTCGTTCGTCAGAATCAAAAATCTTTTTCCTTAATGGAAACCATGTTTTTTTTTTTGCATCGTCACATCAGAAGAGTTAAAAAATCTGTACGACGGTTGTATACGCGAAAAGGCACTACATATACGATTTCCATGCAATCTATCGTATGAAACACAAGTTGTTTGCTCAAGATTTTGCAACCATACGATATCGTTACAACGGTCGGTTGTATGAATACAAAGGATACAATTGTCGTATACACCAATTATGTCCAATATCGTCTTTTCCACGCTATACAACGTAGTATGCGAGTTGTTGCGTACGAAATACACGATACAATCGTTGTACCAACGGTTGGGCAGATTTGGTGTGGTATATAATAAGAGTTTTGTGTGTTTTCACACAACCAACCGATATTGTATGTTCACATGCTCTTGATTGTACAACCGCGGTCGCATGCACATATTGTATGGAAATTGAATGGTATGTGTAAAATGACTGAATAAATGGTCTGGATATATATATAATGTACGCAGATTGTATAATGTGTGTGCTGCATATAACAATTGGTTCAACGGTTGCATCGTGTATTTCATGCTATAGATCATATGGACCTCTTGCCGATGAATATTTACATATTAATAAATTTTTGAATCGTTTTACAGTTTTTGCTCCAACTTCGATGAACAACTACTGAAAGCCTTTACAATCACCTCGACTTCTACTGTCGGTTTTCGATATTACACTGGATATATTCACAGCGACATGTTGTGAAATTTCCAAAAGCAATTTTAAAACTTATTTTTCGAGAATACTGCTACAGCTATACCCTACAAACACACATAGACTGCTTTTAAACGTTGCAATTCTTGCTTGCGAATCGTCTGGTTGTCACTTGTTTGTTTGAGTTTTAGGAGAGAAACGTATGTGGTGGCCGGGGAAGACAGACGTTTAAATAACGAGTTATAAACAAACGAATCGCAAGCAAGAATTGCAACATTTAAAAGCCGTCATAGCTTTCGCTGAACTAATATAGTTTGGCGGGTCTGAAATCGGGTGACACGCATATAAAAATACGTTCATTTGAGCGTTTCGTTTTTTTTTTTTGCTATTATTTGTCTCCTTTTCAAGCGCAAAAGAAACTATAAAGGGAGACTAGGGAGAAAATGGTTTTGCAAACAATAAAAGGCCGTAACACCGAGTCTCCACGAGACATATTTATTTCAGACTTCATGTCAGGCACCAATCAGCCATGTTTTCTTCGTAGTAAAACTCAGATTGACACTCCCTGTCAAATTTATTTCAGGGTTTATTTCCAAGAAATGAAAGCAGAAATCGATTTCTTGAAATGAGTTATTTCAAGAAATTTGCGGTCTCCATTGGAAATTTCGATTGCATGAAATATTTCTTGCAATGAATTATTGCCAGTGGAGACCAGGGGTAAGGGCAAGGTACACTTTGTATTGAGCATCCGTTCTGCTATTCCAAATGCGAAATGTTGACCTGAACTAGGGGACCGATTTCGGCATTATGTCGATCAGTTTTGATTTGCTTAAAAATTTGGCTTTACAAGAAACTTAGAGTAGAAAGAATTCTAATTTCTTAATTATATGTGAAGGTTTCAACCCAGTGTAACATTTTTTTTTAGACACTTTTACAATTAATTACTTGCTTAACAAATATTTTTACCTTTTTCCGAAAAGTCATATCTTTTTCTATTCTATTCTGAAAAAGAACCGAAATTTTTCCGTGTTCTATTGTAAAACAGGTATGAGTCTTTTCCCGAAAATGTTGACCGAGCTTACCAACCATGTTACAGGTTTGCTCCATTGTGGGACTAATACATCTCACTATCTGCTTACTGTAGAAGCTTTGTTTGCTATGATTTTGAATATAGAAATAATGAGTAAAATACTGATTATCAGTCAAAATGTTACAAGAAAGCCGCAAATGTAATAACGAATGCTGACTGTTTTCTACAGGGCACAACTGGAAAACTTGTTGCACCTTCAGAAAATATGGGTCAACAATTTCGACTTAAATGGCAGACTTTTTTCTTTTTAGGAAAGAACACCGAAAAAACGATAGTTTATCATTTTCCTCGGAATGAAACGACAAAAAATATAGCTTTACGGAGCAAATCCATCTCAAAAACTTATTCAAAACATAAAATAACCTTCGATAACATCTTGTGGGTCTCTTCAAACCAAGCTTTTAATATTTCAGAGCTAGCGTTTAAAAGTGACTAATTTCGAAAATAGACTTCCAAAACAGTTATGCCTCTATAGTTAGAAAATAGCAGGCAATACCAGTGAGAACTGTATTTTCATTTCGAAACACTGCGAATTTGGGCGTGAACTGTGAATACCATATATTTCATTTTTAAATGAGTAGGCAACCTACGTATAATTAAAGGAAAAAAATATAAAGAAATATGGTGCGTTTTGGTGAGAATTATGCAAAGCAAAGTGAAAGCTTCTCCACAAAACGATTCTAAGTCAATCTGGTTAAAAACTTTTTTTATTGTTCGAAGATTGGTGATTGAATTGAAATTGAAGTAAAAAGTATGAAAAAGTTGTGCTTAAATGTATGAAATACTACTGAATCATTCCAGTTGAATGAAAAAGCTTTTCTCAGGGAAAAAACTCTTCCCATCCATCGCAACTCATTTTCGACTGAGAAAAAAAGTTAAAGTAGTTCCAAGTCACTTTGTGTTCTTGTAGTCCGTATTAAATCTTACTTCACTGAGAGGCGACGTTTCACTAAAACGCACCAATAGCTTGCGTGAAAACATATTTGAAATGTTCAAACTATTTCTCGTTTTTCTAAATCCTTCCATGAAATTTTCCTTAGAATTCGTATTTTTTCTCTCAGACACCAATTTGAGCGATCAAATGCAATTCTTCCTCGTACTATCCCCGCGACGTCAACCATTTCCCACGAATGATTTATCACCTGCGATGCGATGATTCGCCGCGTTCAAAAATCGTCTAGAGAATTAATTGCGAAGAAAATGCGATTCCTGGGCAGATTTAAAATATTTCCTCACCTTCATACCTGCACTTCATTGTTCGATGGCAAAGCATTTCACTAACCTCCTAACAACTTGCGCTCTCGAGAAACTTTCTGAGCACTTATCGAAAAGCGGAGTAGCTGTCATAAGAAAACTGTCAAAAACCCATAAAACCGTGTGCGAATTTTTTTTATCACAATCGGTTTTCCACCAAAAATTACTCGAAATTAAATTAAACTAAAGGTTTTCAAGGTAAATTGTAATCTGCCATTGATAGTGTCTTGAAGTAAATCTCCTTCGAGGCCCCTAGCGACTCAAATCGCGAATTTTCTCCGGAAAATTGTGACGACGTCGTGAGGCGAAGCGTCATTTTCTCCTTTTTTGCGGAACTTCAGACCACTTTTTTGCAAGAACTGCTCTTCCAAGGAGAGAATTTCTTATCAAAGCATTTCGTGTCGAAGCCGGCACCAAAATTCCAACATTTTCCGAACAATTTCCAAAATTTTTTTGGAAATCTCCGACCGATTACATTGAACTGTAATCGATATCCATGCATGTGCTAGCTAGCCGTCCCTTTCCCCCGCTCACCCACGCACTCTCCTGTCACTGGTTTCTCGATTATGACACACGACGGCCATTATCATTTATTGGACAGTCCTGTCCACATTTGACGTGTGTTTTGTGTCGCATTTCTGCGAGGGAAATGTTTGTAAATTTTCACTCGGAATCCTAGTCGTGAATTGAATGTCAGCTAAACACTGCCACAGCTAGCTTCATAAAGTATTTATCGTTTCAATTCGTGTTTACTTTGTGTTTATCCAAATGCCTGTGTATATCACCCCCTCACTCATCCTGACTGTGTTATCATCGGTCGGCATCGTCGCAATAATTATTATTTTAGGTAAAAAATCCGTGCATTTATTCCTGAAGGAACGCGCTGCGTCTGCAATGGCTGCCAGGGCTTCCCTCCAACCTCAGCGGGTGTGATCAACCTTTGACCGAGTCTATTTCTTTGTTTTGCAGGTTGGTTCCTGATTTGGAAGGCGTTTTTGTCGAAATTCCGCCTCGTTCGTGAGCTGCTGGGCCAGGCGATCGAAGATCAACCCGACGCGCAGGCAGAGAAGCCACCAAAACCGCGAAAGATTCGTAAAGATTAGATAAGTACTGCCGCCACTGCCGCCATGAATATCCGCTGTGCCAAGCCCGAGGACCTGATGAACATGCAGCACTGCAACCTGCTATGCCTGCCGGAGAACTATCAGATGAAGTACTACTTCTACCACGGCCTGACGTGGCCCCAGTTGAGCTACGTGGCCGAGGACGACAAGGGAAACATTGTGGGTTACGTGCTGGCTAAGATGGAGGAGCCCGAGCCGGGCGAGGAGAGCAAACATGGACATATCACGTCGTTGGCCGTGAAGCGGTCCTATCGTCGGCTCGGCCTGGCACAGAAGCTGATGAATCAGGCATCGCAGGCTATGGTCGAGTGCTTCGACGCGCAGTATGTGTCGCTGCATGTGCGCAAGAGCAACAGAGCGGCGCTGAATTTGTACACGAACTCGCTAAAGTTCAAGATTCTAGAAATCGAACCAAAATACTACGCGGACGGTGAGGACGCTTACTCGATGCGCAGGGACTTGAGTGAGATCGCCAGGGAGTTGCACCCGGAAAGGGAGTTGGACGGCGGCAACAAAATCGTTTACAAGTCGGCGGCCATTCACGATCATAGTATGCACGATGGGCACTGCTGCTGAGACGGGGCTGACGGAGGCGAGGAGGCGGTACTATATTTTAACAAATTTTTGTAGTTTTAAGAGATTTAACATAATTTTATGATTTTCTTTTTTGTATAAAGAAAGCATTTGCAAAAGAAAAATAACTGAGTTGGCAAATGTTTTATTTTTGTCTGTAAACACTTGGCTGTTTGTATTCGATTCGATTTATGCTCTCGTACAAGGGAAGTAGCTTTCTGGTCAAAGACAGAATAAATACAACGAAGCATTTTGGAATCCGAAAGCCTTTCATTTCAAATCACATCCTAGCCCTATTTGTTGAAACGAATGGTAAATACTTAGAGCTAGGGAATGGTTGATTAGATAAGCTTCAAGGACAGGAGGAAGCGTTAGCCTATCTCGCTAGTACATATACCGTACCGATGTATTTGATCTGAATTAGGCGAATGAAACGTTTTAGTATTAAATCTGGCGAATAAAAAGATACAGTAACACCATGTCTAGGATGTGATGATTTTATATTTTTCACTCATACCACATTGTGAATAAGGTATGTACCTATACCACAATTTATAGTGGAATTATAGCAGAATCTCTCCTGCATTCTGAAGGGGAGTCTCGAGGTCGGAACAACGCCAACTGCCTGGCCCGAGGTGAGAGTGGTTTTTCTACCCAAAGCAGGTAAGGCATTGCACATTGATAGCTCCTTACTATCAACGTCACAACACACCTACTAAAAAGGCAAATCTGTTGAAACGGCTTTATACTCTATAACCCACCCCATCGCCCCAGTTGCTGGACATAGAGGGGACTTTTAACAACGTTGAAACAAATTCAATTACCAATGCCCTACGCAGGCTTAACATCTGCGAAACCATCTGTTGTTTTATAGAGCATATGCTAAAGAGCAGGGTAATAATTGCATCTTTCGGAAGCAGAACTGCCAAACGGCATGCATCCCGAGGCACCCCACAAGGGGATCTACTGTCTAATGTGGAATTTATTGCTCAACGGATGCAAGGTTATTGCTTACGCAGATGATGTCGGTATCCTAATAACACTAATAACAGGCAAATACCCACAGACGCTGACCGATGTGATGCATTCTGCTCTTAATGAACTGCTCAGATGGACCGACAAATGCGGCCTCCGTTAACCCGACGAAGACCGAGCTAGTCCTGTTTACAAGAAAGCACAAACTCTCTGACTTCACTACACCCAAAATAAGAGGATCCGCTATTCAAGTTTCAAATAGCACTAGCTATTAAGGACTAAAGCTTGACCGCAAGCTTATTTGGAAAGAGAATGTCGTCGAACGTGTCAGGAAATTGCGGCCTGCTCTATACATCTGCAAGAAGGCAGTAGGATCCACTTGGGGCCTACAATCTACAACTATGTAGTGGCTATACATGTCGGTAATAAAATCAATTCTTATGTATGGGGTACTAGTATGGTAGCCTGCCTTGGAAAAGAAGTCCAACCTAAACATAAATGGAAAAAACTCACGCTCAAAACCATGCTCCACCTACTTCCGATTGACATCGTCAGTAAACGATTGGCTATCAGCTCAGTAATAAGACTGAGAGGCTCCAAGCAATGGAGGGGGCAACACACGGGGCATACACAAAAATACTTTTGATGCACCATCATCTCCCCAATTTCAGTGACTACCAACCCGCTGAGTATGATTTCAACAGGGGCTACATGCACTCAATACCGGATAAAGCTGACTGGACGCAACGCGATGTCAACGATGCCCCTTTCACGGACGGGTCCAAAACCAAGGACAGAGTTGATGCCGGAATCTTCTCGGAAGATCTGGAGAAACAATTTTCTTTTAACCTTCCAAATAATAGCGGCGTTCTTTAAGCCAAAGTTACCGCTATGCACCAAGCCGCTGACTGGCAAGCGGCTAATACACTATCAACATCGGGTATTTCTATTTATCAATCAAATCCCTCGCATCCAGCACTACGAGATCTAAGTCAGTAAAAGACTGCCGCGTATCTCTTAACTAGATAGCTGGTCAGTACAACCTCATTCTTTGCTGGGTACAAGGTCACTGAGATATACCGGGGAATTGTACAGCCGACCAACTGGCCCGACAAGGCTCCTCTTGTGAAAACAGCATAAGCATTACGGATATCGAGGCGTCAAAGTCTTATGTTAGGTACCTTATCCAGACCGACGCTGAAAAGGTGGCAAACCACTAATGGCAACATCTAGGCCAATGCAACACCGCCAGATAACATAATAAATCTAGGTCCATCGGACTCCCAAACCACAAGAGAGGAACCCTCTCCAAAATAACAAACGTTCTCACCGGATACTGCGCCATAGGAAAACATGCCCAGAGACTAGACATCCCCTAAAACGACTGCTGCAGTAGCTGTAGGGATGAAGAGGAAGCAGAGACCACCAGTCGCCTGCTATGCGCTTGTCCTGCGCTCGGCAATATTAAGAAGCCCACCCTAGGTGAATACTTTTTCAACGATCTAAATGACCTCGGCAACGCCTGCACGGCTAAAATCAACTCCTTCATATAACGAAGCAAATAGTTCCTAGAGTAAGAGGCTGACCCACTCAACTTACAAATCGGCAGTACAATGGAACTATTTTTGGTTTAAGTGCATCCTCATTGAGGGCCGATCCTAATAAACCAACACCCACCCTGATTGTCGTTGGCGTTTGTCGCTTTTCGACGATTGTCGTTTTATTTTTCAGATGTAGCACGAATCCATTTTCATAACTTTTTCAATGTAAAAGAGTTGTAATTGTATTCTACACAACAAATAAATTGCTTATTAAAGTTTACTGGTTAGCAGGTTGTAGCTATGAATAAAACGACAATCGTCGAAAAGCGACAGACGCCAACGACAATCAGGGTGACCATGTCTCTTTGGTCTGTTATTTTCTAGTTCGGAAATCATAATACCCCGAAGCGCATAACTTGCCAAGCAATATACAGGTACAATGATTCGCACACTTCGTTAGGTTCGCGAACGATTACAGGAAATCATTTCGCGAACGATTCGCAGGAAACTAACGAGTCGCAAGAAAATAGCGAGATTCTTTTCGAAGAACGTCTTCGGAGCTACTTCTCCGAACGCAACGTCGGTAGCTAGGGTACGTAGTACGCATGTCCATATTTAATGAGGTAAGCAGCCCACTACAACGTTTTGACTGATAATAATCTAAGGTCACATTCAGAAGCTGGTTAAAAGTTCTATACGTATAGAGGTGAAGAAAGATTCTAAGGCAGGAAAACCTAAGTATTCACTCTATCGGAAAAAGATCTCGGACATATTACTCTTCATCTTTCTTTTGTAAACTTTTACTTCAGAAACAGCACAAAGAGATGTATGCTTATGAAATCCGATTTTACTCTATAATAGCCTCGGGACTCGGGATCAAAAACTATCAACACCGAGCGATCTTACTTTCACTGAAGTATTTTTCCTCATTACCGAAATGGTTCTATCCACCAAAAGATAAGAAGAAGAATACAGATTTAAAACTTAAAACTTAATTGAACAGATCTATAACTTTGTATTGAAGCTATGTACTTGGAACTGGAACCATGCTCGATTTAAAGTTCGTGGGTAGTCACATTGTAATGGTCAATTGGACTCTACATTCTTCTCGATCCTCTGACATTGAATCCAACTCAACAGGAGGAATCCCTAGACGGCTCCAGGACAGATGTCGGACGTGATCCAGCCATCTATTTCTAGGCCTACCTAGAGATCGCCTACCTGATGGCTGGTTTTATCTTTTTTATTTTCTACGTCTGTCCTAAGCAAACTTACTCTAAAACGAAAACCAGGATCAAACAAATTTGCAAGAAACAAAGTTTATTATGTAATCATCTCGCCCTATATCTCCTTCATAAGCCATGCTGTCAAGATCACAATACAACTAAAAGAACCTAAACTTATAGTCCTTCACCTTAAGATATTCTACAGACTAGGAACTGTTCACCTCAATAACATCAAGTTTTCGATAAGAACACTTGCAATAAAAAAACAAACAAACAATTTAACGAACAAGACACCTAGTTCTACCCTGAAAGGTTCCAAATTAAGATGGGAACTGGGGTAAAACTTGTTTCTACGGTTCAGTATTCTTTAGGACAAACATTCTTCCGAACCCGTTCAGTGGCTCGTCTCCTTAAATACCTCAATCAAAACAAATCTGCAGGTCCAAGCCTAGTTAAAGCCCTTCCACCTGTCGTAGACCACAGGTATCTTTCCAGAAAGGCGGAAATTTGCGCACGTTCAATCTATTTCTAAACTGAGAGACAAAACCTACACTTCCAACTACCGGCCCATTACTACGTCAGTTCTTGTTAGGTCGTGGAAAGCATAGTTAATTACCGCCTTATGAGCTACATATATCGAAAGCAATCATCTTCTTAATAACCGTCAGTATGGATTCAGGCAAAAGGGTTCCACGGGGACCTGTCGGAAAATTGATCCAAGTGCATCCATCATCAAAGTGAATGCAGAGTAGTTATCCTCGTTATACTATGTATCTAAAGCTTTCGATAGAGAGTGGCAGAGACTCTTCTAAGACAAGCTCCAAGCACATGGTGTCGGTTGAACATTCTTGAAATGGAATGCGAGATTTTATATGTACTCAATCAATAAAAGTTGTATTGGATGGATGTACTTCTATCCCATTCGCAAGCGATGCTGGTGTTCCCCGGGACTCTGCTTTTTTTTTCAACGTCTATTTATCTGCTACTCTTCATAAGTACTCATGACTTCGTCTATTCATTAACGACACTGCAGCGGGTGCCCCAAGTTGTGGAGTCGCAATGACAGAGATTGTCAGCTGAACTCAACCTTGATATTGTTGTTAAATATTATGAATTGGGGTGTCGCAAATCGAAGTGAGTTCAAAAACCTAGTGATATCTCCTGTCTCTGAAGCAGGACTGTACAGTAGTTAAACAAAATATGAATGAAGTTGACATTGAAGAAACCGATGGTTTGTCAATGCCTGGTATGAATAAGCCCAGAATATCAGAGGATTACTGAAGCTACGGAAGGTGATGCTAGATGCATCGGATTTCTCAAAAGATGTAAACATTTTGGGCCTCCTACCGACTCGGGTACGATCTAGAAAGCTTAAATTCATGCAAAACTTACATATAATAGCCTCGGGACTCGGGATCAAAAACTATCAACACCGAGCGATCTTACTTTCACTGAAGTATTTTTCCTCATTACCGAAATGGTTCTATCCACCAAAAGATAAGAAGAAGAATACAGATTTAAAACTTAAAACTTAATTGAACAGATCTATAACTTTGTATTGAAGCTATGTACTTGGAACTGGAACCATGCTCGATTTAAAGTTCGTGGGTAGTCACATTGTAATGGTCAATTGGACTCTACATTCTTCTCGATCCTCTGACATTGAATCCAACTCAACAGGAGGAATCCCTAGACGGCTCCAGGACAGATGTCGGACGTGATCCAGCCATCTATTTCTAGGCCTACCTAGAGATCGCCTACCTGATGGCTGGTTTTATCTTTTTTATTTTCTACGTCTGTCCTAAGCAAACTTACTCTAAAACGAAAACCAGGATCAAACAAATTTGCAAGAAACAAAGTTTATTATGTAATCATCTCGCCCTATATCTCCTTCATAAGCCATGCTGTCAAGATCACAATCCAACTAAAAGAACCTAAACTTATAGTCCTTCACCTTAAGATATTCTACAGACTAGGAACTGTTCACCTCAATAACATCAAGTTTTCGATAAGAACACTTGCAATAAAAAAACAAACAAACAATTTAACGAACAAGACACCTAGTTCTACCCTGAAAGGTTCCAAATTAAGATGGGAACTGGGGTAAAACTTGTTTCTACGGTTCAGTATTCTTTAGGACAAACATTCTTCCGAACCCGTTCAGTGGCTCGTCTCCTTAAATACCTCAATCAAAACAAATCTGCAGGTCCAAGCCTAGTTAAAGCCCTTCCACCTGTCGTAGACCACAGGTATCTTTCCAGAAAGGCGGAAATTTGCGCACGTTCAATCTATTTCTAAACTGAGAGACAAAACCTACACTTCCAACTACCGGCCCATTACTACGTCAGTTCTTGTTAGGTCGTGGAAAGCATAGTTAATTACCGCCTTATGAGCTACATATATCGAAAGCAATCATCTTCTTAATAACCGTCAGTATGGATTCAGGCAAAAGGGTTCCACGGGGACCTGTCGGAAAATTGATCCAAGTGCATCCATCATCAAAGTGAATGCAGAGTAGTTATCCTCGTTATACTATGTATCTAAAGCTTTCGATAGAGAGTGGCAGAGACTCTTCTAAGACAAGCTCCAAGCACATGGTGTCGGTTGAACATTCTTGAAATGGAATGCGAGATTTTATATGTACTCAATCAATAAAAGTTGTATTGGATGGATGTACTTCTATCCCATTCGCAAGCGATGCTGGTGTTCCCCGGGACTCTGCTTTTTTTTTCAACGTCTATTTATCTGCTACTCTTCATAAGTACTCATGACTTCGTCTATTCATTAACGACACTGCAGCGGGTGCCCCAAGTTGTGGAGTCGCAATGACAGAGATTGTCAGCTGAACTCAACCTTGATATTGTTGTTAAATATTATGAATTGGGGTGTCGCAAATCGAAGTGAGTTTAAAAACCTAGTGATATCTCCTGTCTCTGAAGCAGGACTGTACAGTAGTTAAACAAAATATGAATGAAGTTGACATTGAAGAAACCGATGGTTTGTCAATGCCTGGTATGAATAAGCCCAGAATATCAGAGGATTACTGAAGCTACGGAAGGTGATGCTAGATGCATCGGATTTCTCAAAAGATGTAAACATTTTGGGCCTCCTACCGACTCGGGTACGATCTAGAAAGCTTAAATTCATGCAAAACTTACATATATTGGCAGGGGCTTCCGCCCACTTGTTCGAGCTTACTTAATCATGTTCAGTGTTAAGCTTTAAGGCTGATCGGTGATCAATCTACTTACATTGCAAATTTATCCGCTTGAACATCGACGGCATATTGGTCGGCAATAGTGTTGTGTAAGTATATGGATTGGCATACTCACACATTAATAAGCATCCCAAATGGAGTAATAAAAGGGACAATAAAGCACAGGGTGATGGAGCTACCCAGCACCGCTTAGATATCTACAGATGATTGAGTTAGGTACATGAATGAAAGAAGGACCTACTGCTAGGTTAGCTCATCGGGTGCTACTGTGAAACGTTAACTACCTGACTACGCGATGGACTCAAACGAAGAACCAGTCTTGCCAATCGCTGTTTCTTTGGGCTAAGAAGGCAATTGAGTAGAAAAGCCCTCTCTCGAACGACTAAGGTAATACAAGACCTTAATCATCCCAGTTCTGCTATATGGCGTAGAGGCATGGACCCCATTGAAATGGGATAAGGATGCGCTTTGCTACTTTGAGAGAAAGGTTCTTCGTGTGATTTATGGACCCGTCTGCATAGAAGACGAGTGGAGAAGAAGATATAATCAAGAACTGTATAGGCTGTACAGTTATATCGGCTCAGCCAGAAGAGACGCATACAGTGACTGAGATCACTAAGACATCTAGAGCGAATGGACATCAACGCCCCGGCCTGAAAAGTCTTTAAATCCATTCCCCAGGGACGACGTAATAGAGGAAGGCCTCACCTCAACCAACTCGGTGCGCGCAACTGGAGCAGCTGGCTAATGACCGGGCCGATTGGAGAGGTTTGTTGGTTGAGGCCCAGGTCCATCCCGGACTGTAGTGCCATCTAAGTAAGTAAATATGCGATGGACATTGATATCATTGTCAGTACGAAGTCAGTTGTCTTTGATGCTTTCTATACCATCAAACCACGAGTGGATAACATGAGTACTGTTATAAATCTGTCCTCCCCATATTGACTCAACCAATTCAACTCGATTCCCTTGGTACAAGTATGTACATTTTTCGAATCCGTTTCGAAAATACAATACATACCCACTTTCAATTAATTTCATAAAGTTCATAAAGATAGACTGCAACTATTACAAAACAAATCCATGAGAAGTATTTTGAAGCTAACCTTAACGAATTCAAAAAAAATTAATTGATCATGTTAGAGCTATTAATAGGCGAACCCCACAGGCGGATCAGTAGAAATGCGGTGAAGTGGGAGGGTTGTGATCCCTTGTTTTCGGATCATAACCTCGCTGATAAAAGGAAGAAGGAGAAGAAGAGCTATTAATTAACATAAATCTATGAAAAATTGTAACAAAACTATAAATGTGAAATGCTATTGTAAAATTATCGAAATAGCTTTTTTATAAGCTAAATAAAGTACATACATACATGTATGGAATGTGGCAAATGAATTTGGCTGTTGTTTTTATTCGAAAGGAAAACTATTGGCCAACCGACTCAGAAAAAATTCCGATCTTATCGATCTTTTCGTTACAATAGGCATTTACGAGAAGTTTATTACAGTCGAAGAAAGTTTTGATCTCTCTTCTGACCACTCTTCTGTAATTTCATTACTTGGAAAAGCGTTAATCAAGAAAAAAAGGACCTCCAAGACTTACTAGCAGTAGAACAAACTGGGAGGGCTTTAGAAATGATTGCGAAAGAAATAACGCCTTAAATGTATCACTTAAAACACCCTGTGAACTGGAGGACGAAGTTGATCGTTTCGTGGAAGCCATTCAAAGAGCGGCATGGAGAAATACTCCTTTTAGAAGCTATAAAATCAACCGCAACGAAAAGTATCCCAGAGAAATCATTGAACTGGTGAGGGAGAAAAGAAAAGCACAAAAGAAATGGCAAATCACTCGTGCACCGCAGCATAAAACTGCCCTCAACCGACTATGCAATCGCTTTAGAGATATCATTCGGGAATTTAAAAGCAATAAGATAGCGACCTACCTTGAAAATCTCTCCGCTGAAAGAGAATCAAATTATTCGCTTTGGAAAGCGCTAAAAGGCATCCGGAAACCTCAAACGCAAGCGCCACCAATTTAGAAAAACGATAGAAATTGGGCCAAGAGCTACAAAAAAAGCAGAACTTTTTGCTCTGCATTTAGAAGAAACGTTTAATCCGTTCGACGGCCCCTTGTTAACGCCCGACTCCCCAATCTGACAATTTTAAAATAAAAAAAAGTTGCATTGATTGAAAGTGATTAAAAATTTAAAGACTAAGAAAGCTCCGGGTTACGACTTGATAACGGCGCAGGTGGTTAAGGAATTGCCGAATAAAGCTCTTATAAAACTGCTCTATTTGATCAACGCTACGTTCAGATTGCTCTACGTTCCGAAACAATGGAAAGTCGCCGAGATTATAATGATCCCGAAACCAGGCAAACCTCTGAATGAGAAGAAATCATATCGGCCTATTTCCCTATTGCCGGTTATCTCAAAAATATTGGAAAAACTACTTTCTAAACGTCTACCCCGTAATCGACGAAAGACGTCTCATTCCTGACCATCAGTTTGGATTTAGAATCAAACACTCTACGAGTACAATCGGCCAAGTCCACAAAATAACTGACGTGATTCAGAAAGCTTTCGAAGAAAAAACGATTTGTTGTGGTGTAGTTCTGATATGTTATATCAAATCTACCACCCTTTTTCTAAATCTACCACATTTTTTTTGTTCAATTTACCACTTTTTTTCAAAATCCAAGTGACAACACTGTGGCGGATACATAATTGTTTCAATTCACTTATTTCACCTCGCAACTTTGGCAAATAGTGCACCCCCCCCCCCTGTGAAGGCTCACAGACGGTGCTGAGAATATGGAAAAACTGCTTCTGCAGACTGTATAACGGCGACGAAGACCAACATCCCGCTGTCAGGCAGAATGAACCATTCAACATAGACGATGATAGTCAAAATTTCCGTCCACCTGACCAAAGCGAAGTGAGGATAGCAATATCCAAGCTAAAATCGAACAAGGCTGCTGGACCTGACGGCTTACCGGCCGAACTTTTCAAGGCAGCTGGGGATGAATTGGGTAGAGTGCATACACCAACTCATTTCTAATATTTGGTCAGACGAGTGTATGCCTGATGAATGGAATCTCAGCATCGTTTGCCCGATCCACAAGAAAGGAGACCCCCTCAACTGCGCCAATTATAGAGGCATCAGTCTCCTCAACATCGCATACAAGATCTTTTCTGCGATATTGTGTGAACGCCTGAAACCTTTTATGAACAGTCTGATTGGACCCTATCAGTGCGGTTTCAGGCCAGGAAAGTCCACCATCGATCAAATCTTCACACTTCGGCAGATCCTGGAGAAAACTTAAGAATTCCAAATCGATACTCACCACCTCTTTATCGATTTTAAGGCCGCCTATGACAGCATCTATAGAGAAGAGCTTTATAGAGCCATGTCAGGTTTTGACATCCCTGCCAAACTTGTCCGTCTGTGCAGGCTAACGATGGAGAATGATCGCTGCTCCATCAAGGTCGGAGGTGACCTAACCGAGACCTTTGATGTCAAAAAAGGCTTTAGACAAGGTGACGCGCTGTCATGTGACTTCTTCAATATTGTACTTGAACGGACTGTGCGGAACTCACAAGCCAACACCGGAGGCACAATCTATTACAAGTCTGTATAACTGCTTGCATACGCCGACGATATAGACATTATCGGGAGAACTCAGCGGGCTGTCACCGGTGCGTTTACAAGCATTGAGGCGGAAGCGGCCAAAATGTGTTAAGCGATAAACGAGGGCAAAACCAAGTATATGCTGTCAACAAGGAGGGACAACCAACACCGACGAATTGGACAAAACGTCACCATGGGCAGCTATAACTTCGAGGTAGTAAGGGACTTTGTCTACCTTGGCTCTGCTATAAATTCTACAAACAAAATCAGTGCAGAAATCAATCGAAGAATAACTCCTGCCAATCGCTGTTTTTTTGTGCTTATAAGGCAATTCAACAGTAAAGCCCTATCTCGAACAACTAAGGAGACTCTGTATAAGACCCTGATCATCCGAGTCCTGCTTTACGGCGCTGAAACATGGACTTTATTAAAATAGGATGAAGATATTCTTAGTCGCTTCAAGAAAAATTCTTCGTAAGATTTTCGGTCCCGTTTGCGTTGACGGGTTTTGGAGAAGAAGATTCAATCACGAACTATACGAGCTGTACAGCGACATCGACCTAGTCAAAAAACTGCGTATTGGACGTCTGAGATGGCTAGGACATGTAGAGCGAATGGACACCAACGCTCCGGCCCGCAGAGTCTTCGAATCTAACCCCGAGGGACGACGCAGTAGAGAGAATCATCGCCGTAGGTGCCGCGCACAAGTTCAAGGGGACCTTGACCAACTTGGAGTGCGCAACTGGAGGCAACTAGCTAAAGACCGAGCTAAATGGAGAGGCTTGTTGGTTGAGGCCCAGGTTCACCCCGAACTGTAGCGCCACCTAAGTAAGTAAGTGTGAAGGCCAAACGCATTCCCTTAGCACTAAATTAAAAACTTATTTTATTTACTTGATACATAATTTATTTTCATTGTTTACTTTATAATTTATTACAACATAATTGCTGACATTCTTAATAGTCTCGTTGCCATATTTATTTATTATTTAATGCTTACACTGCTGTTCTTTATTTTTACTTTTTCCTGATACATAACGACATTTTTATTTTGCACATGAAATCAACGCATATTTAAAAAAGAAAAGAAAGATCTTTTCCAGCGTTTATCTGAAACGATTACTAATATATATTCCTAATAAATATGACTATGTATACCACTACATTATATTTTAGAAACGCATAAAATTAAAACAAAAAATATTTACAAATAAAAGAAGATAATATTGCAAAGCAAATTACAAATAGATACACATTCTTTTTTTTTTATAATACAACATTAAAATAAAAATCATAATGAAACTCTCATCCAATTATGAATTAAAATACTTGTTGCTTCGATTTTCTTTTTAAATATTACAATAACTTTTTTCTCAGTGTATATATACAAAAAAACAGAACACAAACAAAAAGTTTACAATTTATTTTCTTTTAGTTGTAGTAATGCTAGCTGTTAGATTCTCCTTAACATATCACATATATAAATATAGAATTAATTATATTTTCTTTACTTTTTTGTATATAAAACTTGATACACAGTAAAAAAATCAATTTTATTTTTAATTTTTTGCGAAACGGTATATGTAGGTATTTGAACGGAGATAGTTTTCATTTCATTTGTTCATACAAGTAGAAACTGTTGTAATGAAAAAAATCTGACACAGAGAGGTGGTCTGAAACTGTTGGCTGACTAGACCTGACATTTAGTGGGGGTCAAGGTAACATGCCGTCTTTCTTGACTGCCTTTAAGGGGCATTATGCACTTTGATTTGGTATAGGTGCTCTGCGACATTTACAAGGTAAATACTTGGCTTTTTTAAGAGATTTTTTTTTACAATCGGCATCTGGCTTAAATTGAGCTCTGCTCCGATGCATAACACAGTCGAGGATATGGGAGATCGTTCGATTTCCTTCACAAAAGTATCCTTTTTTGTTGAATCAGACACTGAATTGCTGAAGACTGGCTTAGCTTAGGAGCGATCGAATTAATTGAGCTTAGAGAAAGTCCAGCTTTGAAAGAAGTTATTCCTATTAACAGAAAGGGACTTTCTAAGCGCTTGGCTTAAACCTGAAGTTAAGTCATGGCAAATATTGCCTGCAACTTTTACGCAAAACCATTAATTTGTTTCGCAAGGATATGACAACAAATAGACATTTAAAAAAAACTACCTATATTAAATGTCACTTGCCTCGCCAGTATATATCATTGAACCTTAAAAGCAGCTGTCAACGGACGTTGGGTTGGTTCACACAGAATAGGAAGTACTTGAAAATATGCTGGAGAGGTAGGGAGATTATAACTAAGTTACTACTGTCATTTAGGTAGATACATATTTTACTTTGCTTGGAAGACTTTTTTTTTTCTTATGAATGCTTTGCTGCGGAGGAAGTAAATGATAACCTCCTACATCTCCCAGTTCCTATCCTAGTTCATTGCTAGAAAGCACTGAAAAATCTTTAAGTCTTAGTTAACTGCACCGCTTTGAGCATAGATATTTTTAAATCACTGGCCAAATGTGATATATCCACCACAGAGTCGACCATCTCTTGAACGGCTGTTACACTGGGAAAATGTTGTGCAGCTTTCTTAGACTTTGTAACACAAGTCTTGAGAGCATCTGACAAGGCGTCTGTACACCTTAAGATCCTTTCTTTAAGCTCCACTTTCGTTATGTTTCGATGTACAATGTCACCGATTGTCACTAAGTTATGCGCACTAAGGACAACAAACTTTCCGTAGGCGATGAAAAACTTTGGTGGTTGATTCTTCTCAACAGTCTCAAGGAACGAGTCTATAGCTTGGGTGAGGTAGCCCATGTGTGTTGTAATCTGTACAGCATAATACCGCACCAGGAGCTTATCATTTGGATTTAGATCGTTGCGGTCTTCTGCCGCGGCGAATGCCTCTGCTGATCTCAGCACATTATCGAATTTCTTTTGGAGATTTTGGGGGATAGCCTCTCGAAGTACAGAATTCTTTTTGGCTGCCGCGTCTTTGGATTCTAGATCTACATAATCGTTGTCACTCAACCAATCGCTGTTGTTGTTCTCATGCGTTGGGGTGTCCACGACATCAATACTCCTTTTAAATAGCAGAGGTGCGTTGCCTTGAATAAAGGACGCGGTTTGTCTAACGTCTTCAATGGATGTTTGAGCACAAGCGATAAGCTGATCTAGACTGTCGGGAGGGTAGGTAGCGGTTTTTTCGTCACTTCGTTGAAGATTATTGCTTGTCCAACCACCTTGAGCGTCCAATGCCTGCGATGATTCATGAATAAGTTTATCAGCATCTCGTAGGGCTTTGACTAGAGGGCGCAGTTTAAGGGCTAGATTACGATCTTCAGAACGGGCAGCGTTTCCTAGAGCGCCCTCTCCGAATTCAGTAAGGTCGTGCAGAGCTGTACGCAGGCGCACTGCAGCTAGTTTGACTTCCATGACAACTGGCTCGAGTTTTTCACGATTCCTCCAACTAGGTGATACAAAGGAAAGTAGTCTGGAATAGAAAAACAAAAAGAGTTTGGTTAGATTGTGGTTTTTAGGGGTTAGTTGGATATAAAATGACGAATTTATCAAGCTGAGGGCTTAATGCTGTGTTTTCGGTTGTAGAAATTTTGCTTGAATTTTGTCTACATTTCCCTAGTCTAATTGCAACAGTTATTTCAGTAATACAAAGAAAATTGATATCTGTTTTATCAGAACTATCGACGTCTCATTGAAAGTCAGACCTAGCGCTAAATACTGACACGCCTAGCTGTTGCCAATTGCTGACATGAAGAAAAACTCAAACAGGCTTTGGCTGCAATTTCCGATATAAGGCTAAAAAAAAACATGTTTAGACGGCCCGAAAGTGTGCGACTTCAAAGAATAGTAATGCTTTTCAGAAATAAGACTACTCTTAACCGAATAAATGGATAAATTAAAATGTACTACCCAGCGTAGTGAGTCAAGTGAGGTGATACACTTTAAAAGAGTCGATCTACCTCAATTGAAGTATCACAAAAGCATCTTTCTGTAAACTTTTTCCAACCCAGTACTGATGAGGTACCTGGCATCTAAGGTTTGTGTAAATTCACGTTGATACGCTTTTACAAGGTTAACTTTCGAGGTCTGTCTGTCTGTACAAATGAGGAGATTGAAACGACCGAGTCTTATTGACGCAGTTTTCACGGCCTTGTAGCATTTTGCTTTAAAGTGGTTATAAGCTCTAAATGATAACGATTCTTTTTTAAAGATACTGTGTACTGAAAACGAGTACTGTAGATTAGATACTGTTTATATTATTCTTAAACTAATTCTAAATTAATTTGTTTGCTAAAAACTGCATCTACTAGTCTAGGGATGACTATCTCCCAATATGTCTAATGATTTTAAGCCAAAAAACAGACACAACAACTTACCTCGATATCGCTGTGGTTGCTTCGGTCTGCAATTTCGCCAGAGTCTCCAACGCCGACGATAGTTCTAGTGGCAGTTCTTTGGTAACAGCTGGAATCGGAGATGGCCCCAGTGATGAGTGTTTCTCCAGCAATGGTGTTGTACAACTACCATTACCACCCGCATGCGCAGCTGTTGGTTGCGGATAGTCATACGTGTTCTGATGATGCTGTTGCATGAGATGTTGTTGCTGTTGTAAATAAAGATTTCCATGGTGTCCATTCCGCACAGCAATCGGATTCTTTCGTGGTATATCATAGTCCGGCATATTGGCCAGTGACGAGCGATTCGAAGAAGAGAACGACAATAAACTGTCGGATGTGAGCAGCGATGAATTCGAACTGCTCGGTGTCATATTCTGTTGATGCAACAGATTTATTGGTTTCGGTACATCATAGCATTCCTCTTGAACGGCACTGCCCAACGAATGATGAAGTGAGGAGGGTTTCAGACCCGTTGGCGTTGTTGATGCGGACATTTGGTCGAAATATTTCGTTGGTGTCCGACACCAATTCTTTGGACAATCGTAATTAATAGGGGTTGCTGGCTTTGGTACGTCGTATGTCTCGAATGAGTCCGAGGACATCATTGAGAGGTTCTGATAGGTGCTGCTGCTGCAACTGCTACTCGAAGTATGTGACGAGGCTGTTGATGGGACCCAGTTGTATATATAAACGTCACCATGTCTCTGGGGTGTGATCACCTGAAAGTAATGAAAAGAAAAAAGAATTGTTTATGACTGGGTGTGAGGAGAAAATCAATTTACTATGAGGAAGGTGTGTGCGTGGCATAACTCATTCATATTCATCGAATGCGTTCTAAGACAGTGGGGTGCGGATTCGACAAGGGTTTTTCCAATCCCCAATGGGATTATGAACGTACTTACTCAACCATTGGGGAGGGTTATCGATTTTTCACTGATTTTTTTAGCACTCCTGCACTAACACTAGAATTCGGTGGATGTTTTTCCGAATTTTTCTTTGAACTTTCGGTGTCCTTTGTATCCTGTCTATTGTTTGGTGTACAAATTCTTAGGAACTACACTTAATTTTATTTAGAAAATTGTAGAAAAGTATAAAAGTGTAAAAAAAAAGTTGCTAGCCATTGCAGTACGCGCAACAACCGTCTACTTGGGTGCACCGTGGAATCTCTAATGTGGATTCGCCACTATTATCTCTTCGATGGAAGTTAACTGCCGCTGCTAAGGGGAAATACTTGTGGCAGCGCAGGCGTTTTGAAGGATCTACTCTGCTCTCTCTCTTGGTGTGTTAGAAGGATATACCGGGTACCTTTCTAGTCTATGCCAGAGGTCGCTGATTGTTGCAGTAAACTTACAAGCAAAAGTCAGTTACCCGCCCCCGGGTGTTTTGACTCTCATTGTCAGTGTCAAGGAAGGGATGTACTTATATTTCATATAGTTTGGGTTTTTTTTTTTTTATTTTGGATTAAAGTTTTTTTTTTTTGTAATAGGTTCTTTGTTGGGGAGGGTTCAGAGTTTTCTTAGTTCCGTATTTGTGTCGTTGTCATTGATTTTATTCTGTTCTGGGAGGGATGGATGGATGAATGCTCATTCAATTGGAATGGTAAGTTGGGAATGGGAAAATAGTGGTGTACTTCATGGAGATGTCTGGATGAAGATTGGATTACGAATAGTCGGGGGAATTGGATAGAAGGGAGGCAGTGTGGAGATAGATGGTGATTATGTAACATAACTGCTGTGAAAATGCTCACTAAACGTGAGTGTTTTGAACACATGGCTGTTATCAGTTTTTATGGATAAGGGAGGGATCATGTGGGGCGGGGGGAGAAAATAGTTTGGTTAGGGAATCGGATGTAAATTTAAACGGTATCTTTTCTCCCGCTGTAAATTGAATTTTAAGGACATTTACTGCTGGATTATGGCATGAAACTGCTTCATTAGGCATTCTGAAACTGAAGCGGGGATGAAAGGCATTGCTTTAGGGGTGATTTTCAGGTCCATTGGTTGAATTGGATTCAAAGTGGGTCACACTTAATTGTTCATTCACTTTTAAATTAAATTCAAAGAAAATGGAGTTTGAGTCGTAAGTATTCAGCAACTGCTATGAACAGTGTAAATCGATGAGTTAGCTGTGGAATAAGGAATTAGTGCTTGCCACGGTCCTCCTAACGAAGTTGCTCATGAAAATCGGTTTACAATAACAACAGCTGCTCGCCCTAAAATAAAATTGACCTGGTTGTTTGACAGTACTGCGAGGTCTTGCAAGCGATATTTACTATCGGAATTGAACTGGGTGCACCTTTCCATCGCAAGAGTTTCTGCAAGTACTTGTGTTCTTTCTTTTTTGTACATATTGTATTGTACATATCCGTGTACCATTTAATTGTGTTGGATTCATTGCTCTAGTCTCAGCTCTGAGATAAACCCTCTTTCAAGGCAGTGTTTCGTGATCATAGCATTCTTGACAAAATTCAGAAGGAAACATCCTGTTTCTTAATATGTTCCTCATGGCAAATTTTTCTAGCACTATCTGCAGATTAAAATCTCTTAAACTTAGATCATCTCCAGTGCTACTAATAAGGGCAACGCATGTGCTGCAACGATATATACCTAGCTACTAGACTTCTTCCAGAAAGAATGCTGTTTTGAAAGTGGAGAACAAATGGGTCTACAAATTAAAAATCTGTTGAAAGTATTCAACGTTTATTATCCCTAACAGGATGTCGCAGTTCAAAGATCAATTCGTTTACAATCCACCCTTTTCGGTATTTATTGAAAGTACAACGCATTAGCTTAACGAACTGATTTTAATGATTAAAAATTAGTAAAGCGAACTAGAAGGGTGCGAAAATGTCAGCTTTTCGCAACAGATGTGAAGTATCCCTCATTACAGCCCAACGACGACAGCAAACCTTTGAATATTTACCAACAGTCACCTTGTCACCCTCGCAGGATAACAACATGTGACGACACACATTTGCTTGAGTAAACATTGTTCCAATCAAAATGGAATAACCACTGCAGCACGACTCAACCGTCCGTCATTTCTACCCTACCTACCATCCCTTTGCAAATTGAAATAAAAGTTGTTGACATAATTTTTTGCGCCGCAATCCATTGTCCCAGTGTCCTGAATTTAGTTCAAATATCATTCCCCTGTCACCACATACACCCATCAGAAAGTATTCAATTAAATTCCCACCACAATGGAATTGAATTAATAAAAAAAAATCGAAGTGTGGAAATCTGACGACTTTAACAAGTATCCTGTCAAAAACTAAACATGGTTCAGCAATAATGGGACTGCCTTGTGTGCTATGCAATGTCGTATGGTATCAAATGCTTTGTAGTATCCTCGTGCTCGACGCGCGAATGGAAATGGAGGGTTTTGAATTTGCTTTCCTTTTTTTATCAACTTGACTGTTTAAAGGATCATAAAATGCGAAAGGTGGTCAGGATCCTTTTTCTAAGCAATACAACTGGTCTGATGGCTCTTTGTGTCCCTAAGGACCCAAGATATGACTGCATATGATGATGATTGTTTGAAACTACTCAAGGATATGCTATCTATTTCGATCTCTAAACATCTGCTTTCCATAGAAAGAAAATTTATTGGTTTTTTCTTTCAAAAGGAAATTGGTAAATTGTAAGCCAATTTCTTGCACACTTCATTAGTTCATTTTGCCGCACAAGTTATGTATCTTTCGCTGATCTATAGGGTTTGAATTTGAGATGCAGATGCATGCCAAAGTGTCAAATGTACGCTCAAAGCAAATAAACTACTCACAGTTTCATATGAATACCAGGGTGCATCTTGAATTTCAAAGAAAAATAATATAAAAGCAAACTTTAGACTTCTGATCAAAGCGGTTGACTTGTTTGTTTTTATTTGGTTTTGAACGAGTTCTGTAAATATTTTCAATGTCACGGTTGTAGCAGTTTCATGCATTTATTTCGATAGAATTCGTCATGCTTTTATTTATTTTTGTAAAGGCTGTCGAGCATTTCCGAGTGGAGTGTATAAATTGTACTCAAGTGCTTGGTTCTTTCGAAGAAAATTATTATTCACTGGGGTTCTTGGTATTCACTGAAATGTAGACTATGAGTGTTAACGTGTGCCTGGAATACGCAATTTCAATTGGAATTAATTAATTATTTAATATCTGAGCTGGACTAGGAAAATTATTGGTTACTATACGGTTATTTACATGAAATTGTTAATGGAAATGGGGCGTACGTTATTGTAATGTGGTAATTATGAGTAAATATTGGACAAGTGGTATAATAAAACTATTCACTTGGAGAAAAATTAAACAAGCAACAGATGTTTTTGCGGTATACCTTGTAGGGTATCTACCAGGTTTCTGATGTCATTTGTTTTCTTGGAAAAGTATTCTTAAAATAGAAATAGGGATTTCCAAGGTTTTTTTTATCTATACTGCTACTATACTGGGTACTAAAAATGCACAGCGAATCTGTGCATAGGTGGACTATAACGCTCCGCTACTATGAACAATTATTATAGATCAGAAGAGGGATCACACATTTTCTGAGTCCAGCATATTTTTCTATATTTGATAGGTATCAGAGTTTTAATTCATTGATTTCTTTTCAAGAGGAATAGTAAGTGTATTGGAAACTCAAGGAAGCGAGAATTTGCTGCTCTTTTAATTGCTGCCTCTCCTCGCGAGGAAACTTGTTTCGGAAACTAAAGACTGCGGGCTTCCTCGTTCGATTAAATTGAAGTGTATGGTAAACTGGGGCACATTTGTTAAAGCCGATTTCGATATGATGCACTCTGAATTAAGCAAGATGATGACGCCGAATGCATCCTTTGTCGAATAGATGAGCACGTTCATAATTTGAGATTTTTAGTCTCGCGCTCAAAGAAGTAGTGGATATGGATTTTTGTGTTTTCTCGTCCCCCTTTGCTATTTTTGATTATAAGGTGGGTAAGCGATTTTCAATGTTATGAATTTAAATACTGATTTCTGTGGCCTGCTAGTGTATTATGCTTTAAAGTGAAAAATATAGTTAGAATTTGATTATAGTTAGGAGTGCTAACAATTTGTGCAGCGGAATAAAATTTGAGAAACTGGGGCAGATTCGGCATCTGAGGTTAAATATGGACACACTTGTAGCTTAAATTTTCTTTTATTAACACAGATATGGTTCGAAATTATCAAAAAAAAAAAACAAACAGGTGCAATATTGATGGAGAAATTAAAAGAGCTGTAAACGATGTCGTTAACAAAAAAAAAACAATTCACCTGCGACCAGAAAGCACGATCTAAACGTTCCGACTTTACATTCTAGACTTCATAAGCGCGACCCTTTCAAAATTGTTTAACGAGAAGGTAGAGAGAAACTTTTACCTAACCTAATATATCACACCCAACAAATTGGGCTGTTTCTAAGGAATCAACATTAATTGATTTGTTTCTTGTTTCTTAATTAAGTGTTATGTTAAAAATAAAAAAATAGGAACAAAATCAGTCATATAGTTTTTTTTTATAAAATGACTTCAGTGCGGAATGTGCCCCATCAACTGCCGAAGCTGCTCCGGAATAGGACACTTTCAGCAAACATTTTTATTTTTATACCCATCTCCACACTCACTGACTCCTGTGCACTTTATACTGACTTGAACAGCTTTTCTTCTTGGTTACACAAAAAAAAAAAACTTTCTTGAGTTGAATGTCAACAAATGCTAAGCTATTACTTATCCCTGGAAGCGTCTTCCAACAGCCCATAGAACGTATGTGATTTGCGACGACCTGTTCTCACTGTCACTTTTGTCCGTGATTTGGGTGTTATATGCGACAGTGACCTTAATTTTCGTAGCCATATTGATAATTGGTGTGTTTTCATGAGAACTATGCAAAGCAAAGTGAAAGCTTCTCCACAAAACGATTCTAAGTCAATCTGGTGATTGAATTGAAATTGAAGTAAAAAGTATGAAAAAGATGTGCTTAAATGTATGAAATACTACTGAATCATTCCAGTTGAATAAAAAAGCCTTTCTCCGGGAAAAAGCTCTTCCTATCCATCGCAACTCATTTTCGACTGAGAAAAAAAGTTAAAGTGGTTCCAAGTCACTTTGTGTTGATGTACTCCGTATTAAATCTTACTTCACTGAGAAGCGATGTTTCACCAAAACGCACCAAATATTATTAATAGAGCTAATTCTGCGCTAGGTTATGTGAAGCGTTGGTCCAATGAATTCTCAAATCAAAATCCCTGTTTACATTTGCACATTTGTAAGATACATTGTTGAATATGCCAGCCAAGTCTGGTCTTCCTATCACAATACACATTCATATTGAATTGAGTGTTTCCAACGGAGGTTGATCCGTTTTGATCTACGCGGACTCCTGTGGCCTGACAGATTCAACCTACCTCCTTACGAGCATCGTTTGAACTTGCTGAACATGCAATCTCTTGAAAAGCATAGAAAAGTTGCTTATATACTATTTGTACATCAGCTATTAGCAGGTAATCTTGACTTTGCTGCCCCAAACCATCTCACTCAGCACCAACCCGTGTTTTCTGAGGTTAGTAGCTCTCATCTGTTTCAAGTTGCACCGTATGAACTACGGGTGTAATGAACCTACATATATCTTGAATGCTGCGCATGGCTAATGACTGCCATAACCCTAACTTAGAAACTCCTTTTATTCTCCTTCCTCACTCAGTTCTAGATATATGTAGGGAAAACACACCCGTTGATTTAGAACGACTTTTTGAAACCCTGCTTAATATTAAGACCTCCCGTCACATAAGTAGCTACTTAGCAATTTTTTTTGATGTTTCTAAGACATCTAGAACATATTTTTTAAGTAACGAAAATGTGTCTTGGCTGAGCGAAAAAGATCGTCTAAGATTTCATGTTACACTACTTCTCACGTAGATTTTTGACCGAAGTCTTCGAGTAATACATTATCCTGCGCTGGAAGCTATGCTGGTAGCTAACCAATTACGTCGAGGGATCGGACAACTGTTTGACATCAACACTATCTTGGAGACCATTCCGATAGGAAACTATGCACTAACGACCTACTCGTATCATACGAAATTGTAAGCTGGAAGATTTAGGATTCAAGATTTATCTTATTACATTGTTTTTAGTGCAATTCATAACTGCGTAAATATGTTTTGAAATGAAATAAACTAAAAAGGTTGTGGCATTGCCGTCTGCTGGAAGAGTTGAAATCCGACTTAACGTGCGCAGTTGTTGGTAATTATTTATGATCGTTCTCCAAATCGATTACGATCTTCAAAGGTGATATGAAATCGATATACTCGTAAGATGGAATCATGAAGCCTCGTTCCTGAACAGATGTGAAAATAGATCATTTTCTAGGACTCAACGTTCGTTACAGCAGGCATTAACCGACTGCGGCTGGAGGTGAGTAGATTAATAATCAAGTACTAAAGTATTTTCAGAAAAATAACCTTTTTCCAAACAAAGGTCAGTAGTTTCAGAAAAGTTTTAGGACTAGTTTTATGCAAAGCGGCATAGCAGGAACAAATGCTTTTCTTTTTAACGAGGTCAATCAGTGAAACCTAGAACTTAAGTGATCCTTTAAAAACCCTTGATTTTCTGGAGGAATAGAGGATTCAGATTTCAAAATACTTTCTTAGTCCTGATTATTCCCTTATCCCATTTGCTTGCATATATCGGATAGGGGGTTTCTGATTTAGTTTTAAAGTCTCAGATCAGCTCGAAAAATATAAAATAACAAAGAGGCGACATAGCCCCATAGAGACCATGGACTTGAAAATTCAATTCTTTTAAAATTGAATCAAGGCCGAAGGCAATATGAAAAGTGAGTATGGCGTTCTTCATTCCGTAAGTTTTCCATTACCGCTTTCTGAAATTTTCTATTGGAATGCAGTGACATTTTTTAGTTGAAGGATACTTTCTTAGATTTAATGAAATTTTTAGACTTTTTCTTAGAAGAAGTAGGTGTGGCTCTTATAATTTTTAACAAAAATTCACAGATACGTATAGCATGTTCACTAGGCGAACGATATAGGTGGATTGATAGAAATGCAATGAAGTAGAAGGGGTTATGATCACTTAAGTTCAGATCATAAACTCGCCGATATAGGAAGAAGAAGAATACTAATATCTTTTTCCGTAAAGGGGTTATTCTTAGAAAAACTGCAGAAAACAAATTATTTTTCGACAGTGGTATGTGATGCCAAATTGAATTCCCTTTTTTAATACAATATATTAGGATGGTAGGTGTTTTGAACAGTTTGATATTTAAGTTATTCTCATGAACGGTTTGGAATTTCTAGAAGCTTAGTATTAATCAAAAGTTCTTCGCATTGTGAAATAGAAGTGACAACAGTAGTACGTATTCCTAAAGTCCTTTATTTGACTGCGCTCTTCTAACAATTGTATTCTTATATACTACTAGCGTTACCCCGTCCGCTTCGCTAGACGTTTCCTTTATTTGTTTGCTAAATTAGAAAACATTTATTTTTTTTCTTTCAAATGAATTTATTGTAAGGCTCTGTGATAAACAATATTTTTGGTTTTTCCTTCATGTGCGAACACAAACAAATCAGCAGGTTTCCCTACACGTGAACAGGCTACATACAATTGTCCATGTGAGAAACAATTATTTTCCAAATTCAAACCACACGCTTGCAAATATTGTCCCTGCACTTTATTGATGGTCATTGCAAAAGCCAGTCGCACTGGAAACTGCAAACGTTTGAATTCGAATGGCATGTCTGTTGGTATCATCGGTATACGTGGAATTAAAACATCTTCACCTTTGAATTTCCCATTTAAAATAGTGGCTTCAATAACGTTGGTCATTAGCTTCTTAACCGCAAGTCTTGTGCCATTGCCCAATTTTGCTTGGTTGATATTACGAAGCATGATGATTGCTGCTCCAATTTTCAATTGCAATATGTGCGGTGGCAGGCCTGGTAAATCCAATGAATTTAAAAATTCTGTGGGATAATTGACCACGTCATCTTCATTCATAATGGTATCGACTGACTTGAATGTGAACACCTCTCCTGGTATCTCTTTTAAAATGGCCTCATTAATTTCTGTAACGTCTTTGCCAAACATGTGTCTTCTATTGTTGTACAATGTTTGGAAAAACTTTTCAAATCAATTCTTCTTTTGATTGAACTACATTGGTTGGTAACGTTATTAAGCCAGTTTCATTGTCTATCGGCATATTTCCATCTCCAATTTTCAACAACTGCTTTGAAAATTCATTGGCTGATGGATCATTGTGTAATTGAACACACACATTTGTGGTTAATGTACGTGTTCTCACATATCTTCACAGAGTGGATGACTTTAAACACGCATTAAGCTCATCAACAGCGGTGGATCGAGGAATTACTGGCAAAGTTTGCCGAAAATCACCAGCTTATAATATTAAGGCGCCACCAAAGAGCAGTTGATTTCCTCTCATATCCTTCATTGTACGATTGAATGCCTCCAATGATCTCTTGTGGGCCATAGGACATTCATCCCACACGACAATTTCACACTGTTGCAACACGTTGGCCATTCCTGGCGTTTTGGTAATATTACATGTTGGATTTTCGTTGAAGTTCATGTCCAAAGGCAACTTGAGCGCAGAATGTGCTGTTCTGCCGCCGTCCAACAACGTCGCCGCGATTTCAGATGATGCGACAGCCAATGCTATTTTATTTTGCGAACGAATGGTGGCCAAAATTGTTGAAATAAGGAAAGTTTCTTCAGTGCCACCAGGCGCATCTAAGAAATACGTTCCACCATTTTTGTCTGCCATTGCTCGCATCAAAATGTCGTAAACATCCTTTTGTTGTTAACTTTGGAACATTTATTAGAACAAATTGAGTTAAATCATTGCGATTGAAAACATGTCCACGCAGCAAATCTCGATTATACAAATCTTTTAATTGCCGATTTGGCGATGGCATGCCTAATTGGGATAACGCTTTGTTTGCAATTGTAAGGCAAATATCTTCGATCATTATGAGAGCTTCATTATGCATTTCTGGTGTTGTTAGCAAATGCGGATTCGATGTTGTTCTACGCATTCGATTCAAAATATCCTGCGTCATAAAATCTGCATAATTTGTCCACAATTCAGATGGGTTCGATGGGCTACACGTTGCTATGGTTATCGCAAATAGTGTACCAATCTGATGAGGCGGTGCAATAATTGACGATTCAGCGAGCGTAGAATCCCTGTGAGCATCGTCCTCGAGCAAATGTAAGCGACGGCATGCCTCACGATAAGTTGGGCACTCTAATCCATCTACTGTTTTCAAATTTGCAAAGGATGTTGGTCCACGAACGTTGATTAATAGAAGACGTAAATAAAAACACTCGTCATGTCTTGGATGAATTGTATAAAGTCTTCCTAATGCATCGGTTTAAAATACATTTTGATGACCTGGAACTGGCTTCCCTTGCTTGCGTCTTGCAAAAACTTTGGTCGATTTATTCCATGTGTAATAATACTGCGGGACTTCCGTGTGTAAGTTTTATATATATAGATTAACTCTAACAAATAACGTTAACTATTAACTCAGTCGTAATATGATCAAAAACACCTGTATGAATTGCACCCGAACTCATTTAGGTTTTCCCCTTTTGGGCAGTCCAATTGTATCACGTTCGTTACCCAATTCAAGTGTGCTCTGTGCAACATATTTAGTTCATCGTTCATACTACGTAACAAATATGAGAAATGTTCTATATGCCAGTAGAGCAGGGTTTCCTATTCTCTTCACAGCATGCCAATAAGTGACAATTTTGAGTGACATTTTTACCCACTTTTGTTTTCTAATTGCAGTATGACAATGATGTAGACACAATAAAACTAAAATTTCATATATTCCATGGTGCTTGCCTGACAGTTTTTTAACGAACCCCATTTCGAAAAATTTAATTCAAATTCATCCGGGATGAAGAAATCCATTAGTGGAAAATAGCTCCTAGAGATGTGTATTCAGAACAGTCTGACGGCCCTTTCCTAATTTGTATCTACTGTCAATTAATTTATCTGTTTTTGACTCTCTGCTGTAAGTAATCAATTTATAAGCAACATAAGTGCAAGTTTCAAAATATCCAGGCACTTTTAGACGTAATTAATTTTATGTTCCTAACTGGCTTAACCACATGAGCACTAAACAAATAATAAACAATTTTATGTCCACTCATTAGTGCTGCAATAATTTTTTCTTTCTTGTAAATCAAACACCCCTTTACATCATAAAAACGCCACCAAGTATCTAGAATTATGTATGTCGTGACCCACACACAAAAATAGTGTTGAATGATGGAATTAATTTTTAATCCCCAATTCTGTCCTATATCATGCAACTGCAATAAAACACCCTAATTTTGACGTTTTCACACTGTCGCGCCAGACGCCCCCTCCTTTCGTTATAATTATGTTTATTAATCCCGAGGAATTTTTTCCTCCATTTTGACATTTCATTTTCTACAAAGAATGCTTAATTAACTTCTGCTGCGGTTTCGGGTCATGGAATTCCAATAAACTAATAAAATAAATCAGCTTTTAGCTTTTCTAATAGCATTTTCCCAGCCAACCTAGCATCGCTTTAAATGACATTTATCATTGGAATGACATAGAATTCCGTTTCACTTTGGCTGCCTTTCTAAGCTTGATGGGGTAAAATGTCAGATTAAATTGTCAAACAAACGCGATTAATTGCTGCGGAGAGAAATTAAGAATTCTAAAGAGCAACAACTAAATTATCACTTGCCTGAGTCCTTTCAAAAAAGGCCCTAAAACCGGTTCGAAATGATGATGATCATCATAAGCGGACGTCAAATAAGGACACACTGCCAATCACTTGTGTGTTCCCGATGGATATGTCAGATTCTTCTTCTGCCGGTTTGTCACTCTCACCATACAGTGAAGACTTCACTCAGTTCATCTTCTGTCCAAATATGTACGAGTATGTGGAAGATGTACTTTCTTGTTTGAGTAGACGACATTTGCCTCATAGGCATGCATGGGTTGGGGAGGGTAGTTAAAAATCATTTTAGGCTTTCAAGGACTTTCCAAAATGTGTGCATCGCCCTTTGTTATCTTATGCTCGATAGAGTTCATTAGTCTCTATCAGATGGTTGGTCGATATTGCGGCCAATACACTCATCGTCTCGACTCCATATTTGGCCAACTTGCGTTGGCAAAAATATATTTTATATCTCGAACCAGGGAGAAGGAGGACGGGTACGGGCACTAGTGGTCAGTTGTGTGTGGTTGACTGCTGCCATATAGCAACTTGGTTTGCAACTATAAGTTCCAAGAGAACTTGATATCTCCTTATGCGTGTGGTGCATATGGCAAACTCGTGTTTTGTTGCCCTTTCGCCGGGATTGCAGACGGATGGGGAGAAGGAACAAATTGCAAGCATGGAATAGGATCACGAACTGTATGGAGGTTGGAATCTCTTTAGCTACTGTGGAACTACGTGGAGATGAGTCCGATATGGAATGATATTTAAAAAATGCAGATGACTGATTTGGTTGGAGGAATTTTCTTCACGCTTGCCACAGGGTTGGGAACGGGAATACAAAGCACTTTTCGAGTGATTAAATGTTCAAATGCGTTTGGCCAAAATCCATTATCCGACGAACGTATTTATTAATTGTATAATTGCGTTAAAATATTTATTAATTGCTGTTAATGCTCCTGCAATATAAGAAAACGATTATGAAGTGTAAATTGAAGGGGTGGCGGTAATGGTTGTGTAAAGCGGTTGAGAGAGTGTTATGTTGTGGTTACTTTAGTTTTTAGTAAGTGGAGTAGTAGTAATTATCGCACAACTTTGCTGAATACTAAATAGGCTCGTGAAAGGAAAATAAGGCGGATTTAGTTCAGAGAAAATCGGTTTAGCTGTATTTACAGGAATCTGGTAAGAATGTCCTTAACGATAAAGTTTCGACGGTTGTTAACTTTCAAATATTTGTGGTCTTCTGTCTGCTTTCCATCTAGGTACATTGACCATTATTATACTTAAAGTCTTCCATTTGTGGGCGAGTATGGCAAACTTAAGCACTTGTATTGTAGTTTGAAATAAATTCGTCCTCGTGAAGAATAGGTTAGTGAATCATTGCTGTAGTGGTATTCAAAGATGGCTTTAGGTTTAGATTTAGCAGTAAACAGCCCGTTTTGCAGATAGATAGTTTCAGAACTGTCACCACAGTAAAGGAACCATTCTGCATCAAATTTTTATAAAAGATCCCCTTCTGTATTAGGGAATATTATCGTGGACTCTTGACTAGAAAAGCTTCAATGCTGGTTATATAGACAGAGATAAATTCATTTTTAATGCTGAAAATATCATGAGAGTGCACTTCAAGTTGTAGAGCAATGGTGCCAAGGATATGGAGATAAGGATCCTGTAGGGTTTTTCCTTCTGTATTAAAAGCTTATTTCTTATCGGTATGGTCTTTTCTTGTAGTAGCTTTGTTTTCGCATTTTAGTTGAGACGAGTTTTGTCTCTTTTTTGGATTCGGGAAGATACCTAGTAGTTGCGTTTGAATATTTCTAAAAATCTAATTAAACGGTTCACGAAATCAATCAATTAAGACAATAGATCTAAAAAAAACCTTTTATATATCTAACCAGTACTGGCCCTGGCTTTAATAGCTTAGATTTTAAAAATTCATAGCGCTGTCATGAGTGCCTTTACTTCTTCCGCCTGAATTTTTCGTAGCTGAAATCCTTTCTACTATTTACGGAAAGGTAATCCACAATACAAGCGATTTTTATGATTCAACATCGGAGCCAGGCAATATCATTTAGGGTATTTGGATAAACTCGAGTCCGTTCGCCTGCTATATGATTCTGAGGCTAGACTGCAGAAGGATTATTATATTTCCTAGCACTCACAGTTTTCAATATTATATTGTTTCAAAATGTTGTTTCATAATTAGGCTATTTAGTTGCGGCCTAGTGTAAATATGATCTAAAAATCTTTTTTTTTTCGAATTGAAAACAAGTCATGACAAATCCTATCCGTTTTCAAGATCTAAATAACAGAGACCTCCTGTAAATAAAATCACATTTAAGGACAATTAGCAACCCTTAAACCATTATTCTCTTTACAAATAAATTACAGCCGGTACTTTCTTTCATTTGTGCCACACAATACTCTAAAGAGCATTACCCTCCACAAATGACACTTAATGTGATTTACTAAACCAATGAAGCAAAGTCACCATTTTATTTGGTTCAAGGTCCACAACACACAACCTTTTGCACAAACTGAAGACAGGTAGATAACAAGACCATATAAAAGAACCGGCTTCAAACATAAACATATCAAATAAAGCATAAAATATTGCGTGTCTGTTTTTCCCCTTAACAATGTTATTCTTCCGACAAAATGAAACAAAAAACAAAATTATCCAAAAAAAAGAAACCAAATTCCTAAAAAGGACTTTTGAGCCCACTTGGCATGACACGAAAAGTAACATTCTTTGCAGATTCAAAAAACGCAAGGCACAAAAATAACAAAACAAAAAGAGAAGTAAAACCCAAAACAACACGGGATATTGGAAGTGCTATGCCAGTGGAACGCCTGTTTTCGCTTTCTTTGAGAGTTTAGAGACCCTGTTTTCGGCACATCCTGCGGTGTTTTTTTACCTGACAGCATACGCATGCTGCCAATATATTTCTCAGGTTTTTGTTCAATCGTACTTTATGCTGTTCATCACGATATATGTACGTTTCGGGCTTTGTTTCGTAGGGTAAATTATTTTTGAATCTAAATTCGGAGCAAAAAGAATACAAATTTAGTGAAAAGCAATTAAACTTTGCAAAACTTGAGACACCAGATTAGAGAGATCTCCACTCTGGCTTCGTGCTGTGTGGTCAGATTAGACAAGATATCTAGCAGACTATTCTGAGATTTTTTGAAAATTCACTGCGCTAACGCACCAACGCTATTTCATCTGACGCTAGAACGGGCGGTCTGATAATCTTGACAGACGTAGAGCAGACTATTATTATTAGAAGAACATTTTAGAAGAGAGATATTTCGACGGAGTTCTATTGTTACAGTTAGTAGAAGAAATAGTCTCATGCGTACATGTGGTCAAGGTAAAATCTGTACTAAACGACTACGCTACTACGACGACTACGACGACCACGAGACGAGACAACATCACATTCATTTGCAGAAAAAAAGTGTCTCCCTCCCCTTCTGTCCACATAAGTGGATTTGAATGTTGGCCTTCGAGTTGACAACGAAGCCCATAAAATCCGTACTAAAAACATTTCAGAAAAATTCCAATGGAAGAATTGCAACCTTCTAGTGAATGTGGACAGAAAAGACCTCAGAATCTTCACCAGAGGAGTTGTTTTACTTACTCACTTAGATCCTTTAACCCCTCGAGGGGCATAGGGCGTCAACCACGCCTGCGTGCCATCTTGTCCGGAGTTCCGCAACACGCTTGAGCTGCCTACAACTCATTCCTAATGAGCTCGATTCCTCCTCAACTGTTCTGCGCTACGTTTGCCTAGGGCGTCCCGCTATTCTGCCTGCCTGGGTGAGCGGATTCCACTGCATGGCGTATTTCGCAATGGAGTTGGTTCGCGCCGTAGGGTATATTCAATCCACTGCCACTTTCTCCTTCGTATAACAATGTTTATAGGTTCTTGGTCCGTTCTCGTATAAAGTAGTTCGTTGGAGATGCGGTTCAGCCAAAAAATCCTCAAGATGATCCTTAAACATTTGTTTACGAAGACTTGCAGCTTGCATGAGTTAATGGTGTCCACCTTCCAAGTACTGCACCCATAAAGCAGCACTGAATCTATGTTGGAGCGGAACAGTCGCAGCTTGGTTCTTAAGCTGATAACATTGTTTCTCCAGATTTTGGATAGCATTCTGAACGCAGCTTTAGCGTTCCCGATTCTGCTGCACACACCCAGTTCGGTGCCACCGCGATTAGCCGAGACCACACTTCTTAAATAAAGAACGTTAGAGGAGTTGCCTTACAGATCGTTTAACCGATTTAAGTACATATCTACTGTGTACAATTTGCGCCGAGAACGACAAAACTTTGTTGTAGATTTTTGCGGAATGACCGGAAATATTTTTGTATTTTTGATTTGAAATGAAAAAAAATGTGTTACTCTTCGATTTGGTAGTAAAAAAGGTGTGGTAGTGAACCTAAACAGGCCTACTTCGCAACAATTTATAGGCGAACTTCTCTTAATTCTCTAGTAAGCGGAGAAATAAGGTTTATCTTGTATGGTACAAACGCAAAGTGGTTATATAAAACAACTCCGACCAAAATCGTATCGCCTTTCTGCATTCATGCTTAACCCTCTCTCTGTGAAACAGCGCCCATAAATCAGTTTGCAACATTTTAGTATCCATTCTATAGTTTCTACAATATAATCACTTATATTGCCTCTAGCACCAATTTCAGAACAAAAAGATACAACAGACACACACATCGTCCAATACCCAGATTGGACACACTCAATTACAGCAAATTTATGGATAAACATCGTTTAAAACAAATAACCAGAGGAAGTGTGTCTAAAATCTCTGCAACTGATCCATAAATTGTTGCACTTAAAATGTTATTCACACTGCGCAAAATAATTTGACTGTCCCTCCCCATCCGCACATAATAATCCTGTGAGTTCACTTAAAGAGCACAAACAGAAATTTTAAACCATTTATAAAGCCTACGCCTTAAAGCTGATGCAGAAGTACAAACAACTTCAAATGAGATCATCGATTTAAGGATTGGCAGAGTGGGTTGCGTGACCGATATTGATCCCGCTGTCCAAACAAAGGCACACACAACCAGGGCACACCGCACAGTATAAAACGAAGTAACCATCACCGGAAGTTGCATTTCTACCTTCTTCTTCCAAGTAATTGCTTTGGTGTGTCATTCGAATGTTTACCTTTCAATCAAACCGATTGTGGGGATGATATCAACAACCTAAGGTAACATATTTTCATGTTTCCTTGAGGGTAAGATTCTATCCGAAGGATAAAGTTCTGATTCATTGGAATGAACCTACGCCACGTAATCATCGATTATATACTCGTACAATGTATGGTGTTCCTTTCTCCCAGTCGAATAATATGCATAACAATGAATTGGATAATATATCAAATTATCTTCTACTTAAAATGCACGCAACGTTTGGCTACCTACCTAACAGATATTTTAGTTTTATAAAAACTCAACAAAAATTCTTCAAATATTTGAAAGGAGATAAAAAAAAATAAAACAGCATTTCCAGCGAAATACTTTTAAACAAACTCTTTTCGAAAAAGCCTAATTGGAGACGTGCCAATTTTCGGATTTGAATGGAATACACAAAAATAAGAAAAGAAAAAGGGAAGAAGGAATTTGAGTGTTTTTTTCGTCAGGTATCCTGTTTAAATAAAAAAAGGAAACCACACATAACCACAGGTTTAAACGAGGACATACAGAAAAACTATAGAAGTTCGGTAAAAAAAAACGATCCGATTTTTATTTTTCGAAGTTAGTACAACCGGTGTTATTACGGGGCAATATTTGATGTGTGTGTGTGTTTTTTTTTAACTTTACTAATCAGTGGCTTAAACGATTCGTAGCCAGTAGATTGTTTTATTTTAAATTGGTTCTTGTACTGGCTATTGACATTAACAGAGACGGATATGTTCGTAAAACGTATTGCGCGTACATACTTATAAATAATGCATAAATATATAGAGCACAATTATAGATTGTAAATATTTTTATGAAACAACGATATCGCGGATACAAGCTGCCGAAATAAGGTTCTTTCGTGGTGTTGCTGGAATAAGTCGTAGGGATCGAGTGCGTAACACCAGAGTACGCGAGGCGCTCAGTGTTGAGCAGCTACTTCTCCGAATGGAACGAATGGTCACGTAGTGCATATGCCTCTAGACTGGCTTCCTAGTCGTGCCATGGTTATTATTATTATTTGTGTAGGGTTATTTTGCACTGCGACCTAGTGCCCCCTGCTAATACCTTGGGGAGGTTTGTTCCCTCGTTAGAGTCCCCTTCGCAATTGCAATTTCTGAGGAATTGTGTTTGAAGGTCATATGCTCTTACTTTGCCTTGGCGAGAATAGTTCACCTCTCTCTCTTTCTCCAGACCAGTTTCTTTTAAGAATCTGAGAATGAGAAGTGGGTCCATGGTTGGCATATCCTCTTCTGATACTTGGTATTTGCCCAAGTATTTCAATCTTTTGTGGATCAGTGCCCCACAGGACTCCAGAAGGTTGACTCGTTGCAGAATCTGCAAAGGCCTTCATTTGTTATACCTAGTTTCCATAGATGCTCCCTGAGTTTACAGTGACCCGTTAGGAAGCCTGTTAGGATCCGTAGGTTATTCCTGCTAAGGCAAATGCAGGCTTCGAATCTTTTCCGGTTGTAACATCCCAGTAGTTTCTTAGCTTGCCTCAGGCCTGTGGTGTTGTTCCAGGTTCTTGCCCTGTCTTCTCTCTCCATTTTCCTGAATTTCTTGCGTATGGTGTGTTCCCCGATTCCACAGAATGGTTCAGGTCCAATGAAGGGTTCTGAGTGCATGGTTCTTGGCCCAAATACGCCTGCCCCTGTTCCCTCTCCAGTTCTCGAACCGTCCGTGTACCACTTTATCGTGTGGCTGCCCAGTCCGTACATCGTGGATTCGTTGCTCCACTCTTTCTTGTTACTTAACTTTGTACTAAAGTTTTTCCCAAAGTTAAATTTTCTGATACTGTCGTCCCTGGGGACGGCCAGAAGGGGAAGTTTTTTGAGAAGTGCATCGTATGCTCTCGTACCAACACATTTCTCCCTTCCGATACCTTCTTTTGCCATCCTTAGGATCGTCCGCTGTGCATTTTGCTCCACTACAAGATGGAGCGGTGTTAGCTCCAGGAGTACTTCCATGGCTGCAGTTGGACACGTTCGCATGGCCCCAGTGATGCAGAGGCACGCAAGTCTTTGCACTTTAGTGAGTGTCTCCTTCGTAGTGACTAGACTAGTTCGCTTTGTCCATGCTATTGCTCCTTAAGTGATCATTCGTCTCACAATGGCAATGTACATCCATCTTAGAATATTTGGACTAAGTCCCCAAAACTTACCCGCTAGGCTCCTGCATATCATTAGAGCACGGGTAGCTTTTTTGGATATCTCCTCTATGTGCTTCTTCCACAAGAGTTTGCTATCTAGGTGTAATCCTAGATATTTCACTTCCTTTACCGGTGCCAGTATCGTGCCCGACAGTCGGATTGGCTTCAGTTCAAGTTTTCTTTTCCGTGTCGTCCTATTGTGGTTTTGGCCGGGTTTATATTAAGCCCAGCCGTGCTGCACCATACTTGAGTTACTGTTAGGCCCCTTTGTATAATATCACATAGGGTTTCCTCGAATTTCCCCCTGGCAATCAGTACAATGTCATCAGCGTAGGCTTGACAGTTAATTTTTCAAGAAGCTCATCCACAACAAGACTCCACATTAGGGGAGATAACACTCCTCCTTGTGGGCATCCTCTTGTTGTGTTGACCCTGATAATTCCATGTGAAGTTTGAGTTTCTGCTGATCTTGTTCTCAGTAATTCATACATCCACTTTGATACTGTTTTGCTAACTCGCTTTCTGTCAAGGGCTCGTTTAATAGCTTCATGTGAAGTATTATCAAATGCCCCTTCAATGTCTAGGAAGGCGCAGATTACTATCTCTTTTGTTTCAAGAGCACTTTGGATTGTCTCCGTCAGCTGATAAAGAGCAGTCTCGGTGGATCTGCTCGCTCTGTATGCATGCTGACGATAATGCAGTGGGGATGTATTAAGTACATCCTACCTTAAATGGTTGTCCACAGCTTTCTCCATTGTTTTAAGAAGAAACGATGTTAGGCCGATCGTGCCATGGTTGCCGTGCTATCAGGTAAGCGACCCCTCGGTAGGCCTAGAAATAGATGGTTGGATAAAGTCCGACATCTCTCCTAGAGCCGTCTAGCTCCTGATGTGTTCGAGTCAATGGGGGAGAATCGAGAAGGATGGAGAGTCCACCTGAGCATCCTACACCCGCGACTATCATGAAGGATTAGTGTACCATTGAAAGCGTATGCATACGACTTTTCCATATGGTAGGGGCTAGATAATTGCAAAATAAACTTGATGAACAATGGGCATTTCTCAATGGTAAATGCTATTTTTCGTTTAGAGCGGACCAGTACTGGTTATGGAAATATATATACGAGTACATATACGTAAACCCTCGTATGCTACCTGCAGCAAACTTGGTCGACGATTGATAAAATATAAATTTTTAAAGCAATTCAAAAAATGTTCGAGTTATTTTATTTCTCCTTCACAATTTCATACTTTCGTGCATTTACTAATTCGGTTTAATTTAACGGAAAATATAATATCCAAGCTTTGTTAGACCACTTACGACATTTAGTGTAAGCATTCTGGGCATCTACCTTGCGCTGATTTTTGACATCATAAGATGATCGTGCAGAATTTTGAAACTAGTTGCTTCGGATATTTTGAACATTTTTGCAATTTCTTTTAGTTTGAGTCGACTTGGTCTTTCAGGGCGCTCATTATTTTCTATTGACTGTTTACCTTGTTTAAATAAGCCCAACCACTTGTAAAACATGTTTTTAAAATGGCAAGAAGTTCCGTAAGCTGTTTGCATTTCACTTAGTATATTTTCCACACTTTTGCTTTTTTTGTGAGGAATTTAGCTACCGCGCGGAACCCAATATTTGACTCTTATTCTTTTGACTACTGCAAACGAACAAATTGTTAAAAGAACATGAAACTTTACATTTATAACTAAAAAAATATAACCCGACAACCCTAAAAGGGATTTTAGCCCCACCTCAAATGCGGTGAAGTGGGAGGGTTATGATCCTTTGTTTTCGGATCATAACCTCGCCGAAATGAGAAGAAGAAGAAGAAGAAGAAGATAGTTTAATCATTCCTAAGAGTTTCAAAATTTGTTATTTTTGATTTCAAATCGAAGCGAACCACTTCTGCAACCAGTAAGAGTTAATGGTTTCAAAAATTGCTCTCGTTCCTAACTTAATACTGAAGGATTACTACTTTTGGTTCACCTATGTGCCTATAAGGTTTCACTTAAGTTCTTACGAAACCGGTGGGATTAAATTGCTCTAGGCGGCTGGGTCGAACTTGGGCTTCAACAAACATAAGATGATCGTGCAGAATTTTGAAACTAGTTGCTTCGGATATTTTCAACATTTTTGCAATTTCTTTTAGTTTGAGTCGACTTGGTCTTCCAGGGCGCTCATTATTTTCTATTGACTCTCTACCTTGTTTAAATAAGCCCAACCACTTGTAAAACATGTTTTTACCATGGCAAGAAGTTCCGTAACTGTTTGCATTTCACTTAGTATATTTTCCACACTTTTGCTTGTTTTGTGAGGAATTTAGCTACCGCGCGGATCTCTATATTTGACTCTTATTCTTTCGACTACTGTAAACGAACTAATTGGTAAAAGAACATGAAACTTTACATTTGTAACTAAAAAAAATATAACCCAATAACCCTAAAAAGGATTTTAACCCCACCTCTTCCTACTCTCACACCTATTCCGCGAACTTAAAAAAATGACTGCGTAGAATCCACAATTATTTATTTGGAGATAGTTTAACCTAGGTGAACTCCACAGACGGATCAGTAGAAATGCGGTGAAGTGGGAGGGTTATGATCCTTTGTTTTCGGATCATAACCTCGCCGAAATGAGAAGAAGAAGAAGAAGAAGAAGAAGAAGATAGTTTTATCATTCCTGAGAGTTTCAAAATTTGTTATTTTTGATTTCAAGTCGAAGCGAACCACTTCTGCAACAAGTAAAAGTTAATGGCTTCAAAAATTGCTCTCGTTCCTAACTTATTACTGAAGGTTTACTACTTTTGGTTCACCTATGTGCCTATAAGGTTTCACTTAAGTCCTTACGAAACCGGCGGGATTAAATTGCTTTAGGCGGCTGAGTCGGACCTGGGCTTCAACAAACAAACATCTCTGGTTAAATACAAACTTTTCTGACTTCTCTGTATAATCCGTACAGTTCATCGCTTCCTACTCTCCGTTTGCATAAATCGAACCGAGAATTACTCCAAGAACTTTTCCATGAATCAACCAAGAATACTTTTAGCCCCTTTAAGGTTCATACAACATTTTATTTAAATTTGTCTACGTTCCAAATGAAATGTCAACTTTGAAATGATCATGCGTCTAATATTTACTTGAGAACTTTTTGCAAAAATTTCGAGTATGATGAAAAAAATCGCATAATAGTCTCCTTATCTAAGGTTTTTTCTAACACCAAAGGCTTCGGCTATGTTATTATTGATTTTGATGGAACAGTATCCTCGGTCATTGTGGGCGCCGTGGCTTAAGTGGTTAGTGTGTCGGATCACTGCGCGTGAGGTTTCGTGTTTGAATCCCAGAAAACACCAACAAGTTTTTCCACGGTCCCACCTCTCGCGAACGTCTGACAAACATCCGAGAGTATTGTTGTCATGAGAAAGCTTCTCAAAACAAATTGCCCTTCGGATACGGCACTAAACACTTCCATTCGTGTGAAAAAATATAACCCACACAACACAAGTGGTTGCGAGAAGCTAGGCGCAAGCACTAAAAGGCCTGTTGCGCCAAATATTTTTTATTTATTATCCTCCGTCATCATCGTGCACAGAAGGATGAATTTGGCAGGGATGCCATGGCTAGTCTAATATGCAACTGTCCGGCCTGGGTTTTCTTTGGTTTTACCGCAATACAAAAATATTCAATTTATGGTGGACTTTTCTAGTCTAAACCTGATAAAGCCCAAGGAGATTATTGACAAGAGATTAAGAAGGACAAGCCTTGTTGAGGAGACTGATGCCTTTGAAATTGGCGCAGCTCAGAAGATCTTTTTTTGTAAAAATCTGTCAAACGATGCTAAGCTTCTGTTCATAGGGAGTGCTGCCATCTGACCACTATATTACGGATGAGTAGGTACATACATATATGCTCCACTCCAAGTCATCTTTTGTTATTTTAAATACTCGTAGCTCGGTATCTCTATCTGCGTAGTAGCGAAATTTTGGTCATCATCGTTGTTTAACAGTCTGTGGAAGTTGTCTTTGCCAAGACTTAGATGATGCAGTATTATTTTCGGGCTTTGAGGGTCTTGGCATGCTCTATGCAGACAAAAAATAATAAATCATTTCTGAAACTGTTCTGTTGTGTTTCGGTTCATATTCGGAGCAATTGCCACTCGGGAGAAACCTTCTTTTGTGGAATCACGCTGATTGTTTTCCTCCTAAGAATGACATCATGTATCTATTAGTAGTTTATGGTCTCATTGCAAAATAAAAATTGCGGCACTATCATAACTTTGAATTTCCTCTTGTACTTTGAAGTCGTTTCGATAAAATCTATTTTTCTCACTAATGAATTTCCTCCTCCAGCTTTGTACAAATAAACATCTCTTTATTTATCCTACCCATGTAGTCGTATAACGCAACGCAGTTACCATTTGTTTATGGAAATTTCCGTTTTAATTCAAAATCAATTGCATCCATCAATTTCTCTCAATTACAGCAAACATTATAAATTACCGCTTAATTTGGCATTTATTTGAAAGATATTCGCTCGTATCTATTTTTTGCCATAAATGCAATCCTGCATCCCCTTAGGCGTGGGCATTAGCCCACCTCTATTTCTCATTTCCGCTGCATTCAAAAATCCTACACACCAAAGTCGGGCGTTAAAACAAATAAACTCGAACCTTTCTATGAATCAATTGCTTTGCTATTATTTTACCTTACACACGATCATGATCGTAGAATTCAGTTAAATGTATCTAAAAGTCCACCAGAGGCGCAACGAGTACATTTCTCCAAATCGATATGCAGATACACCACACCAGATACCACGATTGGAGTTGAGCTTATCTCAAGCCTTCCATCAAATTTGCAACTTTAGGTGTTTTTGGGAGCAAATAAGGAAAAAGAAAAAAAAAAAAATCGGATCTACTAACTCTGTAATGACTCGTTATTTGTGGATACTTGGAGATCTGAAACTAGTTTCCATCTTGCTGGTCATAGTAGGCCGTTTGTCTCCTGCGGTGCGCGACGGAAAGACTCCCAACTTCGAGCTTCTCACTGGCTGGCAGTAGCCACTGTCGCCGTTGGGAGCAAAAGGAAAAGTTCTGCAATGAAATGAACGACGACGACGATGGATATACACGCGTATCTGAGCGCACAAGTGTTATTGTACGAGTACACCATACGACAAGTACGGTTCGGTACATTTATGGTAATAGTCAATAAAAGCTGTTTACTTGCGATGCATGGATCTATCCACGATCAGCGAGAGATACAGAAACGAGATTGCCCTACTTAGAGAGAGTCTGTGTGCACAAACGGATTTGTCACTGTACAACGCTACGCGATGGTTGGTCCCCGCATTTTTGCATGTTGCAGATACAAATTTGTAGTCACTGCCGGCCATGTAAGTGGCTGTGCAGCGCCTGTCATCGTCGTAATCCGCCTGCCAGTCAGGTATAATTTATAAATAATTAATGGAATATGTATCATGATTTTTGCATGTGTTTTTGACAGTTATTACACATATATATTCGATGCTTATCTATGTGACACTCGGCCAACAGGTTAATCGTGATATTGATGATGACAAATGTTGCGGATGGATTTTTTCCTTTGTATCGTGCTGCTTTGCGTGGAGTACAAATGTTGCGCAACATTTAGTTGATGATAAAAGTGAAAATTTTGTTGTAATTGAAATATTGCCTCTTCAATCATTTCAAGATAAGGATGCAAGGTGTGACATTTTCACAGGGTCATGTGAACCCTGGTGGTTGTACAATCTTGTACATATGAGACTGCTAACTACGAAGTCACACAGTAGTAGTGGTTCGTCCACATGGCTGGTGTGCCGTAATATTTATTTTCAACCGAAAATTCAACCTATAACATTTTTAAAGCGTCTACACTCTACAGAATTATTATTCTCCTCAGAAGAAAATCTAGAGTTTAAAGATAAGAGATTGCATTCCAAAACTATAAAGACGAGGAAAGTTTAGCGTAGCAAGCACAAAGATAAACCTAATTTTATCAACGTCCTGACTAGGCAAGACTTAGAAGCTGCTAAGAAACAGATCTACTGTGCCCTCCCATACTAGAAATTCTAGTCGATGATATACTAGGCTTACAGCACTTACAGTTGCTACAATGAACCGGAGTATCCTGAGTGGATCTAGCAAAGGTAGATCCATTTCTGATAGTACATAGGCACATAGGTGATTTCCTCTTTTGTGGATCAGTGCTTCGCATTCCATAAGAAGGTGCGCTGGTGTTTCTGCGAACTCCCTGCAGAATTTGTAGTGTCCGTCTCCCCCGATTGGTCTATGTCAGACCGGTTTCAAGTCAGGAAAGTTTCCAACCGACAAAATATTTACACTGCGGAAGATCTAAGAGAGAAATCAGGAATATCAGATCAGTACCCACTATCCTACCGATTTTAAGGCACCCCAGCTAGCCATGTATTGTTTTGGAATCCCCGATAAGCTCGTTATTTATGCAGACTGATTATGGAGAGCGCAGGCTTTTCTATTAAGATAGTTATTAACGTCAAAGTCTTCATTGTAGGAAAGGTTGAGAAAAGTCATCGCGTTCACATGGAATTTGTTCAACATTGTTTTCAATAAAATTGTTCGAAACTCACAAACCAAAAAAGTACATTTCGACAACAAAAAAGGATCAAATTCATCGACAACTCGGACAGAACTTTAGACTAGACACCTTAAAGTCTTAGGTAGCTAAATACTCTAATTATCTAGGCTCTGCTATAACTAAATATGTCACACTAGCGAAGAGATGAAAAGAAGAACCACACTTGCTAACCGTTCCTTCGTTGCTTAGCCCAAAGTAATTGAACGACAAAAGTCTTCGTCCAGCAACAAAGTTAAATCTGCATCTGTATAATTCCCTAAATACCCTTGTATTACTGTATGACAGAAAGATCTTGGACTGGATCTAATTGGTACACGGATTTTTGAAAAATTGTAAATGGAGTGGGTGCCGGAATTTCGGTTCCAACTTAAAATCTGCTGTGAAATTGAAATGAACTACCACTATTTTACCGCCATCCAAGAAGTGCGATGGGATGGGCCGGGCAAAAGGAGGATAAAAAACTGCGACATCTACTATGGCGATTGCTACAGACAACAAGGACAGCGTCTATTCGGGTACGGATTTGTCATTGGTAGCAGACTTAGGCAAGAAGTCTTAAGTTTCCGGCATGTGAACGAGTGCCTCATGACTATCCGTATTAAGGCTAAATTTGCCAACATTAGCCTAATATGCGCTCACGCCCCTCACGAGAAGATGGTTGAATTCTACCAGCTCTTGGACAAGACGCATGAGCAATGCCCTAGCCACGACGTTAAAATTATCCTAGGTGATTTTAACGCAAAGCTAGGAATAGAGGACGTCCTTAGTAGCGTAGTCGGAAAGCACAGCCTGCACGACATCACATCCAACAAATGACTCAGGCAAGTCGACTTTGCGGCGGGACGAAACTTTGTCGTAGCTAGTACGCGGTTCACGCGGTTCCACGTCTCGATATTCACAAGCGAACATGGCTTTCCTTTGATCGAAAAACTGTCAACCAAATCGATCACATTGCGATCGACTTTCCGAGGAGCCAACTTGAACTCGGATCACTACCTAGTTGTAGCCAAGGTATGGATGCGGATATCCAGAACGGAGCGAAATCAATGAAATACTGTGAGGAAATTTGACGTCGGGCGCCTACAATCGCAAGAGACCGCCAGAGCCTTTGCCAATCGAGTTTCTTCTAATCTTAATCTAAGTCCTATGCCACCAGCAGCAAATGCGGAAGACCAGTGGCAGCGTTGCCAACAAGCCATCAGATATGCCGCCTCTGATGTACTGGGTTTCTCTCGGCCACCACAATGAAACCCCTGGTTTGATGAGGAATGCCGGCAAGCAGATGCAGCAAAACAAAGCGGCGCTTATTCAAACTGCGGCAGATCTAGGAAAACACCCATGAATATAAAATCGATACCCACCACCTCTTCATCGATTTCAAAGTTGCCTATGATAGCGTGTATTCCTAAAGAGACGAGTTATACAAAGCCGTGTCTAGTCTTGACATCCCTGCCAAGCTCGTCCGTTTGTGTAGAATGACGATGGAGAACTCTCGGTGCTCCGTTTCCGGTGATGTTAGGAAACGTCTTAGTCTACATAGTACTTCGAGAGAATTGTACGAAACTCGCAAGCCAACGTCGGAGGTACAATCTTTAACAAGTCTGTATAACTACTCGCTTATGCCGATGACATCGACATAATCGGAAGAACTCAGCGGGCCGTCAGTGGGGCTTTCCCGAGTATTGAGATCGAGGCAGCAAAGATGGGCTTAGCTGTCAATGAAAGCAAAACAAAATATATGCTGACTACAAAAAAGGACACCCAACGTCGGCGTCTTGGGCAGAACGCCTCAATAGACAGATTTAATTTTGAGGTAGTAAAGGATTTTGTCTGGGCGCCGTGGCGTAAGTGGTTAGTGTGTCGGATCACTACGCATGAAGTTCCAAGTTCGAATCCCAGAAAACACCAAACAGTTTTTTCACGGTCCCACCTCTCGCGAGCGTCTGACAAAGATCCGAGAGTATTGTTGTCACGAAAAAGCTTCTCAAATTGCCGTTCGGATTCGGCATCAAACTGTAGGTCCCTCCCATTCGTGTGAAAAGTATTACGCACACAACATGAGTGGTTGCGAGAAGCTAGGCCCTGGCACTTTAAAGAGCTGTTGCGCCAAATATTTATTTATTTATTTATTTTTTTAAAGAATTTTGTCTATGGTGAGCTCCGCAAATGACATCAATAGGGAGATCACATGAAAAACTACTCTTGCCAATCGTTGTTTCTATGGGCTAAGAAGGCAATTGAGTAGCAAAGCCCTATCTCGAACTACTAAGGTAACTCTCTATAAGACACTAATCATCCCAGTCCTGCTGTATGGCGCAGAGGCATGGGCTTTGACAAAACCGGATGAGGATGCCCTTGGTTATTTCGAGAGAAAAGTTCTTCGAGCGATTTTTGGTCCCGTCTGCATAGACGGTGAGTGGAGGAGAAGATACAATGCCGAACTATACGGCCTGTACAAGGACATCGACTTAGCCAGAAGAGTTCACATACAGCGACTAAGATGGTTGGGTCATTCAACGTTCCCGCTAAGAAAGTCTTCGAATCCACCCCGGACGGACGGCGCAGTAGAGGACGACCTCGCGGTAGGTGGCGCAAACAAGTGGACGGGGACCTCAACCAACTTGGCGTGCGCAACTGGAGGCAGCTGGCTCGTAACCGTGCTGGCTGGAGAGGTTTGTTGGTTGAGGCCCAAGTCCACCCCGGACTGTAGCGCCACCTAAGTAAGTAAGTTAGTACCACTATTTTCCAAGCTAAGATTTATGCTATCAGAAGAAACTTCTAAGGATTACATATGAGCATCGCAGTCAGATAGCCAAGCAGCTCTAAAAGCTCCCACTACTAGTTTAGAATCGTCTACAAACCCTCTCGCAGCTTAATACTGCGGCTATTGTGTGGTATAGCTGATCACAAAGGCATCACTGACAATGAGACTGCTGACGAACTAGCCGATGAGAACTTGCTGACGAGAAATATATACATGCAAAGCGTCTCCCAAGGAGATAGCACGAAAGGTCTCAATGGGGTCAAAATGGTCTGAGAGGCCTCTCCCATCACCCCTACTCGCATGTATTTGATAAAAGTGATACATACAGATACAATAAAGATATGTATATAAGGGCTATGTAGCTACACCGCCTTAGCTAAATTCGATCAAAATGATTGCCACATGACAGAATACTCAGACCCGGGGAGTTTTCGAATCCATTTCGCAGGGATAACGCAGTAGAGGTAGGTCTAACCTTACGTAGTGCGTACATTTGGAACGAACTTGGTTAGTGTGTTATTTTTGTTATTTTTATGGATTAAGTGGGGTGAAGAGACCATAGAAATCCAAGCTATAAAAAAAGCCTTAGGACGGAAAGAAGAACCATCTACGGAATTGTTTTAGTGTGCAATGATAAATTTCAGGGCACTCATATAGAATGTGTTCTTCAGCCGAGACAGAGTCTACATAAGTCCGCGGGGCTTTTGCTTACCTTTCTGAGATGGTTGTTAAGATAGCGGTAGGAAGTCCATAAGAAGTTTTAAATTATCTTTAGTTAAGAAGAGAAGGTCTTGGCTTCTAATTTTGTTGTTTCTTGACATGGCGAAGACCTTGAGAGGAGTTGCATCTCAGTAGATACTTTTTTTTTTTTTTTTTTGGTTGCGCCTGGAGGTGCAGGAATCTTCAAAAGATACCAATGGTCCGTACCATTGGTTATGCCCGATTCATATATCTGACAATGCCATCAGTGCTAGTCAGTATATGCCTACGGGCTAAACCTCACCCCCTCAGAGAGGCACTATGAGAACCGGCTGCGCGTACTCATAGTAGTAGGAAATTCGTTCCTATCATATTTTCATTTTTTGTGATGACTACGACTAAGTTGCCTTAACGAGTAGTTTACGCTTCTGTAGTGTTAATCGCGTTAGGTAGGTAGCTTTCCAGTGAAGGCACCTACTAATACCGTCATTACATGCGGTTTTTCCTTACGGCGCTAGGTCGAAAGGTCTTGTTCTTTGTAGTCGGCGCTCAAGGTTTGTCACGTCCATAGTACGGATTATTTCATTATTGCAATGAACATGAAGACGGGTACGAAGTTTGCGAGCAAAGTTTGTTACTTCGTCCCTCACGGTAGCAATTCCTAGATCTCTGTGAATATCACTATTCCTTATATACCAAGGAGCATTCACGATTGCTCTTAGCATTTTATTTTGAAATGCTTGCAGTAGAGCCATATTGCTTGGTTTGGTACAACCCCAAAGTTGTATACCATATGTCCAAGACGGTTTTAGCACTTGCTTATACAGAAGCAGTTTGTTGTATACGCTTAACTTCGAGTATCTTCCGAGTAGCTAATACATTTCTCTAAATCTGATTTCGAGCTCTTCGCGCTTCTTTTTAACGTGTGGTTTCCACTTAAGTTTTGCGTCTAGGGTCATTCCTAAATATTTTGAATCGTTTGCGTAAGGTATTTGTACCGAGTTAATGGATATAGGTACGTTGTTTATCTTTCTTAACGTAAAATTGACATGCGTTGATTTTGTCTCATTGAGGACTATTCGCCAGGCTTTTGTCCATTCGCATACATTGTTCAAAGCTCGTTGGAGTTTTCCCGTTGATGATTCGACTGACTCATCTGTTACGAGGATAGCCGTGTCGTCTGCGAACGTTGCTACAACGGTCCCTTCATCTTGTGGTATATCTCTTGTGTAGAGCAAGAACAGGATTGGACCGAGAACACTTCCTTGTGGAACACCGGCGTAGATATCTTTGAAATCCGAATATTCACTCCCGTGTCTAACACGGAAAAGTCTGTTTTCAAGATAAGATTCCAATATTCTGTACAACTTTTCCGGTAAGATTACCCTTAGCTTATACCTTAGGCCTTCGTGCCATACCTTGTCGAAGGCTTGCGATACGTCGAGAAAAGCGCTAGAGCATATTTTTTCCCTTCTAGAGCTTTTTCAATCTCGTTCGTTATTCGATACACCTGATCGATTGTGGAATGTTTGACCCGAAACCCGAATTGATGATCCGGGATCAAGTGTCTTTCTTCAATTACAGGTTGCAATCGTTTCAGCAGAAGTTTCTCGAAGACCTTAGATATTATTGGCAGAAGTGAAATGGGTCTATATGATTTCTTGTCATTTGCACATTTCCCCGGTTTCGGAACCATAATAACTTTGGCGACTTTCCATTGCCTTGGAACATATAATAGTAGATACTCTTGAAGCTCCAAGGAGTTGTGCTCTGACCTCAAGTGACTGACGTATAGTCTACAGAAAGATTCAGTCTCAATGAACAGAGTTTGAGATCCTTGTCCGGAAAGTTTATTTGCGACTTTATTGCAAAGGAGAGTATGAAGTTAGCTGTAACTTGTAACTTCAGGCGAACCCCACAAGCGGATCAGTAGAAATGCGGTGAAGTGGGAGGGTTATGATCGCTTGTTTTCGGATCATAACCTCGCTGATAAAAGGAAGAAAAAGAAGAAGAAGGAGGTAGCTGTAACTTGCTTGCTTCAACGAACAAGTCCATCCAGCTAGGAGTGGTAACTTTTTGGAAAAAGGTTGTATCATATGCAATATCGGCAGACCGCAGATCAATATTTATTCAGCAAGTGAAGTAACTGTAAGAGCATTTATCTTCTACTACGTCATTCCAGACTAGTATGGAACTGTCTTAATTCTTTGAAGCGGCAGCACCCCTAAATAAAGGAACACTTGTTATTGAAACAATTTAGAAGTCTCTTTAATCCAATGGCTAGTCGCTCGAAAGGAATCTGGGTGTTTGATTGCCAAGCCTTACTGTCACTGTGATAGATTTATTTACTTCGAGCCTAATATCTGATTTCGTTTACTCGGCGTCGGATTTATGTGAAGGTTTCTTCTAAAAATCATATAATCGACATCGTATATCCGAATCCAATATTTTCTCAAGCCAGGCAACACACCTTACCTGAGTCAGGTGATACGTTGAGAATAATAACTATCTACGATGACAGTTTTATAACTTTGTTGTCTGTCCTCTTTTATGCAACGAAAAAACTATCGGAGTTATCCAAGTGAGTCTGTAGACTTTATACGACCACTTCCACATTTCATTCCCACAATTTGCAACAAAAAAATCCAACTAAACCTATAAAAATCCCCCTCACTGTACCTCCAAGTGCAGTCAAACAAGAGAAAATTTCACTCTCTTGCATACAACTGATTACAAAGCAGAAAAACGAAAGAAAAAATTATGAAAAAGCCCATTAAAGAGCTCTTCAAAAATTTAATCACACATCCAAATCAATTTAATCATCTCTGTTTGTGATGAAATTTCTCTTTTGCTACTCAAAAGCGTAATATACCGGAAAAGATCACCACCGGTGGTGGTGAGTAAACAAGTACAAAGTAATTAACCACAAGCCTCAACCGGAATATGACCATGCCCCCTCCAGCCTCCTCAGCCCACTGTCACTTTTTTTTGCGGAACATAAAACGTTTAGTTCATCAACTCGGTGAGTATCTCGGAGGTATGCGCGACAATGAGCTCAGCTCCATCAAGTTCACGGTGCACATCTCCAGAGCTTCGTCAGGGTTTAAAAATAAATTTAATTTTATTACTTATAAAGGTTATAACGTAAGAAAATAAAAAAAAATAAAACAATTGACTCCTTTTCCTGTTGTGGATATAACTCTTTTTTTTGTATAGACTCGGCTTTGTTTTGCATGCGCGCGAGGCGAGAAAGAATGCTAAGCTAGCTAGAGAGAGGTAGGTAGGTAATTACCTTGTGCGGCGTTGTATGCCACGACCTTCTTTTGCCTTGACGGTTCTGCTGGAGTTGGTACTGGAGATGCTGGAGCTGCTGCTGATGTTGCTGCTGCTGTTGATGATGCTGGTGCAATAATAATTGCTGTTGAGTACAACCGCTTATGATTGAAGAGTTCTCATAGATTTCCGACGATGATATCGAACTGTTGAGTGTCGCTGTTGATGCACCCAAGGATGGACACGGTGACGAGGCTGGCGACGCTGAGAAACAACCGGAGTCGTATGAGTTGATTATACGCAAACGATTTCCTGGACAGATACCCTGTAATTAGAGAGAGAAAGACCGATTGAATGTGAGATGTTATCGGTGTGTAATTGAAAAAATAGTTTTCTATAAAAAAGAGGACAAAATAAGAAAATTAGATCAGATATGTAGGCTTCTAAGGATGATGGAGAATGTAGAATATTTAATCGATTTAATGGAACTGCATGCGCGGAATTGAACATTTTTAAATTGATAGCTATGAAGTACGTTATCTCGTGAGAAAATTATGAGAATCAGACTGCGGCAGCGATCTAGCCTTATTCGATTTTGATCAGTCATTAGTTTGGATTAAAAAGATCGGAGCCTAAAAAAGTCTTGAAAGTCGAAAATGGGGAAACAATTCCGGTATCTTTTTAGTCGTTAAGCCGAAGATTAGTTTACTTTTGGGACTCAGGGGAAGATATTTCATTAATCTGACCTTCCGTAGGCATGATGGTGACTCAGAACTTATGATGTAGGGTCTGGTTCCAAGCCAGAGATACATACATACATCAACTGCGGTGAAAGGAAATTTACACAGAGTTTGATGGACAATTTCCTGATACTCAACGTAACGAATATGTGAAACTACTATTTTCCCTTATAACGTCTCGAACAATTTAGGCAAAATTTGGCATTTCAGGTTTTCAGAAATCATGATACTTTTGAAAATCGTCTATATTTCAGAAATGACTTAGATAGATAGGTCATAGCGTCATTGCTTACGTCGTCCGCGTTGATTTTAGTCCAGGGCAAATTCCTAGATACATTATGTGAAATGATGGAATCACCTCTTACTCGTAATAGTCTCGGAAAACGGGATAGAGGGTGTGGACTGCACGTCAACCCGGATAAAACAGAATTGGTACTCTTCAGCAGTAAATACAATATACTACCCTTCAAACTTAATAAAAAAAAAAAAAAAAAACTTGGAAACTTAACATACAGGAAAGACTTATAATGCTCTCTTCATGTGTTGTGATGTGGCACATAACTCCACTCTAAAGGAATCATTTCCCGATATCCATGATGAACCAGACGATGTCCTTGGTACTTTAGACTTCGTCCCACCATACGAAGTAATGTATCCTGTTAGAGAGGATTGACAAAGGGAGATAATCTCCGCCCATATCGAGATTGCAATATACACAGATGGTTCTAAGAACAGAGAGGGGTCAGGTATGTACTCGAGAGATAATAACCTACAGGTGACCCTGAGACTTCTGGACATATGCAGTGTGTTCCAAGCAGAGGTTCTAACTGTACTTAAAGAGGCGGAATTACTTGGGATTAATATCCGATAAGAATTTCGCCATCTACATTGACAGTCAGGCTGCGCTAAAGACGCTAGAGTCTTATGTCACTAAGGCATTATGTACGCAGAACCGTGTCAGATTATGTTCGGTACCTGGACACTGCGTTATAGAAGGCAACGAAAAGGACGACGCGCTGGCCAAAAGAGAAGCAGAGCTCACGCATAGTGACATATTTGGTAGCATTAAACCACCAAGGTGTGTGGCCATCGCCAACATGGTTAATTTAAGATGGTCCAACTTAGATGGTCATAAGGTGTCCAAGGTCGTGTTGCCTATGTTAGACCGCAGGAAATCTGGGGAGATAATAAAACTAGGAGGGTTACGGCTAAGGACAGTGATAGGAGTATTCTCTGGCCATTGTATTCCAAGGAAACATGTTATGAGACTAAGTTTATCAAATACGGATGTTTGTAGAACCTAGATGTCTCAGAGGACATAACACATATACTTTGTGAATGCCAAGGCATCGCTAGGACAAGGCTAAATTACCTTGAAAGATACTTCTTCGATAAACTAGAAGAGGTAAAGTCCTGAAAGACATCGCGAGGCAGGAGAGGCAGGCCTATGTACGTCTGGATAACACAAATACGACGACACTGGCATTTCATTGACCTCAGTAACCGAGTGATCCAAAAACGGGAGGCCTGCCGATATTTTCTGAGGTCAAATAGGCGAACCCCACAGGTGAATCAGTAGAAATACGGTGAAGTGGGAGGGTTATACAAAACAAACAAATATTTGGCGCAACAGCTCTTTAAAGTGCCAGTGCCTAGCTTCTCGCAACCACTCATGTTGTGTGCGTTATATTTTTCACACGAATGGAATGGACATGTGGGAGGGTTATGATCCCTTATTTTCGGATCATAACCTCGCCGAAATAGGAAGAAGAAGAACATAAGATCTTTGAACTACAACAATGATATTTTCAAATTCTGTAGGGAAATTAAGTGTATGGGAGAATTGGTTTAGGTCTTTTTCCGTGAAGGTTCCCTAGGGATCGCGATGGGCCCAAATTGGTGCCTAGTGTTTCATGAAAACCTTATAACCTTACTCAACCTAACATAACATAACCTAGATAGATAGGCTCCTTAATTTCAGACGGGTTCGATAACAATTAATGTTGATTGTGAAACCTTTCATTCCTATCGCACCCTGCTGAACGGGAACTAAAATGAGAGTAACTTTATAATGAGCTTAAGCCTGCTTTAGAGCCCTGATGCGGAATCGAAGATGATTCAAAGCTACGCGAAAAATGATTTTTTCTTTTTTTTTAAACAGATGTGTGGCCACGCCCAAATGACGTGTATGCACTGCGACCAAGGAAATCTATTGTGCCAGAGGCCACTTTTCAGGGCAGCAGTACTTCCACTCTCCTTATGAAAGCTATAGTTACGGCTGCGAAGGAGTCCCTTAAATCTATTGGAGATATGATCTCTTTAAGGAAAAAGCTTCTCCTAATCATACACACATAGTCCTAATCAATCACATAGTATGTTCTGCGGTTTCGCCCTCTTCTAGGCAGAGGCGGCAGGTTATATCCTCCGTAATTCTCATTTTGTTAAGGAGGTAAAGTAGTTGACAGTGACCGGTAAGGAAGCTTACAAGTTTCTTATGCCGTATTTTAGGATATCAACTGCCTGTCTTTGGAAGAATTGGACAGCTCTTTTAGCTTGTCTGAGATCTTGGGAGTTATTCCAGTGGGATATGCACAGGTTGCGTTCCTAAATGTGTAGGGTCAGTTTAAAGGCGGAATCAGATATTCCTGAAAAGGTTGAGGTCCAGTGAACAACTCAGAGGAGCCTTTCCTAGCTAGCAGGTGTGCAGTTTCGTTGCCGTCAACGCCTACATGACCCGGAGCCACCACAATTTTACTTTATTGTATCGGGCCAAGTTTTGTAAGCTAGCGAAGCAGCATAGAACTGATTTTTAACTGATCAAGTGAGAGATCAGTGCTGTAAGCGCCGCTTCGTTATCGGTGAGTATGTGGATAGAGGCACTTTTGATGCCTGAGTGCAGGTTAATGTTAGCACGATTCTCAATAGCGTAAAGCTCGGCCTGGAAAAAACTAGGACTTTTTCCAAGTGATTTCGAAATTTTATAATTGGGTCCATAGACACCGGCGCCAACTCCTGAATCCATTTTTGATCCATCGGTATACCACACTATTCCTTTTGGATCAAGCGACGGTCCGCCATTATTCCATATATCACGGCTTGCGATCACAATCTCAAACCTTCGACCAAAATATAGTGATTTGGGCGTAAATTCGGTTAACAGATCCATGAGATCCGCATGATCCCATGTACTATTAGCACCTGACTTTCGAAAACTAACTGCCCTGCGAATCAAGACTTTTTTATAAATATATGTAACGGAGTGAGTCCGATTATAGCTTCTATGGCTGTTGTGGGACAAGTATACATAGTACATGTCATTCCGAGGCAAGCTGGTCTCTGAAGTTTAGTGAGTTTGTTGATGGTTGTGACCACCTTGGGTTTCGTCCACCAGACAACGGACGCGTATATAAGGATGGGTCCTACAACCGTGGTATATAACCAGAATATGACCATTGGGTACAGGCCCCAGGTCTTGCCGTACATACGGCGACAGGTCCACAAGGCAGTAGTCACCTTGGCAATTTTATGCTTAATATGGGAGTTCCAGTTAAGTTTCTTATCCAGGACAATTCCTAGATATTTAGCCTCATGGGAAAAATTAATGGTTGTGCCATTTAGAGTCACTGATCCAATGGAGAGGGTGTTTTTTTTTAAAGCCAAATATAACTCATATTTAATCAAAAATCCTTTTTTTTTGTCTTCAAAGGCGTCAATTGTTGCCCATAACCATGTTTATCAGCCCAAGGCAGTGACTTCACGTAGCCCCGTAGGAAATAATCAAGAATTGCTAAATTATACACGATTCTTAGAGGCCAATTGACACATCCGTATCTGGAAGTCAACTTATTGCCAAATTGTGATTTCAATAATTCGATGGTTTTGGTCATAGCCTCATCCTGTTGGAATCAATGTCATCCATATTTTCAATGGAATATGCATTGATCATGGTCTGGTAATGATCCCAATTGATTATCACGCGAATTTCGGCTCCGTTTGTGTAGAAATAAGGTCCGGTGATGCCACCAGCATGAAAACCGCGTCAAACGGCGGATATATTCTGGATGCAATGGGGTCTGCATATAAGGGTCTTTTCTAGATTAGTTTCCATTCATATGCTTTCAAAAATTAGCTTCATCGCTGAACACAATTTTACGATAAAACAACGGGTCTGCTTAGAAGTGCACTAGAGTCTAATCAACAAATGAACGACGCAATGATTATCTCGTGCCTTTAATTCCTACACGAGTAGGATCTTATACAATTAAAAGCCAAGAATTATGCGTCATAAAAATCACACAGTCGTCTATACGTTTCATGAATCGACGACCGATTTCAAAGTAAATTTGGATAATTTGGTAGCGCTATTCATGATGATTTGTCAGACTATGCTGAACGTAAATGTCAAAAAGAGTGGGCAGAGTGACAGCTCGGTTTGGCAGTTATTTCTATCGCAAGTTCAGTCTAACCAAAGAAATACATCCTTTAGTACACTTTTTGGCACAGATCTTAATCACAAAATATTTGAGGGGATGACTAAGGCTGCGTTCACTTCTCATTTACAAGCAGTGCGTTGATAGATACAGAAAATCGTCACTTTCTTTCCTTCGATGACTTTCCTCCACTGTTAGTGAAGAATTTAAGTCTCGAATTTGGATTTTTTCCATATGCCGTCCCGCTCCTGTGCCTACTTAAACAAAATTGAAGAAGGGGTCGCCCGTGAACTTTTATATCTTATGTTGCTCGGATGCAATTTTTTGAAAGTTTCATCAAATGTCAGACCTGGCTTGGATATTAATTTTGGACCAAACCGTCACAGAAAAAAAACTTGAAACGGCAAGCTAACCACACCAACAGATAATGTCATGAAGTTTGATAGAATCTGTAGTAGCTGTGGTTTTGTAAATACATATATTCAAAATTTACGAATTGCCTTAAATTGTCATTTACGATAGCGGGGAAAAATTTAGGGGAAAATTTATTCACAATATGGCTGATTACACATTCAAATGCTTAGGTGCACAATGTTTAGTTTAACATCACTGACGTCTTGACAACGACACCATTGCATCCTTGCTGCTAATGGCCTGGAAATGATCACAGCCTTTGTCTCATAATAAGCCCTTGTGTGGCTACACTTTTTCTTATAATCATTTCTGCCGCCGACGTGTAAACTCTGAAATTGACCGAAAACTTAATATTACTCAAGTCCATCGCTCTATTAAAGATTTCACTGCTTCACAATCGATATCGCATGCATCACACTCTGTGAATTCGCAATTTCCACTTTCGCAATCGACGAAATAGAAATCCATTGTGTTATACCCCGATGATATGCAGGAAAAAAAATGTAAAAGATATCATAATGCGGGCAATTTTATCGAAATGACAAATCATATTTCCAAACGAACGGGTATACAATTTCACGATCAGTGATCGCGCCCTGAAACACGCGGCCTAGTCTTTCGAACAATGATCGAAACCACATTAATTACCAGGCTATTGTGTGTATGCCACTGTATTTATGCTGTCGCTGACATTTGTCAAACGGAAGCCAGTAACAATTTTTTTTTAAACTCAACACCGGGGCCCCTTAGACCCCCAACAATGTCGACAACTGGAAAATTGTATTCTATTGTACGATATTTCGGACCAAACGATCGCGACATGGTCAATATGCACGACTGTGTGCGCGAACTGCGCACAGTCTCTCAATAGATTGATTGTGTACTTCAGATATTTTTATGTCAATTGCTGTGACAAAAAGTAAATAAGACCAGTACCAGGGTTCATGGACGTGATCCTTGTAAATGGTTTGCCTTTCGTAGAAAAAGCAATTTTCATCAATTGAGAGCGCGAATTTTTTCTGAATGAAAAGCCAGAGCCGGGTGACGTGCGAATTGATTAATTGATCCGGAGACATGGAGGCACGCGATTTTGCAGGGCAGCCGCACAGTTGTTTGTATCTCAGTCAATTGACTTCGGGTTAACTGTCTTGATTGGAAGTTTGAGGCAATTTTAATTAGCCTTACGTGTGCTGGCTGGCCGACAGTTTTCGAGTGAAACTAGATCGGAGTGAATTAATTTGTTTTCATTTTCTTCTAATTAAATGGCAGCACGGACGCATTACGTTGAACGAATGTTGAACGCAATGTGGTTTTCATTAAGTTGAAATATGTGTCTACGGCAAAATGTGGAGCAGAGGAAATGCAATTGAAGTAGTTGGAAGTATTTTGAAAATTGCACGTTCGGACTACATATATACATATATGAATTCAGATTGATAGATAGTGTGGCGGGAGGAGGAGAAATCAATTTTCATTAAAAGAAAATATGTGGACACTCGTCATGGATGGTTGGCGAAGAGTTTAGTTTGAAGAGCTGCTACTCTGAATGAGGCAAATATTTATTACTTTGAGGATTGATATACTGCTGTTCAAAAGGAGTTGCAAAAGGATATGATGTTGTTCACATCAATGAACAAATAGCCATCGGCAAACATCCACAAAATGCTGAATGCCACCTAAGAACCCCACAGGCGGATCAGTAGAAATGCGGTGAAGTGGGAGGGTTATTATCCCTTGTTTTCGGATCATAACCTAGCCGAAATAGGAAGAAGAAGAAGTATAAGTGGGGTCTGAGTCCCACTTGACAGTTTGGGTATGATTATATTATCCACTAAGCTACAATACCAAAATTGCAAAAGGCAGTAAAAAAACCTACAACTCCCGTGAAGATAATTTTTATAGATAGAGATAGATAAAAGATTTTATTAAGCAAAAAAATTCACTTGAGTTATAAATTCACAATCTATGACATTGGTTTTTGCTGTCAGCCAGAAAGAGAAAGAAATCTTACAATAAAAAGATACAAAATTATTTACTTTAAGCTCTTTTAAAAGAATACTTTAGTTTTAAACGATTAACATAAGCTCCACCTACCGTCTAATAGGAATCTGTCAAACGAGGAGATTGATAGGTATCTAATACAAATGGACGGGACAATAAAACGAACGATGGACAGCATGATACCTCGGTATCAACACACTGACAACGTGGAAATATACCGCAATGCAACGATTGACGCATTGCACGAACATAAAAGTAGACTACTATCGAGATTTAAAACCTTGTACAGACAGTTTACTGACAGACAGAACTCGGAGGAGGTTAGGACGCGGAAATCGTTGATAAGAAACCTCTCTAAGTTAATTAAAGAAAATTACAGACTTTCTGTTAATTTACACTGGGACAGGAAAATTCGGGCTGTAAAATCCAACAACCCGAGTATGTTCCCCCAAATAAATAAGATATTTCGGAGGAATAATCACAACGATCTTCCGCGTCTTAAAATCCCCCGAACTACGAACAATGTACAAATACTAATAACAGCAGGTATAGATCCGGATAACGCAGCTGAGGATGACAATTTCTTTGTGATCGAAGATCCGCAGGAGAAGGTAGAGGCTATAGGAGCGACTTTCCAGGACGTGTATAAGGTGAATGATAGTGTTTGCCCGAACCACGACCTGGAAAATCAGGGCCTTGTGCACAACTTCGGCCTTCGAAATGATATGGAGCACTGGCGATCTGAGAACACTGGTTTCACCGTGTTCAATGAAAGATATATGGCAAACAATGCCGTCGCCGATGAAAGGGTACATCCCCCGTTCATTTCGAATGCAGAGCTCCAAGCGATCTTCGAATCACTGAGAAAAAAGAAATCCATGGGAATCGACAATATACCCAACATTGTACTTAAACATCTTCCTCCAGAAGCGGTGAACATTTACACCATCCTGTTCAATAATGCAATGAATAATGCCTATTATCCAGAGCATTGGAAAACAGCAGTGGTGCAGCCAATTCCGAAGAAAAATAAAAATAGCTCCAATCCGGGGAATCTTCGGTCGATAAGTCTCCTTCCGAACATCAGCAAGGTATTCGAAAAAGTGATCCATAGAGCCCTGGCTAAGTGGGTTGAGGACATGCATATAATTCCGGATAACCAATTTGGTTTCAAGGCGGGGCATGATACGATACATGCTGCGTCTAAACTGGTATCGGATATCCAATGGAACAAAAGCAAGAAGCAATGCACGGGTGCCTGTCTGGTTGACTTGGAGAAGGCTTTCGATACCGTATGGTTAGAAGGACTCTTCTACAAATTGAGCAGGCTTGGCATAAGTAAACCACTGCTGTACATACTTTATGACATGCTCACCAGGAAGAGGTTCATTGTAAAGAATGGCAATGTGACGTCTGCTGGAACTTTTGAAGTAAAAAATGGTCTGCAACAGGGTGCAGTTAATTCGCCGATCCTATTCAATATTTACACGAGCGATCTCATAGGTTCACTTCGCCATGCCATAGCGTACGCAGACGATTTGGTCGCGTACAGGTAAGGGCCTACGATCGAGGTCATTGCAATACTCTTGCAGCGGGACTTCGATAAAATCAAGAGATACTGCGACGACTGGAAGCTGAAGATTAACTTTCAGAAATCGGAGACCATCCTGTTCAGAACGCCGATGTCTGGGGCCTCTAGGGACACCAGAAAGAATTGGCGAACGTTCTCTATCGTGGGACAACACGGACAGCCACTTGCGAATCGAAGTGTAGTCAGGTACCTTGGGGTCTGGCTAGATCAATATCTATATTTTAACAAACATATAGATGCTGCTCTGGCCAGAGCCAAAGTTGCTTTTGCTCTCACAAAGAGAATGTTTTATAGCAGCCAACTCGATGCGAGAGTGAAGGTGATCTGCTACATGGCCCTCATTCGGCCTATGCTCGCATATGGATGTCCCGTGTGGTTCAACGTGGGGCCAAGCTTGTTGGAAAAGATGCGGGTATTTGAGAGGGCTTGCCTTCGTTTGTATAGAACACCAGAGATAATTTCTTGATCAAGTTGATTCGAAGGCACATTGCAAGAGCAATGACCTCGATAAATAGCCTGATCTTTGGGGCTTATTACCCCAACAACCTCTATCACGAGAGTGTGCGCCTTAACGGCTTCATCCCTCCAGAAGCATTCCTATATCTTGATCAAACAGGTCTGATCCAGGATAAGTTAGCGGTGCCGCTAATCTTCCACGTCGCCAGAAAAGCTGTGGATAGGCGACTCAACTACGACCGAGACGTCGCACAGGGTAGTGAAGAGCGTCTCCGGTTCAGTAGGGCGGTTTCAGTCCGCGATATTGAAGATGTTTCTTGGCAGCACGACCAATTTTGGTGGCTTAACGAAGAAGAAGGAACGCCGTCGTCGTTTCCCCCTAATCCTGGTTAGCCTGTAACGGGACAGAGCGGGTCGTCTATTTGTTTCATACAATAGTAGCCATGGCCGGCTTACATAGTTTTAAGGTAGTCTTAAGTTTGTATAGTAATTAAAAAAAAAAAAAAAAAACAGCACAGCACTTGGCTAATAAAAAAAAAAAAAAAAAAAAAAAACAAAAAAAAAGGCACAGCACTTCGCTTACAAAAAAAAGTGTGTATTTAATTACACAAGGTAGTTAAGTTAGCTTAAGTTTTGTTTTATATTTTAAGGTAGTTTATAAGTTTTATTTATACACGTAGCAAAAGTTAAAAAAAAAGTCCATTTACTAAGTTTTTTTTTCTTAGAAAAACTATTTTTCTTAGTATTATCAATAGTCATTAGGCAAGTCATAGTAAAATAGTAAATACATTTAGTTAGGTTACGTCGAAAGACATAGGTTAAGAGTTAAGTTTAGCTTAGAGCGCCCGCATGGGGCCAGTAAGTTAGAATAAGGTAGTTAAGTTAATTAAACTAGTTTTAAGCGTTTTTGTTAACATGTAAGGTATACTGAATTAAACAATAAAATGCATTGAAAATGAATGAAATGAACGATTAACATAAATGTTTCATCTACATATGCGGTTAGATTTGTGACCGGTATTTTGAAGCTGATTTTAAAAACTATGCAACACATTCCACTTTTGTCCATTCAATAAATCAACGGCTTCCTGAACAGATAGACTATCCTTCCCCGAGTTAGCTCTTCTAGTCTCGTTTAGCACGGGACAGGATTCTATAAAGTGTTGAACGTCTTCTCTCTCCCGGAGGTTGTATAGGGTAGAATCTGCAGGACCGGACGGTCGGTTCGATGCCGTTGGTAGTTTAGGCATATAAGTTTTCCTCTAACTTTAAAAATCGTGGAAATCATTTCTAAACTGTAGCGGCCATGGAAGTAGTTTTTTTCTCCTAGGTCGTGCTAAAGAATGCGATAGATGTTTCTGGTTTCAGTTGCCTTATCTGACAAAAACCGGAATATAGAAGCCTTAATTTCACATAGCAGAATTTGGAATGCATCTTTCCATGATGATGTACTTCCCTCCATTAGTGGAACATTATGTAAGTGTCCAAGCCTTGACTACTCGCTGAAGAACTGTAGATTTAATTTTAATAGGTGTCTTACTGATATTGGGAAGGCGGTGGCGAGGTAGTGCAATTACCTTCATAATATAATTGAAGTGCATTCGCAGTGTAAATGTATATACAGGGTTTTCCAAACGTTTCCTACGTTTAAATTTGAATAAAACAAACTGTGAGTGAGATATCATTGACATTTTTTATTTATTTAGAAGGCCTATGTATGTCATTATGTATGAAATATAACATCATTCAAATGTCCGCCGCGGCTTCACTGGGTGGCGCGCATCCGAAACGTCCAATTTTCCATAACTCTGGCGCATAAATCAGACTGAACTGGACCAATGGCATTGATTATGTTGACTTTCAGGGCAGTGGTTTATTGGCATAGACCTGTGACTTAAGAAAACCCAACAAGAAGAAGTCCAACGGGGTCAAATCTCGGTGGCCAATTCACATCGCCTCCGCGTGAGATAAACATGTTCGAAAATCGCTCGTGCAGAATGTCCATCGTGGCACCAGCTGTATGGCACGGAGCGCCGTCCTGTTGAAACCACATATCATCGGTGTTCATGTCATCCAATTTGAACCAAAAGAAATTGGTTATCATCGAGCGATAGCGCTCGCCGTTGACGGTGATGGCATGGCAAACGCCGGCCGTTCTGAAAGAAGTATGGATCGATGATACCGCCAGCCCAAAATCCACACCAAATAGTGACTTTCTCTGGATGCATTGCAATTTGGTGGATCTCGTGTGGATTGTTATCGTTCCAAATTCGACAATTTTGCTTGTTGACGAACCAATTCATCCAGAAATGGGCCAGAAATGGCGACCGTAAAATAGGCGAAGCGCGCGAAATGTTGCACGAGCAGAAGATCCACTTTCATAAAACAATTTAATCATTTGCACATGTTGTTGAACGCTATAACTCTCCATGTTGATTTGGAAAGACAGACTTAATAAATGACAGCAAATTTGAAAGATGTAGCTTCAAAAATATGGCCGCAATCACCTGTCAAAGTTCGGAAATCCCTATTGGAAAATCATTTAGTGGTGCTACCCCCGTATCAAGATGGATCATGTATGTGGGAATTTTTTCTGGCAGTCTAAAGATTCTTTTCATAAAATATCGTAATAATTTCTCCACTTCTTCGTACTAAAAAACTCCCCATATTTGCGCCGCATAATAGAGGAGAGACGTAACAACCCTCCTCAAAAACTTTAAGCTTTACACTTGGAGCGATATTTTTCTCTCTCAGGATGCCCCTCCAATTACAATTAACAGCTGTTTTAGCTTCTTTTAACTTTATTTGAAGGCGTTTTTTAAAGGATAGATTTGGTGTGATTAAGACGCCAAGATAATTGTATTCCTTCACTTTCTCCAGTTCCTCGTTTCCCCACATACATCTCTCTTCCTTAGAGTACCTTCCTCTCTCGTTTCGAAAAACCATTATCTTAGATTTATCTGTATTTACCTCAAGATTCCATAAGCGGCAGTAATTCCGTAACCTGTTTATCATGATTTGCAGCATATTTGGGGTGTCCGCTAAAATAACGATATCGTCTGCGTAGAGAAGACGTTTGATGTTAATTCCGTTGAACAGGATCCTGATGAGAATTGTTGAGAAGTCATCCAAAAAGATTGAGAATAGTAGGGGGCTAAGAAGACAGCCCTGTTTAACGCCTGCTTTCGACTGGAACCAGGTTGACATTTTATTTTTAAAACCGCAGTTTTGTTTTACTCGTACAGACTTTGAATTACCTTCAATACTTTTGTAGAAACACTCAAATTGCTCAGCTTGTAGAAAAGGGCATTTCTATCAATTGAGTCAAAAGCAGCCCTAAAATCGACAAAAAAATGCATACAACTTTTTTCCACCATCCAGGTATGTCCTTGCGATACTTGCGAGTGTGAAAATGTTGCCTACCATTCAGTACTCCTTTCTAAAGCCAGCTCGGAACTCGTTAATTAACTGAATTTGGCGTATCCAGTTTGTTAATCGCTCTAGGATGACCTCTGTGAAAATGGTCATCACCGAGATCAGCAGTGAAATTCCTCGATAATTGTTTGGGTTGGTAACGTTTGCTTTCTTGAAGAAAGGGAGAATTATATTTTTCGGAAGGCTTGGTGGAACAACACCCGTGCTAAATATAAAATTGTAGGTCTCCACAAGTTTTGCTATAAAGCCTTCTGTAGCATATTTAAAAAATTCGTTTGTGACACTGTCGTCTCCCTCTGTCTTCTCTTTTTATATAAATAATCTGGTTCGGCAGTTACTAAGTATTAAAACGGAAACAGACGTCATAAATTTGTATATCTTAATTTTATTTTTCTTGTAAATCTTTCATTGAATTACAATAAATGTCAAATGCTGTCGTAAAAGTGCCGAAAAAAACTCAGCTAGACATAATAAAAAGCAAATCTGTTCCGATAAGGATCTATTGTTAGCCTAAAGAATAATTCAAACTCCAAAGTTTTTCCATGGAAATAAATCACAATATCCTGTAGATTCAGATCCAGAATAAAAAAAAAACTTTAAATTAACGACTTTCTACTTATTTGCATAAAAATCATTTCGTTCAATTTAAATCCCCTTCCCTTAGCAAGCAGCAAAAAAAAAAAAAAACATTCAATTCCATTCCCAAGTGCAAAAGTCATTACCGCCACACGCGTCCTTTCTTTATCAAAAAATTTATCATTTGTGGACATTTAATCCCCACTCCCACTGTAGCCGTAATAAACATTTGATTTTTATAGGAAAACTTTACAAACGGAAACGGGAATTTATTTCCGGGACTTTTGTCGTTCCACCGACTGCTCCTGCTGAATTTGAATTCCTTCCCCCGTCCACTATCAACCATCAGAATTTAATTTTTGTCACAAAAAAAGGATAACGCGCTGGAGGTTCTCCTCTCCCTCTACTAGTAGCAAGTATTTCTCCATTCATGTTGTCGTAAAAAAACGTGTTTTTTTTTTTTGTCAGGACCAAGCCAGGAGCATAGGCACGTTATGCTGCCTTGTAATAGGTTCAGTAATTTTCTACCATGTAGAACATGGACCTTAATGGTTAACACACACAATTTCCATTGATGCACAACACAAATACGAGTACATGGCAAGGGAATAAGGGAATAGGCTTAATGTGTGCGTTGTTGTTATCCTGGAGAGGAGATTTTTCTTGCTCCTTGTCGTTTTCCCTGTGTACAGGATGTTGTCAACATAAAGCATTATTCAAGTCTGCACATTTCCTTGTCTTCCTCGAGTCGATGATATTTTAGATTTAAAGCTGTAACACGTGACTTAAGGTATTATTTCCCCTGATGATGGCTGCGGGGGTTGGAAATTAAATTGCTTAGAAGGAACATTCACCGAATAGAGGAGGAAGGGGGACTCTGTATACCACCAGCCTTCTGATAAAGTTATTGTGAAGTAGGTACTATGACTAGCAACAAACATGTGCCTTGTTGGAGTTTAATTATGAATAACTGTGCTGGGGGGGAGCCCGGGTTTTTTGAAAATGCCAAGGGGGTTGTTGGTCCTGTGGTACTTGTTTGGGTTTTCTGTTTTGTTTTTTACACTTTTGTCTACTCAGTCAGGGGGGAGATGAATTTCATCTAAAATAGGACAAGTTAATCGATTTTTTAATGAAAAATAAAATTTATGATTTAAAATAGGTACGTTAGGCGCCACGTTCAAAGACCCTTTGGAGAGGAATTTTCTTTGTTTTTCTTTTAATTAAGGATTTTGACAGTTTTTATATCTAATTGAGGACATAAAATGTTAATTTATGTCGATTTTACTTAAGGGTGGCTTGCCTTTATTTTGGAAATGAGGTGGGAGCCATTTACAAGGAAATTGTTGACATTTTTAATGACTTTCTGTTGTAATGGAGAAGCTTTAGAAAAAGGAGGCCATCCTGACAATAATCTGTTTGTGCTCAAGTGGAGTTCAGTGCCGCAATTTAAACGCTTGTGTAGTTCGTTTAATCTGGAAAAGGTTTGGTTATGTAGTATAGCTCGGCAGCTCTAAGAAAATGTTTTTACAGCTCCTACCTTTACACGGCGAACCCCGGGAAAGAAGGAGGGATATTTAAAATCATCATTGGTATTAGAGTAACTCGAGAAAATGTAACGTGCTCCTTCAGATATAAACCGCCTTGGCAAGCTACAAGCCACATATGCGCAAAATTCCGAAGAACACCAGTGAGAATCATTAATTGTAACCGACTCCTATTAAAAAGTAGTCCATACTCACATTTGAAGGAAATGACCTCATCAACGAGAAAGCAAAACTGAACCGAGAGCGAGCAGCATACTCGAACGCTGTACTTTTGAGAAACGCCTTCACGTCACTGTGTTGAATTCTGCTAACATTAGAGATGTACTAAGTTAAGATGAGTAGAAGGAGTTGTACTGCATGCGAACCCAATCGAAGTCCAGAATCGGAAAAATCCCAAAACTACCAAATACCAGAATGCAGAGAAAGACAAGTAAGCCGTTATAAATATGAATGAACTAGCATTAGAAAGAAAGTAGATAGTAGTACTGTAACTACTGAACTTGAACCATTTGAAGAACTTTTTTATAGTTCGATTGACGTATTTTTGTTCGATTTGACGTATTTTTTGAAGCTGATCACGAAGGCACTTGGAATTAGCAGGGACTAAGTTGATCACCCATTTTATACAAAGATCAGACGCAAACGTCTAAAGGAAATGAATCTAAAAGAACTTATAAGGTTCGCTGTTAAAAATCACAGAACTAGTGATATGATTAGATGTTAACGTCGCATCATCACAAGCCACATCCACAGTTTTCAGTGAACCTGGAGTGGTTTTCTTATTGATCGGATCTTTATTCAAAAGGAAGGGCCTTTTCAGGTGAAGGAAGGACTTTCAGACTCTTTCAATCCGGGGGGAGGGATTCATTTTTAAATACTGCGCAAGCAATAGTACATAAAGTACATCCTTGATACTCGAAAGTTCTAATGAGTTATAATGAGCATGAAAGCACTTAAACTCATCATCTAACACTTATACATCTTGGCGCGCCATCTCTAGCGCCACAAACGCTGAAGATTCCACACACTTTTCAAGGCAGCGCTTAAAGTCTAAATTGTAATTATGTTTGAAATAGCAATATAGGTCACACTAAGTTATGTATTAATGATTCCAATAATTTTTCAGACCTAAAGGATTCACTGAACATCCCACAATGAGTGGCAAAAGTTCATCATAAACTCCTTACTGACCAATCAGCACTCAATTCCAAATATTTTCAACATCCTGGGCGAGGTATATAACGATCTTGTTTGAAGAACGAAAAACTGTCAAGCGTTAACTAGTACTCGTATAACAGTAAGCAGGACCTTTTCAATAACTTTTATATTACAACAACTAACAACTTCCATAACGCGAAGGTGAAATTAGGTGATATCTTAGTTGAACTCTTCTCCTTCTTCTTCCTATTTCGGCGAGGTTATGATCCGAAAACAAGCGATCATTAACCTCAAACTTCACTGCATTTCTACTGATCTGCTGTGGGGTTCGCCTGTTTGACCTCAGAAAACATCGGCAGGCCTCCCGATTTTTGATCACTTCGTTACTAAGGCAAATCAAATGCTAGTGTCGTCACATTTGTGTGATCCAGGCGTTTATAGGTCTACCTTTCTTTCGCGATGTATTTGGAACGTTTATTGATTGATCTTGTAATTTTAACAGAGTTTAAATGATCTCTTCTTTGAACGTGGCAATACCACCTGAGCCGGTCGCGCTCTATTTTTCGTAAGATGGTTTTCTTGACGTAAAGGCTTCCACGGATCTTCGAACTTCTTATTCGATCAGGCTTTGTCACTCCTGCTGTCATGTGAAGTATCTTCATCTCAGCTGCCGTTAATTTACTTTGATATATTTTGTAATATTGTGAACTGTATGAGAGTGGCGGATGCACAACTACAATGTGCAGCCTTCCTTTCAGCTTAGGGGGAATTTTTCGGTCACAGAAGATAGCGGAGTTTTCCCGGCACTTCATCCACCTTCGCACTTGGGAAGCACTGTTCCATTCAAATAAATGTCTGGAATAGGCCTGAGTGGATCAGAGAACGGGCAGCACAAATACGCTGTCTTTTTTGAACTAATGCGATACCCATTTCCCTCCAAAACGTCCACCCATGGACATAGGATCTTCACTTATGATGGCTCCATCGCACGCGTAGGTCGCCGTGGCGTAAGTGGTTAGTGTGTCGGACCACTACGCTTGAGGTTCCAAGTTCGAATCCCAGAGAACACAAAAAAGTTGATCCCACCTCTCGCGAACGTCTAACAAACATCCGAGAGTATTGTTGTCTCGAAAAAGCTTCTCAAACCAAATTGCCCTCTTCCATTCGTGCGAAAAATATAACGCACACAACATAAGTGGTTGCGAGAAGCTAGGCCATGGCACTTAAAGAGCTGTTGCGCCAAATATTCATTTATTTTTATAGGCAACAAAGATTAATTTATGTACCTACCTTGGGGTCCGTCACTTAACCTTAAAGTAGATAGTCAAGGACTGCAATAAAGAGCAAAGGACTTAAGACGCTTCCCTGGTGCACCCCGACTTCGATTGAGAACTCTTCGGTTACTCCAGCGGGGCATCTTACTCTTGTCTTTGTTCCTTCGTATATATCCATGATCATCTGAGCATAGGTTTCTGGAACCCCTTGATGTCTTAGCGGCACCCATATCCGATCTCGTGGTTGTCTGTCGAATGCCTTTTCAAAGTCAACCAACACAATATGCAAATTCTTTAATGAATCATGATGATTTTCCATTATGATCCTTATACTTTGGATTGTATCTGTGGTTGACTTACCCGCGGCGAACCCGCGCTGATTATCAGTTCCTAGCTGGAACTCTATGTCAAAGTAACGCACGTCACAAGTAATCGGCAAGTAGCGAAATCAAATGTCGAGAAGGTTCACTCCCTTAATTTACTGTGGTCACAGTCAATATGCGGTACACTTTGTGGGTCAATAGGTGTGTTTGAATTAGCATGACTTCCCAAAGAGAGGTATCTTTACCTGTAGAAATCGGAAGTTTTTTTATAACTAAACGTAAAAATACTCATCTCTGGGTTCAAAAGAGGGAGTGAGAAATTGGATCCAAAAATGTTAGTAACCTAATATTTCTTCAGAGAAAGATAGTTCTCTTTCGCTGCTTCTTCTAAGTCGAAAAGACCTTTTTTAAAAACTAAGCAGACATTGCCTTAGTTGTAGCACTTATAGCCGAATTTACATGACATTTAAAAAAGCCTTTAAAATGCAAGCAGCATCGTAAACAGTAACAGCGTAAAGTTAAATGTCAAAATCATAGTTTTGTGTAGAAACAAAGCCAATACTTTCACTTCTACAATCAGAAAAAAATGCCATAGAAACCTGTCAAAAATCACGTTTCATTGATTAAGCCAAAAACCTGTCAAGGCAATACTCAAAGAAAAAGGATTCTATTTTATTATACAACAACTTTATTCTAATTTTTGAATTTTTATCACAAAATGTAGTTCGAACTTCAGGCAATGCTGTCAGCCTTTAGTTTGCGTTAATTGGCTGTAAATTCTAGGAATTTATAGATACAACATCTATGTTTCTATATTTTACATAAAAGTGAAATAAGCTTAACTATGAAACTGAAAAGTAGGCATTGTATGTCAAGGATATTAGAACGGATGGCATTTCCGTGATCATAAACACAAGAGCCCTACAACTCCAAGTTACCATATCAGCATCACATCAATATTCCTAATTCTTTTAAATTTGAAAATTATTTCCCAGCTCAATTTAAAGCTGCTTTCCCTCCATTTGTACACAGATAAAATAAATTTTGTAAGGAAGAATCCACTGACCACATACAATAGCCTAATGGCCTTACATCCCAACTTATTAAACCGGATGCCCATTTCGCCCTCTATGCTTCAAGGAGTAAATCTTACTCAGTCCATTCGGTTCCGCATGAAATCAAAAAGGACTTTTTGAAAGTACTTTTTCCTCTTACCATTCTTACATATCTTTGGGCCATTTTCCCCCCAATAGCCCTCCACTATAAATAAGACTTTTACCATCTAACAGGGATAAATTGTAATCACGCTACAGTACCATCTCTCGTAAAGGACCCTTCAGACTGGTTTCATTATTATGAAACATTTTTTTTTCTCCTTTCTCAAGTGGCCTATACCTGACTGTGGCTGACTTCCTTGTAAGACGGCTTAAATGGACGACAACCACTTATAATTCTACTTTCTGGCCATGGAAATGGAGCACATAAGTCAAGAGTTTTATGAGTTGTGCACAAGTGGGATGGGGGGTTAAGGCAAATGTACTTATGCCTGATGGAAGTGAAAATCCAATTAATTGTCAGAGAAAGAGGGACGAGGCAAAAAAAAAAGATCAGCACCATTTATTTCTTAGCCCTGAGGCGGGTAAAACTTAACTCCTTGCACTTTGGGCTAACTTAAGGTACTCCCAGTGGAATATGATGGATGTTACATACCTGTCGACCACGAAGCGTACACAGCCACCATCCTTCACAGCCGTCAGAGTCCTGCTCGATAACAGTCAGGATGTCACCCTTTTTGAATGCCAATTCGTCAGGGGTGTCCGCGAGATTATCGTAAATGGCTTTCGCGTAAAGTTTCTGCAAAGAAAAAACAAAATGCAAATTGTAGAATTTAATTATCAAACTTATGAGAGATTTCTGATTTTTTTATTTCATTTTTTATTGTGAGAGGAAAATAATAATAATGCGCCATCACATGGCCGGGGGCATTAATTTGCGAATTCAGTTAGCAGATGATCGATAGACGTTAAGCAAAATAGGGAAATGACGCAATCGTAAAATGTTAATGGGAAGATACTCGTACAACCACAAATATAATCGACACTAGGGGCAAGAAGTTTTACATCATCGAAGGAAAACTCTGGGCTTTAAAATATTTCACTAGATGTGCCTTATTTGGTATGAAATCCAGGCAATGAAGAACATCTAAGCCATGTATTGACTTGAAGGAAACAATATCCTATAGTACAGGGCTGCGCAAGGTCCAAAAATACATTTAGTTGAAGAATTTGTATGTGCAGCAATTTGTATCATAATTGGTTCTAGGAATATTTTGAAGAACTAGCAAATGGACCAGCCATGCCAAGTGAAAGTGAAATCATCGATGACTTGTAAGGTGACGACGAACGTTTGAGAAGAATTATGCGAAACGACTTAGTTTTTGTGGTTAAGTGGGCACAGTTTAAAAATAAGTAGAATCACAACCTCATATGCTATTTGTGGCAAGTTTTCCTTGCAAAATACGACCGCAAGAAACATGTTTGGTAGAATTGCTGGAAATGTTTGATGGATAGAACTTTGGGAACTAAAAATGAGGCAATCAGTGCGACGACGACTGCTCAGAGCTCTTCAAAGTTACTAGACTACAGACAGCGGGTTTCAGACCTGCCAGTAGCATGAGGTTTTAGCAAATTGTATTCCAAGAATGAAAAAGCTTTACAAAATAATGATTAATTTCGGAAATCCGAGAAAATTAAATGAGTTTTGACACATAATTGTAGAAAATGTTGCTGCAATAGAAAAAAATTACAGATGCCAAAAAGTATCCTATTATACTTGTATATGTATGTCTACCCGTCGAATTGCTTAAAAAAATTAAAACGAAAACTTTGGTAAAAAGCTACGTATTTGACGTTTGAGGTGGCTAGGTCATATAGAACGAATGTACACCAACGCTTCGGTAGAGAGTCTACGAATCTAACCCGGAGGGACGACGCAGTAGAGCCATAGGTGGCGCGCACAAGTTCAAAGTGACCTCAACCAACTTGGAGTAGGCAATTGGATCCAATTAATTAAAGACTAAGCTAAATGGAGAGGCTTGATGGTTGAGGGCCAGGTTCACCCCGAACTGTAGCGCCACTTAAGTAAGTAAGTAAAGTAAGTAAGTTAAAGGAATGTGATTTCCTAAGTAGCCTACAAAGTAAGAACGATACCTGAATTCCATTTAAGATTTTGAAAATTTTACCTAGCTGCCACCAGTGAGGTACTCGTATATAATTTCCAAACTCTTCCCTGGCAGCATACACCACGTCAGTTCCCTTCTGGAATCAGTCTCGTCGGTTTTTCTCCAAAATAACTAGAAATCATTTCAAGTCATGTGATACCAAAGTGATTGACATCAACTAGGTTAGGTTAAATTCGAATGGCAGCTTGCATTAAATGCAAATTGTTAAACCACAACGATCGGAGTTTTCTCCTGAACTATCCGCAGAACCAACAGGAGCTTGTTATAAGCTGCTGGAGGCGTCTGATGTTTATGCTTCCAAATTCACAGAGGTTCACACATCCAATGTGTGCTTTTCTTCCATTAGAGAGGACCGGACACATGTAGAGAAGGTGAAGGATCGTTTCTTTCTCCTCTTCGTTCAGCCAGCTTCTGCAGAAATCATTTGAGAGCCGGATGATGCAGTGTCCTGTAATGACACCTACTACAGCGCTGATGAGCATTCTTTTATATTTAACTAAACAGTTCGAACCTTTGCTATCCAGCTTAGGTTAGAGCTTTCTGGTGATATGGCACGTGGTGCAATCTATCCATCCGCGATTGGTAGCATTAATCGCTTTTAGCGAGAGGTATGTCGTATCCATTAGAATTGGCACGTCGTGTCCGATAGAATCGGTAGAGTTGTGCCATGACTGGTAAATTTGCCGGCTTTGAAGATCCCTGGAATGTCCCTACACCCTGGCACCCAAATTAGATGAATTTTGAATTATTCAGCCATCTCCCTGACAAATAACAAGAGACAAGCGGTTATTTAGAGCGGTTTTTGAATTAAAGGTGACAGATTCTACGGATTCAATCGCGATTGACTGTCGGTAAGAAGGTTAAGCGCGATTAGATCCATTGATATCATTTGACACCAAACTAATATTTGAAACTTTTTTGACACAAGGCGCCAAGCGGCGGCGTTTGATGTTTGAATTTTAGCTTAAGACGACTGAATAAATTGACTCGAGCGAGTGTAATGTAAAATACAGGGATTTAAAAAGTCGGAACGATTTCCTCCTATTAGTTTGAACACAACCCCACGAACCCCACAGGCGGATCAGTAGAAATGTGGTGAAGTGTGAGGGTTATGATTCCTTATTTTTGGATTATAACCTCGCTGATAAAAGGAAGAAGAGGAAGAAGTTTGAACACAACCCCGAGAGTCTTCTTCTTCATCCTATTTCGGTGAGGTTATGATTCGAAAACAAGAGATCATAACCCTCCCATTTCACTGCATTTCTACTGATCCGCCTATGGGATCCGCCTTTTTGACCTCAGAAAATATCAGCAGGCCTCCTGATTTTGGATCACTGGGTTACTGAGGCCAATCAAATGCTGGGGCCGTTGCATTTGTGTGATCCAGGCATTTATAGGCCTGCATTTCTTTGGCGATGAATTTTCATTGATATATTTAACAGGATTCAAATGATCTCTTCTTTGAACGTGGCTATACAGCTGAGTCGGTCGCGCTCTATTTTTCGTAAGATGATTTCCTTGACGTGAAGGCTCCCACGGGTTTTTGAACTTCTTATTCGATCAAGCTTAGTCACTCCTGCGGTCATGTGAAGCATCTTCACGGCAGCTGACGTAAATTTACTCCAATACTTTTTGTACATTGACCAACATTGTGAAACGTATGCGAGCGCTGGACGCACAACTGCACTGTAGAGCCTTCCTTTCAACTTAAGAGACATTTTTCGGTCCCAGAAGATAGCGGAGTTTTCCCGCCACTTCATCCGCTCTACGCTTACGCGATGATTGATATCGTCATCACAGGTTGCTTTGCTATTGATCACAGATCCCAGATATTTAAACTTTTCACACTTGGGAATAGGCTTGAGTGGACCAGAGAACGGGCATAAGTACTCTGTCTTTTTTGAACTAATGCAATACCTATTTCCCTCCAAAACGTTCACCCACACAGCAAGTGCTGTTGCAAGGACATAGGGTTCTCACTTATGAACAAAATAATGAGGCTATTTCCGAGGCAAACGAAAAGGCTGAAAAAGCTCGAAATCATCAGACCTGCCAGTAGCATGAGGTTTTAGCAAATTGTATTCCAAGAATGAAAAAGCTTTACAAAATAATGATTAATTTCGGAAATCCGAGAAAATTAAATGAGTTTTGACACATAATTGTAGAAAATGTTGCTGCAATAGAAAAAAATTACAGATGCCAAAAAGTATCCTATTATACTTGTATATGTATGTCTACCCGTCGAATTGCTTAAAAAAATTAAAACGAAAACTTTGGTAAAAAGCTACGTATTTGACGTTTGAGGTGGCTAGGTCATATAGAACGAATGTACACCAACGCTTCGGTAGAGAGTCTACGAATCTAACCCGGAGGGACGACGCAGTAGAGCCATAGGTGGCGCGCACAAGTTCAAAGTGACCTCAACCAACTTGGAGTAGGCAATTGGATCCAATTAATTAAAGACTAAGCTAAATGGAGAGGCTTGATGGTTGAGGGCCAGGTTCACCCCGAACTGTAGCGCCACTTAAGTAAGTAAGTAAAGTAAGTAAGTTAAAGGAATGTGATTTCCTAAGTAGCCTACAAAGTAAGAACGATACCTGAATTCCATTTAAGATTTTGAAAATTTTACCTAGCTGCCACCAGTGAGGTACTCGTATATAATTTCCAAACTCTTCCCTGGCAGCATACACCACGTCAGTTCCCTTCTGGAATCAGTCTCGTCGGTTTTTCTCCAAAATAACTAGAAATCATTTCAAGTCATGTGATACCAAAGTGATTGACATCAACTAGGTTAGGTTAAATTCGAATGGCAGCTTGCATTAAATGCAAATTGTTAAACCACAACGATCGGAGTTTTCTCCTGAACTATCCGCAGAACCAACAGGAGCTTGTTATAAGCTGCTGGAGGCGTCTGATGTTTATGCTTCCAAATTCACAGAGGTTCACACATCCAATGTGTGCTTTTCTTCCATTAGAGAGGACCGGACACATGTAGAGAAGGTGAAGGATCGTTTCTTTCTCCTCTTCGTTCAGCCAGCTTCTGCAGAAATCATTTGAGAGCCGGATGATGCAGCGTCCTGTAATGACACCTACTACAGCGCTGATGAGCATTCTTTTATATTTAACTAAACAGTTCGAACCTTTGCTATCCAGCTTAGGTTAGAGCTTTCTGGTGATATGGCACGTGGTGCAATCTATCCATCCGCGATTGGTAGCATTAATCGCTTTTAGCGAGAGGTATGTCGTATCCATTAGAATTGGCACGTCGTGTCCGATAGAATCGGTAGAGTTGTGCCATGACTGGTAAATTTGCCGGCTTTGAAGATCCCTGGAATGTCCCTACACCCTGGCACCCAAATTAGATGAATTTTGAATTATTCAGCCATCTCCCTGACAAATAACAAGAGACAAGCGGTTATTTAGAGCGGTTTTTGAATTAAAGGTGACAGATTCTACGGATTCAATCGCGATTGACTGTCGGTAAGAAGGTTAAGCGCGATTAGATCCATTGATATCATTTGACACCAAACTAATATTTGAAACTTTTTTGACACAAGGCGCCAAGCGGCGGCGTTTGATGTTTGAATTTTAGCTTAAGACGACTGAATAAATTGACTCGAGCGAGTGTAATGTAAAATACAGGGATTTAAAAAGTCGGAACGATTTCCTCCTATTAGTTTGAACACAACCCCACGAACCCCACAGGCGGATCAGTAGAAATGTGGTGAAGTGTGAGGGTTATGATTCCTTATTTTTGGATTATAACCTCGCTGATAAAAGGAAGAAGAGGAAGAAGTTTGAACACAACCCCGAGAGTCTTCTTCTTCATCCTATTTCGGTGAGGTTATGATTCGAAAACAAGAGATCATAACCCTCCCATTTCACTGCATTTCTACTGATCCGCCTATGGGATCCGCCTTTTTGACCTCAGAAAATATCAGCAGGCCTCCTGATTTTGGATCACTGGGTTACTGAGGCCAATCAAATGCTGGGGCCGTTGCATTTGTGTGATCCAGGCATTTATAGGCCTGCATTTCTTTGGCGATGAATTTTCATTGATATATTTAACAGGATTCAAATGATCTCTTCTTTGAACGTGGCTATACAGCTGAGTCGGTCGCGCTCTATTTTTCGTAAGATGATTTCCTTGACGTGAAGGCTCCCACGGGTTTTTGAACTTCTTATTCGATCAAGCTTAGTCACTCCTGCGGTCATGTGAAGCATCTTCACGGCAGCTGACGTAAATTTACTCCAATACTTTTTGTACATTGACCAACATTGTGAAACGTATGCGAGCGCTGGACGCACAACTGCACTGTAGAGCCTTCCTTTCAACTTAAGAGACATTTTTCGGTCCCAGAAGATAGCGGAGTTTTCCCGCCACTTCATCCGCTCTACGCTTACGCGATGATTGATATCGTCATCACAGGTTGCTTTGCTATTGATCACAGATCCCAGATATTTAAACTTTTCACACTTGGGAATAGGCTTGAGTGGACCAGAGAACGGGCATAAGTACTCTGTCTTTTTTGAACTAATGCAATACCTATTTCCCTCCAAAACGTTCACCCACACAGCAAGTGCTGTTGCAAGGACATAGGGTTCTCACTTATGAACAAAATAATGAGGCTATTTCCGAGGCAAACGAAAAGGCTGAAAAAGCTCGAAATCAGCGGTGGATATCTCAAATATATAAAGACAAGTCATCCGGTAATAGATACAGAGTGGAGAATATAAAACAGACAACATATCGTCGCTGTCAAATCCAACCGGCATATCTGAAAAATTGAGTTTTCGAGTTATTGGCGTCAAAAAATTCCTTTTTTTTTTTGTCTATTTTTATGTCGTACTGGCAAATCGTATAATTGAATAAAAATACGTCATTTGATTCATGCATAAGGTGGCTTTGAGGTGAACCAAACGGACGTTAAAACGAAAATATTACGTGCGAACACTTTAAAGCGCTCTGGTAAAAAATATGCATTCTGCAGATATGCCGGTTTGATTTGACAGCGACGATATGCAGACTAAGCTCTTTCAAAATTGAGACAAGCCAAGATTCGTGAACTTTAAGGATAAAGTTCTGTGGGTAAAAAAATCACAATGCTTATAGGTTCTCCAATGAAGCAGGAGAAAGTGCAAACTCCATACTGATTCACATGTTCATGTCTGTACTGTACTTAAACCTACTCCTAGCTACTAAGAGAATCTTGTCTGGATAAGGTTTTGTAATCTGAAAGTAATTAACTTTAACAGCAGGAGCATCCACGTTTATGATTCAAGTTTCTGCCGTCTTATTGTTAATTAGCGTTCTCGAGTGCGATACAGATTTCCTCACTTTTAGCTCAGTGGCTTTCATTTAAGAAATCAAATAGTGACCGACAGTCTTTATCTATTTGCGGAACAGTCTACAATCGCCCCTTCAGATTTGACGAAACTTACATACTCGTACGTAGAACATTTGTAAGCACAACATCAACAATTTCTATCACATTCTGATTGATGAAAATAATAAGGCAATCGGATCAGCAGCCTGAAGCCATTTAAAAGTCTTAAGACTCTGAGCGCCACTTTCTAAAGCCCCAAGGAACTTAAATCTAATTTTTCCTGCTTCTAGATCAGAATGTAACCGCAAGGAATAAAGCCACAAGTATCCGAAGAGAAATATTATTTTGTTTAGAAGATAAATGAATCTGGTTTACACCCTAAGGGGAAGATCGCACTCATTTCTCATATATTCTTTTGAAGCACATACCTTTCGGTCGCTCAGCTTGAATGGAACTCATTATAGAACCAACAACAAATAAATCCACTTTTGCCTACTCGTGTACCAAACAATGTTCTCTGATTAACAGATCCACGTATACTTGAATTTCCATTTCTCATCTAGACGTATCTGCCAACCAAACTGAATGGAGGAGGAGATGGTGGTGGTGGTGGTTAAATCTGCCATCGGCATGTAAACTCAATTAACCTAAAACCCGTGTACACTTCACACACCATACCAAATGTACACATCATCCTCGTGTATGACCACCAAAGGGCATTAACTCTCCCCTCATATTTTTTTTCGGTAAATAAAGCTTGCAGACATATTCTGCGAATCATTTAATCCACTTTGTGCGGGAAAAGATAAAAATGTATCTTTTTTTTAATTGTGTGCTCAGATCTCACACTCAGCGGAGGTATCTAGAACGCGTTTCGTAATAGAGTCGAAAAAATTCCCCCTCTAACCAAACTGGTTTCCGCTTAATTAATACATCACTCGACGGCCAGATCACTGTGCCTTGGATGACTTCTTTCGACTTCGCATCTAAATTGATGCAAATTTTTATAGAATTTGGTAATTCTTTGAAATAGAATATATTTTTGAAATTCTTATACCATAACCGCAGCCCAGTGGATTTCCGAAAATATGAAAGCGTTCGTGGTCCGCACAGCGTCTTCTTCAGTTCGATTCCACAAAATGTATGTAAATACCTCGTAATTATGTTTGCTCATACCCTGAGGTACTTACTTTCTGTGTTCGGTTATAACTTTCTTGGAAAGCATGCATGGTTCGCTTTTCTTTTGTTTCGTTTTTTTTTTTTGTCGGAAAGTACCTTTCTGTGCATCGATAATAGAAAATTCAAACAGAAAAACTGTTAAAGTCAATAATGTATCTAGAGATAGACGATACAATGAGTGTAACAATAATTTCCTGTTTTCGGCTAAATTGTTAGTCACCCGAACAAACAATAGGTAAGCCCCACTTGGAGGCTATTGTTCAGTGTAAGATAAAATGTAAAGATACTTAGACGTAGATACATGCAGTAAAAATAGCATTTTGTATCTAACAAATGATTATACACGGAGAGGAGATAATTAGAAAACGGTTGTGGTCATGTTTTGAGTGGGGTTGCAGTTTGAAGCTTTATTTAGAGATTTTCCAAATTCAGGGTTTTTAATTCATAAAAGAAGATTAAACTTAGTCAGGGTGTGTGGATATAGTTATTTGGTTGGCCTTAGATAAGGTACGGTTAGGTTTATTGGATCATTGTGGCTCCCTCAATTTGATGGGCACTGTCGGCTGATTGTTACCAACTTGTGCGTTCATCACTGTATCTGTATTTAAACCGCTCTCTGTAATAGTCCTGGGATATGATTTATAGTTTAGTGCCGTTGTGCCGGTAGCGCAAAGTCCTACCAAAATGAATACTAGGGGTGGCGATGGTGTAGTGGTAACATCATCAATTGACACGTTAATACTTCAAATACAAATTCAGTCCGATCAATTGCAAAAGCTCACTATTGCAAAGGCATAACAGTGGCAGTGGGTTGGGCATATGGCTGCAAAAATTGCCTATTACATCAGGCAGATTAGCAAAATTTCCCCTGCGTACTGTGAGCTTATTTTGAGTTATATCGCAGTATAGTAGGCCTCCGACTGAAATCGGTTTAACCCTTTACTATAATAATTTTCTTGTTTCACAATGTAAAAGCTAAAAATCTGTTGTCAAAAGCTTTGAGGACTTCGTAGGAACCATCATAAGGGGGTTGAATACACTAATGAACGCAAATAGAATATGACTACATTGAAGGAAATTTCTGTCGAGGAATGGGAATCCTATTTAAAATCTGCTCTTAGCCCTACGAGTATGAATGGCACTTATTTTGATCACATTAGTGAAATTGCACAGAGAACACTGGGTTAAACAAGCAAATCTGTAAGAACTGTAAGAACACTGGGTAAGTACTGGGTACATTCAGAGGTGCTGAAAGCAATATTAATGTGGGGCTACTTAGTCCAGCAAACTTATATAGGTTAGGTTAGGTTAGGTTAAAGTGACTGCCAGCTAAGAAGGGCCAACACAATTAGACCAATAATAGGTCCATTGTGATACCACGTGGATCATGGGAGAATATCTCTCTACATAAAACCATTTTGAGTTTCTTATGAAGCGTAGGAGGCTCTTAATATCAATTTTTGCATTTGCAAATTTATTTAACCTAACACCAAATTAGTTTAACCCAAGCACAAATATATTTAGCCATTTAGCAATTAACTTTAACCCAAAAGCAAATATGTTTAACTTTTTAGCAAATAGGTTTAACCTTTTAGCAAATATGTTTAACCAAAGAACAAATATATTTAAACCAAGAACAAATCATTTTAACCAAAACACAAATTTATTTAAACCTATTCGTGTTAGGTTAAATAAATTTGCAAATGTTATATCAATCAGGTCGCCTAAATCGCTGTAATAGGAGGCTCCTAAGTGAAGCTTTCTTCTACGGGAGAGAGCTGGGCAGAAACAAAGAAGGTGAGGAATAGTTTCTTCCTCTTCTTCATCCATGCAGTTTCTACAAAAGTCGTTCGCAAAGAAGCCTAGCCTTTTAGACAGTGTCCAGTGATGACACCTATTATGGTGCCGATATGCAATCTGTTGAGAAATCAAATTCTTAGAACGTTTTAGATCCAGCTTCGGCCAAATCTGTTTTGTCGCTAGACATGTTGATCCATTCGTCCACCTAAGATTTGTACTCTCGACAGCATCCAGCTTAAATTTAAGTTTACGAGTAATTATTGGTATACCTAAGGTGCCTTTATCCGGCAGGATGGGTATAGTTGTTCCTAATCTGGCGAGTTCATCGGCCTTACAATTCCCTGGAATGTCCTTATGCCCCGGCACCCAGCAAAGGTAAATATTGAACTGCTCAGCCATCTCCGCAATAGACGATCGGCAGACTAGAGCTACTAAGGAATTTATAAAGGTCGATTCCAGGGATTTGATTGCTGCTTGGCCGTCTGAAAAGATGCGGATATCTCTAACAGATATCACGTTTTTCTTAAGCCAAGATAAGACTTCTTTAATCGCCATTATTTCCGCCTGGACCACGCTACAATGATTTGGAAGACGGAAGGATAGCTTAAGATTAAGCCTGTCAGAGAAAACACCTGCACCAACTCCGTCTTTGGTTTTTGACCCGTCAGTGTAGAAGTGAATTGACTCATTTTCTAAAAATGCATCACCCTCCCAGAGTGATCTAGAAGGGATGGTGACAAGGAAGTTCTTATCAAAATTTAGACGCAGGACGGTGTAGTTTTCGGGAGAGATTTTGAATTTATTCAGAATGGAAGCGTGGCCAAATTCTTTTCTTGACCACTGTTGGGTAGCTTCAAGGCGAACGGCTGCATTCACTGCCATTTGCTTGCTGAACATATCGAGGGGTATCAGATGAAACAAAATGTCCAGTACCGCAGAGGGAGTTGTACGTAGCAAACTTACGTTATATACGCATAGATCGTTCTCCATCGGAAATGATTGATATGAGAGACGAATAGCCGCTGACTTGTACGTCCCCTGAAAAAACTAAATCCATAAGCAAGAAGCGGTTCCAGGAGTCTGGATACTGGATATATCCCAAACGATATCTACATCAATTTTCCTTTACAGCTAAGACACCGTACAATCGAAAAGAAAATTGTAACTAATGTGGCACAAAACTTGGGGCTCCGAACAGCCAGTGCACTATTTAAATTTAGCAAGCTTTCGATATCAGTCGCAATCTGAGTAATGACGGACACAAATTTTAAATAAATACTTAGGAAAGATAAGGTTGAAAAAGACACATCCTCTTCCTAGGGATCATTGCACGAACTAGCAAACATATCACTTACACAGTTCAGAAGAAGAGGTGGGATTGGGATTGCGGTCTCTCCTAATCATCTCTCTCTGTTCATTTCACTAAGCAATGAGCATTTGCGGTTGTTCGGCTGTTCACTGTGTTTTACTGCTTTGCACACCGCAGATGAGCCCACGTGACAAACGCACACTGCTTGCTCATCGTTTTTCAGTAAACAACAAGTTTATTGTACTAAATAGGGTGAGTACTGATTGCGCTGTGGTAGATACATAATGAATTACAGGGCACAATTGTTATTGTGATTGTTCTTTGCTTTAACTGCTCAATGGCTTAGTGTTCAGAGTACGTACCAAATCGCAACACAATCGTTTTTCTAACCACTTGTGTAGATACGGAAGGAATATTTTAAGAATTCCATTCTTTGAGATACGTTTGCTAACACTAACAGATGCATTACATACAGTTCTGTTCGTGGGTCATTTGCCTGCATTTGTGTCGTTTGTGTTTGATTGCCTATTGATTGCTTGTTAGTTGCAATCAGCATTCCCACATTGAGGAATCCACCTTTTAGGGGATTGCCATGCACAAGAGGAGAAAATATGGAACTATCTTCTATCTTCCTGTACTGTGCATGGAAGAGAACAAAGCATTTAAGTATTAACTGCGATCTTAAGAGTGATTAAATCACTGCCGGTCTTAACTGCTCTTTTCTTAATTGCTCTCTGTGATCACTGCTCACATAACCTAGTCAATTTAGTGTCTATATCGCATTGGATTGTTGCTACAGATTTTCTTGATTTTATTTAAATTATCTGATTTGAAGGCTACCTCTCTGTTTAGAGTTCTATGAGTCTTTCAGGGCTTAATATGTATTTTATTCTGAACTGTGTGATGATGATTAAGACACAATTACTGTATTTTCCTAGTTGTTTGTTCCATTTTAACAGAAAAGCACACTTTACCTTCTATCTGATAACATACTAGGTTAATTACCACAGCGAACGTAATTGCCCTGTCGCAACCTTAAAGCCTTAAACCACATCCAAACAAAGCAATAAATCCATAAAACAATCTTAATACCTGGTCACACTTGTTGTCCATCAGTACAGAGCGGAAAATAGAGGGAAAACTACCTTCCGCATGTAATACTCGTAAACTTTAAGCAACAAGCGAATACCTACAATTTTCAAATCTAACAACGCGCACCGACCATCATCATCGTCATCACTCTAAATTCCAGCCATCTGTCAGCTTCAATAGAAAATCCATATCGTACCGCAGTCGCCGGTATCTGTGGAGTCGCATCTTTTTGATCTGACGACGTCTATATGAATGTATCAGCCGGCCGACGCGCTAGAAGGACAAATAAACAGCGTCGCGTCAATAAATCTGATGTTTGACGCTCTACAGAGGTTGAATAGTGTCAAGTGTGTGTGGTCTTCATTGTACCCCTCTGTTGGCGACAAAGGCGGGTTTATTGCGAAAACGTAAAAAAAAATTTCCTGCAAAATATTCACATTTGTTTGACACATGTGACAGTCTCACAATCTGCAATAGATACATTTCAAAAAGTCACAGATACATCGCATCATAAGCCAACCGATTGTTTACACAGATTTTTGCCTTTTTCTCCATTCAGCTGGAATCGTCTGATCGTAAACAGATTTGTAATAAAAAGTAAATTTTGACAAAAAAATGTTTATGGCCTAATTAGCATGCCTATCCGGCCATGAAGCTCGTCATAAATTTTTTCAAAATAAATACAAATGCGTGTAGATTTTGCAGGAAAAAAATGTTTGTTGATTTTCGATATCTTTGGAAGATTGGTTTCTGAAATATGATCACGACCACGAGCGCAGGAAATGTTCGTCAGTGAAAAAAGTTCGACATACTCCAAATAACAAGGTCGACATTATGAATTGCGTTAAGTACGGTTTTTTTTTTTTTTTTGCAAAATGAAAGATGTATCTATATAGATTAGATAATGGTATTTATAGTTTGTGTCACAAGATTAGTTATGAGTGGCTTTATTTTTAAGATTAGATATTGGAAATAGGTAGGAAGGTATCTGAAAATGCGTACACGAGCTATATCATGACTTTGTTGCTGCAAGGTTTGTTGGAAAAAGTCTGACAACTTTTTTCCAGGAAAAAAAGAAGAGAACAAGCAAATATTGATTAGGGAGCTCTATGGGTGCAAAGTAATTCATATAGGTTTAGGGTGCCTTATCGTCCTATTTGTTGTAGAAATGTTATTGATTGGTTTTGTTACTACGTTCGAACTATCAACAATGAGGCGTTTTATAAAGAATATGCGAACAATTTTAGAAATTGGTGATTCCCCTTTAGAATGATTGCTATCCGACCTTTAACGTTCAATACAATAGTCTAATTGCTTCTGATTAACTATTGGTTGGATGAACAATGACTTAAATATCGTCCGTCTCATGCTAGCACCATGAATGTGCACATTTTATTTGTTGTGCACAAACAATTTTTTACTCTTTTTTTTTGGAATCGTATATGCGCTTAGGAAAGTTATGTATGCTCTATTCATTTTTATAGAAAGATATTGTTATTTCTAAGCAAGAATTGTATTGGAAGAGCTGACATTTCTTTATATACCATCTTCAACAAAGTCGTAAGAACTGCTCCTACAACAGAACTTATTAAACTCAAACAATAGCTCACAAGCATCGGCGATCTTGATTTATTATATATGTAAATATCTAAGATATGCCAAGTGTTCTTTATCAAAGCTGCTTCAGGACTGGAATGCTGACTGCTTTGTTAAAGGGGCCGTAGAGCTTTGTTAAAGGGACAGAATGTATACCTAAGAGAGGCAAATTTACTTTTAAGCTAGCTGCAATATGGTATACAAAAAGCCCTCAAGTAGTACCTAAAATAGCCACTCATCCTAATGAATACTGAAAGAAATTCCAGCCCAACACATCAGAGCACGACCTTGTTCATGGATCCAAGATGCAATTAGATTCTGCAAATCCATTAATTCATACTGCGTTTAAAGGCGTTGAATCGTCTGTAATAAAATTTGTAGTGGTTTTGGTAATACACTTTTGGTCACTACAGTTCCATCAGCTCTGGTTAACTACTCTTGGTCATAAACTGCAAAATCTATTTCCAAATAAAAGTCATATTTTGTGCTGATTATGGACTAGAAAAAGAAACCCCGAGGCAAAAGATCGCCATCCTCATTGATAGCCCAGCTGCTATCAAAGCCATCGCCCGGTTATTACCTATATATCCTCCAAACTAGTACAAGAATCCCGAAATGAGCTAGTCTCGCGAGACGGTCAATTTAAGGTAACCCTGATTTGGGTTCCAGAGCACAGTAACCTATCAGCCCTTCGCTGTTCATGTGCAGAATTAGTTCACATTCCGCTGGGAGCAGTCAATGTAAAAAATTCTTAAACTATCTAATTAAAGCCAACCTCAGATGGACTAGTCGGACAACTTGTATAATATCTAGAAAGATGTGGTCAAACTACAACAATGCAAAAACAGAAAACTTCCTCAACAGAATGCGTAAGAACATCGCCAGAACAACAGCGATCACCACGGGACACAGGCCGATAGGATACCATGCAGCCAGACTAGATATCCCACATAACACACACTGCCGTAGTAGCAATGTCGAAACCGAAAAAAGAGACTTACTTACTTACTTAGGTGGCGCTACAGTTCGGGGTGAACCTGGGCCTCAACCAACAAGCATCTCCATTTAGCTCGGTCTTTAGCTAGTTGCCTCCAGTTGCGCACTCTAAGTTGGTCGAGGTCCCCTTGAACTTGTGCCCGCCATCTACGGCGATAATTCCCTCTACTGCGTCGTCCCTCGGGGTTAGATTCGAAGACTCTGCGGGCCGGAGCGTTGATGTCCATTCGCTCTACATGTCCTAGCCATCTCAGACGTCCAATACGCAGTTTTTTGACTAGGTCGATGTCGCTGTACAGCTCGTATAGTTCGTGATTGAATCTTCTCCTCCAAAACCCGTCAACGCAAACGGGACCGAAAATCTTACGAAGAATTTTTCTCTCGAAGCGACCAAGGATATCTTCATCCTGTTTAAATAAAGTCCATGTTTCAGCGCCGTAAAGCAGGACTGGGATGATCAAGGTCTTATATAGAGTCTCCTTAGTTGTTCGAGACAGGGCTTTACTGTTGAATTGCCTTATAAGCAAAAAAAAAACAGCGATTGGCAAGAGTTATTCTTCGATTGATTTCTGCACTGATTTTGTTAGAAGAATTTATAGCAGAGCCAAGGTAGACAAAGTCCCTTACTACCTCGAAGTTATAGCTGCCCACGGTGACGTTTTGTCCAATTCGTCGGTGTTGGTTTTCCCTTCTAGTTGACAGCATATACTTGGTTTTGCCCTCGTTTATCGCCAAACCCATTTTGGCGGCTTCCGCCTCAATGCTTGCAAAAGCACCGGTGACAGCCCGCTGAGATCTTCCGATAATGTCTATATCGTCGGCGTATGCAAGCAGTTGTACAGACTTGTAATAGATTGTGCCTCCGGTGTTGGCTTGTGAGCTCCGCACAATCCGTTCAAGTATAATATTGAAGAAGTCACATGACAGCGCGTCACCTTGTCTAAAACCTTTTTTGACATCAAAGGTCTCGGTCAGCCTGCACAGACGGACAAGTTTGGCAGGGATGTCAAAACTAGACATGGTTCTATAAAGCTCTTCTCTATAGATGCTGTCATAGGCGGCCTTGAAATCGATAAAGAGGTGGTGAGTATCGATTTGGAATTCTTGGGTTTTCTCCAGGATCAGCCGAAGTGTGAAGATTTGGTCGATGGTGGACTTTCCTGGCCTGAAACCGCACTGATAGGGTCCAATCAGGCTGTTCATAAAAGGTTTCAGGCGCTCGCACAATATCGCAGAAAAGATCTTGTATGCGATGTTGAGGAGACTGATGCCTCTATAATTGGCGCAGTTGAGAGGGTCTCCTTTCTTGTGGATCGGGCAAACGACGCTGAGATTCCATTCATCAGGCATACACTCGACTGACCAAATCTTAGAGATAAGTTGGTGTATGCACTCTACCAATTCATCCCCAGCTGCCTTGAAAAGTTCGGCCGGTAAGCCGTCAGGTCCAGCAGCCTTGTTCGATTTTAGCTTGGATATTGCTATCCTCACTTCGTTTTGGTCAGGTGGACGGAAATTTTGACTATCATCGTCTATGTTGAATGGTTCATTCTGCCTGACATCGGGATGTTGGTCTTCGTCGCCGTTATACAGTCTGCAGAAGTAGTTTTTCCATATTCTCAGCACCGACTCTGCACCGAAAAAGAGACCCCTACCCACTATACCTACATATAGTTATGGTATCAAAACGGTACCTAGTGCTAATTGGGTTCATTTTTAAAAAAACCGCCACTTCTACCTACCAATGGAATTGAAAAACTACAAAACTGCGACTGAAAATGGCTTAAGGTATGCAGTAGGTAAATATCTTTCAACATCGCTGCGGAATGTCCAGCCTTGCCGCATTAAACGCTCTGATTCTTGATTTAGACTCTTGATTTCCTGACTTAGAGTAAAGCAACTAATGCACATAATATAATGGGAGTACGCAATAGGCTATTTTAAATCATGGTGCCCGAGCTGCATAGATTTTCTACCGCCCATGCAGCCAGATATCAGATATTTTGAATCATTATGTTGGAATAAAAATGCTTCCTTTACGTAGTATCTGAAATGAGTACAAAAACGAGTACATAATGTTTTGGAGTACAGACATGCTGAAATTAGTATTCTAGGTACTTCCGAAAAGAGTACATACATACATACATACATACATACATACATTTTCAATGGCCCGTTAACCCTTCATGAGGGTCGCGGGGGTAGGATCCTCAGGTGAACCCTCCATCCTTCTCGATCCTCCGCCATTGACTGCAACTCATCAGGAGGAATCCCTAGACGGCTCCAGGAGAGATGTCGGACTTGGTCCAACCATATACTTTTAGGCCTACCGGGGAGTCGCCTACCTGATGGCACGGTAATCATGGCACGGTAATCATGGCAAAATTGGGAGCCAGTCTGGGGGCATACGCACTACGTGACTAAACCATCGAAGTATAGATCTTTCCGTTCGGTGAAATAGCTGCTCTGGTGTTGCGCACTCGATCCCAACGAGTTATTCCAGCAACACTGCAAAGGAACCTCATTTCAGCAGCTTGTATCCGCGATCTTATTCTTTCGGTCACTACCCAAATTTCATGGCCATAGGTGAGAGTTAGACCAAGTTAAAAACCGATAGCTTAGCTTGAACACTAAGTTTGGCCTTCCTTATAACATATTGGCCAAGCTCTCTCAAAATTGATACAAAAAATACAAATACAAATACAAATATTTGGCGCAACAGCTCTTTAAAGTGCCAGGGCCTAGCTTCTCGCAACCACTCATGTTGTGTGCCTTATATTTTTCACACGAATGGAAGGGACCTACAGTTTAATGCTGAATTCGAACGGGGATTTGAGAAGCTTTTTCGTGACAACAATACTCTCGGATGTTTGTCAGACGCTCGCGAGAGGTGGGACCGTGAAAAAACTTTTTGGTGTTTTCTGAGATTCGAACTTGGAACCTCATGCGTAGTGATCCGACACACAAACCACTTACGCCACGGCGCCCACTTCTCAAAATTGATCCAGCCTGACGAATTCTACAGGATAACTCGGCAATGCTCTTCCAATCACTCGTGTATAAGACCCCGAGGTACTTAAACTTATCCACCTGCTTCAGTGGGACTCCACTAACATGCAGAGTGCGATTTGTTCACGCTGATCCCCATTCCAGCATCATCACGAACGGATACATACCTTTAGAGTGTGCGCTGAAGTTCAGTTTGAGACGATCCAAGGATGACCAAATCATCCGCAAAGAGTAGATGACTAATCCTTAGATCTCCCACTTTGAAACATTCTCCGCCACGGCCGCGCTGCAACCATATATACAATGAAGAGGAGAGGTGACAAAACGTACCCTTGGCGGAGTCCAACACAGTGAAAGGTATTGATCTAACACCGTTTATTTGAACACAGCTTTTACAGTTTGTATATAAAGACTGAATCGCCCTTAACAGGGAACCATCAATCCCATACTCCTGCAGAACACTCCAGAGTTTGCCTCGAGGAACCCTACCATATGCTTTTTCCAAATCCACAAAACAAGTGAAGACAGGTTTAGTATACTCCTAGGACTTCTCAAGCACCATTCTGAGAGTGAATAACTGGTCGGTTGTGCTGCTACCGGACGAAAACCGCACTGCTCACCCCCAAACTGTCCTCAACCACAGCTCTGGATCGCGTTTCTAGCACCTTAGCGAAGACTTTTCCAGGGAGACTTAATAGAGATATGCCGCTGTAGTTTGCGCAATCTCCCTTTTTTAAATAGAGGAACAATCACCCTCATTTGCCAATCACCAGGTGTTTCACCGCATTCCCAGACCAATTTAATGACACGCGAGAGCCATTGCATTCCCTTTTTATCTAAAGCCTTGAGCATTTCTGGTCGGATTTCATCCACACCAGCGGATTTGCCAACTTTTAGAACTTTAATCGCCAAAGTTACTCCCTCTACTCGGTGCCCTGTTCGGGATTGTGCAATTCTGAGAACTGCTCGCTCCATCTGCGTAAGATGTCCTCCTCATTGGAAAGAAGTCGGCGGACGGTCTGCCAGAACATCTTATTTGCAGATCTGTGGTTACGTTCAAATTTTCGCCAAATTCCTTCCGAAAAAAGTACATCTGCTGATGCTATAGCGTCTGATAGTAAGTCTTTTAAAGTTTATATAAGATAGAGAGAAAGTACATCTAAAATGTAACCAAAGCATCCCAAATTATGCCAAGCTTGTCAAGGAATGGTTGGTTGCAGTTACCCAGCTAGTTTCGATTAAAAGTTAGTTACGCCTTTCGAATATCGAGCAATTTCCCAATAAATTTTTAGTGCGAACGAGTAATAGAGAAATTATGATCCATCACAGCAAGTACAGAATAGTATCCTTTGTATCGGATAAATCTTCTCGCGTTTAACGCTAACGCATAAACGCGACTCAATATCAATCTCCTGCGGTTGGTTTAACTTAAATCAGATTTTCTCTCGTAAATCTACACCTAGAAATGTATCTCCATCAAAGGAAGTGATTGTTATGGATACTCTTTCAAAGTAAATTTCAGTAATTCAGTAGCTAACCACAAGGCATTGACTGCATATGAGGACCACAAATTGAAACCACACTGTAGTTTCTAATCAACACCTGGTGTATGATCCCTGTTTGTAGTGGTTAAACTTCTATTTGTATCTGAGTACATTTGCTTGTACTGTCTATCATTTCAATGGATTTGTTTAACAATCACTTAAAGAGGAGAAAACAAAATAATTAAACGGTGTACATTCAGTTCAAAGAAATTATCTCAATGGAAAAGGAGGTCATATGGCTGGCTGGGTTAACTCTGAGGTACAGTCAGTACGCGTGTTCTGTTGTTAATTAAACCAACAAACATCGGTTGAGAAAGGAGAAATCAAAAGAATGGACCTTTTGGCAAATAAGCTGACAAAGAGATTTGTTTTTATCCCTAAACTTAACTACGCAGTTTGAGTTATTGACGGTTTTGAAAGGAAATTAATCATTTTTTTGCTATTGGCGATTTTAGAAACCTCATTGCAAAAATGTGTTATGAACTGAATGCGGTCATTCCATGGATTTCACTTTTACGAATATACTCGTAGGATACTCGTAACATGCGTTTAATGTTACGAGTATATGTCGGGTGACGATTACACTGTTTGACCTTCTTCGTTCCCAAATTGTGTAAAATGGTCGTCTGACACTTGACATTTGACATCGTTTGATTCCAAACGAGAATTTGACTTGGTGTTAAATAGTGCAATGGTTTATGTATAAACTAGTCGGGTCAAGCGAATTGGCAGAGTTTGACATTTAATGAAAAGTTAAAGTGACAAACGCATTGGAAAAGAATCGTTACGAACAGCGGAGGAAGTTAAAAGTGATTGGCCAGAAGGCAGAATTTACAAACTTAGCTTATCATAAACTTGCATATGCGAACAGAGCTCTAAAATTTTAGCACCGTCAGCTACTGCATTCCAAAGCTACAATTATGAAAAGAAGTGGCGACAGAATTAGGTCAGAATAAAATTTGGGAGGACTGTAGTGCAAAATTGCAAAATGTATGGTTAGCTGCCAATCAGCCCCTGCAATGTTATTTTGTGAAATGGAAAAACTGTTTTCGATCAACGAAGGAAGTGTAGATATTCAAATTGTCCATGTGCCATCAGCATGAAGAGAATATTAACCACGGACATCGATCTATACAGATCTGGTTGCCAAAATTGTGAAATCAGTTGCTGAAAATAACTGTAACACACTTTTCAAATAAAGTCGAATTTTTGTTCGGCAAGTATTGCAAAATAGCCAGAAACCATTTGCAAATCATTTGAAACCAAAGCGTTTGACATCGTTGACAGTAAATTTGACACTTTCAGAAAATGGGTCAAACAGTAGGTCTGTTCACGAACTTTCTGCACCAAAATGTGCAGTTTGTCAAATTTCAACGATTGGGGGTAAAGTTCTCTCAGAGAGAGGTAAAATTACGAAAAAGTAAACGAACGCGTTGAACCACGAAAGTTGCCCACTTTTTAAACGTCAAAACTCAAACCCAATTGTACGCCAAAGAAAGAAAGAGAAGGAAAAATCCAACAAAAAATCACACACACAACGATTTGACAGTTTTCACAAACTAGCCCACAGAAATTTCTTGCACTAAAACTCGCAACATTGGGAACTTTCTTACTCTCTCGAGATTGCTCTTTCTGTCAAAAACTACGAAAATTCTCAGTACTCGAACGAAGTACGAGCTTTTCGTAAAAATTCGCTGTTTTGGGAGGGTAGGCGAACAGACTTAGTGTAATGTAGTATTTGGACACTAAGTTTGCTTGACAAAATGGGAAAGATACTTGAACGCCTAATATTCAGTAGATTACTCCTGGTCACCTAATCAGAAGAAGGTCTCTCGGACCAACAATATGGATTTCGTAAGGCGCGATCAACAATAGATGCTATTGGTAAGGTGGTGCTAACGGCCAACCAAGCGATACAAGGTTCTAGCTGAAGGTGGGGACGTAAGAAATATTGCGGAGTGATTACACTTGACGTAAAAAACGCATTCAATACAGAAAATTGGGGGCATATTATGGATGCGCTGAAAAGTGTGAATACACCAGGATATATACTTCGAATAATAGAAAACTACCGCCACGAAAGGGTGGTGCTATACGATACTGACATAGGGATACAGAAGTACAGACTGAGGCTGAGATTCCTCAATGGAGTCCAACTCATAGATTTTGCCGATAACATGGCGGTAGTGGTTATGGCGAAATATTTAGACGAGCTAGAACTGAACGCGAACGAAACAATCGATTCTGTCAAACAATGGGTAGAGTGAAAGAGTTTAGCCTTGGCAGAACACAAGAAGGAGACAGTTCTTATTAGTAGCCGTAGAAAAGAGAGACCATCAAAGTTAAGGTGGGAAGCTATACATGGACATTTCAAAAGCTGCATTAAGTACCTCGGCGTTATGTTAGACGACTGACTTAACTTCGGTAAACATACAGAGTATATATCAATTCAATTCAATTCAATTCAATTCAATTCAATTTATTTATTTATATATATATTATTGGTACATTAAGATAAATATCTTTTATAGTACTTAGAATTATACAATGAGAATATAAATTCAATTAAAAGTGGAAAATTTACAAATAAAAAGAGTTAGAATTACAAAAAAGAAAAATTTTTAGAGTATACAATACAAAGAAATAGTTATATAAATAGAAGAAGACATCAAATGTATACACAGCGCTTTGAAGAATTCTGCCGAATGTTGGGGGCTCAAGAAACACCAGGAGAATACTCCTGTCTAGAGTCGTGAGTTCAACAGTACTCTATGCTTCTCCAATCTGGTCGACGCTAAAAGTTAAGCGGAATAGGCTGCGGATAAATAGTGTCTATAGACTTACTGCACTACGAGTCATATCAGCTTATAGGACTATCTCGGATGAAGCGGCATACGTCATCGCGAGCATGATCCCCATAAATATCCTGGCTGATGAAGCAAGGAGAATTCGGGATGGAATCATTGGAAACCCGAACTCAACTGAATTAAGAAAACAAGAAAGGGCAAAATAAATAAGGATGTGGCAACAAAGATGGGACGCCTCACACAAGCGAAGATGGACATACAGACTTATTCCGAGAATAGAATCATGGATAAATAGAAGCCATGGAGATGTAAACGACCAACTGACGCCATTTTTATCAAGTCATAGTGCGTATCGCCGATACCTTCATCGCTTTAGATTCGACGACTCGCCAGAATGCCCAGTATGCCCTGGATGCGATGAAGACCCGGAACATGTTGCTTTTAACTGTCCAAGGTTTCACGAGAGAAAACGAAGACTGGATAGCAAATAAAATACCACACTTGATGCTACAAATATAATAGCATAATAATTGGGAGGCAGTCTGCACACTAGTAACGCAAATATATCGCAACCCAAAACTATCGAAATCCATATGACTTTCAGACCACAGCAGCGTCTTCCAAGCAGACGTCTTAGCACTGGCAACAGCCGCCCGTAAGTCTGCGGTAAGGGCAATGCCGCCAGCAGGTATCACCATCTTTATCGACGGCCAGGCAGTTTTGTCGAGAAGATCTCGGGGTTCTTGGAACACAGCTCAAGGTATCGCTTTGCTGGGTCCCTGGACACGAGGGTATCCCAGGCAATGAGAAAGCCAACGAGCTAGCAAGAATCGGCTCAGCAGACTTACTAGAAGAAGTTGACCCGCTGTATGCATCCCGCCTTGCACACTGAAGCTCGTTGCAGGGAATAAAGCTATTAAAGATGCGAACACAAGATGGACCTCCATGGAAACTTGTGCCACCACCAGGAAGCTATGGCCATTCTTCGACAAAGCAAGGACCGAGAGAATTACTCGGAAAGATAGGAAATCCATTTTCACCCTCGTGGGCATTATCAGGGGCACAACACTCCGCGGTACCACTTGAAGAAACTACACCTGACGGAGGAGGAACTCTGTAGAGGCTGTGGCGACGAGGAAGTTTTTGAGGACACTACCCATTTCCTGTGCCACTGTCCGAGTCTTCAGCACTCCAGGAAAAAGTTTCTTGGTAAATATTTTTTCCAGGATCTCGAGGAGCTCTCCGGTGTTTCGACAGGAAAGATGCTGAACTTCATCAAATCATCAGGGTGGTTTGTATGCAGAAACAAAGTAAGTGATTGAGTTTTGTATAATTATTGCTGGTTTTTCACTAGGCCTAAATGCGTAAGGGATTACTTTTCCCCCTATGGGTATCACAATGGGTCAACGCTGACCCGAGTGTGCCAGAAAGCGTCTCTCCCTGCCAGCCCACATACCTAACATAACCCCAAATACAAATCGAGCTCAGACAGGCGGAAAGCCAAAGAAGAGTGCAAACACAAGCAATGACGGCCGCGTTTGGCACTGTGTCAAGCAGTGGAATCGCAGCTTTAGTTCGGATGTCGAATTTTACAATTTTTTACATCATCTGTCATATCACAATGGACCCAAGTGGTCTAAGTGTGTCCTGACCCCGTTAGGACAGCCACCTTTACCTACATCATCTGTCATAGAATGTGATTAGTTATTTTAATCACTAAAACAAGTTGTTGGAGTGAAACTTGCCATAACGCTTTGTTTTAGAGATTCGAGTGAAATTCATCCGAGTGAATGTCATCCTCATTCATGCCATACCAAGATTAAAATATGCAATAACGAAAATAAAGTTCATATTGTTGAACTTCACGCTGTGGTAAAATATATCCATGCAGCTACTTCATAGTCAGGGTTATCGTGAATAATTTTTCCTTCGGAATTTTTCCCCCGAACAAAAATTAGGTATCTTTAAAAAAGAGGAAATAATTCCCCAGAAAAGAAATTGGTATCATGAATGACAATTCAACGGAATTTTCAATATAGATATATTTTTTCCCCCCTTTTTTTTGAAGGTACCCAATTTTTGTTCGAGAGAAAAATTCCGATGGAACATTTATTCACGATAGCCCCGAGTAGATCCATATTTGCTCAAGCTGTCAAATTTTTCAAATCTGTTTAAAGCTGTGGCTAAAGTTCTTATTTAATCATTATAGTAACCTAAGTCGCTGTAAATATTTACTTTAATAATAACAAAGCATTTTATTTTGCTTACGTAAAAACTAAAACAATAATTTTTTTTTTTATTATTTTATTGTTTGAGAGTGTTAAGTTCATTTGAACTGCACATTCCACCGTGCATACAAATGTATATTTTTATCACATTTTTTCGATTTATTTCTATTGATTTTCAATCGAATATTTAGTTGATAAGGTGTTAGTTACTATTAGTGCTAGACATCTATACGATAATGATAAGTGCTTTATTTTAAAATTTTCATATCACGTCATCGCATCGTCAAAGAAAGTTGAAATGTCAGTTTAAAGAAACGTCAAATCTCTTTAAATTGTCAAACGAAAATAATAATAATAGACAATTGTATAAAAATTGGCTAAGTGGCTGACATACTTAATAAACCCAGATTTTGAGAAATGTATATCTGTTTTTATTGCGACATTTAATTTAGTCCTCGAGGCTCATCTAAGACAATAGACACATGTTTTTTGTTCTCATAATTTTTCAATTTATAATAATTCGACTAAAGACAGAATGCGACTGGAAATCGGACTGAACTGTAGTCGTTTTGATGTACTTTGACAATCTCAAGTAGCACTGTGAGGTCATTCAAAAAACAATTTATTATCATGTATACTGCCAAGCAATGTTATTGTACACATCGTGAGGCCAATTCACCAACGATGTCAATCAAAAATGTTTTTAAAGCATTTTTTTCTGGCTCTGAAATTGAAAATAATGGAAATTGATTGGGAAAGGAAATGCCATACAGATTTATCAGTTAAATGTTTAATTATTTTTTTAATTTTAAATTTGTTCAGATATTTTGAGTCTGTTTTTATGTATGTATGGTTTGAGAGAGATAAATGATCTTATCGCTTGTAATTGAGGTCCACTTGACCTTATCCTAAATAGAATTGTTTTTAGCTACAAGGACAGTGTGGTTAATGATATGCTTTAGTATAAGGTTGGATTTTCTTATAATTTATCAGTATTCGCACAGCACAGATGCTTCTTGAGTGAAAAAAACTGTAAGAAATTCGTTTGGTATCTCCTAGATTTTGAACCTGAGAAATATTCGTGTAGATTTTAAAAAGTTTACTCCGAAGTGTACTCTTTTTGGCCAACGCTAAGGTCAACTTTTATGTCTATTGTCGGTGACGGTTGATTTTTACTATTGTGAACTCGGTCTTGTAGTTGGAATGTGACAGATATCAAGGAACTGTCACGTTAAAATCGATAGAGTGAACAAGCCCAAGAACCAACGATTCTACTCTGACGTTTCGATTAGTGTAGACATTTATGACTTTTTTCTAAAACTTTAGGGTTGAAGTTAACAATTGTCAATTCGTATATTTTTTTTTTTTTCAAGGACTTGAGCATTTTATTTCTTGCAATAACAGAATTTCTAAAATGGATTCAACTAGGAACCCTTTCTAGGGTTCTAGGTTGCGTTCTAATTATTCAATTTCTCATTAATCGCTTCGACAGGCAAAATTTGCAATTAAAATGAACAAAACAAAGCCAAAAGAAATAAAAAAAAAACCAACGCTTTTCGTTTGAACCTAACACTGTCCTATAAAATATAAATCGTTAGGCATACCCAAGCAAAAGTTGCGTCATCAAAAATTGTTTAATGTGTGTATGCTAACCAAAGGTTATAATTATGAAATTACATTCATTATCAAGAGTATCTCTTTAAAACGCTTTTTTTTATGGGATTTGCTTCACTTGGAACTGCTCGTAATAGGATTTCTTATTTCAATTCAAAGATACTTTTTATGGATTTGTTAAACTTTGAAAGCATAAAAATCACATCTTTTTTGTTTTGATTGTGCCGACACGAGCGGTTTCCTTAGAACTGATATTTAATTATATTTTATTTATGGTATATAATTGATTTAAATAGCTATAACAAATGTACCGCAGTCACGCAAGTCACATTTTAGTACTTAAACGCAGGAGAAGAGCGGGAAATAACCCAAATTATTAGCAAGTCAAAAGGAATGCATACGTGATAGAATTTGTTAGAATTAATATTTTATTTGTTATTGCTTTATTAATATAGGAATGCAAATAGCTTTGGAAACTTTCATGCAGGGTTTTTTTTGTTAAAAATATGCTAAACAGGACACGAACGATTATTCGATGTACGAGATGCGATAAAACCATATCGCAGAAAATATTTTATGCGAAAAGTGGCAGCACTGAATTTGTATGTGACCGTCATTTTGAGCAACTCTCTCCCATGTGCACACTCTGTTTAAAACTCAATTTCACTGTGATATTTCGCACAAACATAATGTGCCCTACCCCGCAAAGATCAAAGGTGTACGATTGTGTGCATTGAAAGTTGTCCCGCTTTTATGAAGTTGAGACTATAGCGGTTCAGTTCAGCAATTCGAAATGTAGGACGGTATTTATCGGTTTCTGGAAGTCAAATGATGTTTAATGGTTCAGCGTTTTCAGTCAAATTGGATGTACCAAAGTAGTCTGCTTATGTGACTTGTGGAAATATGAGCCGAGAGGTATAACAGACATCTGATCTTATGTCCGAAGGAAGGAAAAATTCGAGATAACCTGAAAAAATCGATCAGATTAAGAAAAAACTTAAGTTTTCACCGCATCTTCTTCGTATTTCGGCGAGGTTATGATCTGAAAACAAGCGATCATAACCCTCCCACTTCACTGCATTTCTACTGATCCGCCTATGGGGTTTGCCTGTTTGACCTCAGAAAATATCGACAGGCCTCCCGATTTTCGATCGTTTCGCTACTGAGCCAAATCAAATACTGATTTCGTTGCATTTGTGTGATCCAGACATTTATAGGCCTTCCCATCCTTCGCGGTGTCCTTAGAACGTTCATTGATTTTTCATTTTTAACGGGGTCAAATGATCTCTTCTTTTAAGTCTTCATTCTATATGCGATTTTTGTCCAGTAATATATATATATATAATTGTTTTCTAATTTAAATTGCTTTACTAGTAGATCTGACTATTGGTGTCGGTTTGTGGAAGGTTAACATTTTATGTTACGGGAGAAAAGTTCTAGAGTACATTTCAATCAAACAGATTTAGCACGACTGTCAAATAAAAAAAAGAAGAAATAGTCTTCAAAAAATATTCTGAAACCGAGAAATTCTCTTCTTTATGATTTTTGTAGGTTTCTAGTATTTTTTCTTAGTAGGTCTTATCGAATTCAATAGTAAACCGTATCAAGACAGTCGTTGTATCGTTCACAAGAAGAAGAACGCTAAACCTTGGTTCGGTGACTCTAACTGATACAACCCTTGGTTTTTCCAACTAAGTTAAATACCTAGAAATTTTTATAGACACAAAAGTAAACTGGAACTCCCATATTAAACATAAAATTGCCAAGACGACCACTGCACTTTGGGGACCTGCATTGCGATTGATCGGGAAACTACTGACTGCCCAAAACTTGGCTTGGGCCAGTAGCGCAACAATCAAGTTCGTGACGAAGTGCTTATTTTACCTCCTAGTGGTGGACCCCGGGCAACTATACGTATAAACCGTTATACGTGTAGGCTAAAATTGTAAGTGCGGGTTGTCTAGGGCCTTGATTCTAGACTAGGTAACGTGGGCCAGCAACCTGCGTTACCGAACCTTTTCCCGCTACAGAAACCGACACTATGCTTCAAATAAGGAATGATCACATGTTGACGACTTTTGCCTATTGTACCCGGACAAAGATAGGTTTCTGGAATGTAAAGACGCTCCTCGACTCGGGAAGCGAAGGTCCTTTTGGAGGGCTATCTGCGTGCTGCCTGCTGTAACTAAGATAATAGCTAAAATCATCCTTGAGCGAATCAAACAACATCTCGAAGTTTTCTGCTCTGGATCCTCCTGTGCCGACCACATCAACACCCTGCGGATTATCATCGAACAGTGCGTTGAATATCGATCGCCACTCCACCTGCTGCCTGCTGTTCATCGATTTTGAGAAGGCGTTCGGTAGTGTCAACAGGGAGTTAATTTGGGGTGCCTTACGCAAGAGAGGTATCCCTGATAAACTAACTGCTATTATCAAAGCTACATATGAAGGCTCCAAATATCACGTTCTGCACAGGGAAAGGTTTTCTGAGGAATTTGAGATCCAAAGTGGGGTAAGACAAGGCTGTATCCTTTTACCAATATTATTCCTATTGGTGATTAGCGATGTGCTTCATGCAGCTTTGTCGACGGAAAACGGATGAATTCGATGGACTCTTACATCTCAACTGAAACATATTGACCACGCTGACGATGTATGCTTACTCTCCCACAGAATTATGGACCGCCTACAAATGACAGCAGATGTGGAGAGGGAGGCAGGCGTCGTCGGACTGAAAATTAATACGGCAAAAACTAAAATTATCAGCCTTGGAACAAACTCATCGGCTCAAATATGCATTGCTGGACAACCGGTAGAGAGAGTAGAGGATTTCCAGTATCTTGGGAGTATTGTCTCGACCGATGGTGGAACCGAACTGGATATAGCCAACAGGATCGCCAAAGCAAAGTCCGCGTTCGGGATGTTGTCCAAAATATGGCGAAGCAATGCAATCAGTTTGAACACCAAGATAAGACGGTTCCGCTCCAACGTTGAGTCCGTGGTGTTATATGGCTACAGCACGTGGAGAGTGACCACTACTATCACCAGAAAGCTGAAAACGTTTGTTAATAGATGCCTGCGCAATATCTTAAGGATTTTCTGGCCCAATCGTATCTCTAACGAACACCTTTACGAGAGAACGGGTCAGGAACCAATAGGCACAACCATCCAACGACGGAAGTGGCAGTGGATTGGACACACGTTCCGTAAGGGTGACAGTTCCATAGCAAACCATGCTATGCAATGGAACCCTTTAACTCAGGATGGCAGAAGACCTGGCGGTCCAAGGAAAACATGGCACAGAACAGTCGAGAAGGAGGCACGGCAGTTAGGGAAAAGTTGGGGAGAACTCAGACACATTGCCAGAAACCGTACACGATGGCGCGAAGGCGTAGTAGAGGCCCTAGGACCCACAAGGGCATACAGAACATAAGTAAGTTAAGTAAAGTATGTGGGCCTGTCGCTGTCTGTATGCCTAAACCTGGGGTCTGCCCCTAAATGTCAAATTCCGGTTATATACCACGGTGGTTAGACCCATCCTTACATATTCGTCCATTGTCTGGTAGACAAAAACTAAAAACCATCAACAAACTCAACAAACTTCAAAGATTAGCTTGCCTTGGAATCACATGTGTTAGGCATACCTGTCCCACAACAGCCATAGAGGATAATCGTACTCGCTCCGCTACATATATTCATAAAAATAGTGGCACTTCGCAATGCAGTTAGTTTTCGAAAGTCTGGTGTAAATAGTACATGGGATCATGTGAATCTTATGGATTTATTAACCGACTTCTCCGAGCTAGATATGCTCAGCACGGTGTATGACTTTACGCCTAAATCACTCTACTTCGGTAGAAGGTTTGAGATTGAGATCCCAAGCCGTGATACATGGAATAATGCCGGACCTGCTTGATCCAAAAGGAATCCCGTGGTATACCGACGGATCAAAAATGGATTCAGGAGTTGGTGCCGGATTGTATGGATCCAAATATAAAGTTTTGAAACCACTTGGAAAGAATCCCAGGCTGAGCTTTACGCTATTGAGACTTGCGCTAGTGTAAAATTGCACTCAGGCATCAAATGTCCACATACTCACCGACAGTCAAGTGGCGTTTACAGCACTGATCTCCCACTTGATCAGTTCAAAATCAGTTCTAATTTGCTTCGACAGCTTACAAAACTTGGCCCGATACAATAAAGTAAATTTGTGGTGAGAACCGGCTCATGTAGGCGTTGACGGCAACGAAACTGCAGATCTGCTAGCCAAAAAAGGCTCCTCTATGTTATTCACTGGACCTGAACCCTTTTGATGAATATCTGATTTTGCTTTCAAATATACCCTAAACAGTTGGGAACGTAACATGTGCATTTCTCACTGGAATAACTCCCAAGGTCTCAGGCAAGCTAAAAGAGCTGTCCAATCCTTCCAAAAAAAAAGGCAGTTGATATCCTTAAATGCACAGCAGAAACCACATAATAGGCTTGTAAGCTTCCTTACCGGTCACTGTCAATTTCTCGACCACCTCAACAAAATGAGAATCTCGGAGGATATCATCTGCCGCCTCTGCCTAGAAAAGGACACGCACTATGCGAGCTTGCGGCTCTTTGTAGAATAAGAAGCTTTTCCTATAAGGAGATCATATCTCCAACAGGCTTAAGGAAATCCTCCGCAGCGGTAGTTATCGCTTTCATAAGGAGAGTAGAAGTACTGCTGTACTAAAAGTTGCCCCCTGGCGCAATAAATATACTCGTATCTTTCTGGTCGCAGTGCCTATACGTCATATACACGTGGCCACAAACTTGTTAAAAAAAAAACCTTATCAAAACTGCTTCAACAATTTGTATTCTTCCTGTAAAATCAATTAAATTTTGGAAACATACTATAAATTAGATTAAGTTAAGTCGTCTTTAAAGTAAGCAGAAAGCGGACCAACAAACCAAACCCTATATTCGTAATGGGCGCATTCAGAGACGATTATTTTTATTTTGACTGAATCCTCATTAGTCCTACAAATAAAATTGTTTTATGTTCCACTTCCTTCCGCATTTACTTACGTTTTTAATCTCTGTGGCGGCGCTAAAGTAAAGTAACAACCATCACCTGTTTTGAATTTAAACGGGAAAAATTCCGTTTACCTAATAACAAATTGACGTTTACCTTCAGTCATAACTCATCCAGAAATACAAAACTAAAAGCAACATTCCACCAAATGACCCTAAGTCCGCACTAGTTTTGTACTAGATATTTCCCTTATCAGCACTTCAAATTTGTCGAACGTAGGTAGGTAAAAACTACGTCGGTATATATTGTTCGTATATTAAAGTGTATTTAGAAACAGGTGGTTTTTTTCCACACATACACATGCAGTTTTATTTAGCACGTACACACTGTGAATTGTTGGTTTCTCTCTGACGGTGACCTGTTGACTTTTGCATCTGTATGCTAATTTAATTGTTTGGCTGCGACTTTAGCGCGTAATTGCTTATGCAATTGTGCGGCAAGTGAATCCAATCTAATTAAACCGAAATTCAATGAATCATTTATATCCGTTTCGAGTTCGTGTATGCCCTTCGATGAATGCTCTTTCGTTTAAATCTCATGCAATCATCGCGCACTTTAAAAAAAAAAAGAAGAATCGTGAAACACGCAACGTGCTCGCGAGTATAAATTTTGGTTTCAACATCGCATCGCCCAGCCAGATGGCTATTCTTCAGACACACACATCCGGGTGTCACTGCTGTTGAATGCTGAGTAAAGAGACTGCAGTCAGCGACTCAAGATGAAATCCATTTACGTATGTCCACACAACCACCACCATGATCTTGAACTGTCAAAGTCAGCAAAGTCACATTTAACTTTACTCTAATTAACCCATTGTGAATTCATCTATCTGTCAGATGCACCATTATTTCGTTTCAAAGATACTCAATCAAATGTGCTCTAACAAGTGGAATTATCTGCGTTTTACATGCAGATTTACTGGCTTGCAAATTATATTGTGTGTGACATTGCCTTTTATGTGCAACGGTTTTGTTTGACGTTTAAGTAGAGAAAAAGTCACGTCCGTCGCGAATTTATTTGTTCCATATGCATGCAAAGGGAGGAAAATACTAAATCCTGGACAAGTTTTATTGCTGGAAAAATATTAAAATTCAATGGGATCTCTCAGTTGAAAGAAATGTATCGGATTACTTTGAGCAATAAATTCGTCTGAACGTGTCTCAAAATGTGTCCAGAAATCTGCGGTTGGAATACAATTTTCGTTTAAATTTTATATCATTTCACTCTATAGGAAATAAAAAGTACATCCATAGGGAATTTTCTTTTTTAATTTGTCCAAAACAGTTGGAAGTTGTCAAAAAAATTACTTCAGAGCTTGGAAATGGCATTTCTGTAGAGGGCGCTATTCTGAGCAACAGAAACTGACAATAAATAACAAAAAGTAAAACAAATTTTGGGAGAATATTAGGTCCGTTCGCGTATTTTCCCAGCAAAAAACTAATGAGTTGTCAAATATGATGTATTAAAAGTATAAAAACTCTCAGAAGAGCTCTTTCAAAGCGGGAAATCATAATAAAAGTACCCCAATGAAAAGCGACACATGTCGAGCCAACTGTCATAAGAAAAATAAAAATGATACCTTCAAGCGCAGAGAGGAAATACTCGCTACTCATTACTTCTCAATTTTTCTCTTTGTCAGTCATGTTCTCTCAATATCCGAATAACCGTACATTTCGAAAACTTTAGAGCGCATTAAAGTACCTTAAGAGATTTAGATTGTTTAGACGAATAAACCTATTAGGTCCGTTCGCGTACTTTTCGTGCCAAAAGCCAAATATGACATGGTGAGAGTAAAAACTCTTAGAAAGTGGAAAATATAGGCAAAAGTACTTGAATGAGAAGCGAGTGAAAGTATGTGTGCTGGTATCTCTTCTAGAACCCTGCAAAATCTGCAATGTCCGTTCTATTGTATACTCAGTTTCCTGAGATGCTCCTTAAGTCTTAAGATCCGTTAACATACGAGTCCTGCCAAAATCCGAAGTGAATTTTTTCTTGCGTCTAGGCGGGTTTTACTTTCTTCTTTTTGCGCGCGCCGAAGGGATTATTAATACTCTTATACTGGTCCTCAAGTACGGGCGGTTGCGTTTTATAGAAGTTCTTTGACCTTTCTTAGTTGGGGAATATCATTTCAAAACCTGGTCCATTTATTCCCCTCTTCTGTTTGGAACTCTTCCCGTACTTTGTGTGGCCCTGACTCACAACATTATTTCGATCTAAAGAACGGGGTTCCCCAGGTAGTTTCCTTTATAGTTTGTTGCTTCTTTGTTTTCCCCTCCTACATGGCCTGGTACCCAGTAAAAGTACCCACGGCTACAAAAATATGGATGTAGAGAAAGAGAGAGGAGAATTTTAAATGCACTGGTTTAAAACTCTGTTGTTACTTTCGGTTTAAGTTCATGCAATGGGTGGCGCCCGAACTAAGCAGGGAGAAGTGATGCATATTGTAATAAATATTTATAAGCTTAACTTATAAATGTAACTTAACAAGTAGGGCTTTGGAGAATTGACCTGAGAAGCAAACATCCAGGGATAGTTTAGAGGTAGAGCGTTGGTGGCTAGAACCATATCTATCGCTGGTTCGTCTCCTGCCTCTGGAAAAATGTTTTCTTCTTTGATCAATTCTTCAAAAATAATCATTCTTTACAATAAATATGTATCCATTTATTAATAACTTTTTGTATTTTTTGTATTTATTGCTCCTGGAGTGGTTTTTTTTTCGATTAAGCAGCTGTTTCACGTTGATAATATTACTTAGGTCGATTCAAATGGTCTACGGCTCCCTCTTGCTTTGCAATTATTCCAGGAATTCAATTAAAAATTATTGTTAATTTGATTTTACCATTTAAATTGTTTATCGCAGTCGTTAATTGAAAAGCGTAAGCCGTAGAATTGGAATAACCGAACAACAGAAACCTGAAGCGCAACCTAAACTAATAATCATAAATATTGCAAGCTAATAAAGTATCAAATTACTAATTTGTCTGAAACACGATCTGAAGCACAAGTCAATCAAGTTTCAAAATTATAATTATTTCTTCATCTCTGATTTTAATTGATTCTTGCAGTCACACTCGCAGCCCGCGTACATAATCACACCCTAAGGCCACCACTTTCAGTCTATTTGAATTTAAAATCTGAAATTACGAACGCGGAACCCACAGTTGAATTAAATTTCGCTCCACCCCGTCTACGTCATTCCTCTCGACTTCATCTCAATCTTGAGAAGAATTACCCTTGAGAACTACATACATTTATCTCAATTTAGAAGCCATCCAAAAAAATTCACTTGATGTCAGTCCTCAAGTGGCCAGAAAGGAAAAAAAAAACGAAAACAACAATTTTTATTTGGAATTCAAATTTAGTTCATCAATCTCAAAATGATTTCAAAAACACAAACAGTTATACGATTGCACACAGACCGTATAAGTGTCTTCTCACGATGTCATCAAAAACTACTAATCTACGATTGATTACAGCGTTCAACTCACTGGATTCGAATCGTATCTCATGGACTTTCTTTCAGATACAAATGTGAGTGATGAGCTCTTCAAAACTATCAACAATGACTGTGCCGATTGGAATGTATACCACTCGACAAAAGATTCTTCTACCTCTCTCCAAGAACTTGGACTTCCGATGAAATTCATCTCATTTCACCTTGGAAACGGAATCCCCCCAATGAGCGGCTCGGCTATGACTAATAGCCGATGGTATCTTTGAAGTTGAGGAATTCGTCTTAAAATCATAATCCCTCATACACACACGGTGTGTTGATTCCAGCCCACGTGAAGGTGGGCATGTTTAACCGGAGCAAACGTGATGAATTGCGGCTAATTGACGAGTTGGGGTGTTAGACTTGGAGTCTAGTCTGCCGTGTTGGAGTGTGGGTGGATGAAAGAGTTCACATGTTTATTGAATATTATTGTTATCTTAGGCTTTTCCGTTGTGTTTCTTGTTTGTTTTGGTTTTTCTTTGGCAAACTTGTGGGTATAACACCCATAAAAATATTTCAATTATCGATAGGAGTTTCTTGGGAGTTTAAGTGGGCTTATGAGTAGCGGTTATAGGGGCTTAAATGCAAATCTTTTGAGTTCATAATTGAATTGATTTACATCCTTGTGATAGATTGCTGGTGATAGACTTTTTCTTCAAACAAAATGTGATTTCAATAAATAACCTCATGGTTACGTTAGGTTAGGTAAACCAGTAAAGGTCTTTTGTGATATCATGGACCAACCATTACAAGTCCTCACGGACTTACAAAACTAATCGGAGCTTTTGATAAAGCGATGGATGCTCATGACGCCTAAGGACGCAAGATCGCCGAGGTCTTCAAGGAAGGGGGCCCCTAGATGGGCATAATTTAATGCGACAGGGCTGGACGTGGACAAGTGCATAGGGGGTGAAGGATGGTTTCCACTTCTCCCCCTCCTCGTCCCTACAGCCGGCAGAAGTCGTTGGAGAAGAGGTGAAGTCTTTTGACCTATAAGACAGTATCCAGTGAGAATACCGACAACGCAGCTGATCAGTGAGAACACCGACAACGCTACTGATCTGTGATCGCTTTAGCTCGATCAACTCGGCACTACGTTTCTCGTCCAGCTTAGCCCAGATCCATCTCGAAATGTGACACGTTGAGCCGTTTTCCTATCTGTGGTTGGTCTTGCTAATAGCGTTCAGCTTTAGTAGATGCTTACAAGCAGCGAAGGGCATACCTAGGGCTTGCCTATCAGACAGAATCCTTAGAGTTGTACCCTGCATAGCGAGCGAGTTTCCTGTAATGTCCCTGTGGCCTGGCACCCAGCATGGGTGAATGTTGAACTGCTCTGCCATCTCCGTAAGAGATCAACGGCAGTTTAAGGCGGCATTTGAAGTAAAGGAGCGCGATTCCAGGGAAGGTCAGTGAAAATGCTAATATCCCTGACAGATAGTACATTACACTTCAATGAAAACAGGGCTTCCTTAATCGCTATGATTTGCACCTGAAAAATGCTAAAATGATCAGGGAGGCGGAACGAGATGCTCAGGTTGAGCTTGTCGGAGAAAATCCCACAACCCACCCCACATTCGGTCTTAAAGCTCTATAAAGAAGTGAAATAAACTCATGTTGTCAATTAAAAGTAGTGGCTTGTCCCAATCTTGAGGATAGTCTGCTTACTTGTATACCTATCTTTCTATATTTACTTTGACCCAGGTGGGTGTATTTCCAGCTCCAGTTTGCTCCTAATTAAAATTTGTCCATGACCTGCTATGCAGCGTTAATGGCAAAAAAACTAGTCGATGGGGTTAATACAAGACAGCTCTTGCAAATATCTCTTAGATCCTCACAAAACTAAATGTTCTTCATAAACACATTCACAAGGGCCTAACTTTTTTCCAACCATTCGAATTGCGCTTGGTAAACATTCCACAGCCGTATCCGAAGGGCGGAGATTACTCATGACAGTAATACTATCGCACGTTTGTTAAACGTTTTTGAGAGATGAGGCCGTTAATAAACCTTTCAGTATTTTCTGCTATTTGAACCTTAGACCTTTCGATTATTAGTGCGAAGTACTAAGTCAAGACGTCCACAGACCTCACTTACAACTGAATTGAACAAGCATGCTTATAAGATTTAACTGAACCTATTGGTTTAACAATTAGTTCTTTGAGTGACGGCTATTTCTTTAAAATCAAGTTATTCGAATCGAAACTGCCTTTTCATCCCTTTGATCGTTCTAGTCCTATATATTCAACATTTAAAAGTGTGATGATGTGTGGCCAGCTGCATTCAACCTTGAGTTCAATTCCTATCAAATTTTGTTGACACATTTTTATCGCAACTTTTGCCGTCATAAGACACTTTTTATTTTTCCCATTTAACGTTAATATTCTGTGTAAGCGAATAAGTCATGAATCATGTTTGAAGGTCCCATTTATTGGATGTGTAACCGACTCACAGAGTGGCACCTACCGTCATGGGATAGGTCTTTTTCCATTACGACAGAATGTGTACTTCATTTCACTACGTGCATTATCAGAAGGTTATTTGATCCGATAAGGAGTCTGGGGAACGAGTTGGATATTTACTACTAAAAGCGTTACTAAGGGTATAGAGGTTGAGATTCTAAGAACAGCCATTTCTTGTGACTTATGAGTGTGGATCAAAGTTTTCCATGATATGTTGTAGGGACATGTTCACCCATGATAGAGGAAAATCAAGATATTGATTAACATCCCACCTAAAATGGTTTGAAGCTTCACAAAAGTTTACTTTTAATCTTTCCACTCACGATAATATACCCACCCCATCTGAATGCGATCTCTAAATCAAGGTGACATACGAGTGCTTATTCAATCTAGAGACAGTTTTATGAATAAACAATGGTGTCCGGATATAAATATCATCATATAGTGGTACCAACATCTCTCAACCAATCACTTCTCCTGCCACCTTGTTCATTGCCTATAAAAGTCGTGAGAAACTTATTTTTTTTTATCGCTTTGTGCTTGACTTATGCAGACAGAGTAAAGCTAAAGTATCTACACTCTATGCAGACATGTGGGTGATTTGAATATTGAGTTGAAATACTGTCGGCATCAGACAACAGAGAACCATCAGACATGGCAACCGGCGCAATGGCATGAATTGTTAAAATCATTAATTACACGAATCTACTGAGCCTTTGCATGGTTACAATGCTTAGAGCTGATGTTAGTGCCTGATGAAGAGCGATGCATGTAGTTTATTGACTTGAGAAACATAATCATGGTTGGCACATCCAAATGGAGAATGGTTGTCGTCCTCGTGCGCGCACAATGGGACTGTATGAACATAGCTCATGTCGCCACACGTGCGATAACTAATTACGCCCTATCGTGAAGAAGTGTGACCCCTGAAGCGAAAACGTGACTCTTTAATTGAAATCCTTTGAATAATTTTTTTAATTTGCTTCGAAAATGTCATTTGCAAATGGTTGTGTAATGCCATTCTAGGGGAGAGTGCGTTGGGCTCTTAAGACTATTTGATACGTACCTTCGAGATTATGCAGCAATTTAAGCCAGCTGATTGATAACCATTCCGCAAATAGAAGGCACAAAATGATGATAGCCGCATTAAAATCGGTTCAGAAGTTTTCAAGTTTATCGCGTACATCCACGAATAGTAGAGGTTGCCAGACCCACTCTAACTTATGCGGTGGTAGTCCCTTGGGCAAGTATTACATCGTTACAGGGATCATACGCGTAGATTGTAGAAAGACGCGTCAGAACTAAATGTAATCTAAGACTGCAAGTACAAATATTCGAAGATTATGATTGTGTTGTAGTATGTTGGCATATCACGCAGAGGTACGAGGTAATCTAAACGCAACTGCAAGCAGAGGCTTGAACTTTTTATTGTTATATGATACCAACGATCACAAGAAAGTGCACACCATACAAACAAAGGTTTCCAGAAATTTTTGTATGGAGGATCCTATATCACGACCCCCAAGCTTTTCAGAATCTTTTTGCTCTCAAAAGTGCATTCGCTCTCAGAGCTATAACGTATTTGTTGTTGTTGTTTTTTTGTATTGAATACACTTTCGCAAAATAATTGAAATGAGCTAAAAAGATAAACAGAAACTTTCCCATACGTTTCGGTTGGTGAAAAGGGGATGTACACAAAACCCGAAAAAAGGGAAAGGCTTTCCTCTGTGAATATGATCACCTCCTGTTCCCGACCGCCTGTGCCGGGGAGAGCTTTTTACTTTTCATCAATCTGAAGTGGCAGTTGCCCTATCTTGATATTATATGGTCTTTGATGATATCGGCGACTAAACTTTGAAATAGCGTAAGAGCGGTTTTCTTAAGCCCGTGTACCTGATGAGTTAGAACTAAAGGGCAGATACTTAGCTCTGCTCTTTTTTGTTACATCTATCAGCCTCTTTGCATGTCAAGATGTTGTAGTTCAGTCATGCCGCGTTTGTTAAATGATTACCCACAGTTTATAGAAGGTTGTGGGTCAAGAAAGGCGGCTGCCGATCTATCAGGGTTAGGAGCATCAGCTTTTTGAATACCGACAAGGTCAGGAAACCAAGTCAATGTTACAGAGTTACATCGCCCAAGTCGTTTGAGCTAAAAGATAAAGTCTCCTCTACGGTTTCAGAGGCATAAGATCTTACACTTTGTCTCAAAATGAGGTGCTCTTTGGTGACGATCGCGAAGATTTCCAGCTGATGAACAAGACGATGAATTGTTTAATCCGAGCATCCCTAGAATATACACGGGCTTCAAAGAGGCCGTCAATAAGACAATAGCTAAGTTGGGGGGAGGGTTATGATCCCTTATTTTCGCATCATAACCTCGCTGATAAATGGAAGAAGAAGAAGCTAAGTTTTCTCAGGATCTCAGTGAACTAAAAATTAGATCATAAAACCTTAAGAGTTCCTGCTTTGCAAGGAACAAAAAAATCCTATAAGCTATGAATTTCGGTTCATCACTAACTAAACTCCTTTAAGAGCTACACAGCTGCTCGCTAAGTCGGGATACTTCTGCAAGGATCAGCAAGTGGCCTTTGAGACATAAAGTGTCAATCGATTGAGGTGTTTTCGATAAATTAACTTGAAAAGGTACAACTTCTACAAATCAAAGAAAGACTCACAAATCTAAAAGTATTCTCTAAGCAAACCTTGGTCGCACCTTTAAGATAATTGAACAATATGTCTATGAAATTCAGGATCAGAGCACACCAGCATACCTAGCTTATGGTTCAGTATCAATCTGTGTCTCTGACTATCATGATCATGTTTTTGAACTTCTGTTCTGACTGGCTGTAAATAGATCACAAGTACCACGTTAGCCACCTTAATGTCATTGTTCAAGTTCAAAACTTCAGCATCTGAACCCGACCAAGATTAATTATAATCTCCCACAAAACTGACATTAAATCCTTCCCAATCGACCGGCTGTCGTTCAGCGATCTCGACGTACATCATATTAAGTGCAATTAAGCAGTCTGATGTGATCTATTTTAAGTCGCTCACACCATGTCGACGCCAGTCTATTCCAGAATAGACGACTATTAAATTGAAAAGCGACCAACACCGCTTGCATGCAAATTTCCACCATCCTCTATCATATAAATCCACTTAAACGACAGATCAATCAAGATATAGGTAGTCCTCTCTTCCTCTTTCTCCCTCTGCATCGCATGCACCCATCAATTATTTATGTACGTTTTGTACATATATTAGGCCCGGCTTTAACATGATAAATGAGTCCATGAACACTGCACACACACACAACAGACAGACAGCGGTGACTGCACGTGAAAGTATCTATCGGATTAATAGTAAATAAATACGTTCTTGCCAATTACCAGGTCCATTTGGATCACTTACTGCAACTACCACTGACCATCCGCAACATCATCATAGAGATGATTAATTTCCATCGCAATATACAAAAGCTAGAGCATCTTAGATACTTTTCTTTTAAACGATCGATAGTCTGATCACGGAGATCGTCTTCTGATCAACACAAGTGCCTCACGATGATGGTGATGAGTGGTAGAGTGGAGCGCTTGCAGTTGCACAGCCACTTAAGAGGCGACTTCAAATTGCATGTACACAGAAAGTGTATCTACGTATCTATAATATGTTGCAAGAAAAATGCTGCATAATCATGGCGCGCGGTGTTGCGTCAGTGACACCTGTCAAAATTTTGAACTTTAATCTCTGGCCGAAGTGACAACACACGCTTAAGAGGATCGTAATCTCAGTGAATAGGGAGAGTTTGTGTACAGATATATATATATATTTTGAATTTAATGAATGTAGAATGTATCTAGATACCTTATTTATCCGCTTAGTAAAGGCCGGCACATCGTAATCCCTTGTGCAGAATGAATTCATTTTTTCAGGCATGATGACTTCTTCTCTAGTAGGCTATGTATCCAAGATGAAGTATCTCAGGTGTGAATGACTCAGCAACTGCTGTGGTTATCCATATTTTTTTTTTGCATAAGGAATGTTGGTAGACAAAAAAAAACACGTATTTTGTTGATTCACACCGATCACTCACTTTCCACTCTCTCACAGATAATCTCCACTTAATTGGTAGTTTCCCCCCAAAGCCGACATTCAAATTCACACTTAGCACACGAACTTCTCTCTGTACCTAGGTACGTGTATCTTGAAAGCCTTCTTTTATTTTTGGTTATTTATGTTACCAATTCGATTTGGAGATTTATTATCACCAGCAAGCCCGAACAACAAACAAACAAAGACACACTTTGTATATTATTCCGATGGTTTAAGTAGGTAGGTAGGTAGCTAAGCGAAGTGAACGTAACTTTTTATTTATTTTTTTGATTCCGTTTGCTGATTTCGATCGATTTTATGACGATACCCCATTTGGTAGTCGTTCGAAAGTAACCAAAACTACAATAGATACTTTTTTGCAAAAAAAAATGAAAAAAAAATCCTTTAAGTCACGAAATAACTTACTGGTTAGATACTTTCGTATTTCTTACGTACATTCGGGCCAAAAACCGCCGAAAAATTCAAAATACATCCGATAACACGAATGAATTTCACCGAGTATCTTGTGGAACTAACCGAAGAGATACTCGAATTGATTGCGCGAGCGAGTTGAGTGCTATGAGTTTGTTTGCAGAGCTGCTGAGTGAAAGTTGGATTTGAGTGTATCTTGTGGATTGTGGAATGGAGTGCATCTCTTCCACTGCTCCACTTTGAGTTACAATTTAGCCAAAGGACATGGTGTGCAGATTTGTTGTTTGTTCTTTTGGTTTGGGACACCGCCAGAGTCGTTCCTTTTTTTTTTTAGGAATCACGTGTGATGTCTTTTGTGTGTTTGGTTGTTTGTTTTGTTTTATTTGGACACACATGGAAACCGGTTGGTTGGATATGAGGGATGTGTGATATTCTTTTGAATGAAATTTAAAGATTTCTGTAGAAACGAAGAGGAACTACCTGCTGACACATGTGTGTGGGATGCTGAATGAATGAATTGGATGCAGGGGGCAGGGATAATTGTGCAAAGGGATCTTTGTAGATACATATTGTTTGTATAGGAATTTGTTTTTAATTGATAGAACAGGAGTGAGGTCTCGAAAGATGGAACAAGTGGGCATTGAAGATAGGGATAAGTACGTGGATAATGTCAACATACTATCTGATGTGAAATGTCAAGGTTGTGGGTGTTGAATAGAAGATTGGTCGCCTTCGCAAAAATTGGCATAGGTACACACATTTGATTAGGGAAGAATAGAAGATACTTAATATATGTATGTATAGGTATATGCTCTTAGACTAGGCGTAGGTGAAGTGGATAAAGGACTGCTTAAGAGCTGAACCATAAGGAAGCAATTGCTTGAGGTGGCATTCATAAGTGCTTATGGGGGAGTGCATTAGCACTAGATTGTCGTCTTTGTATAATAACTTGTGTAACACTTGCAAATTATACTAATAATGCTAATGCACATCTTGGTTGGAAGTATGGAAGATAAGGGAATGTTGGGCGTAATGGCTGAATGTACTTAGGTTGCTGTTCGGTCTTTAAGTTGTTTAAGAAAAGTTATGCACTATATGAGCTGGTCGCAGTCAATAAACAGAGCATACAGTAATTACCCGAACTGTCTGAAGTAGAGTGAAAAAACACAGTAGATAGTATCTGGAGAGATACATAATGAGATGCGGATGCATTCGCAATGGGAGCTAGACTTTAAGGAAACATTTATGCATAAATACTTAACACGATGTGCAGGGTTATATAAGGTCAATGAATTCTGCGATTTAAATGAGACGATAAATCAACATTCTGTTATAACTATGTGATATTCCTACTCATGGCGAACAGTTGGAGTTTCTCTTATACTAAAAATTGGTAAGCGCGGCTACTCACAACCCAAGAACTTCAGACCTATAAGTCTGACTTCCTTCTTAAAGAGCGGAGAAATACTTGCAGAGATTCAGGTGCGCAAACTTGCTGTGAGACTGCATCCTCTATCGGGGATGCAGCTTGCTCATTAGTGTGAAACATCCTTCTAACTGCTAGAACTGAATGCGAGCTTGATAAAACAGAATACGCTGAGGGTGGTATCTATAACATGACTTTGACAGAATAGAACTCCGGCTGTGGATGCGGATTATGCCCGACATATCATGTCACGGGTCAATATGAGCTCTCCGCATGAAACTTCACTGCTATGGTGTAAAAATAGTTTGACTGTCTACGCCCAGGCATACGTCAACAATGCCGTACTTTCTTTCGAGTCACTTTCTGTGATACTACGAAGGTGGATCTAGACATGATTTATGAATGGTGAAGCAGGAATGGGCTTCGGTCAACCCTCTTAAAACGGAGGTTGCTCTTTTTACGAGAAGAAGGATTGACCAGACTGACTCATCCAGTGCTGAAGGATTTTCCATGAATCTAGGAGTAATCCCGCGTAAAAAAAACTTCCTTAGTCTAAGCATGTCAAATCGAGAACACCCAATGATCACGTCATACTAAAAAACAAGATTTGGTGTCATAGAAACAAACCTCATGTATCTGCTTTAGAACGGCAGTTGTTAAGGTGGACGATCTCTTTAACATAGTACTTGAAAGAATTGTACGAAACTCATAAGCCAACACCGGAGGTACAATCTTTTACAAGTCTGTACAACTACTCGCTTATGCCGATGACATTAACATAACCGGAAGAACTCAGTGGGCAGTCAATGGGGCTTTTACAAGTATTGAGATCGAGGCAGCAAAGATGGGTCTAGCGGTCAATGAAAGCAAAACAAAATATATGCTGCCTACAAAAAACGACACCCAACATCGGCGTCTTGGACAGAATGCCACAATAGACAGATAGATATTTGAGGTAGTGAAGGATTTTGTCTACCTAGGCTCTATGGTGAACTCCGCAAATGACATCAGTAGGGAGATCACACGAAGAATCGCTTTTACCAATCATTGTTTCTATGGGCTAAGACGGCAATTGAGTAGCAAAGCCCTATCTCGAACTACTAAGGTAATTCTTTATAAGAAACTAATCATCCCAGTCCTGCTGTATGGCGCAGAGGCATGGGCTTTGACAAAACCGGATGAGGATGCCCTTGGTTATTTGGAGAGAAAAGTTCTTCGAGCAATCTTTGGTCCCGTCTGCATAGACAGTGAGTGGAGGAGAAGGTACAATGCCGAACTATACGGCCTATACAAGGACATCCACTTAGCCAGAAGAGTTCACATACAGCGACTAAGGTAGTTGGGTCATGTAGAGCGGATGGAGCCCAACCTTCCCGCTAAGAAAGTCTTCGAATCCACCCCGGATGTACGACGCAGTAGAGGACGACCTCGCGGTAGGTGGCCCAAACAAGTGGAGGGGGACCTCAATCAACTTGGCTTGCGCAACTGGAGGCAGCTGGCTCGTAACCGCGCTGACTGGAGAGGTTTGTTGGTTCAGGCCCAGGTCCACTCCGGACTGTAGCGCCATCTAAGTAAGTAAGTAAGTGTTAAGGTGGACAATATAAAGAAAGAATTTAAGAAGGTAATCGTTCAATTGTAGGAACACTACCATACTGTGGTACGAGTAAATTACGAGTACATGTACCTTGGGAATATTATAATAGCAAAACAGGACTGTATCCAACAGTTGATCATAAGAGGTTAAAAAAGTTCCATCTGTAATCCAGCTCACAGAACTGCCCCTGAATTAGAACCAGACATGCCTAGAGAACTAAGAGACCGCTGAAGATACAAAGACAAAGAATAGTAGTGCCTATGAAAGGTTTCCCCTCCGCTAACAAAAAATTAGTAAATAAATAAATAAATAAATAAAAAAAAGATAGTGCGTAGGGCAGGTGTAAACACGGAAGGCACTATCTTTCACAAATCCATCTAACTGCTGGGACACGTGGAGGATATTGACATTATCGGAAGATCTCGGCAAGCCGTTGTAGAGGCATTCACGGCAATTGAAGAACAAGCGAAACGAGTAGGTCTTGAAGTAAACGAGAACAGGACTAAGTACAATGTTGTCAACAAACAAGAAATGATCTGCTCAAAACTTTGGACAAAACGTCACTGTTGATGACTACAACTTCGAGGTAGTTAGGGAGTTTACCTACTTCGGAGCAAACATAAATCCCACAAATAACACCTTCGAGGAGACACGATAAAGAATAACCCTAGCAAACCGCTGCTACTACGGTTCAAAACTCCTAACTCGACGGACCAAATTAATGCGCTATATAACACTCATCTTACCAGTCTTGCTTTATGGAGCCGAGTGCTGGATGGTATGTAAGAAAGCAGAGCAAATATTGGGTACCTTTGAACGAAAAATGCTTCGTCGGATATTAGATCCCATGTGCCAGAAAATTTGGTTTTCACAACTGGAAGCCGCGCGTCCGAGACCACAGAGGATGGAAGGCAGCAGTGTTTTAAGCAGAGATTCTTCAAGGGTCGGGAGCCCTTTAAGTAAGTAAGATAGAAAAATGCTACCCATTCGGTAGCAACTCATATGCATGTTCTTCCACCTACATATACTGAACCCAGTTCAATATTATTTGGGTGGAACATCGTTCCAACGCCGGTGTTCTCTAGATTGAGACCTTAAAGATGTAAGGAGTACTAAATCTGAAGGTCCAGTTGGGATCCCAAATGTAGACTAGCTGATCCCGATTTCTCTGAAGTTTTCGATAGTGTATGGCATAGTTCCAAGCTTCAAGCTCATAGTGTCGGAGGGACTTTCTCAAAGTGGGTTACGAGTTTTTTTTTTAAGTAGTCGATCAATACGAGTTGTATTAGATGGATGTATAATATTTCTACCCCACTCTCAGCTAATTCTGTAGTTCCCCAGGACGTTGTCCTATCTTAGATCATATTTCTTGATTTATACTCTTCTATCTGCTACTCGCAATCCAACCTATTCCTTCGCGGATGACAGCACTCATGACCCCTTGAGCGCCAAGTTGTGACAGCTGATGAATTTTTGCGCCCAAAACAGAGTTGAGTTCTACGCATCAAGAATCTAGTATTGCCTTCAGTCTCTTAAGCAGGCCATCAGCTCAACTAAATTTGAATGGAGTTGACATAAAAGGAACTGATGCTTGGTATGCATATTAGCTCGGATCTTTGCTGGAGTCAGCAGATTACTGAATAATGAAAACTGGTGCTAGATACCTGGGATTTCTCAAAAGATGCAAATGTTTTTCCACTTTCATAGACTTTGCTAGAGTCTATATGGCTTATGTTCCCTGGAACGCCGACCACATGCTCCGGTTTAGGCTGATTGGTGATGTTGGATGCTTAGCGGTCTTTTATCGATACTTTCACCATAAGTGCTAGAATAAAATATATACCAATAGGTGTGTCCCTCCAGTCCGTCTGTTCGATCCTAACATACGCATAGCATGGTCCACTCATGCCTACACTTTAAAACTTTCAGGCACACAATTAAGTTCAGAAAAACGTTTAAAAGAAACCCACCAACCAAGCCGATCAATCATTAGATTGGTTCGCTTGGTATCTCCAACTAAGCAATTCGGATAGAGCTGGGTTGATACAATAAGTCATTTAAGTCAGAACAATTCTGAGCTTGCCGCCTTGCTTGTGGGGAAATCAACCTTAGCTAAGGTCTATTTTGATTTACTGTTTTTAGTTTTAGTTTTTTATTGACTAATTTATTTCGTAAAAATATTTAGGTACATGTTATTATTATCTTAAGTCTATTGGTTTGGCTAAGGCCGTCCACCAGATTTACATTTTTACATGCATATTGTACATATTCTAAATAAGGATAGGTACATAACTTAAATACATATTTCAAGATTAATAGATTTCAAAATTAAGTCGCCTTCCATGATGCATCTCCTGTAACTTAGGGCATTTATAGCATACTTAAACAGCACATCCCAGCCACGGCCTCCATTTAAAATACTTAACACGTCCTCCATCTCTAGTTCCTGTGCTCCAAAGAATGTTACACGAAATTCTCTAAGAGGACATTTAGAAATAAAATGAAAGACATCGTTCTTTCTCTGAGGTTACAGAGATCGCAGATGATCGGGAGTTCTGGTCGGTGTAGTATGTAATTCAAGTTTAATAGGTCTCCTCTTATTTTAAATATAGTGTTTATTTTTTCGGTTGAATTACAGTTCAGAAAATGTATAACATTCTGTACTGTGATGACTGAGCTTCGTTAACAAATGAATCATAAAGTAGATGACCTGTCTTTTCCAGTATAGTGTGGAAATTTAGTGATCCTCTCACTTCGTTGGGTGAATTATAAGTTATACCCACAGTTTTGTGCTAATTTTTCCCATTCTTGTACAAGACCCTCTCTTGATGAAATTATTTGCGAAAGTATTATCTTTGGTAGCCTTTCTCACTCCATTTCCATTATTTTTCCAAAATAGTTAAAGTGTAATTTAAGAGTTTCTAAGAACAGAGGGGCCATCCCGGTCTCTAAATAAAGCATATAATTAGGTGTGTTATTTGGTAGCCTAAAAACCCTTTGTATGCAGTAGCGTAGGAATTTTTCGACAGCTACATATGAGCGGCATCCCCATATTTGAGCTCCATATAGCATGATGGATGTCGCAGTAGCACGAATTATTTTTTGTTTCGAGCTGTGTTCAATGTATTTATTTTGAATGCAATTTCCCCAAACTGAGCAGATTGCCCGTTTAGCTTCTTTTAGTTTGATTTCAAGATGTTTATTCATACTTAAGGTGGCTGAAATCACCACTCCTAGATATTTATAATCTTTAACAATTTCTATGCGATTTCTTCCATACATCCAAGTTTCATTTCTTGAGTATCGCCCACCGCCATTTCTGAATATCATGGTCTTCGTTTTATATAAGTTAATAGACAGATTCCACGTGGTACAGTATCTTTCCAGCTTGTTTATAATAAGCTGCATACTATTTACTGTCTCGGCTAAAAAGACAATGTCATCTGCGTACATTAATGACACAGACACATTTATTCGGTTGATTTCAACTCCACCTCCACTATTGTCTGTTATATCATTGATAAACAGAATGAACAAGAGTGCAATTAGGATACATCCTTGTTTAACTCCCATAGCTGTCGCGAACTCCTCAGATATATTGCTCCCATCCCAGACCATTGCCATGTTGTTTTCATACATAGCTTTCAAGGTGTTAATAATTTTACTTGAAATTCCGATTCTGTAGAGCTTATAGAATAGTGCTTCGCGAGCTATGGAGTCGAATGCCGCACTAAAGTCAACAAATAGGGCATATAACTTTTTTTTTCCTCCTCTTGTAGAGTTCGGCTATATTAACAAGTGCGAAGACCTGGCCCACAGTTGAGTACTGTTCTCTAAAGCCGGCTTGAAATTCGTGTAGAACTTTATTATTTGCAACCCATTGTGTTAGCCTGTTGTATAGCAGTGCTCCAAATAATTTAGCTGAGGTGTTTAGGAACGATACGCCTCTATAGTTGTGTGGGTTGTCATATTCACATTTTTTGTGTAGCGGGAAAATGATTGATTTTCTGAAGCTTTGTGGGATACTTGCCGTTTCAAACATTCTATTAAACTCAGCTGTAAGGGCTATTGCGAATTCTGTTGTGCAATTTTTGTAGAATTCGAATGGTATACGGTCCTCTCTACACTACACATCATAGACACAGCTATATGCTGCGCAGTGCGGCTCAGGGAATATGGATGCTGGACCACAAGGCCATATGGTCACGGCAAGGTCCTGGAGACGATTCCAAGTGAACTGGTTGCGCCCTCGACCGACTACACGATACCCAAACTCAACTTCAGAAAATCCTTCTTAGCAAAATTCGCTTCCAGAGAAGAATGGAAGAACGGAAGCGTTACCCGCAACTATGATATAGGGATATACACGGACGGTTCGAAGATGGAGTGCGGAGTCGGCGCAGGCATCTTCTCTGACCAGCTGAATATATCAAGGTCCTTCCGTCTCCCAGACTCTGCTAGCGTTTTCCAAGCGGAGCTTCTTGCGATTCGAGAAGCCTGCCGCCTGCTAAACAATCTTCCAACATCTAATCACAATATCGCTATTTTTTCGGATAGCCAGGCTGCCATCAAGGCCATTGATGCGGTCTGCATCTCTTCAAAACTGGTAGAGCAATGCCGGTTTGAATTGAATCAACAAAGCACTCACTCGAGAATCACTCTCATCTGGGTCCCAGGGCACAGCAACCATGAGGGAAATGAGCGTGCTGATGAGCTGGCCAGGCGAGGGTCGGCCCTTAACGGCTCTCTAGCAGAAAGAGTCGACATTCCGCTTGGTGCCGTTAAGGGCTATATTCACCTTCACTTCCTCCAGCTAGCCAATCGCGGGTGGAACAACCTCACAAGCTGTGTTATATCTAGAAAGACGTGGCCCAGTTTCAACAAACCCAGGTCAAAAGAGTTACTAGGCAAACCAAGACCAGCTATTGCCAAAATCGTAGCTATTATCACAGGTCACTGGCCAATTGGAGACCATGCGGCCAAGCTTGGTATCCCCCACAACACCTTTTGTAGGAGCTGCAAGGATAATAATGAGAAAGAATCTCTATGTCATTTCCTTTGCAGATGTCCGGCCCTGGCGAGGATCAGACAACAAACTCTTGGCAAACCCTTCTTCGAGGATCTGAGAGAGATAGCGGACAAGAGGATTGGAGAACTAATCCTCTTCCTGAACTCCACGGGCTGGGTTTAAACTTAACATCCCTTTTTTAACTAACCACTACAACAGGTATACACGAGTCCGTGGTAACAAAACGGCACACTTTAAGCGCTAATTGGGTTCTTTTTGGACCGACACTTTACCTACACACCTACGGTCCTCTCCCGGAGCCTTATTTTTTTTTTGAATTTATAATTACTGTTGTCGCTCAGGAATTTATATGAAAACTTCTTCAACAAAATGCAGTCGCTCTACATATGCAGGCCACCATAGGCATGTGATGAGTCGGAACATTTTTACCAGACAGGCTGCAATTTAAAAAGGTTTTGTCGAAGGTGTGTTCTTCAGATATCCATATAGACAAGGAAATTCATTGTTCCTACAACGCTTAGACATCCAGCTTCATATTTGAGTTCCATATCAGTTGAATGAAAACAATCTGTTCGATTATATTTCTATCAGGGGAGAGAGCGATCAAATTTCGGAAGCCTGAATCATCTACAAAAAAAAAAAAAAAATTCAGCGTAAAATATCGCGAAAAATGGGCTTCATCCAAGTAAGGTTATATTTTTAACTTCGTGGAATAACAAGGGTATATTATTCAATGAGCTGATTCATATCACGTTGGACAGGGATTAGTGCATTGGACTATTGTGTACGATGTTTAAGGTTCGAATTCAAGAAAGCTCACAAAACGAATTTCTTTTGGATGTAGGCTGCAACTCTAGGTCCCTTCCATTCGATGAAGGGAAGAAGCGAGGCTTTACGACCTTCACCGAAAGCTTGGGCCGAATATTTATTTTAATTTTTCAGACGAACATTGGTTAGGTTAGGTTATATGCACATCTAAATGAGTTCAATACATGGCGATCCAACAGAAGGGCTGAGCAATAGCAAATCACATAGGCTTCAGTATCAACTTCGATAAAGCCACACCATAGATGTCCCTTAAGACTCGGTAGTGTTTCTGGAGCTAGGCTATCTCAATCTTCTTGTTTACTGGACCTTGTCGTATTAGATGAAGATAATAAACTATGGACAGCAATTTAGCTCCCAAGAATCCATTAAACTATCCTCAGACATAAATGACATTTTATCGGCTGGAACTGGTCACACAATCAGGAAATATTCATTTTTCCTTGACAACTGGTTTCCTCTAAGGAGTAATCCCCCAAATGACACTAAATTGAGACTTCCGTCAACACCTATCCCCGTCGACATTAAGTTGGATAGTATTTCTTCAGCAGATATCATCCAGACGTCAACTTAAAAACTCAACTTGACACCTCTACACTTCAACAAATCAAATAAAGAATATCAAGACATTCCCAGTACGCAATCGAAATAGAAAAACACAACGAGGAGTCCATCCATTCCCCAAAGGCAAATCGAATCCAAATCCGATTACGGAAAGCGTAGAAAATACTAAATGAAATCCTCTTGCCCAGCGATTAAGTAACTCCAAACAAGGGAACTAGAAATGAAGACATTGTCGTCTGCTGCATTAGAAATATGAAACCTCCGCCTTAAATATTCACAAGGGGTTACGCTCCCTCCTCCTTTTGAAAACAACTTAAAAATATCAATATCCCTACGAGGCACATAACTTAATTTTATCAATGAAATACAACTTAAGCGATACAATAATTCGTCCAATTATAGTCGCAGATACATTCGAGCAGATGTGGGTTGCATTAGAACACCCTCAATACGGCACAAACTAAGGGGTGAATATTAATGGATATTTATGTCCATTGGACTGAGGGTTAGTTACTTAATTATGTGCATACATTGGAATTTTTAGTGTTAAATTGACTTTGAGATACAATATCTGAATGTGTGCACTTCACGCTGCAAATCAATTCCGCAAATCTCCCCAAGGTTCTTCCATTACCACTTGCTGTCTAACATAAGTGTTCACATCTGACTTTATGAAGCAAGCAAGTTACTCATCGACGTATCTAGATACAACATGGAAAACCTGAATGGAAGCCTTTGAGCGGGAAAGGTATCGTTTTTTTCACTTTTTTTTCGGTGCAGGTTCCAAGAATTGCTACGCCATTTCCGTTGAATAGGGACTGACGTCATTGTGAAGAATTTTATGCAGTTGTTTTTGTATCTTAATCCGATACTTGGGATGCCAGTTTGCTAAATCGATGCAAAGAAACACGAATAAATCCGTACAAAGAACAAGTTCTTTGCGTTCGCAATCCAGACCAGACCACCTGATGAGGTAGCGGGGAATTGAGTTTTCAAATTCTGGTTTAAGGTGTTAAACGGATTCCACCAGTTCTTTGTCGTGCTTTTGGACTGTTTTTTTTTTGTTTTTTTTTTTTTGTTACTGGCGTTCATAATGTGCTTTCATCATATGAGATAGGTACTCAAGCTAAAGTCAAAGTGAAATATCAAAGAGGTGTGTATGCATTTTGACACACTTTCTCGAGGTCACCTTCCTAAATTGAAGGAAGATAAGAAGTTTAGAAATAATGCCCAGACGCCAGAGGATGTGAGCAAATGACTGGCATAAATCATCTAACGTTGTCCAGTTGAACTCTACCTTCCCTGACACTGACACACTATTGGCGTTTGGGTTGAACCCTTTTTTTCAGTTGAAATGCGATATCTTCCAGAAGCCAGGGGCTAATGAGATGGAAAAGGGAATGTATGCGGTGAAATGCATAGCAGAGCGGTCACATGTGTGTGCAAATGATGGCAATGGCATTCATGATTTCAGTTACACAAACAGGCAGTCACTTGGCGGCCCTGTCTGACCTTTTTGGATTCATTGCGGGAATATTAAGTGGATGAGGGATTGGGTTTTCAAATTGACTGTTAGCACAGCTGAGATTTATTAAAAAGGGTTAAGGAGATTACGAGGAGCATATGGCTGCTCTAATAAGCACATTTTGATAGCGACAGGCGTTAAGAAAAAACTCAATAGAAGATTTTTTGCGAACTCAGATTGGTATAAACGTACTTCTAGGGTCAATCTACGAAAGAGTATATGAAGGTATATAGGTAACAGTTCCAGTCGGATAGAGCTGCTTATTCCATATGGACTGTTAAGATAAAATCGAAACCAGCCTCTCTGGCTAAATCAGGATTACGAAACAAAAGGTGGTGAAGAACGGTGACGACGACAGAACTCATAACATCTTGATACCGAGAAATGTATTCTACATACCAAATCTACAAAATGGGCATTACTCCATCTAGAGAGAAGAGCTTATTCAAAATAGTGGTGTAACTTGAGCAACAGAATAATCGCAATCACAGCTCAACTCTCTAATTTGTCATGACCTACCCTGAGCACTGAACAGCAGAGCAGCTATTCCATAAAGCAGTCACACTCACAATAACTGTGCAATTCGGTATATATGTACATACATATGTATCTACAACAGAACAGTTACATTTACGACGTACTCTGTGCGTAAAGTGTGTACTCACTATACGATATACCAGTTTGATTATAATGGGATATACATTCATTTGGATGACTTGGGCAAGAGTGAAGATGCAATTGCATTGCCCATTCTACAAAGCAGTTACAACTGTTTTCTGCTTTTATGAGAAGAGCAGACTTTTGACTAGCAGTAATCGCAATCACAGTCTCATCTCTATCTTGCATCACTTGAAAACCATTGAACTGAGGTAGTATTCCAATATCAGGAAGAAAATCAGGAAGACAAAAACCTTTGTAATCAATTTCAGGCCCCTAACTTCAGAACGACTCTACCGATTTTAATTTATAAACATTTTTGCCTAGGGTATTTATCACACGGGATTTTAAACCGCAGATCATATTTCCGTCGGTTATCCTGAGGCTGAGAAATAGACAAAAAGTTGCGGGTTTGTTCGATTCCTTTTTGTAGAAAGAATATGCTTATGTTGAAATGCCTTGTTTCTTGATTTATGCAAGGATAATACGTTTTTAAAACACGAGGGGGGTCGCAGGTACAGCTAGCCAAATTCAAGTTCCGACGATTATTCTGGCCCAAGCACATCGAGCAAAAAGAAATAGATAGATAGAGAGATAAGTAAAGCTCTCCTGATCTTAAGCTCTGATCAAGTCAGTCTAATTGTCTTGATAAACTGGATTATCTAAAGTGAATGTGGATCTGGCAATAGTAGTCTGTCTCCGCTCGAATACATTATAAAGTTCTTTTCTGACATGTTCCGGAATACTATGAAAGCTCGAGTGATAACACGGATAGCTAAGTCGACTTTATACGGGAACCTCAAACAGAAATGTTTCCAAATTTCCTGGGTTTTGAGATCTTCCAATCTTTGCGAGGTAAAACTTCACCGACATGATCGTAGGTGCATGGGCTCCAATACTGTTGTGGGTTTCAGGTTTGTATTGCAAGCAGGAAGAGACAAGTAGGAATCAAATTCCGAAGTTAAATCGCTCATTCAAGAGTTGTCTGAAATGCTAAGAGCTCTCTTAGTCGACTTTTTTTAGTTGTGGAGCATGAAGAAGTCACATTCATTTTATGTCTACAAAATACCCCGCCTTATCTTGAAAGTCCTTGAAATTTGAAGTTGCCCTATCGCTGGCTAATTAAAAATGTTTGAAATTGATTTTCCAATTTCGCATATAAGAACCTTATCGCCATTTCCAGTGAAACACAAGTATCTGCAAGGCAAACATATTTCAATTATATTTGCACATGACAATCTCTGAGACTGTACCACATTCTTCGCATAATTAAATAAAATATTGGAATGCACATTTTGGAGTGGACAATGAATGTAACTTTTAAAGCTGCACTTGCACCAGTGAAGACTGACTCGGTCTGTTCTTGTTGACACAATCAATGTGTCCGATTGTGCAACGCAGAGGGGGCAATTGTCTTTTTTTTCACTTGAGAGAGTCTCCTCAATTAGTCGTGCACCAGACAGACCGTACAAAAGTTCATTTATTCTTATCGCGCGGTGTAATGCATTTAATCGGAGCGAGGAATCTGGCGCGAGCGTTCGAAATATGTTTTCAGTTTGTTTTTCCATTTTTATGGATGTTTACATGGAATTTCGCAAGAGCACAAATTACACGCCTGTTATGGGTGCATGTATGCACTATCGATGGCTGGATGCAATCATTTGTACGAGGGTGACATGCTCGCACTGGCACTGGCACCCCTATCAATCCGGCGGATTGCTGCAATGTGTGGTGATGTTTGATGGTGAGATGGAAATCTGCTGACTTGCAGCTTTGATGGTGGTGCTGTGTGTGGTTTTATGGTTGTAATCTGAGATATATTGCACAGGGAGTACACCAGCAGATGGTAGCCGTAGGAGATATTGGGAAATAATAATAATTTCTGTTAGGAATCACCTGGTGAATGGGTATGTGCATAACAATGGATGGTTGACTTCGTCAGCTTGAAAGGTGTGGGATGGTCAGCGGTTGATTTAATCAGATGGCATTCTAAACACATAAAGGGGTAGTCCTTTGTGTCATAGTTAATAATGTTATGGTACGTTGGATGACGTCGTGGGCATATGCACGTCATAAAGTGAGCCATACTCTACGGTGTAGTAGCATGGTGGCTAGTAACGGAAAAGAGATACACAAGAAATATACTAACGAACTCGCAAAAAATTGCATGCCTGGGGATCGAAGAATCAGAAGTATCGAAGCGATTCCAAACACCTTACCAGTGCAACAAAAAGTGAAAATGCTAGCTGTAATCCTCGCCATAAGGCTCAGAGCCCTTGGGCACTTCGACGAATATATTGAATATATGGAATAATATGGGACTCCCCGTGCGGGGACGGGTTAAGAATATCACTGCAGCGCCCCCCCCACAACCAGCGCTTGTCGTAAAAGGCGACTAAGGGGACAAATCAGATCTAGGCAATATAACACCCAAGTGAGCCTAGCGACACATATACTACCTTAAAAACCCTCCCACAAGTGTGCATGCGAGTCCGTGGGTTGACACGACTGGAGATCACCGGTGTCATAAAAGAAAGATCAAACAATACTAAAACAGGAGCATGCACGTGTCAAACAACAAACACCATCGCAATATGGTGCAAAATTTGTATTGCAAAACTGTATCATTATGATAATACTTGCAAAAAGGAAAGGCACTACCCCGCCAGGCACTACCACTGCTGTGCATGGTACTGATCCTGGACCGAGCAGAAATGTTCGGGTCAGAGCCATACGGATTCCGGGGGCTAGCAACATAATGAAACAGTTTGGACGCAATTTAAGGGTCGCGAGTTGGAACGTTGGAAGCATGACCGGTCGAAGTTACGAGCTGGAAGAGATGATGAATAGAAGGCGGGTGGACATCTTGTGTGTCCAAGAGACGAAATGGAAAAACACCGGGAATCGAGCGCGTTTCTTGGACGTTAGGACAAAAGATTACAAGATGTTCTACTACGGAACGGAAAAGGCTAGGAACGGAATCGGTATCATCCTTGCGGCAGAGCTACTTGGAAACGTCTTGAGCATTTCGAAGTCCAGCGACCGTTTGATGTCTCTCAAACTAGTAATACAAGGAGAGGTGTGGAATATTGTCAGTGCATATGCTCCCCACAATGGGTGCAATCAGATAGATAAGGATGCATTTTGGCTAGATTTCCACAATCTCCTTAAGAACATCCCAAAGGAAGAATTTCTGTTTGTGGGAGGAGATTTGAATGGACATGTCGGGAAATCAAACGAAGACTATGAAGACTGCCATGGAGGACTAGGATATGGCACCAGGAACCTTCCTGGTGAAGACATCCTAAGCATGTGCAAATCACACGGTCTTATCGTGTTAAATACCATGTTCATCAAACAAAGCCGACACCTGATCACTTACAGCAGTGGTGGAGATGAAACTCAGATTGACTACCATTTGGTAGGCAGTTTCATGAAGCCTCGGGTAAAAAATTGCAAAGTGATCCTGGGAGAGGCAATCGCTCGGCAACACCGTCTCCTACTAACAGAAATTTTTATGAAAACACCGAAGAAAAGCAAACAAACAAGGGTCTCTGAGAAAATCAAGTGGTACAATCTGGACAAAGAAAAAGGCGAAGCTTTTATTTTCGTAATGCAAAATTACCTCTCTCACGCCATCAACGGAGCTGAGGATGAAGAGTGCAGAGCACAAAATATGTGGGATTCCCTACAGCGAACTTGCTTAAAGAAGGCCAAATCACTGCTAGGAGCTTCAAAACGCCACCATCAACACGCCAAAGAAACATGGTGGTGGAGTGATGAAGCTAAGAAAGTGATAAATGAGAAGAAAGCGGCTTTCAAAGCTTGGTCAAAGTGCCCCTCTAATAATAATGACGAAAAAGCTCGCCTTGAAATGGAATACAGATGCTGCAAGAAAAAAGCGAAGAAGAAGTGCGCCCAGCTTCAAGCAGAGAGTACGGAGGGCCTGTATCGGGAGCTGGAGAAAATATTTTCCCCCGTTGCTGATGCAAACCAGGCTATCCAGGAGCTGCGAAGACACAATATAAACAAGAGCGCCACTATCTTCAAAATAGCCGCCCAAAAGAAGGAACAATGCTCAGGAGATTCGTTCGCCAAAGTTCATTAGCAATGCTCATGGCCAGCTTCTTGTGGATGACGACAAAATTCTGCAGAGGTGGCGACAGTATTGTGAAGAGCTTTTAAATGAACAGTTTCCCCGGCTATACTTTCCAAGAGCCACCCCTAACTGTGAAGAAATACCCGACTTTACAGTCGAAGAAGTTAGTGAGGCGGTCAAATACTCCAAAAAACGAAAAGCGATTGGGCCAGACGAAATACCCTCTGAGTTCTGGAAAAAGATGGGAGATATCGGGTTCAGATGGCTCAGAATTCTCATCTCCAAATTCGTGAGAGGTGATCCAATGCCGAATGAATGGAGGGAAAGTTACCTTCTCCCTGTATATAAAGGGAAGGGTGATACGCGAAACTGTGATAACTACCGTTCGATCAAGCTGATGTCACACACCATGAAGATCGTTGAGCGGGTATTAGGTGGCCGACTGCGAAAAATAATACGGTTATCTGATGATCAGTGCGGGTTTGTCTCGGGTAAATCAACCACAGATGCAATCCAAAGTATAAGGATCATAATGGAAAAACATCGTGATTCCTTAAGGGATTTGCATATTGTATTGGTTGACTTTGAAAAGGCATTCGACAGACAACCACGAGATCTGATATGGGTGGCGCTAAGACATCGAGGGGTTCCAGAAACCTATGTACAGATGATTATGGACATGTACGCAGGAGCAAAGACAAGAGTGAGATGCCCCGCTGGAGTAACCGAAGAGTTCCCAATCAAAGTCGGGGTGCACCAGGGAAGCGTCTTAAGTCCTTTGCTCTTTATTACAGTCCTTGATTATCTGCTTGAAGGTAAAGTGATGGACCCCAAGGTACATCAGTTATTCTTTGCTGACGATGGAGCCATCATAAGTGAGGATCCTACATCCCTGCAACGAGCACTTGATGTGTGGGTGGACGTTTTGGAGGGAAATGGGTATCGCATTAGTTCAAAAAAGACAGAGTACTTGTGCTGCCCGTTCTCTGATCCACTCAGGCCTATTCCAGACATTTATTTGAATGGAACAGTGCTTCCCAAGTGCGAAAAGTTCGAATATCTGGGATCTATGATCAATAGCAAAGCAACTTGTGATGACGACATCAATCATCGTGTAAGCGTAGGGTGGATGAAGTGGCGAGAAAATTCTGCTATCTTCTGTGACAGAAAAATGCCCCCTAAGTTGAAAGGAAGGCTCTACACCGCAGTTGTACGTCCAGCGCTTCACAATGTTGGACGATGTACAAAAAGTATGAGAGTAAATTAACGGCAGCTGAGATGAAGATGCTTCGCATGACAGCAGGAGTGACCAAGCTTGATCGAATAAGAAGTTCGAAGATCCGTGGAAGCTTTCACATCAAGGAAACCATCGTACACAAATAAGAGCGCGACCGGCTCAGCTGGTATTGCCAAGTTCAAAGACGAGATCATTTGAACCCTGTTAAAAAGGCAATATCTATGCACGTTCCAAAGACATCGCGATGTAGGAAAGGCAGGCCTATAAACGCCTGGATCAGACAAATGCGACGACATCGGCATTTCATTGGCCTCAGTAACCGAGTGATCCAAAATCGGCAGGCCTGCCGATATTTTCTGAGGTCAAATAGGCGAACCCCACAGGCGGATCAGTAGAAATGCAGTGAAGTGGGAGGGCTGTGATCCCTAGTTTTCGGATCATAGCCTCGCTGATAAAAGGAAGAAGAAGATGGAATAATATGGGACATCGCAATCTCTGGCTAGAGAATCGTCAATACTAATCTGTAGTCCTAGTAACTTTGCTGATAGATCATAAAATATTGTCAACAATTTCGAAAATGCTTTCCCGACAATCGAAAGATCGACAAGAAACCTACATAAGTGGGACAACAGTGTACACAGATGGTCGAATTTTAGCGGATGAATCAGAGGCTCACGTCTTCTGAACTTACCTTCCGATTGAACTCGTTATCCAATCTGGAACTATTCGTAAAGGTCCTTCAAGTAGATGTCTTCACAATACAGAAAGCAGTGGAAGTGCTTATCAAGAACAACGCAAGAGGAAGACAGATATTTACTCGGAAAATAAGGACAGAGCACGAACTGGGAAGGGACGGTGCTAGGCGCTCCATTGTTAACTGTTTAGACTGTAACAAAAAATGCTCATTAAGACTCGATCTGTAGGACATAATGACCTACGCCAACGTAGGAGAGAGACATAGGACGCTTACTTTGTCACTGTAGAATAACAGCTAAGCTACGACAGAAACTGCTAGGATCTAATGGAATTCAGGTCAATAGTCAACGGTGGATCTTCGAGCTTGCAAAGCATACAAGGCACTTTCCCAACTAATCTACACTAATATCTCTCTTCTTCCAAGAGAAAACCTTCTCCAATCAGTTCAACGAGGGGAATATAAAAGGCTCAATGAGGGCCTAACTGATGAAGAAAAGCTTGTCATTACCAACTAACCAATCAACCTAGGATGACGTCGTGTTTGATCAGTCGAATCTTTGAACTGGTGCACTAATGAACTGTCGTTTGTCCATTTGGGCCGAAAAATGTTCATAGTTTCAAGAACCTAGGTTAAAGTGGTACGCGCTACCATACGTGACAAAGCCAAGTTCTGAATTATGGTAACTAGAATTAGATTAGATTAGATAGAAAGTGCTTCTCGATGAGATGCACTTAGCCTTTCGAATATGGGCAAGGGAAGGACATGTGCAGAGAAAGTGATCTATGGTTTCTTCCTCGTCTCTGCAGCAGTGTTCAGTGATAGCATTAGTAAATTTAGATATGCTGTCTCTACTGTGTTGTAGCAGGACTTTTGGCCAATAAAGATTGAGAGTTATTCAAAGAAGCCTAGAAGTATCGCAGTAGTTTAGATACATTCACTTATGTCTAGCTTAATTTACCGCTTCGGCATGTGTCAGGTTTTTCAAAAATGACATATTGCACAATATTGTAATGGCTAGCTATGAGGTAAGTGGCAGTCCTGCATTTATTTTTTTTTTTATTACTTTTATTACTTTCATACATTATTCCGATGGTGGGGGCTCCTTTAGATGGTCGGGTAGTTCTTGAATTTCTACTCTAGTCGCATTAAGCGCGACTCCTTCCGGCAGATTTCTTCTTCTTCTTCCTTTTATCAGCGAGGTTATGATCCGAAAACAAGGGATCACAACCCTCCCACTTCACTGCATTTCTACTGATCCGCCTGTGGGGTTCGCCTTCGCCTTCCTTCGGGCAGATTTCTTTCAACATATTCCAAAAATGTGTCCAATGTTGAGCCGATCAGCTTGTAGAATTTTAAGAAGCGGAAGTGCGTCCGGATTTCATACTGTACACGATGCTTCTTAAAGATATGGACGGACTTTAGCAGTGTCATCCTGTCATGATATGCTTTTCGAAGTGCCCAACAGCTCCCAACTTCAATTCCTAAGTGGTTCGCCGCAGTAGTAGCGAACCAAGAATAACTTTTCAGTACGGCTGGATCTATACCTCGCAATTTGATTTCTAAGCGGCTATACAACTTGCCCTTTTCGAGTGCGTCGGTCGATTGTGGCAGACTAGATTCAAGTGGGGCATCCTTGTTTTGAGCAGCAACATCCTCAGCAACTTTAGTCGAGAGTGGAGCAAATCTTGAGAAGTTGCCAGCGCCAGTGGCAATGCGGGATGTTAGTAGATTCTTTATTGCCCCAAGCATGTTTTGATTAAAATGTTATGCAAGTGATCTTACTAAGTAAGCCGCCAGGGATCTAACTGCTGTTTGACTACCAATGTAGATTACAGTTTCTGCACGCGATGCCACCTAGAAACATCAATACTATGATCTATATATACGTACACTACCATCAATTATCCTTGACTTTATAAATATGATCTCAGTTTCGGTGTTGTAGTTCCATGTCCAAGAAGGCTATTATTGTAAATTATTAATGCTCTTTCAATAGAGCAGTATCTTCAGTCTTCCAGGACAAAACAGATAGATGTCAGAAACTCACACCATCTAGATCTAATTAAAATACAACTTCGGTGTCTTTCCAAAAATAAAGAAATCGAAAGCTCTCTACTCCAAAACACATGATGTGTGCAACTATCACACTCTATTGCAATCAAACATCCAAACTAAGTTTGGTCAAAGCCCGTTATAGGTTCTGATGTACTTCACATCGAGTCAAAGACTGCTGTGAAATATCTAGGTGTTCATTTGGATAAGATCACATAAAACGTAGTTGAAGAAAGCAAGAGCAGCATTCATGTCACTCAAAAGCCTCTTTTACACCAAATATCTAAGACCCGATGTGAAGATTATCTGTTACCAAGTTTATCCAAATGCAAGTGCAGTATAGTGGAATATAAGTCCATCATATATGGACAAACTAAGGGTTTTGGAGAAAAAATATCTCCGACCTTGCACGTATACATATGTGCGGAAGTGCACATTCCGAATTTCGGCATTAAGTCTCCAACAAAAGACTACTGCATGCTTCCGGCGTGTCCAGAATTGGCAATGTCATTCTTGATTGGTGTCACCGGACGTGCTTTCAAGGACAACAACTAGACTTGGAAGGTGTCGGTTAAGGTAGCTATAAGTCAATTAACCGAATGCTTGTGTCTATGATAACATAACCACCAGCGTGTGTGGCTATGAATACCTGTATACATTTTCATAACACATTTCTGTTCTCATTTTCGTTACACTCAAACTTGTATCTACGCTTTCCCTTAGATATTTCCGTTGCACTTTTGTTGCACTCAAACTTGCGTCTATTCTCTCCTATATAAACTTACGTTACACATTTCCATAACACATTCTTGTTCACATTTTCGTTACACTTCAGCAAATTCTCTACGGTCACTTCAAAACCTCTATTCTACGCCATACACTCACTTAGTTTGTTGCAAACTTCCTATAAAGGACACCATAACTAAGTTCCCATAAATACTTTGACTCTAGGCCCCTGGATACAATCACAGTTTCTCCTTCTGACACAATTCGATGATTTAATCCGATACAATCTCCAATCCCTACCTCTCACCAGAATTCCTTTGTTTTCCTTTCGCAAATACTTACTCTATGTGGGCCGTCTGACACTGTACAGTTTCTAGTTCCACCACATGGGGTCAATCGAATGGAATGGAGGCAAGTACCAAGCAGAATGGGATCCTCCGCCATTCTGACTAGAACATGACTCCATTGATTGCACCCGCCCTGGGATATCTCTATTTCGTTTCGTTATTTATAGCCGTGATTTCATTCATATTTACAATTTGCCTACAACTATCTCGTCTAGCTCGGTCGGGATGCTTTTACACAGGGATCCGCACTCATCGACAGAGCCAAATAGACAATGGGACTACAAAACGAATCTTCGTCAGATTTGCCATTGTTGTTTGCCGATGATTGTCTGTGGAAAGGAGCACACGTTCATAATAAATCGCATCGCCTGTTGACATAGGAGGAGCTCTCCGCAGACACAGGACCAGGCGGCTGCAGCGGCAGAAGTGACTGGCAAGCGGATTGTATTCGAATTTCTTGGATTGAATTGATATTGGAATTTATGCAACATGCGTGCGGCAGCAGAGTGCAGCAGCAATTTATTGACTTTTGAGGACTTCGTCTACGAATATGGGACGGGTAGAGCTGGAGTGTCTGGCAAAAGGTGGATTTGTTACTTTTTAAGTGAACGTTGAGTTATTCGCTTTCGGTTTTTATTGATTTTGTGAGAAATTTATCGGAAGGCGCTGCAGACAGATATGTGAGAAAGAAATTTACTGTGCGGAGATTAGAAGAGGATGTCTATCTTTAGTTCGTGATTAGAAGAAATGAAGAGAAATTGAAGAGAAGAGTTTCGGATAGGTAGATGAATTCCAATGAGGTGTTGAATTTGAAGAATAAGTTGGATGTGCACGGAAAAAGATGTTAAGACCAAATTCTTGGAATACCAGGACCGAGTGAAAATATTTCAGAAAAGTATAACACAAAACCAATTCCTAAGGTTTTTACGAAACTCCTGTCGAAATTCAACCCAGATTTCTGGAAATTAGATACATATATATACATGTATCTACGATTCCAACAATCAAAATATTGGCAGTTTAGCTCCAGTTTATAGAAAGGTGGACCCAGAGTTTTAACTCAGTTGGTTATATCTACGTCTGTCGTAACAATTGTATCCCAGGCCTCAGTAGATTATTTTCAACCCTTGTCACGTAATGACTAGATCTTTCATTTGAATTAGGAGTTTTGAAATCTGTGCAAGTGAGTTGAAAAGGTGGATAGTAGCAATATATGAAGACACCGTAATTCCATTTTAGGCTATGAACTTGAAATGGTTCCTCAAAGTTCGGGTTCCAATTTCTTCGAAGTTCATGCTTCCTGGCAAAGAAAAAAGTGGAAAAGTGGAGTGAACCTGGCGGTTTCTAAATCCACAAACCTTTAACCAAATTGATAATATTCCAATCGGTGTAAGCAAATGTGGACTCATGCCGACTGATAAACAGTGGTAGACACAATGACTCATTCAGCTTGAGCGACAGTGGCCAAAACTTCCATTCACCCTACTACTAGCCATATGCAAATTGAAGTCCAAAAAAGCCACTGAGGCTGGTATAAAAACTGCAGAACTATTAAAAGCATGGTCAACAATCTAGACTACTGAGCGTCTTAGTCAGAATCTTCGCCTTATATATCCTTTTGGTGGTGGCTTTAAGCCGACATAGAGACCATCTATCTAGGCTGGCATACGGGAGTAAAATTCCCGACAGAGTAAGTAAACTGTTCCTTCAAGACCAATAGAAGCGCACGAGACTATTCAAGTAGTTTTAATGAAGAGAATATCTTTGGGAATGTTTCAACTTAGTTCGTAGGATGCATTAACCACCTTTAGTACATTTATGTAGCACTGTGCTATAAGTAACAATACGGAGTGCCTTGGTGGATCTCATAATGACTACTGCAGGAGCTGCTTGGCCTGTAACAAATTTATATATGAATCTTTTAATCACAACCGACAGAAAAAGAGCCGTCCCGTCCTCCAACATTCTAATGCATATCCTTCCTTCCTTCCTTCGATGGTGTTACAGTCCGGGGTGGACCTGGGCCTCAACCAACAAACCTCTCCAGCCAGCATGGTTACAAGCCAGCTGCTTTCAGTTGCGCACGCCAAGTCGGTTGAGGTCCCCATCCACTTGTTTGGGCCACCTACCGCGAGGTCGTCCTCTACCGCGCCGTTCATCCGGGGTGGATTCGAAGACATTCTTGGCGGGGACATTGGGCTCCATCCGCTCTAAATGACCCAGCCATCTTAGTCGCTGTATGTAAACTCTTCTAACTAAGTCGATGTCCTTATATAGGCCATATAGTTCGGCACTGTACCTTCTCCTCCACTCACCGTCTATGCAGACGTGACCAAAGATCGCTCAAAGAACTTTTCTCTCGAAATAACCAAGGGTATCCTCATCCGGTTTTGTCAAAGCCCATGCCTCTGCGCCATACAGCAGGACTGGGATGATTAGTGTCTTATAAAGAGTTACCTTAGTAGTTCGAGTTAGGGCTTTGCTACTCAATTGCCGTCTTAGCCCATAAAAACAACGATTGGCAAGAGTAGTTCTTCGTGTGATCTCCCTACTGATGTCATTTGCGGAGCTCACCATAGAGCCCAGGTAGACAAAATTCTTTACTACCTTAAAATTCTATCTGTCTATTGTGGCATTCTGTCTAAGACGCCGATGTTGGGTGTCCTTTTTTGTAGACAGCATATATTTTGTTTTGCTTTCATTGACCGATAAGCCCAAATTTGCTGCCTCGATCTCAATACTCGCAAACGCCCCACTGACGGCCCGCCGAGTTCTTCCGATTATGTCGATGTCGTCGGCATAAGCGAGTAGTTGTACAGACTTGTAAAAGATTGTACCTCCGGTGTTGGCTTGTGAGTTTCGTACAATTCTTTCAAGTACTATGTTAATGAGATCGCATGATAGCGCGTCATCTTGTCTAAGACCTTTCCTGACATCGAACGGTTCAGTGATGTTCTTATCGACTTTGATGGAGTAGCGAGAGTTCTCCATCGTCATCCTGCACAAACGGACGATCCTGGCAGGGATGTCAACCAAAATAACGTTTGCAATCAATTACGCGCCCCTAACTCGAGAACGGCTTAACCGATTTCAATGAAATAACCTTTGTTACTTAGAATTTTTATCACCAAAGAGTCACATATGATTTTCTCGCGTTATTTCTAATCTGGAAAATATGAATGTGTGTATGTAGTTGCGATACTCGCATCAATCGCTACGCTAATCCTTTCACTTTGTTCTTCGTTGTGGCTGCATACTCGCTGTGTGTTTTGTTATTTTAAGTTACACGGCAGAACTTTTTACGTGAGAATGGAATTGGGTTGATTTTTAAATACTAAAATATTTTTATATTTTTAGTTTTTACAATTTGTCCAGTGATCTTGTGAAGCAAGGCGGGGTCGCAGATACAGCTAGTCTTGGTTTATTGTCGACCTATCGGCTGACAGAATGTCATGTGTGAGCGCCTCTATGTTTTTTAATAGTATTGAGGTGTTATGGTATACAAAATATGAAAGCACAATACCCTGGCAAGGTAACATTAAAATGTACCGTAGCACGATTGTTTGCAGCCATTAGGTTACGAATAATTCTAGATCCTAACACCGAAAGTACCCTCTTAATCCATTCCAACATCCGAAGCCAAAACACTCATCGATATTTCGAAAACCACTTTCGATTTGCACACACGAAATCCAGGCCATTTAACCGAAGCAACATTCTTTCAACTCGAGTACTTAAAATAGATTTTCATTCTCAGCCCAATCGTTTATTGGAGCACCACATAAAGGACAACTTCAACCGTCTCGCACTCTGCGGGCGGTAGGTGTTCTCATACGCTCCTCAACTCATGCTGAGCTATGTAGAGAAGCTGCACTAATTGCACCACAAAACCGAAAGAAAAAAATGAAACAATGAGAACGCGCATCGGAATGCACGTTCCGAGTGCATTACTTCTGGCAGTGGTTTCTTTGGAATTCCACTTTCATAACATGTGTGTGGATGTCGGAACATATGGGATATCCCATAAACTGATTCCATTTCTGTATTTTTTTTTTCACTCTTCATCTTCATGTGTGCCTCGCAGAAATGGATCGAATTTCAAAACCAATAGTAGATACAACAAGAAAGTAATTTAAATGTCTCGGTTTTTTGCCAACAGGACGAACACTTAACGAAGGAATTTCGGAACTTGCGGCTGGCAATGCAGTCCTTTGTTCTTGAGGTCACCTCCTTTATCTTCCGCATATCTCGTGTACTAAATAAGTTCATAAGATGCCTCGATTGCTAGATATACCGGTGCGCCGCCATAGTCTACCGAATGTGATATGAGATACGTACGCACCTCTTCCTGAATACCACTCAGAACGTTCAGTGGCCGCTAAAATGGTTCCACTTGGGAGGAGAAGACAATGATTTTGCAAGCCCTGCGCGCAATGGTAATGAATAGATTGTATCGTTTACATGGACATCATTCGAGATACTTCCTATGGGATTGTTTTAGTGCTAGTTCGTGAATTCAATGGCTGCATCTACATGCATGCGGTGGCGTGGGTGAAGTGAGAAGCGCTGGGCGGAAAGGTGATATGGACCATGTGCTGGACATTTGCATCGGTTGAGTGGTGTAGTGGTTGGTACACACTGCGGCATTCCTAATACCTCTGCTAGCAGTTACTACTGGATGGCTCTTGTGAGATGGAAAATAAGCGCTCTTCTAGAGATGAAACTTAAGTGATGTTTAGCGGTCGGATGCAATTTATTTCTGCATAGGAGCACTTAACACCCTTGTTGGTGTGCCGGAGATGATCTTAACTGGTTGCCCTGTGGGGGAGGTGTACTTGACGGTTTTGCTTCGGTGATCGCAGTGGTTTCAAAGCAGACATACGATAGTGGTTACCACGAGGTCGTTGGTGAGGTAAAATGAGAATGGGAAACCAGTAAAGCGGGTCAATATCCATTATGGGATTAATGCTATTCAGATGGACCGTGGTTTTGAAAGTGAAATTGTTATTGCCAATAGGTTCTAGGCTTTGTAAGCTGAATACGAACAATTAAAACTGCAGTGCACATGCTGACTAACGAAGACTTTATTGTTGAAGTAGCACACCTCAATAACTACCACAAAATTGAGAGAAAGAGCTAGTTGTGATCATTGATCAGCCCATATCTTAGCTTACGTGGTGCTATGTAGAAGTCCCTAACAAAAATGGCGAATCTCTTAAGCCAAATACTAGGAAAAGTTTCCTTTTCCTTTTGCCGCAAAAAGGAGCAATTGACAATAAATTTGACACATTGAAGAAAAATTTTAATGTCAAGGTAGGCAACGGCAAAACTGCGTTGAGGAATGTGGCATCGGAGATGTAGTATGGTAACGATGAGCGCATCCTTTAGTGCGACATCAAGTTAGCTGAAGCCATCAGCTCACCAGCACAATTGAGTTCTGTGAAACCTTTTTGGTAAATGGCGCCCTACTGACACCGATACTAAATTCAGATTTTTAGATGGATTTATTTTTATTTATCTTATTTATTTTATTTTATTTTATACATGCTAACACAGTAAGAATTCACTTATAAATCTGTGGATTCAGACACCATTTTGATTTAACTTTGGATGTAGTACAGATATTTCCACTTCATCGAGTACTCATCGACTTCATGATGGCTTTTGAAAGCGTGGAGCGGGATTTTGCCTGTCTTGATTTGTTATCCCTGAAGTCCTTGTTTTGCAAAATCCTAATGCGGACTCACTACTACTGGAACCAATATTGACAGGTAACTGTTCTATTCTCAAAACAACCCGAGATAAGAACTGTGATTTTAAGCTGAAGGGATTTTTTTTTTCTAACTCTCAAGTCTAAATCTATCTGATCCCACTTCATCCGGTTGAACTTGACTTCAATCTAATTGCAATGCTAGAGAAACTTTGAATAGAACAGCAGCATTTCTGATAACTTTTTCCGCTCAAATCCGAATTCGTCCGATCCATCCATTTGGGTTGTATGGTGTAGTAGTTATGTGTTTGATTCTAGAAATCAGAATCGAATGCAAAACAGTTTCTTTGGCTTGTAAGCGTTATTTTTTTTTTACAAGTTTGTAGCCACGCCCATATGGCGTGAATGCACTATGACCAGAGAGATCTATAGTGCCAGGGGCCAACTTTTAGGTAATTACGGCTGCGGATGAGTTCCTTAGGTTTGTTGGAGATATGATTATCTCCTTAAGGATAAAACTTCTCCTAACTCTGCACAGAGTTGTGCACTCACATATTATGTGTTCTGCGGTTTCGTCCTCTTCTAGACAGAGGCGGCAGATGATATCCTCCGAGATTCTCATTTTGTTGAGGTGGTAGAGTTTGACAGTGACCGGTAAGGAAGCTCATAAGCCTCCTTAAGTCGATTCTTCTGTATTTAATTATATTAAGTGTTCGACAGCTCTCTTAGTTTGTCTGAGACATGTTGCGTTCCGAACTGTTTAGGGTTTATATAAAAGCAGAATCAGATATTCCGCGAAGGGGTTCAGATCCAGTGAACAACTCAGAAGAGCATTTTCTGGCTAACAGATCTGAAGTTTCGTTGCCGTCAACGCCTACATGACTTGGTACCCAGCGCAATTTTACTTTATTTCTAAGTGGTACAGTACTCAATAATTTGAATCACCTATTACATGAATCTACCGACAGTGTAAATTGAAACGGGCTACTCTATAATGTGAATTCATTTTACTTATTAGCCAAGCGGAAAAAGTCATTGGAATTACACTCACTTATCTCTCGGGGATGTGTGGTCATGTAGACATTCCGTGAACTTTGAAGTTTGAAGCTCACCCGAAACAGCAACAACTTGAGAACTCTGCTTAAAAGGCAAAATTTAAGTTTGCCAGTTGTTACTTGCAAGCATCTAAACCATGCGCGACAAAGCTCATCAGATATAAGATATCTGGCCTAAGCTGAATCAAAAACATTCTGACGGGTTGAACTCACATCAGCACCATCAACAGTATCGTTATGCGTGATTTTCCGACAAGTCTACATTCCGAAAGGTTTGGGGCATATTTTTGAACATTACTATATGGATTGTGGTGATACAAGAGAGGAGAAACTACTTTCCAATTTATTTCTCCTTGCTTGGTTATGTGTAACAGGAGATTGCTTCATCGGGAAGTGGTTCTCTTCCATAACCTCGAATCTTTAGCGAATATTGACTTCAGAAGCATCCTTCACTTTTTAAAAAACTGTATCTATTTCAGTTAGTCCGTTAGACAGTAAGCATTGCTATGTACCTTATTGTATCTCAATGAACCCAACCCGGCCAAGATGCACATAGTCACGGGTAATTCCTCCTGCAGAACTTCCATGAATAAACTAAAATATTATTTTGAAATATCAACAAAAGTAAGTTTATAGGCAAGAACGAACCAAAATCCTTTTAATTCGTTCAGAGATTACGGATATAATGCTGGGCTTCATCTAATACTTCTTCAGATTTAGATAATTCTTAGAAGAAACCAAATTTATCGACAACAATTTACTTTGACGATTTTTAAACATTTTTAACGCACTGTTCCGCATCTTATCCAGTGATTCTTTGTGTTTTAAGGACATCTTTGAAGGTATTTTCACACTCTTGTCCTCAGTTCATACCCGGACTTTATTGAACGCCTATTTGCATGCACACATATACTACGCTTTTAATTAAGTTTTAAATTCATTAAGGATTTCTTCGACTAGGACAAACAATCTACCAGCCAACCTTGCATATCTTACGATTACTCCTATATGAACTCCATTGGATTTCAATAAGTTTTAAGTGAGCCTGTTGTCTATTGTACTTTAAAACCAAGTTCTGTTTAAATTAAAAGGTCAGACGACAAACTCGGTAAGATGAGTTTACCTGATGGGGCTAAGGAAAAATGTCGTCAAAACTGAACTTCGAAGCCCAACGCTGACCCCAGATTTCATCATTGTGAATAGCGTTAACCAATAAAAACGAAGAACGAAGGCTAATCTTCTCTCTAGATTCTAAAATCTATTTTCTTCAGCAGGGTTGACCGGTGGACAAAACAAATCAAAGCCATAACCATATACGCAGCTGGCGATAGATAATTTGCAGGTACACTCGAAAATGTCGAGGGAAAATTAATCTGAGATCTGTTTAGAATGTTTGTGTTGTTCAGACACAAACATTGGCCTTAGGTGAAAGGATTATGTACAGGGCTTTACTCTTTGTGACGCAAAGAACTTCAATTCATTTCCGATTCAGGAGAAGAGCCAAACCTTGGGGACATCTCTGTAGGTGTGATGATGCAACAAGGAAAGTAATATTAGACTAGTCAATGAATCGTAGCCATTAACCCAAACTGGAAAGAGAATAGGTGGCTATGGAACAGCATGGTTAAGCTGGAGGTAGCTGAAACGCATTTCGTAGAACCATTGTCAATACTTTGAGTCGCTGAACTGCCAAATACCAGCTCGAAGTGTAGATCGATGTATAACTTTACTTCTCTGACAATTGGTTTAATTAATAAACGTAAGCAGTTCATACCCTATGTTTTTGGATTCCAAAGAAATTCCAGAGGCATACCTGCAAGAAAAGAGAAAGAAATAACTTTAAGATACAAGAACCAAGAGGGTGAGTTATATAATTTATGTTCCACAGAATCAAATAACAACATGACCTTGACATGAATACTTCCTTCCCGAAAGAATACTTTCAAAGCAGGTGTCCTAATATGTCAACAATCGTTTCATGTAAATGCACCAGATACCCACCCACTCATAATTGGCCCTGTCACCGAGTAGTCAACTTTCGAAACGACCAGCATTCAGCCTTGAACATACTCCAAGACCTCACACACGCGTCTACCTTACCGCAACCATAGCTAGCAAAAAGTAAAGAAAAATTACAAGCCAAGATAAACATGAGTCAGAAAATATTACGAACTTCAAATACAAAATGCAGGAGCGGCAAACTGACAAACAAGTCAAGAAAATGCATAAAAAAGTCTCCATAAAGTTAAAAAGTAAAAAAATTACGAAATAAACTCCGGGTAATGGTCCATACCCACCGAGCTTGCTGACGTTATCGTCCGACTATGTAAATCAACCTAATGCGCTTGCAGAAGTCTTTTTCGCTTCCCTCGATTCAACTCATAACAATAAACTATAAACAATTGTACATAGTGTGGTGAGCTACTATTAGACGATGGCGAGTAAATAAATATTCATGAGCTGGAGATGCGCGCTGTAACACAAATTAGCGAAAGAACTCGGAACTGGAAGGATGAATGGCAAATAAATGCCAATTTGATCACAGGTCTTGGCCTTTTGCATATCCAATGAACGTTTAATGACAATGCATGCTAATTTGACATTTGTCTGAAGGCGTGAGAGATTTAATATTACCTAACGACCTTTGGAGGAAAGTTAAGGGTAGACAAAGCCCCAACTCACTGTCATTCTTTCTAATGACATAAAAGCAGAGGGATAGTGTATTTGGAGGATGCTACGACAAGCTTCTAAAATGGCTACATAAAGAATCGTTACCTATCTTACAAGCAAATGTCACACTTTCAGAATATCGCTGTATGACACACAGGGTAGAGTTGTGGAAATATGTCAACGAATTTTCATTAGCTTTTTTATTAGCATTAAAATGTCAGGATAGGAAGCAGATTTAACAGGGTAGAAAGTAGCTTAGAGTAAAATATAACTCTAGACTTTAGAAATGTTCCATAAATTGGCAAACTACTTAATAGAAGAATGTGATATATTAATCGTAGTGTCATAGTCATATGCGAATATCCTGCCCTTGCACAAGAATGAGAACTGTCGATATTTGGATTTTCACTGAGTTGGAGGACCTACGTCATATAAAGCTGTAATACCTCCTGGGATTCATACTCATAACTAAGTGGTTCTAAGCAACAAGTTTCACTTTCCGAGCTGATAGACCCTCTTAGATTCATATCCATAACTAGGTGGGTGTAAATTCAGCAGGTTCAAATAAAATGGGTACATTGGACCTATGTTGGCCTAAGTGAGCAGTCACTTACGTCATCTACCTAACCTATCTATCAAGTGTCATATTGATAGGATAGCTGCCAAGTGCCAGCTGTAGGAATCTGAGTTCATAATTCAAGCTCATGACACCACTAAAGGACAATGGTCAGATGTCTACATAAGTGAAAATGATCAGACATACATACACACATTTTTAATGGTCCGCTCGAGGGGGTATGATGCTGTGGTGGACTTTCCATGCTTCTCGATTCTCCGCCGTTGACTCCAACTCATCAGGAGGAATCCCTAGACGGCTTTAGGAAAGATGTCAGACTTGATCGAACCATCTATTTCTAGACCTAGCGAAGTGGCCTACATGGCATGGCACGTCTTGGAAGCCGGTCTGTGGGCATACGCACTACATATCCAAACCGTCGTCTATCTACCACTTGTCATATTGATAGGATAGCTGCCAAGCGCCAGTTGTAGGAATCTGAGTTCAGAATTCAAGCTCATGACATAACCAAAGGACAATGGTCAGACGTTTGCATAAGTGAAAATGATCAGACCTATGTACATACACACATTTTCAATGATCCGCTAATCTTTCATGAGAGTCGACGGGGTAGGATGCTTAGGTGGACTCTCCATGCTTCTCGATCCTCCACCATTGACCCCAACTCATCAGAAGGAATGCCTAGACGCTTCCAGGAGAGATGTCAGACTTGATCCAATCATCTATTTCTAGGCCTACCGAGGGGTCACCTACCTCATGACATGGCAGTTATTGCTCGTCTTGGAAGCCGATCTGGGGGTATACGCACTACATAACCAAACCATCCAAGTATAGATCGTTCCTCGCCTCGCCTCGCCTACTCTGGTGTTGCGCACTCGATCCCTACGGCCGCTTATATCTGCGATCTTATTCTTTCGGTCCCTACCCAAATTTCATGGTCATAGGTGAAAGTTGGAATATACACCGAGTTCAAAACTGATAGTTTAGCTTGAACACTAGGTTCGGCCTTCCTTATAACAGATTAACCAAGTTCTCCCAAATTTGTTCAGTCTGCCCAATTTTACATGATAACTCGGCATTGTTCGTTCCATCACTTGTGAATAAGACCCCGAGGTACTTAAGCCTATCCACCTACTTCAGTAAGACTCTACTAACATGCAGAGTACACTGAACGGGCGTTCTGGGAACGACCATTACTTCCAACTTGTTCACGTTTACCTTCATTCCAGCATCATCACAAGTGCCTACAAACCTTTCGAATGCGCACTGAAGTTCGGTTTGAGAGGATCCAAGGATTACCAAATCATCCGCAAAGAGCAGGTGACTAATCCTTAAGTCCCCCCACAGCTGTGCTGTAACATCCAGTCCATATAATATACAATGAAGAAGAGAGGTGACAAAACGCACCTTGGCGGAGTCCAACGCCCACACTGAAAAGTATTGACTTAACGCAATTTATCCGAACACAGCTTCTACAGTTTGTATATAAAGACTGAATCGCCCTTAACAAGGAACCATCAACCCCATACTCTTGCAGAACACTCAATTGATCCCAATGTACTGAATGATGAATTCCTTGCCAGTACCTCAAGTCAACTCAGCTCTGTCCCATTCGATGAAACATTGGGTCAATCACAGTACTATTTTGATTTTGCAACCGTTTCTGAAAGTGAAGTACTTGCTACTGTTAGAACAATAAAATCAAATGCTGTGGGAGAAGATGGCATACCTATTTGGTTCATCAAATCAATACTTCCCTACTTTCTGGGCACACTTACCCATATAATAAACTACAGTGTAACATCATCGACTTTCTCCCTTTTATGAAAAAGATCTAGAGTAACACCAGTGGCAAAAAAATTACAGCCATTGGTACCCAGTGATTACCGTCCAATTAGCATTCTGCCTTGTTTGTCAAAGATCTCGTAGAAGATCCTTGCAGGACAGATTGTTCGGCATCTTGAATCAACAAGTCTACTGTCCCAGTATCAGTCTGGTTTCCGGGCAAACCATAGCTGCTATACCGCTATGGTTAAAGTACTGGATGATATAAGACACCAACTTGATAAAGATTGCTTGACAGTTTTATGCCTTCTTGACTTTTCTAAGGCTTTTGACAGAGTTAACCACAAGGTATTATGTGGTAAACTTGTTTCCTATTTTGGGTTTAGTATCAGGGATGCTCTCCTAATAGAGAATTATTTAAATCATAGAACGCAAAGACTTGACGGTAATGGTGCGATCTCGGAAGCGAGAGATATTTTGGCAGGGGTACCCCAAGGGTCCATATTAGGTCTTATTCTCTTTTGCATGTATGTATGTAAATGATTTGCCCAAGGTTTGTAAGAACGATATCCAAATTTATTTATCAAGGCCTATTGGCCTTATTGATGATCTAATATGCAGAACAAATGAAGATCTTAACGCTATTCTTGTTTGGTCAGTAGCAAACGGTTTGACGTTGAATCCACATGAGACTCAGACTATACTGTTCTCTATAAGAGGCTGTAGTACAGGACAATTTCCTTCGCTTTACCTTGTAAATTTTAAAATACTATTCATGGAATCTCTTACCAGCCTTCGATACAACTTAACTTCAAACTTGTCTTGCAAGGACCATGTAAATTTTGTTGTAGGTCGTATATAAGGAGCACTAAGGACACTTTGGCAGTCTAGTGATTTTACTCCACTTGAAACAAAACTTCATCTAGTTAAATCGCTGCTCATGCCCATAATATCATATTTTGAAGTTGTATACCCTCGAATGGATTCATGTTCTGAACATAGGCTACTTGTCGCTTTCAACAGTATGACTCGGTGTATCTACGGTTTACGCAGGTTTGACCATATTTCCGCATATCAAACAAAGATCCTAGGCTGCAAGATATTACAGTATTTTAATGCGAGAACTGTATTTTCTTGCACAAAATTATTCAAACAAGGTCACCTTCTTACCTCTACAGTAAACTTATTTTCTGTCAGTCGAGAAGAACTCTCAATATTGTGATATCTACTTTTAATTATTTGAATTCTTCGCGCATTTTCTTCGTCAATAGCACTCGCGTATGGAATTCATTGCCAACAAATACAAAGCAAATTACGAACTTAAATAACTTTAGAAATGAAGTCTTTAGATACTTCTCTGATCAGCCATTCATTATATAATATCATCCCTACCTTTCAATCCTTGTTTCCCTATTCATCTAATATGTATATACCATTTTCCTCTTTTCTCTTTTCTTTGTTATTTAAAATATATAATACTTTTTATATCAAACTTTATTAATTTGAATTTACTGATTTCCCATTTATATGTACTATAAAAGACAAAGTCTTACATGTATGAACCTTAAAATTATAATAAATTGAATTGAATCGAAAAAAAAAAAAAACACTCCAGAGTTTGCTTCGAGGAACCCTATCATATGCTTTCTCCAATTGATCAAACATTTGACAGTTAAATACTATAATCATAGCTCAAATTAAATCGAATCAGGCCCTCTTTTTTAAAGGAGCTTAACGTTCACCAAAAACCTCACCGCACTAAAAGCATAAAGCACGATGTACAATATGTATATCAATAACCACACGGATACATACTATAGGTATACAGGCGGATGGGGGAAAGCTGAGGAGAACAAATCGGGGCAAGAGTCCAAGCAACGAGTATTCGGAGAGAACAGGCAAATTCTCTAGTATCCTCCAAGGGAAGGATATGCATATTCTGCAATGAAGTGAATGAGACCTTCTAAGGAACTGTGGGTTTTGGAGTAGGTTGTATGGGAGGTCTGGCAACCTAACCCCCTATCCGAAGCGCTAGCTAAGTTATTTTTTTGGAATATGTAGACCAGTTGTCGTTTGAATATGGGTTGAATGGATAACATGCATGTTGTCATAGCCAGTTTAAAAGCATCAATTACACGATCTCTGATCTATGGAGCTTGGAGTAATTAATGTGAAATTTCGGTTCAAGGTTCGATTTTTTAAGCTGAGCTTAAAAGTCGGTTAAATGTCTGCTGTATGTAAATGAATCACGAGTTGTACAAATTAAAATAACTATGGACGTTCGAGTAGTATGCTCCAAAAGAGTCTGGTACGACTTCGGTTTGGTCAAAATCTCATTACTTTGTTGCTTGCTTAAGTAGCTGCATTAGCTGCATCAGCGATTGCGGCCAAATCAGTGATCGAAAGATCTTATTAATCACCGACTTACGTATATGTAATTTTTTTGGAAATGAGCTTAGTGCTTAATCCGCCCAATTCTGTATCTAATTCTCTTTCTGCTAAGAACACCCCCAAGACGGATATCACGACCGATAATCGATACATTTTCCAACAAAAAAGCCCGCTCAATAGAATTACTTGAGCATAACTCCAGCATAAATCAAAGCCCGACTCACCTTAAAGCCAGATAAATGACACCGATTACATGGAAATTAGGCTTCCCTCTCTAAACTGTCGCATTTAGTCAACGAATCAGGTCACAATTATTCCGAACGAACAGATAAGCCTGAAGCCCATATTTTATGCAAAACAAGCTTTTATCCGTTGTTCCGTTTCCTAAGTGCATTCCGCAATACGATTAACATTTGCAAATTATACATCAAACCAAACTACTGTCTGTCGCGTCTTGGTCGGTGGCGTTACCTATGTTTAGGCTCGAGCGCACACGACGAACGCCACCGCAACAATTCACCGCCACTGGATGCGACAGTAAACCTAATTTTATGGGTTCTGGTTAATATTATTATTTATTCTGGCGACAGTCAAATGCAAATGAGGGGCGGGTGTCTCATACAATTTGCTGGTTCATTGTATAATTCGATACAAGTTGATTGTCTTCGATGCGATGTATCGAATGTGTTCAGCGGTTTGTTGCAAAGTGTCACTTTTTATACGTTGACACAAATTGCATGTGTCATATGGGTACTCAGAGCATCTTTTCAACTTCTTGTCATGATGACATTTTTGGGGAATTTTCGAAAATTTCGATCTTGTCCGGTTTGCTTGTTTGGGAGCTTCTTGGAAATTGTGCTGTCGAATCACGCCCGTGGTCTCTGATTCGAAATGACTTTTAATTGAGTGTCATTTGTGGTTATGTGCAAGGTTGGAATGTCAAGTGATTTTCGGGGAATTTTCTTTCTTAAGGCCTTGACAGGTTTCTTTGAAATTTTTGCGACATTTCTAGTCAAACAGAGTTGGTCAAAGTGACAATAAATGAGCCTTCAACTTTTCTGTGCTGTATCCCTGTTCATACCGTCAGAACACTTCTATGGGTTGGGCGGGCATATCGTTCAATTTTATCGGGAACTACTAGAACTAAGGCTGGCAAAACCATAAAAGATTTTCATAGAAAAAGATCGAAGACCTACATTGGCCTAAGCAGAAGCAGACTGCAAAAATTACGGACTTCCTCACTAAACAATGCATGCACTGTGCACACCTTATGCTTACGGGGTTGGAAAGCAATGTAATGTGCAGGTTCAGCAGAGAAACTGAAGAAAGAATTGTGGGGCACTGACTCTAGATAGGAGAGAAAGACCTCCCAAATAAACAGCTTCAGATCGAGCATGACCTCAAATTTTAAGTCGCAGTTTATTTAACTTCACCAAATTCATTCATTCAAGGCATCTAGCAGGGTGGAACGCCAAGACTCTATTATAAGCAGCTCTTGAGTCCGTTTTATATTCTACAACTTGACTTACAACGTCTGTTCTTTGATTTTCATTTAGAACTCAGGCTCAGTCGAAGAGCCTGCAGAAGCAACCAGAAAAAAAAAAATTAAAAAAAAAAAATAAATAAATAAATAAATATGAGTAGAGCTATAGGGTCCTAAAAGTCCTCAGGACCCGATTACCGTGTCGAATTTTCTGCTTATGACCCTTTGTAAAGGTTGGAAGGTGAAACCCTTCAAAAGATACTAAAGGACTGTTTTGGAACTTTTACCGATAAAAACACCCTTCCACTCGCTATTTTTCGTTCTCATGGAACTGTCATCAAGCATACCATCGCGAGTTGGGCTCCGGCTTTAGGCGTTCATTCCTTTTTGTAGCCTTCTGCACTCCGTGCTACCTGCAGTCTTTTCTATTGAGAGACAGCAAAATGTCGCTGATTTCTTACGGCAATTCTTCTTACCTGTATCCTGGAGAGTTATACAAAACACAATTATGTTCGCCAGAAACCCAATCGTCAATGGAAGCCCCAATCGAGAACACAGAAGACCCAACGCAGGTTCGGGTCCTGAGAAATCGATCTCTGAGCCTTGCTAAGCAATCTCATCGGAGATCTAAATCGCCAAGATCTCAGAGTGACCTGGAATCCAGACTAGAGACTGTATGCCATTGTTGTTCCTATTGGTGCTGCGTTCTCATGTTGACTGCCATAGTGGCGCTTATTGCGTCCTAGCTATCCTTTATCTATCTGGTAATATTGTGGGGGGTAAGTAGATGTCGTTCTTCTTGGTACCGCGGGCTATGAAACATAACGCTTTTCGCATTTTCGACTACCTCCGTGCAAGTTGACCAATGGGATTGTCATCGTGCCCAATCCTGTGAAGATATATCCTAACGCATTAATGTACTTTAAGCATTTGTGTCGAATAGTTCCTATCGATCCATGCATTTATGTACATATGTTGGTCATCAGGCTGTGCGTCTAGCTGCCTTTATCAGAGTGATCCTATTTCTGTTTCCATCCTTGCAAACTTGTTACCCTGGGTGATGACTGAATATCGCTTCATGCCATCGTTGTTGAAACCGTTGTTCTGCTGGCAAGGTACTTTTCGATTGGCACTTTTCCAATACACCCTATATACTCTCAATTGATTGTGAATGCTGCTTCGTAGAGTATTATCGATGTCGAAACTTTTGTTAAGAGTAGCTTCATCTTATACTTTGGCGCACCAATGTTTGTCATTATCCTTGGTAGGGCAATGGTTACCCTTGTAGCCTTTCCAACTGCAAGCAGCAGTGTAATAAAGCCAAGGTACAGTATTACTTCAGTTGATTTTTTCTGCAAGTTCTAGAGCCATGCATGTCAGCCAGTCTAGAACTATCCTGATAAATTCGTTCCAGTCATGCTCCAAATCCACCACTAATTGGCTTTTGCTTTTTTTTTGACTGAGCGGGGATTCGAGATTGGGACAACTATGCAGCTTCAAAATTTCTAGGACATTAACGCGACTGGATGAGATCATCAGGAAATGCCACACAATGCTTAAGGCATTATGTACACAGAACCGGGTCAGAGTATGTTGGGTATCTGGACACTGTGATATAGAAGGCAATGAAAAGGCCGGCAGGCTGGCCAAAAGAGGAGCAGAGCTTCCACAGAGGGACATAATTGGTAGCATTAAACCACAGAGGTGGGTGAATAGGGGAATTATTCGTGATATAATCATCAACATGTCTAATGTAAGATGGCAGGAAATAAGGGGAGATTATAAAACTAGAAAGATCAGGGCTAAGATACTCTCTGGTCATTGTCTTCTCAAGGAGCATGCTATGAGACTAGGTATCAAACACGGACGTTTGTTGGTACTGCAATGACCTACAAATGACCTTGTGGCCGCCGTGGCGTAAGTGGTTAGTGTGTCGGATCATTACGCATGAGGTTCCAAGTTCGAATCCCAGAAAATACCAAACATGTTTTTTCACGGTCCCACCTCTCGCGAGCGTCTGACAAACATCCGAGAGTATTGTTGTCACGAAATAAAGCTTCTTAAATCGCCGTTCGGATTCGGCATTAAACTGTAGGTCCCTTCCATTCGTGTGAAAAATATAACGCACACAACATGAGTGGTTGCGAGAAGCTAAGCCCTGGCACTTTAAAGAGCTATTGCGCCAAATATTTGTATTTGTAATGACCTACATGTCTCAGAGGACACTACACATATTCTCTGCGAATGCCAAGGCATTGGCAAGACAAGGTTAAAGTACCTTGGAAGATACTTCTTCGATAACCTAGAAGAGATAAGGTCTCTGAACCACAATAAGGATATTTTCAGATTCTGCAGGGAAATTAATTGTATGGGAGAATTGGTTTAGGTCCTTTTTGCCGTGGAGGTTCCTTAGGGATTGCAATGGGCCCACCTTAGTGCCTAGTGTATTATGATAACCTCATAACCCTACACAACCTAACCTAATCTAGCCTAACGCGGCTGGGTATAACCTGGACGAAGTTTTGCCATATGAATCCAAGGTCTCAACTTGAGAAGGTATTTTTTCTATTCAACCGGATATCTGCATGGTGATAAGAAAAAACCTTGAGATGTTATTTTTGTAAATATCTACTAGGGTAGGTAGGTAGGTAGAAGTGGAGGTTCTGTAAAACAGAGACCCAATTAGCACAGTTGTGCCGTTTTGATACCACGACTCATGCGACCTTGGATGTTGATGTGTGTTGGTGAGGACAATCTAGAGCCAGCCAGTGGAGTTTAAGAAGAGGGTTAGATCATTTATGTTCTTATCCGAGATCTCCTCAAGTGAATTGTAGAAGGGTTTGCCTAATGCTTGATGTTTAGCCCTAGCTAGTGCTGGACAATTGCACATGTAGTGGATAATTGTTTCCTTTTCGGTGGCTATGTTGCAACTACGGCAGTGTGTATTATATGGGATACCTAGTTTGGCTGCGTGCTCTCCTACCGGCCAGTGTCCCGTGATTATCGCAATTGTACGGGCAATGTCTTTGCGCGTTCTGTTCAATAAAGCAGTTGTTTTGGTCTTGTTGTAGTTAGGCCACATCATCAGCTTGGCTATCGATTAAAATAGCGATTCTTTGCCTTGGTAGTGTATTTGTGTGCGACTTGATTTGGCGACAGGCTTCGCGAATGGCGAGTAATTCCGCTTGGAAGACGCTGGCAGCGTCCGGGAGTCGATGCGATCTTGCGATGTTCAGGGACCACAGTACATTTTTGACCCATCGGTGTAGACTGTTAGATCGAAACCGCTGGTCGCCTGTCCATCTTGCCAATCTTTTCTTGTTTTCTTGGAATTGTACATCGAAACGCTTTGTGAAATATCTACTATTACAAGAGGGTGGTTAAAATGTAAAGCTTCAGCCTTGAAATGTTGTCAAGTTTCCGTTCTGCATTTACAAGGTTACAAGGGCTTGGTTAAAAGGTATTTACTTACTTAATCCTGGCGAGATACATATGAGCGACACGAACGAATTTGTTCTTGTTATAAGAGATACGATTATGTATCTACCGATTTGGTATATAGTTTGTAGATGCATGGATAAACTCATCCCAGTACAGCAGAACACAGGTCTTAAGAATGTTGCAAATGAGTTCTAAGCGTTGTTAAACCCCTTTTGCCTACACCTGGTTTTGGATAATGAATACGTATACACGATTTGTTGTACATTTTAGTCGAATATGACATACAACGTAAATAAAAAAGATTTGACTTCCCAGCCTTACACATATTTCTTTTTTCAAATGTCCTGAAGATGAGAAGCTAAATAAGAAATGAGAAATTAAATTAAATTGTGGTAATCAACCAGGTGCAACCCAAAGAAGTGCAACCATTTGTTTCATGGCTTTTCTGTGTACACCTGCCTCTGCTACAACAGTCTTGGATGTAAAACGCTGTCAAAAATAGCTTACAGCATCCGTCCTCTTATCCCACGCCCCGTGGCTTTATTGATGCAATCTTTCGATCAGAATTTATGGATTATTTTTTACCATTTCTTACTTCTTAATTATCACCTTTTAGTGCACCAGATACTTCCATTTAAGATAATTACATCTCCCATTCATAGATTTCAATTACATCTATTCCAGTGTAAAATTCCAATTCCGATTTTTATCTCCACCTTAATAACAATCTCGTGAAATAGTTTTAACCCGAGAGGCAAGCTGTAAGCCCACCACAGTGCGATGGACCACAAGACATTAATTAAATTACGAAATTTTCTTCGAAATAAAAAGCCAGAGAAACAACTGCTAAACCACTTAATCGAGCGTCGTCGTAGGTGATTCTCACCTCCTAAATGGATTTGGATACATGGATACCTTCACCAGCGTTTGTGAAAGTATACGAGTATAAAATGTTAAAACGTTGTCGTTGTCGTCGGCTGGTGGCTAGCGCCGTCGCCATTAAATTGCCCAACAGTCAGACCGAAACATCGAAGTGAACTCAAATGCGCGACTTAAAAGCCCAGTGTATCTCATGCACTGCCACCACCTCTTACCAAGACTACCTACATCCTATATCATGCAACCGCTGTACGCATCGGATTACTCGCGAGCGCGAAATTAATTGAACCACAATTGGCTAAGGCTGCTGCAACTGAGATAGATACATGTATCTACGAGTATGTGTAGATGGCGGGCTTTGAAGTCATGATTTTGGGTGTTCGTGTGAGTATCTGTTTGTTCGCATGTCAACGACGGTCCTGAGATAAATGGCACGAGGTTTTAATTTACACGCGGATAAGTAGTTGACTTGTGATGGGGGAACGCGGGGGATTTCTCGATGTGTGTGTGGGTGGAGAAATTCCTATTACAGAAATAAATGCCCGTAAATGGTTAACCCCGCAGTTGGGTCAACAAAACGCGGCTCGTTTGTTCTTCACCAGCAGCGGCAGTCTTCTTCTTAGATGCATCGCGATTCGCTTGACCGCTCCTGCAACATGTTGCTGTATGCGTGATTTATTGAAATAGTTGCTCGAAACTGTTTACCGTTTTATTATTCAAATCACATTCGTGTGAAATATGGTCTCGTATCGTGAACTCAGTCTCGGCGGCAGGTGAGGGATGTGAGGCGCCTGGCAGTGCTAGTGACGGCTCTTTGAATCGCATTTCAGATTATTAATGACTGTGAAATGGTGTTGTAAACATTCCTTCGAATGAGTGATTTGCGGCACGGATGCGCTTGATGTTGAGTTCGCGCGTTTTGTGTGAAAAAATTCGTGATGTGGCAAAGTTGGGGAGGAGGATTCTTAGGCACTCACACTGCACGGCGCTATGTTGAAAGAGGGCTTTTGAAATAGATGTGACAACCTGCGGTGTAGACGTGAGTTTAGATGAAGGGACAACCTGTGTGATATTTATTGAAGGCGTGATGTAAGTTCATGCAGTGTGGACACTATCCGAAAAAATTTGATCACGCTTTCAAGTGGTCTGTACAGTGCTTTGGTAAAGACATGATGTTAAGGTTCAACGTTTGTGTTGGCTGTTGAAACTTGAGTTACTGACAACTGCCGTCACTGTATTCTGTGCTTGTACACACGAATGGATGAATCTGTTAAAGATTCCACCAATCCCTAAATGTTAACCTTCAGTTTATCAAACAAAAGGCGGAAAGCTAGAAGGGTTTCTAAGATGAATTGATTGATATGAAAGAAATCAGATGGACGGGACGAAAATACTGTGAATCATAAAGCAACGACAAAACAACAAAACAATTCTCTCCAGTTATCTGGACTCCACTCCCGGAGTTTTTCCGGGAGTGGAGTCCACCGTTGTGGTGCATTGGTAACATCGTCAATTGCCGCGCTAATGGTTCATGGTTCAAATCCAGGCATTAGCAAGCATTTATTTATTTCTCATGAAATATATAAAGCCAGTCCGATTAATGCGAGAAGCTTATTCGATCACTACTGCGACGGCATAGCTGTTTGTTGTTTTGTTTTTTTGTCGGGATAGGAAACGCTCGTCTGGAGCACTCAAACGCAAGTGATCCATTGTACTACCAAAGAGCGAACCCTCATTTACGAATTTTATTGGATTGTCCTTGTCTTTCTAAGAAAGCCGAACAAGCACTTCAGTAATGAGGAGCTTACAGTACCAGCACTCACCGCATCAGCACCGAGGATCTGCCACCTGATACGTGCAAAGGCCGGTGTCGTCGCTCTCTGCACAAGCATCACAGATTATAATGTCACTTAAGCCCAACACGTTAAGGCGCTTGGCAAAAGCAAAGTGGCCTATCAAGACGCCAATAAGTTGTTTTCAGTCTTTTCTCCTGAGAGATATCCAGAATTTCGCTGATTTCTTACAGACGCCTGAGTACACGTTTAGTCAACCTGCATTCTGGAGAGTCATGCCACACATAATTGTACTCGTGAGAGACCCAATCGTCAATGGAAGCCCTAACCGAGGACGCTGGGAGACCCAACGCGGGTTCCGGATCTGAGAAAGCCTCCTCTGAGCCTTGTCCAGCAAACTCATCGAATATCTCGTTCCCCAAGATCTCAGTGTGACCTGGGACCCAGACAGAGACAGAGAATTCTGCCCTGCGATCGAGTTCAAAGAGTTTTTGGTTTCACGAACTATTTTGGAAGTGGTTAAAGGGTTAAGCAAGGCTTTAAGCGCAGCCTGACTGTCACTACAGACACAAATACTACGGCCCTTCCACCTGTTCTCCACAACATAGTTCATGGCCATTAGGATTGCATAAATTTCCGCTTGGAAAACAGACGCTTATTTACCTAACGAGAAAATAAGTCTAATGTTGTCGACTTCCATGAAGACACCAGCACCATACCCTTAACTGGTTTTGGAACCGTTTGTGAAAATACGACTACATTCCATTCCCGGCTCAGACTCTGGCCGAAGCCAGTCCTAAACCCAAGGAAAGTCGGCTCTGAATTTCCGCATCAGTTGAAGTTCTGGTGTCATCGCATCAGACGGCATATCCATAAGACCAGGGTCGTAAGATAAGTGTCGCGCAAGTTTATCAAAATTCCAGTGTGGAGTATACCAAAAACCGCCCCGCCTAAGACGATGGATGGCTTTGATAGTGCAACCCATGATCGAGGAGAGGTAATTTTCAGCAAAGCATCAAGAGCAGAGCCAGGCGTATTCGGAAAAGTCCCCGTGCAGTAGCTTGGTCATCTGTCTGAAAAATTTGTTCGTTCTGTTGGATGACTGATTTGCTTATAACGTCAGTAATCGTGAAAAAAAATTATGTAAACCCGAAGCAAAAAAAAAAAATAAAAAAAATCTCCTCAGCTATTTGGACGCCACTCCCGGAGTTTCTCTGAAGCATAATCAACTGAGCTTCAAACCACTACACTGTGAAAAAACATGCTAAGGGTATTCGTAACCCCTTGAGTGCACGCAAATTATAAAAAAAAAAAAAATTAGCTGCGTTCAAACCACTACACCAATCTTTCTCTTTCTGTCTGTCCTTTTCAACTTAATTTGTTCAATCACATAAATGCGAGCAGAGATTGCTCCCTAGGCGTAAGTTAATAATTTTAGAAAAGGTCTGGTAAGCAGTGTTAATGTTAGGTGAAGTATGCTGATCGCTGGAAATTTGATTACAAAACAGTCAGGCTATGTAAACAATATCAATGAAATCAGTGAATGTATGATTCTGAGCTAAGACGATGAGTAAGGAGTTGCATTGGAATGGTCACAGGTTGAGATTTGTTTTTATTTTTTTTTATAAATATCCTTATACTGGTTCTGAGGGCACGTGCGGTTACATGGATACATTTTTTGTTAAAAGGGGGGAAAGTGAAAGAGTATATGCCGGTTTGCATTGGCTCTAAATGTTTGAAGGTTGTCTGATTAGGATATACAGAGGCTGGTAGATCATTCAACAAATGTGTTGTTTGGCGTGCATTCGAAGATCTTGAGAATGGCAACACTTTCGGATTTAGCGATGCAAGTACCATTCATGGGTAATGGTTGAGGGTCTTGGTCTCGCTTGAGAGACAGAAGACAGCATTTTGTTTTGGATGGATTAAATTTTACTCTATTGGTTTATCCCTATTTGGTTGTCCAGGACGAAATTTAATGTGTTTAACATACGTTGACGTTCCTCTTCTATGGCCGAAGAGCAGGGTTGTGAGTTAGGGGAAAAAATATGGAAAACTGAGAGTACTGTCACCAACGATGGAATGGATTGGATTAAAAGTTGCAGACAAGAGGTCATTTATAAAAATGGGAAAAAAAGTCGGAGACAAAACGGAGCCCTGGGAAACACCAGCATTTATATGGTGAATTCTTGAAGCCGCCCAGCACAACTTGTATTGAACGATTCAGAGGTAGTTTTTAATCAATTGAAGAAGAGGCTCACCAATGCCATATGTGCGCATTTTCGACAAAAAAGAACTCGGTCAAATGCCTTAAAAATATCGAACGCAACCATCTTGTTTCACCGAAGAGATTGTTTGCACTTCTCGGTAAAATACGCCATCAAATCACCAGTTGACCTGTTGCTACGAAAACCGTACTGCGAGTCATTGAGGAGTTTTCGTGAATCAAGATATTTCATAAGCTGACCATTTATCAGCTGTTCAATGAGCTTGGAAAGAAGGGACGTAAGTGCAATGGGTCGGTGATTGGACGGAAGGAAGGAAGATTCGCCTTTTTTAGGGACCGGCTGGACAAATGCTGTTTTCCATCTTCTTGGAAAGAGCCCAGAAGAGTAGCATAGACAGAAAAGCTTGCGCAGAGGTTGAACACCTCTTCAGGACTATGGGGTAGATACCATCTGGACCAGCGGATTTGTGTTTGTTTGAGTACTCCTGTAAGTGTAGGAGTGCGAAAGTGGACTTTTCCTATTGAAAATTCGACGCTCTCAAGTACAGGTGGACGCAAAGCACTATCTGGCAGGGTGGAGTTCGCTGCAAAGTGGGCGGCAAGCAGATTTGCCTTGGGACGGACAGCTGAAGGGTCAACGATGAGAGTGACGATGGATGGGACAGAACGACCCAACGTGAACAATGGATGAATTGGAGAAGGATTGTGTTGGGATAAAAGTTAAACAGATTGAAATGGAGGCACACACATTGGTTATAAGATATCCTGAGAGCCACTGTTTCAAAGCTAAAGCTGCAAGTTTTCCCATTTTCTTCCTTCCTAGACTGATCTTGAAATTCACCTGGCCCAGCCACAAGCACATAAGCATGTGTATTTGTCGGAGCTTTTTGTTGTGTATTCTAAGTTATTTTTCTACCAAAAAGTTTCCTGGGAGCTTGGAAAATTATCTGGAGAGCACTGGCATCCTGAACTTGCATTTTCTTGTATTTTTTCATGTCCTTGAACATAACTAGATTTAGACTGCTGTCCCGATGGATTGCAAGTCTTAGCAGAGGTAATTGGCTTTACATGCTTGCCTTTCAATCGCTGGTAAGCTTTTATCCACTTGCACACATCCATAAATATGTGTTTTATTGTCAGTCGCTAAGTCGTTAAACGTAGTTGAAGGGGTAGAAATAGGGCAGTGGGCAGTGTGTTTGCCTGTAACCCGACGTGTACAGGTTTCAGTGCCAGGTACATCAAACAAGTGCCACCCGAATATTAAAGGGAAATGAATACCATCAAAGCTTTTCCAAACACTGTGCCAAAGAAAGGTTTCTGCTGCTAGTACAATGGATGGGAATGAATCTGAGTGCTCTTGGATTTGGGTTTCCTTTTTTATTTGAAAAAAAGTAAGTCGCTAAACAGCTATTTTTAAGGTATCCGATTATTTGAACAACAGCTCAGAATATTCTCTTTAGTCGTTCCCTTTTACGCGTTCTCTTAAGTTTTATTATTTAATTTTTTTTGCTATTGGCGAGTAAGAGGGCACTTTTGGCAGCTGTACTGGGATCTCTTCATCTAAGACTAGCCTGCCTAGCCTACCTAGGATACTGCCAAGCTAGCTTAGAGTGATCATATACCGGGCCTTACGGACCAGTGATTCATTTCCCTTTTTTAATGCTTTTAAGAGGAGAAATTGGACAATTCGAATGTTCGTGTTTTTTTTTTTTTTGATTTAAGTATAATTTTATTAATTCATTAGCGATATACAGGTTAACAGATTTCCATGTGTTATGATTTTTAAATATCAACTTAAAATTATGTTTATACACTTTGTGGTTAGAAGAACCAGTGGTAAGTGTATTTTACAAAACTAGGGACTCGCACTAAGAGGAGAGACACATTCTTAAGAGAAGAAGTCGGTAGATATGAAAAATGTGAGATAGTAATGAATAAGCACTATATTACTACTTGCATTAATGCCCCTACATCAGATCTGGAGAGGAACCAGTTTCTCAAAGAACTAAGGAATTTGGATTTGCATTTTATCAGATTGCGTATATCAGCAGGCAGCGTGTTGTAAATAAAGGGGGCTATGTTGGTGGCAAACCGTCTGCAATGTTCCGTCCTAACTCTAGGAACTACGACGTCAGTTGAAGAACGTAGTGAATACACTTCATTTCAAATTTTATGAGTATAACCACCTCGAGCATAGAATAATCCCAATACTTTGAATACATAAAGATATTGAAGCGGCAATATATTGGTAGATTGGAATAGGGGAAGCGAGGGCTCCTCTTATTGCCGCACCTGGTTTTTACCTACATACGTATATGTATCTATACCTAACACGAAATATTAATGTTTTTTTTTTTTAATTTTATATCATCCGTCCTGTTATGATTATTATAAAGTTCTTCGAAAACAAAAGGCATTAAAAATACATAAAAACTCTACACAAACCGCTGTAATTGACATTCCGTCATTCCCCAGATTAGACGCCACTCAGTCGTCGCCCTAAATCCAAACTGTCTACATTAGTGTTAGCTGACACAAAGCACGTCAGCCAAAATGACAACTAAAGCGAATAATTTGAAGTGCATAGAGCAACAATAAAAGACCATAAACGTCAGAGTGATAATTAAAATTCTATATGAAGCGAGGCGCCCATTTCGATACCATACCACCAAAGAGCGCACCTCTTTAAAGAATACCATCCAATTGTGGATGACAATCTCCATCATTTCAATCTAATTGCGTCTCGCAGAGCGATACAATCAACTACGCATGCCGAATAAATTTACTAAGATCTAACACACAGGAGAATAACTCCACAATGAGTCAACAAGGCTATCAAAGTTTCCCCCCAGCTTGAGTAATATAATTGCAAATAGAGTTATCTTCGCGCTTCTTCCAGCGAAAAATTATTCGCCTACAAATTGAGGTTGAAAAATTCCCGCTATCCAATCTTATCGCATCCACGTGATAAGATAAACGAACCGAACTTTATCAATATTTACTCGTATCGTAGTCGTTTCTAAAAATAAGCTTTTATTGCATTTCCCACACGGATAAGGCCGTTAGTAGAAGAACGTCAATGGCAGTTGAATGGAATACAAAAAAAAAAAGGAAAATATCTTCCCGCCTGGAATGGAATATCGCAATCTTTTTCTACTTTACAACCTTTCATGTCAGGAATTTATCGTAAATGGTTGGCGGCCAGGTGGTGAACAACTCAACGATCTGTGTAATCGAGCTGTGCACGTTCCCCACGGTGATGTGTACGTACACTCATCGAATACCTTGAGACGTCATACTCGGAAATCATAGCCAATACGTAACGTGGAATTCGTAGAATCTACCAGCTAGAGAACCTTTCAGGTATGCAAGGCATCGAGATAGATGGATAGACAGGCGGATGGACACACAAGCGATGCAACAAACGACGTCAATGCCGATTTGATGGTGATCGTTGGCCATGGGAATTGAACATCTGGAGACATCATCAACCGAGTTTTTTACTTGAGCACCAGACGCGGCGCAATCATTTTGGAGAGATATTACAGCGATTGCGGGGACTTTAAAGGTTTGCAGGAAGTTTTTACATAGGCCAAAAGTTCCCTTAAAATTAAAAAAAAAAAATTTGAACATCCCTGTGTTACGAGCAAAAACTATCTGCTTGATACGTCAGTTCCAATAATTTATACCAAAACGTCATAACTGAAATGTTGTCCCCCATAGCTCCTCTGCGCCACCTCTGTCAAACGGTCAACATTGACCGTTGTTGATGATGCGCGTTAGATTCCCACCTTAGCATGGTAACAAGTGTGGATTGGAATAAGAAAGAAGAAAAAAAATAAAAATGGCATTTCGCACGCAGGTGTTTACTGCCAGCAAAGGTATAAAATGCAAAACATGTAAATTCAATTTCACGTTCCGTCGTCCGGCAGAGAGTGTGAATAAATGTTTGGTCTCGGACAGCGGTAAATGTGCATAGCTAACATAAGACGACTGTCATCTTGACCATTGAACATTACAGATGCATAGGATTGGCTTAGGACCAGGGTGAAGGGTGAGGAAAAACTTTATCTTATGGTTACCACTTGGCGGCAATTTGAATATCCGTGTTGGCTGTTAGTTTGTGTAGAGAATCTTTTTGCCAAATTGCCAAACAGTGGCAAACTCGGGTAATGTCATTGTGACAGAGAGTCATTTTTCAATGGAGCTTGAGCGTGTCAGTTTTTCGGCGTGCGTGTGGATTTTTTTCTGATTTATGCTGAGAAATATTTAAGGGGAACCTGGTTCTGTCGACTGTGGGAAGAGAGTTATGTTAATTCGTGCACAAGAGCGCTGGAAAGGTTTTGCTTACGATAGAAAACTGTTTGACGTACACTTGGGCTACTTTGCTTCGCTTTGACATTTTTCGATAAAATCTAGGTTGACAAACTTCATTTAAATGGACATGGCTCAAGATAGGAAAACTTCTTCCTTTAAGAACGATCGAGTCGCTTCGAATGCACGGTTGCTGACACCCTCTGCTGCCATGCAGGTCTCTATCACAGAGAGATAATAAGTCATGTGCTAATGATCTCTTAGTTTCTACTTTAATTATAAGCAAACCAAATCTGCATCCGACTTAATTTTCACTGTCTATATGGTGGTAATAAAAATGAGATTTAAAAATAAATCAATCACGTTTACACGTACGACTACCATACACACTGCATATCACGACGAACGTAGTCGCGACATAACACTAAATCACTTGAACCCCGTTCATGTCCCTGCTTCACACGATTCCATTGTAATTGACGCTAATTTCGACGGATATACGCCTTGCGCTCGGTCAATTTAACCATCAACTAGTTGCTTATCCTTGAACTTGATGCCAACAGCAGCAGCGGTAGCTCCGTAGTGTCAAACAGGTTCGCGTTTATTTAACTTTTCTTTTCTCTTTGTCTTGTACCACCTGTTGGATTAAATGCAAATATTTACCTAATCGTGTAGACTACTTTGGGAAAAGTACCCTACAGTGGGGCCAAGGAGTTTGAGTTCATTGAAAGGCACAGACAGGTTGTCACATTAAGGGCGTTTTGTTTGCCCTCTCTGGTAGAGAGAATATGTCATTCTTTGGGCCATCACTGTCACCGAAAAAATGTTCGGCATACAATGCATCAATATCAAATGACAGCGAGAGTGTGTGAACATAACACCAACCCACCACAAAAAAAAAAAGGTTTTTTCGGTCAATAAACTGAAGAACTATGAATGAACATGGAAACTGACACCACGCCTGCCTGCGTGCCTACCCCCTGGCTCCTTCTTATAAGGTGCAACTGGGTAAATAATCGACAAACCACCAATGCAACATGGGAAGGTTTCATCACCGAACTGAACGCGCACACATGAGAATTGCATTTGACGTTACATAAGCAATTTGGGTGTGTGACACACAAGTGATAGCAGAGCGAAGCACGAAGACGATAAAAAAATGATTTACAAGTGAAAGACAATATTGACATAGATTCAAAAATGGAATCGAGAAACAGACCGAAACCATGTAGATCATCAAATATTGACACCTATACGAGTATGAGAGGAATGCACAGTGATGCCGCGATCTGGAAAAACCTTCTGCGCTTTTGAAGTGACCAACTAGGCGTTAATGGGGTGCGTCGCATCCGTCAAAAGAACACATTTTTGATGTTCTATGTGTTGCATAGGTGAAGATGACATCTTTGCGTTGACACAATGCTTCATGGTGGGCGAATATTTCTTTTATATTTCTTCTTTGATTAATGTCAATTGGTATAATGTTGACAGAACAAGATGATTTGACAAGCTAATTGGTCGAAATTGTGTAAGGGGATTACAAAATTTGTCGTCAGTATTAGGGAACATCAAAGGGTATCTACCTTGCAAGATATGTCTACTAATGTTGGACTCAGAAGAGAAATTTAAGAAAAAAAAAAACAATAAATTTGTTTGTACACATACATATTTATAAGATATTTTCGACCAAGGACTAAAACGAACAGGGTTAAGCCAGTGGGGCCTATGTCCAGCCATTTTGTTTTCCGTTTATTTTCCTATAACAACATTCGTTCGTTAATGAACCATCGGTTGTGACAGTACTCTCAATCCAAGTTCTTCAACAGTGTTTCTGACGAATTTCTCATAATGTCTAAGATTTGCCCAAAATGTGACCAAATCATTAAACGGTCTAAGCAGACTGATAGTGTAACTTGTGGTTTCTTTTGTGGTCAAACCTACCACAAATATTGTGTTGATTTCGGTGATTTTAACTGTAAAAACTTTTTAAATCTAAATTTATTTTGGAAGTGTAATTACTGTTCGAACATGGATCTCTCTTCATTTATTCTCCGTTACACTGAGCTCTCTAATTGTGTTAGTGACCTTCGAAAGGAAATTTCATCCCTAAAAGAAATAATCTAAAGATCATTCTGCTCTAATTGTTGTATAAATAAAATTCAATCTCATAATAACCCTGAACCCAATGAAAATAAAAATAATGAAAATAAAAATAATAAAAATCCCAATTTATATCATGACTTACTTTCCATATCATCAATTTCCCCAGAAATCTCTACTCACACATCATCTCTCAAGAGTTTACCTTCGACAAGTGAGAAGTTAAATGAGAATCAAAATATTGCTAAAGAGAATAAAAATAATAACAACAATAAAAACAAAACAAAAAAATACCTTTCTAAAATCCAACCCAAACCCAAGAAAATGTTCGGTTCTGACAGTTTATCTAACCTTAATGCTTTACCCTCTATTAAGTGGCTTCATATTTCAAAATTTCGTATTGATACTAATCCAGATGATATTGTGCAACATGTTTTTGATAAGACTGGTATCCCAAAAAAATCATTTGCAGTGCTATAAGCTAATAAAAAAAGACACTGACTTGTCGTCCTTAAACTTTGTGAACTTCAAACTAAGTATTCCTTCTGATAAATTGGCCAGTGTAATGAATCCAACCGCGTGGCCCTTCTTCGTACAAGTTAAATTATTTAATTCACATCCCAAAAACGAAGAACAACAACAATAAAAATGCTAAAATCCACAGAGAGCGTTAAAAATTGTTTTTCTAAATCTCTTGCTAATTCCTGCTCTCTTCCTAAAGACTTTCTTCTCTATTATCAAAACACAGGCGGACTGCGAACCAAAATGAATAAAGTGCTCTTGGCTTCTTCTTCCGCTCAGTACGACGTCATCGTTTTCACCGAGACTTGGCTAACGATAAACCATCACAGTGCGGAGATGTTCAACACTCAACAGTATGCCGTTTTCCGCAAAGATCGTAATTACGATTTGCTTGATTGTGAGAGGGGAGGTGGAGTGTTGGTCGCCGTGCGAGCTTCACTGCATTGCACTCAAATTGATTTTCCTCCAACATCAACTGCTCTAGACGTCGAACAAATAGTGCTTAATATAAAATTTGATTGTATTAACGAAGCTTTCCTTATTGTTTGTTATATCCCACCAGGTAGCTCATTTGAATTATATAAAGCACACGTTGAACGATTTAGTTTAATCTTAAATAGTTTAAAAGATAATCAACATGTTATTTTATTAGGTGATTTTAATTTACCAAATGGAATTACGATTATGATGAGAAGAAGTTGGTTCCTTTTAACGTAAATTTCAACCATGAAAGTGAAGTTGTTGATACTCTAGCTCAATTTGATCTTCGACAAATTAATCATTTCCATAATTCGTTTAATAACGTACTCGATTTAGTATTTGTTGATGCTGATCTGAGCGCTAGTATCAGCAACTTCATGATTCCTTTTTTTGATAATTCTATCTTTCACGTAGCATTTAGCTTATGTATTGAATTTCTTCAATTTTTTAGATCAGAAGCCCCAGACAGTAATATTAAATATGTTTTTAATAAAGCTAATTTCAACTACATTTCTAATTACATTAATGGTATTAACTGGCGAACTTTATTTAACAATGTAGACTTAAGCGAGTCTTTTAATCTGTTTCTTGAAACAGTACGTTTAGCAATTGATTTGCATACTCCTAAAAAAAGAGCAATGTCTTTCTCTAAACCAGTTTGGTTCAATAAAAGGATTATTAACCTAAACAATAGAAAGAACAAGATTTATAAACAATTTCGCAAATGGAATAATGATCCAGGCCTTTATAAGCAGTATCGTATGCTTCAAAAAGAGTTTGAGGTTCTAAACAAATTTCTTTACAATCAGCATATACGCTCTGTGGAATCAAACTTAAAAAAAGATAGTAAGTATTTTTGGAGTTTTATCAATAGTAGGAAACAATCCAGTGGCATTCCGAACTCCATCCGACACGATGGAACAACATCTTCGGATTTATCTATTGTGTGTAACCTATTTGCGAAGCATTTTCAATCCGTTTACTCAAATAATTCTTCAAATACACAAATTACCTCAGAAAACATGCACTCTTTCGACTCTGTAAACATAGGCAGCCTTACCCTATCAATCCCTGAAGTCGAATTAGTTCTTGCTGGTTTGAAGTCAGATAATAGACCCGACTCAGATGGCATCCCCTCAATTATTTTGAAAATGTGCTCAAAAGCGTTTGCTATTCCCCTTCAGTTAATACTTAATAGTTCCTTGGAAAATGGCGACTTTCTTAGTATATGGAAGAAGTCATTTATTACTCCTGTTCATAAGTCTGGTTCCAAACAAGAAGTTGCAAATTATCGTCCAATCTGTAAAATATCCAACATTCCCAAGTTATTTGAAAAACTAGTGTATGATAAACTTACACCTGCTTTAAGAGGAATTATTTCTTCACATCAACACGGTTTTGTTGCTGGAAGATCAACGGCAACAAATTTCTCAATTTTTTGTAATCTTATTTTAAATGGGCTCGAGAAAGGTCTGCAATATGATGTCATATATACAGACTTTTCTAAAGCTTTCGATCGAGTAAACCACGAAGTGCTCTTGTTGAAATTAAAGAAAGTAGGTTTCCATTCAAATATATTAAAATGGATTAACTCTTATCTAAGAGAGCGAGTTCAGTACGTTCGAATTAATAACATACTTTCCTCACCAATTTATGCTACCTCTGGAGTTCCACAAGGTAGTCATCTAGGTCCTCTGCTCTTTCCTATTTTCGTAAATGACATTCTCGACATTCTTTCATATTCACTATGTCTGATGTTCGCTGATGATAAAAAAATATTTCGATGTATTAACTCGACACTAGATTGTTTACGCTTGCAAGAAGATCTTAACAGATTGTCAGCTTGTTGCAATAAAAACGATTTGCATTTAAATGTTTCCAAATGCCAAAGTCTTACTTACTGTCGCAATCATTCACCCATTCATCATATATGTATATAATATTGCTAACATAGCACTATCAACCGTATCCATTAAAAAAGACCTAGGTGTTATCTTCGACCAAAAACTGACCTTTTTGAGTCACATACAATAGATTTTCTAATTTCTAAAGGCAATTCAATGCTAGGTTTCATTTTACGCAACTCTAAACAGTTTTCAGATCCCCAAACGCTTGTGTCTCTTTTTTGCCTACGTTAGGTCTGGTCTTGAATACTGTAGTACAATCTGGAACCCATTCTATGAGGTCCACTCCTTTAGAATTGAAAGGATTCAAAAACGGTTCACGAGAACTGTAGTAAGAAGGCTTCAATGGAACATAGATATGCCTTCATACGATACTCTATGCAAGTTACTTGGGCTACTACCTCTTCACGTTCGAAGGAAGTACTTCTCGATTATGTTCATTCGTGACATAATAATGAATCATATCGATTGTTCTCACCTTCTGTCATTAGTTGGATTGTATACCCCTGTGAGAGTGCTTAGAAATCGTGTTCTATTTCATGTTCCGAATCATAGAGTAAATTATGCTTTTAATGAACTAATATCTAGATGTCTAAGAGAAGCAAATACTGCCTGTGACTTTCTTGATTTTTCTCTAATTAGAAATGTATTTAAAACTAAACTATTATTGACTTATAGTACATCTGGTGGAAGTTTATAAGTATTTCATTTTCATTTTGTTATTGTATATACATTTTTTTTTGTTTTTATCAAGTAATTATTTAAGTACTTTTATTGTAACTTGGCTAGATGAAATAAATAAATAAATAAATAAATAAACAACAGCTTAATATGTCAAAGTACTGCACATGGAGACGCTGAGTAAAATGTCACTTTCAAAAATTCCATAAAAGTTTATAATTTCTTTTAACATTTGCCATATCCTGACATGTTGCTTTAGTACTTGCATTTAGCTAATAGGTCTGCTTTTTGCGGCTCACCTCAGGGTAGATCCATGTTTTTTGACAACTCCCAGATGTGTAAAAGAAAAAAGAAAAAAATGATATTTCATTCTCAAAAAACGCATTGAAGCTGTCATTCAGACCCTTATGAATTTATTTTTAACTCTAAACTTCATTTGCATATTTGCAGCTTTAGTTTATTGGTTAACGAGTAGATTATTATTAATTTAAACATCATTCAAGGCAAGAGATTAGTCTATTAGTTCCGCGATATGCAAAATAGGTAATAAAAATATAAGTCAAACCTCAAGTTCCTAAAAAAAAAAAAACACTTCAAAGCGATTTTAGAGTGACCTGCACTCATAAAGAACAGACCTAATGAATCGTTTCTTATTTTCCCGCAGTAAACAAGAGCTTTTTTCCTGGAATTCGGCCTTAAAGTGTCCTTGGTTGAAAAAAAAGGTCCATTGTACTGCCGATATGTAAAGTTGGTGGGTCACTTTCTTACTCTGGGAGCCGTTTGCTTCGTTGTATGAAGGCGTTAATTTTAGCCGTGTAGGCATTGCTGAGATCTAATGGTCTCTTCCTCCTCTTCATCCCTACAGCTTCTGCAAAAATCGTTGTAGGGGATGCCTAGTGTTTGGACATGTCTTCCTATGACGCAGTGTCCGGTGAGAACGTTTGCTTTTTTGAAAGAAAGTACCTCTCTTGTGTATCAAGAGCCCGATTGACATAAATTTGTTGGGTGTTGGCCAAAGTTGTCTGGCGGTGTTGCATTGGCCCAGATGTTGTCATCGGACATTGGCCACGGTTTGAATAAGGTACTTAACCTAAGACGTTGGCGCTTCGATGGCGATAATGCTTAAGCTGTTTGCACCAGAGGGGCCTTGTCGGGCCAGTTCGTTAGCTGCACAATTCCCCGGTATATCACAATGATCTGGTACCCAGCAAAGGGTGAGGTTGTACTGACCAGCTATCTCGTTAAGAGACACGAGGCAGCCTTTCACTGCCTTAGATCTCGTAGTGCTGAATGCAAGGGATTTGATAGCTGCTTGACTATCGACGTAGATAGCAATATCCGATGTTGATAGGGTATTAGCCGCTATCCAGTCAACAGCTTGACGAATAGCGGTAACTTCGGCTTGAAAAACGCTGCAATGGTTTGGAAGTTTAGAAGAGAGGTGTATGTCCAGGTCTGCTGAGAAGATTCCGGCACTAACTCCATCCTTGATTTTGGACGCGTTGCGTCTACTCAGCTCTGTTCGGTATTGAGTTTATGTAGCCTCTGTTGAAGTCATATTCAGTGGGCAGGTAGAAATTGCGAGATGACGGTGCATCGAAAGTATTTTGGTATGCGTGTGTTGCTCCTTCCACTGCTTGGAGCCTCTTCGTTATATTGCTGAACTTATAGGCAATTGTTTACTGACGATGTCGATCGGAAGTATGTGAAGCATGGTTTGAAGCGCCGCTGTGGGAGAAGTTCACAGTGCACCTGTAATGCGGAGAGTAGCAACTCGCTGAGTTTTTTCCATTATGAAAATGTTAGACATCTTCTCCAGGGTGGGCCACCATATCAGTACTCCATACATATGAATCGGTTTTATTACCGACGTGTATAGCCATTGCTGATGGCCCCAAGTGGAGCCCACTGCTTTCTTGCAAATGTATAGGGCAGCAGCGATTTCATATCACCTTCAATTACATTCTCTTTCCAAATTAGCTTGCGGTCAAGCTTTAGGCATAAATAGGCATAAATGACGCTATTTGAAAGTTGAGAGTGAATTCTCTTATTTTGGGTAGAGTGAAGTCAGTGTTCTTGTAAATATAACAAAGTCAGTCTTCGTCGGGTTAACGGAAAGGCCGCATTTGTCGGTCCATATGAGCAGTTCGTTAAGAGCAGACCGCATTAAGCAGAAAAGGCGGTTGACAGATTTGTTGGAGTCGTCATCAGTGCTGCCAAAAAAACACATGTCCAGAGGATATCGAAAAAATTTATTTCAATTTAGAGCAGAGAATGCGACACACTCTACAATGAATTCATAGAAAGTGGCGATAACGATGTTGCAACAGAACGATTGGATTTTACTCACGCCAGTACCAAAGCGTGGAACCTTCTAAGGAAACTAGGTGGTGGTAGTCCCTTACAACTTGGCTAGCTAAATATAGATCCTAACATTATTGCCAACCAAATCGTTGATGTTTCTAAAGCAAAATAGGACAAAAACCACTTAAGATCAATCAGGAAAGCCTTAAGGTACCTAAAAGCCGCCTCAGCTTCTTGCTCAAACTTATCCAAACCTTCCTCGCTAGCCGAAATCGAAGTAGCTCTGAATCTCCTCAAAAATCGTAAAGCAGCAGGCCTAGATGGACTGTAGTCGGAGTTCCTTAAAAACTGTGGAGCAAACACTAGAACTGACTTGGTTGCTTTTTCGGCAATATTCTTGAAACCGGCCACCTACCACCTGCTTTTAAGCGCACCAAAGTAATAGTGTTACTGAAACCCGGCAAGCCAAGTGATAAAGCTGATAGTTACCGTCCGATCGCTCTGCTCAGCATGTGTTATAAACTGCTAGAGAGACTGCAGTTGAGGCCACCATCAACACGCGCATCCCAGTAGAACAAGCCGGATTTAGATCAAGACGAAGCTGTACAGACCAAGTCTTCACGCTAGCAACGTTTCTCGAATCAGGTTTCCAGAAGGGCTAAAGCATCAGCAACATCATCTTCGAATCTAATCCCGAGGGACGAGGCAGTAGAGGGAATCATCGCCGTAGGTGGCGCGCACAAGTTCAAGGGGACCTCGACCCACTTGGAGTGCGCAACTGGAGGCAATTAGCTAAACACCGAGCTAAATGGAGAGGCTTGTTGGTTGAGGCCCAGGTTCACCCCGAACTGTAGCGCCACCTAAGTAAGTAAGTAAGTAAAACATCAGCTGTTTTCGTGGTTCTGACAGTGGCTTATGATAGAGTGTGGAGGGATGGCCTGATATATAAATTGCTTAAGGTCATCAATTGTACTAAAGTTTCAGCACTTATAAACGACATGCTGTCCAACAGCCTATTTCAAGTCTTTTTGAGCGATGCTTCCAGTAAGCCTAGGAAGCTCAACAACGGTTTACCACAGGGATCAGTGCTGGCTCCCCTATTTTTCAATCTCTGCATCGCCGATTTGCCAAACAGTACATCTAGGAAATTTCGGTATGCGATGACCTTTCCTTGGGCATGCAGAGCAAAAAGATATGAAATCTCTTGAGGCAACCCTTTCTGCTGATTTAGCAGTCCTCGGAGACTATTTTCAGAAGTGGAGACTATGTCCCAGCATGAGCAAAACCGAATCAGCTTGTTTTTACCTCAGCAGGCACCTGGCCAAAAACCGGCTCAAAGTGAACTTTAACGGAGTGGAACTTACCCCAGAACCCTACCCAGGGTACCTGAGCACCCGGTTTCTATTAAAAAAATCTATTTTTTCTTTTTTTTTTGACGTGAAAACGTCTGTAAGCAAGCAAGAAAACGTCCCAAGCACCCTGGGTAGGAAAAATGGAGAAAAATATGGGTAGGGTTCTGGGGTTAATTACAACACCCACCCTAGGTAACGTTTGACTGCATTCTGACCAACAAACACCTAACGGCTGAAAAACTGAAGACCAGAAATAACATTATCCAGAAGCTTGCTGGTTCATTATGGGGTGCCTCTGCAGCTACACTCCGAGTAGCTGGGCTTGGCCTAGTCTAACATAACAGGAACATGGCCTCTTCTGACAAATTATTCTTCATTTTTCATTCTTTTGGGTCACCCATTGTTCGTTCTTTAGGCTCCTTTGCTTTGTTTATAAATAAATTCATTGCAAAATACTTTACGAAAAATCATTATTGTCAAACCATACATGTGAAAATTATGACGTATGACATTTGTGGCACATATGAATTGCATTGTTAGCCAGCTTGCGTTCAGTCTTAAGGATGGGTCAATTGATGGTTAAACTTTAACCATTAGCTAAATTTTGACACTGTTATGGTAAATAAATGAAAAACTGTAGACGTCAGATTTTAGCTGGCCCTGGAGCTATGTACATTTTAGCCAATTTTAAGGAGTTGAGGAGTAGTTATACACGATGGCTAAAGCAAAAGAATAAAAAGTAATCTTTTACTGAAGCTAATTTCTATTCAATATCCAGAGAAACATGAGAATAAAGCACTGGCTAATATTTGACGTCCCCTTACATTTTCCCTGACAGACAAATGATATTTATCTGTCAACTTGGTAATGTTATTGTCTATTTTACGCTGAAACTATTTACTAAGACTTTGTCAAACAAAAATACGTAGTTTTGCGATACGCATGTATCTCATGACTGATTAACGGTCGTGGATAACCTTTGCCAAATCATAGTCTCATAAACATTTATCCCACTAAGTATTATCTAAATGTCAACGACAGTAAGTAGCCTACTTGTGTGAATGAGATAAGATATCTTTTTATAGTCCTATGGTGCGTTCTAGAGACAAAACTTACACGTACTTTACGATGACAGATTGTGTCATAAAATTATCGCACTGTGTATTTAACGATGTAATAAATTTCTTTTGAAACTGCAATATACTCGTATAGTGCGCAAAAAGTGTTACAGTATAAACTTACAAATTTATTAATGTCGCTCCCAAAATATTCAAGTTACTGAAACTGACACTAAAACTAAACATAGAATTCGATAAATTTCATTTTGGTGTTTGAAACTTCAAAATAGAACGCTCGACAGAAATATATGTATGTATATACAAAATGTCATTCCTATTCAGCTGGAGGGAGATGAAAAATGATGAAAAATGCAGTCATTTAGATCCGGAGACACTATGCATGCTGATTTAAGTCATAAATTTACCATGAGATGATTTGGAGCAAAACCCAGACTGAATTTGAAATCATTTTTCAACGAAAAACTGAAACCAGAGCACTTTTCTGTCAGAAAAGGGGAACAGCTAGACTGTGGTACTACATATTGCTGCTGTTGTGAATCGGTTAAATGACAAAGTTGACATGACAGCCACAATTAACCCTGACAATCCATTAATACGATCTGGCAAATTAGTTTGTCGAGAGTTTGGCCTTTTGGGCGCTTAGAGTGTGTAGATCCGATAAAACATGACATGATGCCAAAAGATATTTTTTCTTATTCATCTTGTCATTGCCAGTTGGAATGAGGATGAGGTTTCTCCCTTGGAAGCGCACATAAATCTGATGCTGACAACACGTGGACGGAGAATAAACATGTCCATGGATCATAGCGCATATCATCTTTTATCTATTTTTATTTTGCTTTGTTTTTTTGAGGATAGTCGTGGGGATTTTGTTCTTCCTCCGGATGTTTCAATGGCGATGAGTAAGCGAGGAGGTTCTGATTTAAAAGTCTCTGCATTCATGGCAATATTTATCATTTGGGGTGGGAAGATATTTTTAAAATTGATGGAGACAAAAAGCGGAACACGATTTAAATTGGGTGAAAAGCAGAGATATGCTGCGATAGATTAACCTAAGTTACCTCGATAACGTCTTCGAGGTCGACAATATGTCGCCATGGAAAAATATTGAGAGAAGTCTTAACTTTGCTTTCAGTTTTGTCTTTAAGACATGGATCCTATGAGCATCCGTTGAGCCCCAACGAAGTCCGTCGTCTTGCTTTTGCTGGTAGTATTTACGAATTACTTTTCTGCAGAAAACATATAAGAGAATATAGTCGAGACCTTTTATAATGAGGAAATACCTACGCAGAACGATAACGAGGAAAAGCAAATCAGCACCTGTTTTGACAGCAAAGTTGCATCATACACTTTACGTCAAAACCGCAACTACTAAGGGCGTGAAATACGAAATCGAACCTGCTTGCCTTTCCTGTAAATAAAAATGTAAAGCGAAACAGATGTCCCATTGAAACTGCAATCAACGAATGGATACTAAAGGATTTTGCTGAACACTTGGCTTCAATACCAAAAGAGCTGAATACCAACATTGCTAAACGAGGACTAGTCCCAATCAGAACGCAGGTAATAACAGAGCACTCCAATACAAAAAAAAAATCATTCAGACCCAGCCTGAGGGAAACAACCACTACTCCAACAATGAGAAGGAGTAGGATGACGCATATTTCCTGCGACAATGCCGATACTACAGACGGAAATGAATCGATGAAATACTGTACACTGTAAGTCCTGACCACTATACGTCATAGTCCTTTACCCCCCATGATCCAATTGCCAACACCTTCCACAGTCATTACTTTGCCCCAGACAATCACTTATGGTAAAATTGTATCATATGACTTTCATTCTATCAAACCCCGTAATCACCCGAAGAGCGTAATTAAAAGTAAAATTTCCCACACATATCCACATCTCATTAAGCATCCTCAACAACCACTTCTGATTCTGACTTAACTAAACAAAATGTCTCAATTTGGTAATTGTGTATTCGAAAACATATTCTTCGGATCCGCGGTGTATCAGTTTAGCTTTTCACTCTAAGGATTGTGCTGTGAACCCTTCTAAATCCACAGCGGCACCGCAACGGCACCGACACGGTGCTCCTGCGGTGCCGTTGCGGTGCAGTTGCGGTGCCGTTGCGGTGCAGTTGCGGTGCTGTTGCGTTGCCGTTGCGGTGCTCCTGCGGTGCCGTTGAGGTGCCGTTGCGGTGCGGCTGCGGTGCAGCTGCGGTACAGTTGCGGTACAGTTGCGGTGCAGTTGCGGTGCAGCTGCGGTGCAGTTGCTGTGCTCCTGCGGTGCCGTTGCCGTGCTCCTGCGGTGCCGTTGCGGTACAGCTGCGGTGCCATTGCGGTGCTCCTGCGGTGCCGTTGCGGTGCAGTTGCTTTGCAGTTGCGGTGCAGCTGCGGTGGTGTTGCGGTGCAGCTGCTGTACAGCTGCGGTGCAAAAGCGGGACAGCTGCGGTGCCGTTGCGGTGCTCCTGCGGTGCTCCTGGGGTGCAGCTGCGGTGCCGTTGTTGTGCATTTGCGGTGCTCCTGCGGTGCAGTAGCGGTGCAGCTGCGGTGCCGTTGCGGTGCGGTTGCGGTGCAGTTGCTTTGCTGTTGCGGTGCCGTTGCGGTGCAGTTGCGGTGCTCCTGCGGTGCCATCACGGTGCTCCTGCCGTGCCGTTGCGGTGCCATTGCGGTTCAGCTAAAAGCTAAACTGTCGAAGTTACGAGCTGGAAGAGATGATGAATAGAAGGCGGGTGGATATCTTGTGTGTCCAAGAAACGAAATGGAAAAACACCGGAAATCGGGTGCGTTTCTTGGACGTTAGGACAAAAGATTACAAGATGTTCTACTACGGAACGGAAAAGGCTAAGAACGGAATCGGTATCATCCTTGTCGCAGGGCTACTTGGTAACGTCATGAGCATTTCGAAGCCCAGCGACCGTTTGGTGTCTCTCAAACTAGTAATACAAGGAGAGGTGTGGAATATTTGTCAGTGCATATGCTCCCCAAAATGGGTGCAATCAGAGAGATAGATTTCCACAAACTCCTTAAGAACATCCCAAAGGAAGAGTTTCTGTTTGTTGGAGGAGATTTGAATGGACATGTTGGGAAGCCAAACGAAGACTATGAAGACTGCAATGGAGGACTAGGATATGGCACCAAGAACCTTCCTGATGAAGACACCCTGAGCATGTGCAAATCACATGGTCTCATCGTGTTAAATACCATTTTCATCAAACAAAGCCGACATCTGATCACTTACAGCAGTGGTGGAGATGAAACTCAGATTGACTACCATGTGGTAGCCAGTTTCATGAAGCCTCGGGTAAAAGATTGCAAAGTGATCCTGGGAGAGGCAATCGCTCGTCAACACCGTCTTCTGCTAACAGAAATTTTTATGAAAACACCGAAGAAAAGCAAACAAACAAGGGTCTCTGAGAAAATCAAGTGGTACAATCTGGACAAAGAAAAAGGCGAGGCTTTTGTTTTCGTAATGAAAAATTACGTCTCTCACACCATCAACGGAGCTGAGGATGAAGAGTGCAGAGCACAAAATATGTGGGATTCCCTACAGCGAACTTGCTTAAAGAAGGCCAAATCACTGCTAGGAGCTTCAAAACGCCACCATCAACACGCCAAAGAAACGTGGTGGTAGAGTGATGAAGCTAAGAAGGTGATAAAGGAGAAGAAAGCGGCTTTCAAAGCTTGGTCAAAGTGCCCCTTTAATAATAGTGACGAAAAAGTTCGCCTCGAAATGGAATACAGATGTTGCAAGAAAAAAGCGAAGAAGAAGTGCGCCCAGCTTCAAGCAGAGAGTACGGAGGGCCTGCATCGGGAGCTGGAGAAAATACCTTCCCGGTTGCTGATGCAAACCAAGCTATCCAGGAGCTGCGAAGACACAATATGAAGAAGAGCGCAACTATCTTCAAAATAGCCGCCCAAAGAAGGAGGAATGCTCAGGAGATTCGTTCGCCAAAGTTCATTAACAATGCTCATAGCCAGCTTCTTGTGGATGACGACAAAATTCTGTAGAGGTGGCAGCAGTATTGCGAAGAACTTTTAAATAAACAGTTTCCCTGAACCCAGTTAAAAAGGCAGTATCAATGCACGTTCCAAAGACATCGCGATGTAGGAAAGGCAGGCCTATAAAAGCCTGGATCAGACAAATGCGATGACATCGGCATTTTATTGGCCTCAGTAACCGAGTGATCCAAAATCGGCAGGCATGCCGATATTTTCTGAGGTCAAATAGGCGAACCCCACAGGCGGATCAGTAGAAATGCGGTGAAGTGGGAGGGTTATGTTCCCTTGTTTTCGGATCGTAACCTCGCTGATAAAAGGAAGAAGAAGAAGAAAAGCTAAACTGATACACCGCGGATCCGAAGAATATGTTTTCGAATACACAATTAGGGAATTGAGTTAGTTAAGTCAGAATCAGAAGTGGTTGTTGAGGATGCTTAATGAGATGTGGATGACTTAGTGCATATGTGTGGGAAGAATGGACACGTCCATAAGACTCCCAAACTGCTGCCGTTTTTCCCATTCTGAAATTCTAGCCATATACGATGCCAAAGAGTATTCGACATATCATAGAAGGATTTTTCCATTTACATTGATAGCCATGCAGCTATTAAGGCCCTAGAAACCACTACAAGTTTAGAGCTCATTCAAATTAGCCGGACTCTGTTGCTCAAAACGACAGCAGGTAGAATAACGTTAAAATTATTTGGGTACCAAGACGGCACTGAGGAAAAGCGACGTCTCCTGCTCTCTCTGCTACTGAGCGATTATGACGCAACGTTGCTTCATAATTTTCCAGGATGTCTGGCTTGCTACTCTATCGCTACTCTGCGGATAGGAGTTAAGCAGTAGTCAAGAAGACTCTGAAACCAGCTGCACACACCAAGGTGATCAAAGTCCCTTTGAGCACTCGAGCTCACCACTTAGGGTGATACCTTCAACTACAATATAGTTCGTCTGGTGTGGATTCGTAGATTCTTCGGACTGGAACGTTGGCGTTAGCCATCTAATTCGCTGTACCTTTTCGGCTTTTTCTTTACACACTATCTATGCAGAGGTGAATAAAGATTAATAGAAGAATTGTTCCCTAACTTCATGCTCTCTTCTCCCGAATAAGTAAATGTGTTCAGCCTAAGCCAGTAAGAAAGAAATCCACAAGAAAGGAGACCCCCTCAACTGCGCCAATTATAGAGGCATCAGTCTCCTCAATATCGCATACAAGATCTTTTCTGCGATACTGTGTGAACGCCTGAAACCTTTTATCAACAGCCTGATTGGACCCTATCAGTGCGGTTTCAGGCCGGGAAAGTCCACCATCGATCAAATCTTCACACTTCGGCAGATCCTGGAGAAAACCCAAGAATTCCAAATCGATACTCACCACCTCTTTATCGATTTCAAGGCCGCCTATGACAGCATCTATAGAGAAGAGCTTTATAGAGCCATGTCTAAAATCTAAATCTAACGGTCGGTAATAACCTCACCGAGACCTTTGATGTCAAAAAAGGCTTTGTACTTGAACGGATTGTGCGGAACTCACAAGCCAACACCGGAGGCACAATCTATTACAAGTCTGTACAACTGCTTGCATACGCCGACGTTATCGACATTATCGGAAGAACTCAGTGGGCTGTCACCGGTGCGTTTGCAAGCATTGAAGCGGAAGTGGCCAAAATGGGTTTAGCGATAAACGAGGGCAAAACCAAGTATATGCTGTCAACAAGAAGGGAAAGCCAACACCGACGAATTGGACAAAACGTCACCGTGGGCAGCTATAACTTCGAGGTAGTAAGGGACTTTGTCTACCTTGGCTCTGCTATAAATTCTACAAACAACATCAGCGCAGAAATCAAGCGAAGAATAACGCTTGCCAATCGCTGTTTTTTGGGCTTATAAGGCAATTCAACAGTAAAGCCCTATCTCGAACAACTAAGGAGACTCTGTATAAGACCTTGATCGTCCCAGTCCTGCTTTACGGCACTGAAACATGGACTTTATTAAAAGAGGATGAATATATCCTTGGTCGCTTCGAGAGAAAAATTCTTCGTAAGATTTTCGGTCCCGTTTGCGTTGACGGGTTTTGGAGGAGAAGATTCAATCACGAACTATACGAGCTGTACAGCGACATCGTCCTAGTCAAAAAACTGCGTATTGGACGTCTGAGATGGCTAGGACATATAGAGCGAATGGACACCAACGCTCCAGCTCGCAGAGTCTTCGAATCTAACCCCGAGGGATGACGCAGTAGAAGGAATCATCGCCGTACAATGTCGCCGCACAAGTTCAAGGGGACCTCGACTAACTTGGAGTGCGTAACTGGAGGCAATTAGCTAAAGACCGAGCTAAATGTAGAGGCTTATTGGTTGAGGCCCAGGTTCACCCCGAACTGTAGCGCCACCTAAGTAAGTAAGTAAGCCGGTAAGTTACTCTCATGATGGCTTGGCAAAACTCTTTTCTGAGATCAAAGGTCTCGGTAAGATTGTTATCGACTTGGATGGAGCAGCGTGAGTTCTACAACGTCATCCTCTATATGCATACAATGTTAGCAGAAATGTCAAAACCAACCATGGTTCTACATAGCTCTTCTCTATACATATTGTCGTTAGCGGCTTTAAGATCGACAAAGGTGATGGATATCGATTTTGTGCTCCTGGGTTTTTGAAAGGTCTACCGCAGTGTAAATATTTGATGGTGGACTTTTCTGGCCTAAAAAAGAACTGATGTGGATCAATCAAGTTTTTGAGAAATGGTCTTAGACGTTCACACAAAACAGCAGATGCGGTCTTGAAGACGATGTTTAGGAGACTGAAACCCCTGTAGTTGGCGCAAATTGATGGGGTCCCTTTCCTCGAGGATCTGACAAACGATGCTGAGGTTCCACTTTTCGGACATACTTTCTTTCGACCATATTTTACAGATAAGTTGGCTTATGCTCCTTAGCAAGTTATCTATCGGATAAATGGTCTGCTCCAGCTGCTTTATTAGATTTAAGTTTGGATATTGCTATCATCACCTTGTCTAGGCTTGTCTAGGTCGAGTAGATTGAACATGTTATTCGGCCATCGTCGCTGTTTAACAGTCCCATATTTGAGCACAAGCTGCGTTTCTATCACTACGTGTTCATTTCCGATCCTGAAGGCCTCTGTTCTGACATTGGTGCTTCAGAACACCTATGAACACTGTCTGTCCTGAATTCTGTTTGAGTGGCCAATGGTGAGGTCCTCCCTATTGTAAGTAATGAAGAAGATAGTGTTTCTAAAACTTAAAAGTGACAAACTTAAGGCAGATTTTTATACAAAATCTCTTCAAAATACTCATTGAATTCAGGTTTAATTGGATTATATGCACCAGATCCTGCAAGAGTAGAGTCCTTTCAAAAATTCCTCCATATATGCCTATTCATTCGCCTTGCACCACTGAAATAGAATACTGCATCCATATAAATTAAACAGAGTTCCATAAAGCCATGTAGATACTCTATCACCACGTTCCCACATAGTCCACCTGCAAACGGAATTAACTCTATAAATTCCATCAACGACATGCATTTGCGAATTGCAAACACGTGACCAACTCCACCAGACACATGTCTATGCGTCCTCACGACCACCAGTTCCCAACTTTCTTCTTCCAACGTGGTGTATAAAAGTGTCTGTCTGCGCCATGTCTTGCCACTACCACCCACAGCAGCAGCACTAGCCAAAGGGGGTGTCATGAAAGGAAGAACAACATTCCATCTACCAGTGGGTCTCCTTTTTTTTCTACAAACAAATCAGTGGCAACGGCAGCAAGGTTGCCCGTCTATTTGAAGCAGACACTAAGCAAACACCCATCGTCAGACACCGTTTAATTGAAATTATAATACCTCGCCGGCGGGGACGGAACGTAAGGACAGATCTCTGCTCTGAATGAAAGCGTGTGGGGTGCTGTCACATCGCCTTTTTGAACCAAAGAGGATCTGTGCCTCTTGCAAAGCTTTGAACTCTGTTTGAGTTTTCAATCTTGACGTTATCCACCGATGAAAGGAGTCGCTTTTCACTTTTTCATGTTAATCAGGAATTAATTAGTTCACTTCTGAAGAGGGTCTGCGCCTCTTCACCCAATTGGAGGAGATGGCTATGAAGGAGATTGAGTGCGCAGGAGATTCTTATCGGGGCGTTTATTTCATCAGCGGACTGGTACCCCTCGCGCCCAAATAGAATGACAGCCATTCATGGAAATGAATGTCTGTACTCTGGTGCTTTTGTGTGGGATTACAAGCAATCACTGGAGTAATCTGTGTAGAGCTTCCAGCTCTCTAATGGCAAACTTATTTGTAACAGTAATTAATGATGATCTCTGACCAGCGTGTTCCATTTTGTAACTAGAGTCCCCACCGTGTCGTCGGCGTTGTCGTTGTCGTTGCAGCGGAGTAAGTCAATTCATTGTCTATCGCGGCAAAGTTGTTTTGATTTGGACGAGATAGTCTCCGTCGTCGGCAGACTGTGGGAAAAAATGTCGACAACTATCAATGGGTGGGATATGATGTCGAAAATTGGGAAAAAATTCTGGAGAGGTTTCGTAACGTGATGAGTGTTGAAGTAGATCATGGATTTGTGGCGTTTTGAGTAGCCTATGATAGGCTATGGTAGTCAGAAATGTTAGTTATAAAAGTGAGAGTCGTTCTATTCGGAGTCCAATAAAAAACAGAGAACATCGAAGTTTTCTTTCTTTTTCCCCACATATGGCTCCCTTATGATCTAAGCGTTGAAATCTACATCAAAATCCCTACAATGAACACTATCAAACCGGCTACATAGACCTGATTGATTGCAAATCAATGAAGTGTAAACCTATTCAGTTCTACGATAGTTTAAGACATCATTATCTTCGTGTCACAGTTAGGCACAAAAGTAACAGACTCTTTCGACATAATCAAGTTGAAATACTGGTTATAAAGTGGAAGTCTACTAAGTCCGTATTTTACGGTTTATTCACACTATACTCTGATTCCAGTCTAAAATACATTTGGACATAGCAACAATGTACATAAGTCATCCGCCATAAAATTTAATTGAACTGTTTTGACGGTGAGAGACTTTTTTTATGACGTCCGGTTTCCAGAAACTAGTTCAATTTATCACATAATTCCAACTTAAAAGTATCCTCACGCTCTACTCCAGTATCTCCTCCATTGCACCACGGCCGATAAGGACTCCACCACTCCTGAAGGCTCACCACCATCTTCACTATCACCATTTCCCAATTATCGTTAAGATTATTGCGACCAGTTTTATTGCCGCGAGATTTATTAATATCTCTATCGACGCGTGTTTAAGTGCATCTTTACGACTGCATTATCGCGCCACTGTGGACTGTTTAATGCTGGAATATCGCATTTAACAGATCAATTCATAAATTCAAAAATAAAATATTCACTCAGAGTTGCAGCATATACGTATAGTAAAACTCTGGCGCAGAGAGGAATGCATATATAAATGGATTGGTCTGGTCTGGTGGTATGGCATGGCAGACGGTTTTGGCATAAAGATGGTATGGTATTCCTATTCCCAATGCAAAGGCCTCCACCTCAAGACTGACTCCATTAGGTTTTTAACGAGCAATAAATTTCCAAATGATGTCGCAGTGTACCCACACTTTTTGGATATATAGCGGCGACAAACGTCATTATTAAGATACCGACGACTGACAGTGACATTATATATGACTGCTAGGGATATGGCGCTTCTCAGATTACCATCAGGATGATAAGGAGATGTATTGAAGAGTGAAGAAATAACAAAACACCCCACAGGGAGACGTAAAGAAAAAAATGGAAACTTGAGATGGATGTTTTCGTTATTATTTTGATGAAAAACTGTCAAAAGTACTGCCTTCAGTGAGAAATGACAGATGGAAATGGCATAATTTATGGTTTTTTGCTGATTCCAGTGAAGGGTGAGAAATGTCTCGACTAAGGACATAAAACTGACAGCTTCAGTAAATATCGAAAGAGTAATTAGGAAAGCAAACATCCACGGAGGGGGTCTTTAGATACGTCACTTTAATTGTTGAACTCGTTGCAGCATAATGGAAGTACGAAAATCATGTACAGTAAAAGGGCACACGAAGGAATCATAAAAGACTATAAATCAACATGTTTTCAAGAGTTTTGATCACACATAAATAAATTTCTTTAACTGTTAATTTAAGTTGAATGAAGGTCAAGCGTTAGCTTGTGCCAAGGTTAGGTTAGGGTGGCAGGCTGCAGAATGCAACTTCATTTAGGCCAGACTAGGCCCATTGTGGTACCACATGGATCTATCACCCCCAGGGAAAACTACTCCTGGAATCATTGGGAGCTTATTATGAGCTCTCCTAAGTTGTCGAAGAGGTAGGTTCCTAAGTGTAGTCTTTTGTGAGCGGATATGGCCTGCCACATACAAAGAAGGTGTAGTATGGTTTCCTCCTCCTCCTCGTCCATGCAACTTCTGCAGAAATCATTTGCTGAAATGCCTAGCCTGATGGCATGCCTGCCGATGATGCGATGAGTGACCTTTTCAGCCCAATAAGGCAGTTGGATCGTTTATGATCCAGCTCAGGCCAGATCTCTTTATTAATGAGGTACGTAGTGCCGCTGGCCCACCTGCGGTTGATCGCGCTAATGATGTTGAGCTTAAGTAGTAGTTTCACTGTAGCGAGAGGCATGCTGAGATTCGCCTTGCTTAACGAGATCGGCAGACAAGTGCCCTGCTTGGCGAGTTCATCGACTGAGCAGTTCCCTGGAATGTCCCTGTGCCCCGGCACCCAAATAAGTGAATGGTGAACTGCTTGGTCATCTCTTTAAGAGACAAGCGACAATTTAGGTCTGTTTTTACGTTGAATGTAACAGATTACAGGGACTTGATCGCAGTTTGGCTGTCAGTTAAGATAGTAATATTCCGTAAAGATAGTGATATCTATCACATTATACTTCAGCCACGACAATGCTTCTTTTATTGCCATGATCTCCGGCTGGAAGACGCCACAGTAATTAGGGAGGCAAAAAGAGAGGCTAATGTTTAGTTATTGGGAGAAGACACCTCCCCCCCATTCCCGACACTATTTTGGATCCATCTGTGTAAAAGCAAATGGATCCCTCTTGTGTCCCTAGCTCCCCCTTCCATTCAAGTCTGGAGGGGATGCGGGTTTCAAAGTTGTATAGCTTGGGTCAAGCTCCTTGATATCTTTCTTCACAACCCTAGTAGCACTACTCGTAACCCTATTAGTCAACAACGTATCCTCCGTAATTGGTACAATTCACTTAGACCAGATGAGGTGCATTGTGCTACCACAGTAGGTGAACGTTTCCATTTCCCTTAGAACCATTTTAATTTTTGAATCAATTTCAAGATTCATTGATTACCTTGAAGAAGTAGTCACCAAGAATTTGTTTTTTTTTTTGCTGAGGACAGTTCTGGGCAACTGCATAATAGTTGATATGATGATTCCTCCTTCTCTTTATCCATACAGCTGCGGCAAATTCGGTGGTTGGAATCCCTAGCCTCGGAGGTAGTACTCCAACCAGGGTGCTTATATGTGTTTTGCTAATGCATAGAATGCTTTTGGTTTTGCAACGCTTTTTACCTAGATGGCTGTCATCGACAACATATCAGTTGCTTCCTCAAAAGCCATAACCTACGTTTGTAATAATCTGGTTAATCTTTTTAAGGCTGGCTCATGTCAAGTGTCACCGAGATCACTCTAGCCCCTATACGATCACCTATCTCAGACCCATCAGTGCACAATTTTTTTTTTTGTACTCTCAGCGCAATTCTGTCTCGGAACGAGGTAAGGCAGTCCGTGACTTCGATTCAAATGTTTTTTAGGTATAATATTTAAGCGAGCTCTGTATCATTACTGTTTTCCATAAATGCTAGAGGGATATGGAGCATCATGCTCAATGTCTTCGTTGGAGCTTACTTTATTCAGTACTGGTCATCAGAATAAGACTTCGTGCATGAGTATCGTATCATGCGCCATTTACTGCTTAAGGCCGTTTTGCAAGCGTGTAGTGTAGTGTAGTTCCACAGACAACAATAAATGACGAAACTTTTTATTTGGATTAAGACAGAGTTAATTAGCCAACAACCAAGTTAAGATATTTTGGTATTTTCACTGCTGCTAGCTTTATTTAATCAAGAGGACTCTTGCACATCATCCACATGCATATGTATAGTACTTATGAACCGAAAAGCATTTGATCGCATTACGGATCTCACTTACGTAGAGGTAGAAAGGAACAGGCTTAAGTATTGATCCTTGCGGAACACAATGTGCCATTGGCAAAAAGTTTGACATGCGATAATTAAGAACTAGGGTCAGTTGTCTACCTATGTTGAATTTCTTCGCCGATTTGGTTTGAAATTATATTTACTTTACTTAGATCCTTTAACCCCTCGGGGGGCATAGGGCGTCAACTACGGCTGTGCGCGTTACAACGCGTTTGAGCTGTCTCCTACTCATTCCTAAAGAGCTCGATTCCTCTTCAACTGTTCTGTGCCACGTTTGCTTAAGGCGTCCCACGCAGCTTTAACCTTCCCGATTTTGCTGCACACATCCAGTTCGGTGCCACCGCGATTACCCGAGACCATACTTCATAGATATAGAAAGTTGTCAACTTTCTCGACTTCCTGTTCGGCAATGTTAAGTTGAACGCGGGTGCTAGAAGTGTTCAGGGATTTTGTTTTTACTGCGTTTATCTTTAGACCCACTTTCTTTGCCTCAGCTTCTAGATTGTGGGCCATCAAATGAAAATCCATTATCCGTTATTATGTGAAAGTAGCCAGCGAAATCTAAGTGTTTAAGGCAAGATATTATAGTCCAACAAATTCCATGCTGCAGGGAGTACATCGCTCATAACCAAGAACAATAGTGGTGACAGGACTTCAAAATCATTCGACACCCTACCATTGTGTAAGACGTGACACTTACCGCCCTCGTATGCAGCCTTGATAATAACTTTAAGTTTTCTGGGATGCCTCTCCTGCGCAAGACCAACTAGATAGCATCTCGATTCCAGCTGTGGAAAGCCTCCTCGAAGTCGATAAATAGCAAATGTAGCGGAGATCTGTACTCAACGCATTGTTCAATTATGATCCGTTAGGTGTTTATTTTGTCCATGCAGGAGGATCCAAAGCGAAAGCCTTCCTGTTCGAAGTCGAGAGTTGAATTTAAATGCTATTTGATTCGTTCTAGAATTATTCTAGCTGTTTGTTATTTTGTCTACGGCTGAATAACGCATATACCTCTCCAATTTCCGCATGAAATTATAGGCAATATCTGAACTAATATTATAAAGAAGAAAAGTTTCATTTTTTTCATATCGTTTCTTGAACGCTACGATACTTTGGAAAAACGAAGTTCGTTTGAATCTTTCTTCCAGAACAACGGCATGAATCTAACCACTGCACGAAAATCGCTTGCCTTTGAGCTCTCTCTTCAGGTTTGGAAATAGGTAGCTGGAAACTAGGCCCGAAAAATACAGTGGATTGAGGTGAACTTGAAAGCTAGAAGTCTTCAATGCGGCTGGTGCAACATGTCGTGTTGTACAAAAGGACCACATCAAGTCAAATGAACGATAGTGTCTCGCATTTTTTTTTTTAAGATTTTTTGAACGCGGTTCTATATTTCCTCCAAATCTCAGAGAACGGAGGCTATGATCTTGCTGGCACTAGGTTGATTCCTAACCTTGAGGGATGGTACGATTCTTATTCGCTGCCACTGCAGACTTTATTGTTTTGCCTTGGGGTGAGTGGATGGGTCTCACTACATGACACAATGCGATGAAAAATGTTGTTTTGGTCCGTCTTGCAACTGTCGAGAAATTTCTTCGCGACCGCCAGTCGTTGGCGCTGGTTTTCGACCGTCAGCATTCTAGGCACCGAACAGCAACTGACTTTGTTCACGCTGATTTATTGATCCAAGATCTGTAATGCACTTTCAGTTCAGATTTTGAGCATCTCTACCTACTGTGTCTTAGTCAACGGAATACTCTTTACGCGTATGATGGGATATTCAATCTTCTCGATGATGTTGTCAGTAGTCGCCTCTACTGGGCGTTCACCTCATAGATCATCGACCAGTGACTCTTTGCTGAACTTGAATTTATCTGCTCGAAAATTGAGAGCAGCATTGGTCCCAGAAACCATTTGTAAGTTGTAAGCGCTCATTAATTACGATTGAAGATTTCCCATCTTTTGTCAAGAATTTAATCACTGCGCGATTGGCAATACACCCATTTTCCAAAAATTTCTTACTATCTTACGAGTACATCAATGAAATGTAACTTTAATTCGAAGGATGAAGACGTGGAGTATGATGAAAATTCGTCCAAAATATTGCTCATTGGAGAAACAATGCAACTTGGTCATCGATCCATGTTAAACGCCCTGCACACGATCAATCCTAATTGATAATTTTGTTTGAATTAGTCATATTTCAAATAAAATTGATCGTTTGTCGGCTCATTAATGTTCATGTCAAACAAAAAGTTCTCATTGACAGAAACCAAAACCGATTTGGTTTTCCCCAATGTTCTTGACAATTCTTGACAGCAGTGATACGACTAAATGTAATTTGTATGCAAATGTTGTCAATGCTCATTGCTACAAGTTCGTCAATGTTACTTAGACGACATGTTACTTACACGTAACATTGATCGTGTGTAGGGCGCTTTAAGCAACGATTAGATTGTTTGACAAAATGTCAAAAGTCTGACATGATACTAAATTGAGCCAAACGACTATTTGACACATTGCTGTATTATACTGTTTGATAGATTTTCAGTAAATGTCACAGTTGCATTTCCTGTGAAAGCGAAAGATACTAACACACAAACTATCTCTGTATACAGTGTATTTTTTGCAATATAGTCCCAAAATAAAGTACCTAACAAGGGTTCAATATACTACTTATCTTTGAGTGAAAAAGGACATTCAAGGAGATTATTGTCAATCTGTACATGCATACAAGCAACCCCTCCAAGTGTCAAATACATTACAAGACATCCACTCAGTTTCCTCTCTACATCATTTCAAACACTCTCTAGTACCTACCCTTCAATTAAGACGTATCACTGATTGTCAATAAATACCTTCCCCCACACAAGTTCAATGAACTTTTACTGCGACGATGAAAATTACCACCCCAGTCAGCCGCCATTCAGCAATATCACACTGACAAACTACCGTCGAATAAATTTCCGCTCATATGCAAAAGTATGGCAAGAAAAATCTCTAAATACAAGCAAAGGGAAAGAATAATCACCCCTTGTAGCAAGGACATTCTACAAAAAATAAGAAACGCCAGAGAGACTGGAGGAAAAATAAATTCACCTCTGAACTTCAAAAGCCATTCCGCGTTCAGCTGAATGAGCAGGAATAAGAAAATGGTAAAACTGTAAAAGAAAGGACAACAGGAGCAGTAGCAGCAGAGTGGCAGGAAAAAAAATAGTAGTTCGCCCCTAGATCAACTTTTAATGTAAACACCCGCGTGCTTTCTTTTCATCCCTTGCATTGTAGGTATAGTGAGTGACCTTACCAACATGCGACGCGCGCCTTTATCATCGAATGCCAAGTTCACAGTTGCGAAGGCATTGCCGCATTGAATTACACCCCGAGGCGATAGCTATAGATGACGGGTGGTGGTTGAGTGAGTGAGTGGGTGGGGGTACCGCAGTACATACTAACCTTCTGCCTGAGGGGGTTGTACGGGTGATTTCACTCGTCGCACAAAAGAACTTTTGCCACGACGTCGTCGTCGTCTGACTGTCAGTGTGTCGACATTCAGTTGAATCCTGCTTAAGGGGTGAAAAATCGTTGAATGGAAAATGGAAAATTCCGCACTAGAAAATCTGTGCGTTTCGGGTTGTTTTTATTTTCTAGCGAGGGGGTGGATGGCATATAATGCGGTACACATGATTTGGTCCTTTGTTTATTATTTTATTCAGTTTTTTTGTTTGTGTGTTTGCTTGTGCTAATGTAACACTGCAGTGAATGACAAATGATGTGCGTAGTGTTTGGGTCGGATGCGTGCACAAATGGGTGCTTATTTGTTGATGTCTATCTAAGTCTGGTGGAAGGAAGTTTGCAAGACGTTGGCAGACAAAAGAATCTCTGACTGGGTTTATTGGGGGTCTTTGTTAGATGTACTGCTTGTGTGCTTTTGTCGTTTATTAATGTTCATAGACATGTCTCTTTTGATGGTAACATTTTGCAATGTCGACCTCTTCAAAATTATGCTTTCGTACTTTGAAAGTACATACGTCACAACCATAATTACTATTATCTGGTAGAGGTGCCCCTTATTTGGTTGCCTAGCTATTTAATTAAAATTTTTGGAGTAAGATGAGTTACCAGATATTTACGTCATAAGCCAAATTTCTTGTCCTGGGGCATGACATTTGATTGGGGAGCAAGCTTATGCGGTTAGAAAAACTCAGAAATCCTTAAATAAAACATAGACGAGCTGATGACGATAGTTTGACTCGACTTCTAAGGAGACTGGATGCCGTTGTATTTTCATAAGGAAACAAGAAAATGCCTCATCACGCCCAGAGATGTTTGCTACGTGCACGTCCCTTGACAAAATTTTATTTATCAGTATACATTGTTCAAATTGGACCCTGAGACCTAAACGCAAAATTGGAGCCTGTGGCAATAGTGGCATAGGACTAGACTTATGCGAACAGCATGTGTATGATCTTGTCTGTAGTATTATGGAAACTTTTAGGACTTTCTTGTGTGAACAATTGGCTGTTAGCCGAGAAGAAGCTTCAAATCGCCCAGAAGGGGAGATTCCTATTCAATCCTTAGGTAGGACCAGAGTGAGACATTCTTCACAGAGCACTCAAGAGCCACAAAAGCGCAGCAGTAGATCTCCAATGATACCAATGGACAGTCCAAATTACAAATCCCAACCACAACTCAGAAAGATAAGATAATGAGTCCGGTTATTCAAAAAATGTGACAGATTTTCAAGTCTTGTAACGTAAAACAATGGCATCAGGGGCAGAGAAACGGACCGGAAGAAGAAAGTTGTTGATGGAAAATTTATAAGAAGGCCCGGGATGAAGGTGCCTCGAAATAATGAGGAAAATCTGGTTACCGAAATATAGGGAATTATATGTTTTGCACTGCGAAAGAACCCAATAATGCGCATGATTAAGTACAATATATGCTTGGACTAAACAGGTATGATTTCAGAATCTTAGTGAGTCTCGTCACTGGCCGTAGCCATTTAGGTGAGTATCTTAAGACCATGTGTATAAGAAACTTGGGCCAATGTGAGTGTTGTTATTGAAGCATTTCCTTCGGGAGGACAATCTGATTGAATTCAACCTTTCCAGTTCTGTCATATTTTTTAGCTGTATTCGGAATCTCGTCAAAACTCATTTAAGTATAGGTTAGGTTAAGTTAGGTTAGGTTGGCTGTCCACACGAGAGTGCAGACACACTTAGACCAGTGAAGGTCCTTTGTGATACCATGGATCAACCATTAGGCCTCTCAGGGACTAACAAAACCAACCGGAGCTTTTGATAAAGCGATGGATGCTCATGACGTCTAAGGACGCCAGATCGTCGAGGTCGTCAAGGAAGGGGCACCCTAGATGGAGCATTCTTTTACGCGACAGGGCTGGACAAGTCCATAGGAGGTGAAGGATGGTTTCCCCCTCCTCCTCGTCCCTACAGCTTCTGCAGAAGCCGTTGAAGAAGAGGCCAAGTCTTTTGGCGTGTTGGCTTATAAGACAGTGTCCAGTGAGAACACCGATAACGCAGCTGATCTGTATTCGCTTTACCTTGACCAGCTCGGCACTACGTTTTTGATCCAACTTAGGCCAGATCTGTTTCGAAATGTGACACGTTGAGCCGTTTTCCCATCTGAGGTTGGTAATGCTAATAGCGTTCAGCTTTAGTAGATGCTTACATGTAGCGAGTGGCATATCCAAGGCTTGCCTGTCAGGCAGAATCTTTAAAGTAGTACCCTGTCTGGCGAGCTCGTCAGCCATGCAGTTTCCTGGAATGTCCCTGTGGCCCGGCACCCAGCATATGTGAATGTTGAACTGCTCTGTCATCTCCATAAGAGGTAAACGACAGTTTAAGGCGGCCTTTGAAGTGAAGGAGTACGATTCAAGGGACTTGATTGCCGCTTGGCTGTCAGTGAAAATGCTAATATGCCTGACAGATAGTCCTTACATTTCAGCCAGGACAGGGCTTCCTTAATCGCCATGATTTTCGCCTGGAAAACGCTGCAATGATCAGGGAGGCGGAAAGAGATGCTCAAATTCAGCTTTTCGAAGAAAACACCACAACCCACCCCACCCTCGGTCCTAGAGCCATCTGTAAGGAAGTGAACCGAACTACCATCGACAGGGGGAAGTACCACATTCATCCCGATCAGGGATGCTCGTACGGAAGTTTCGGTCATATCTCAGGTTGTAGTCCGTGTTTTGGTGTTTGAAGTTGAGAAGATCAAGGATCGAGGAGTGGCTAAAGTGATAGCTAGACCACTGAGAGGAGGTTTTTAGACGAATGGCCGCACAGGCAGCCATCTGTTTGCCGAAAATATCTAAAGGTAGCAGGTCGAGCAAAATGTCTAGTGCCGCAGACGGAGTAGTTCTCACCACTGATGCAAATGCATGCAGATCTTTGCACCTTAGCTAGTTGAGTGAGGTGGACAGACCTGACAAGTCCAGGCCACCATACAATCATGCCAAAGAGTAGTATTGGCCTGATAACGGACACGTACAGCCAATGAGTGATTTGAGATTTCATACCGCAGCTCCTACCTATATCCTTTTTACAGGAATAGGGAGCTACATTTGCTTTCTTGACGCGTTCTAGTAGAGTGGCCTTCCAGTTCAATTTCCTATCCAAAATAAGACCTAGATATTTTGCGTTTTCAGAGAAGGTGAGGCTGGTGCCATTTATCATAGGAGGGTCTATGAGGGAACTTTATATTTCCTCGTGAAGAGAACGAGTTCCGTTTTATGGGATTAACCCCCAGTCCACATTTAGATGCCCAACTGGTGAGCCGAAGGAGAGCATATTGGAGGATTTCCCTGAGAGTGTCTAAGTGTTTACCGGAGGCATCAATAGCAATGTCATCAGCATAGGCGATCACTCTGCAACCTGTGGTATCCAGGTCCACTAGTAGCTCATTTACTACCAGTTAACAAGAATGCCTCAGAAATTATATAGCTGACACACAAGCCCCAGTTGTTAATCTGAAACATCTTTAAGGAGAGGACATTGTCAGAGAACACATGTCGATACGAACATACCTACATATGTGGCTTGCCTATGGGCAATCAATGGAAATTTACAGCAGACAGTGTAATTCTTATTAAATTTAATGGATGTCTTGAGATTAGAAAAGTTTTAGAGATACATTTTTAGGGTTTAGACAATTATTTCATCTTGCCAATGTTTTGTAATAAGTGGCAGGCTGGTTTTATAGAGCACTCAGTCTAAATTCAGCTTTGGATTTGGGTATCTTGCATTTATCGCTGCTCTTGAAATAGAGGATATCAAGTTCTACGTCCGAGAACTCACTTAAAACTTCTTCAGAATTTATCTATAGATTCTTCGCTGATAGGCTTATTGACATAAGAAATAAATAGCTCCCTTTAAACACAAATTCCGAATGTTTAAACAAATGCTAGATTATGAAGGGAAAGCTGTTTAAAAGCAATAAATCTTAATTCAAACATGGTTCCTGCCACAAGTGTCATGAAATAATAATAAAATAGGCTTCTCCATCCGATTGCTCCTCAGCATTCCTATTATTAAATTGCGAATCATTGTGATTTTCACTCAACATTCTGTGACTAATTGCTTCCCCAAACCGACTACTTTTACAATCACTCTCCCATTCAACCCCAAGTGGTTAACTCCAATCGTAACAAACATTCCGTCAGATACAATGACTCTCGGCATCCATTACATAACGACACCTCAAGCGTATCTACTGACTATCTCATATAAATCTCAATGAAAATAATTACATTTCAGACACCAGAGATCCAGCTTCTAAAAGGGTATCCATGTTTCGCACTTCAATGGGCTTCCCATTACCTTCCATTAACCGCTTTCAGTGTGTGTATGTGTGTGCAATCGTTTCGGTAATAACATTAAAATTAACGAGCAAAACAACATTAATGAATGAAATAAATTATGAAAACTTTTAGTCGCCCCCTCATACCCTCTTCCTTCTTCATCAAAAAACATTGTTAAATCGGCAGCATCTGAACACCGGCTTTAAACATTATCCACCCTAGAATGTGTACCTTTAAAAAGATTCATTTAATTCGCACAGAGAGAGCTACTGCAAGAGCGAGAAAGATTCGCCTCACGTCAGAGAGAACAAAAAAATAACACTGTACCTGCGTAGACGTAATCCTTTGTAGTATTCCACCCCCGGTATTTGCAATGACGGTGCTTGCTGCAATATTCGTAGGCGGCTGAAATTGCTGCTGTTGTTGTTGGTGATATTTCCCCACCAACGCACAACCGCCGCCACCGCCACCGCCAACATGCTGCTGCTGTTCGCCTGATCCTTGTGACATTTCAACTGCAGCAGCAATAAATAAATTCGCCTTTGTTGTGTATTTTTCGCGTTTGTTTGCTAAGATATTTGTATCTTTGCACTTCACTGAGATGAAAACTCACACAATTATCTCGTAAATAGAACACTTCACACGGTATCTGAATAAGAAAACGAAAAATAACGAGAAAGGGGTGGGTTTTCTTTTTTCTTACAACCCTCACTCCACTTCTACCCACATAATAATATTTATTTATTTCATTTTTTTATTTCTAAACCATCAGCGCTAATTCGAATTTTTTTAATCTACCCGTAGAGATAAATACGATAACCGAATTAGATATATCATAGAAGATATACCGAGCGAATGTCCCCGAAGGCCTACGAATTTTTTTCAATGCCCACTCATAAGGTGTATCTTTTGCCGAAAAACTTATGAAAAACTTCACGCCTTTGTGTGCGGATTCATATAGACCCCTGTGAGAACTGATTTGCTAACTGAAAATCTCTGCTTAAAACGGGTTGCTATCTCCAGCGACGACAACGGGCAGAGGGAGAACAAAGTCTACAGCTAGGGGAAGTATCTACATTTCGCCGGGGTGCGTCGTCATGCGCGCCGGAGCTGCCAAAAATCGACTGCGAATTTCACTGCGAATATGAAGCTGGAGTTTCCCGGAGTCTCCTTCGCCTTGAAGTTTGCCCTTTGATTTGTTTCTGTTTTTGATTTTTTGATTGGAAGGGGGTGGGTGGACGGTGGTGGTAGTGATGGTGGATAGTGCGCTGACCAAAGTCAAGATTACTACGTATATTTAGGTATCCATGAGAGAGTAATCGGATTTTTTTTTGTCTTTCGTTTATTATTGACACTGAAACACTTTTGGACTTTGTGGTTAAGGTCCGAAGGCGAAAGAAGGAAGGATGAACTTTTGAGGGTGGGTAATCAATTCGAATGTTATCTGCGGAGGGATGGGGTGCGTAGGGTGAGAAGTTATTGTTTGTAATTAAAGAAATGAACTGGAATTTTGTTGTTTGGGAATTTCTCGCAATTAGTGGGTAGAATGTTTTGATTACACGCGGAAGGAGTAGTAGGAGGCAACTCGAAGGAGAAAAATAAGGCCAAATGGCCAAATGATTGGGTAATCTGCTTTAGATAGCTTTCTTGTCATTTCAGTTGGATAGGTCTTTCAAGGTTTTATATGTTTTTATTTGACGAACTTTGTATTGTAAAGTAATAATAGTGGGTTGGTGGATAATCGAAAGTAGATTGAGGTCAAGGAGTGAGTCATGGGGGTTGATTATCACGAATCAGATACACCTGCATGAACTTTGAACATGTGATACATGGTGCACTCCTCATAGGTCATTTCCCTAAAACATGTCGTGTACACATTCAATTAAAATACGTATCACAGGTCACGTATGCAGTGCTTTGATATATCATCCAACCATATTTAGGACAACTCACCCTCCAATATCAAATGTTTGGTTAACATGCTACCTGTATAAGAATGGCTAACTGGGCAATTTGTCGTTATGAAGTTTCAACGCTAAACTTCTAAGTGGACTGTGTCATATCACGTTAAGCTAAAATTAATTGTCCTGTCAAATACCGTATGTGGAAGTTTCTTGTCATAGTACGTTTCACGATTAATTAAGTTGAGTAAGGTGACGCTGGGTGGATTTAAATAATTTTTAGAAAGTGTTGGGCTTAGTGAAAACAAAAGGAAATTTAAGAACCAGAAAAGAACTTGCGTAGGCAGTGTGACAGTGGTTCTTAAAGCGATATCAAATTCTTTAAATTTCAGAAAACCATCATCGGTTTTATTTGTTTACGCCTGACAGCTCAAAGTATCTATTTACTTCAATTTAATTTTATATGCTCTCCATATGGTAATTTATGAAGGAAATGATGCGTCTGTTTGATTTCCAATAAAATGAGCTTAATGGCCTTTCAATAGAATTGAATAGACTTCCGTAGGGTATTGTATAACAGAGTTCTCTGAGCGTGTTTAAGAATGAGAATCCAGTGAAGATTCACTTGGAAGTTACTCCAACAGTTCAACTCCATAAATTTTAGTGAAAAATGAATGACAGCCTACCACTTAAAACATGCGGATATCTCGTTTGAGATGCACCCAGGAAGAATTCAGCCTGGTAAGGTCCATGCATGGTGGATCTCGCTAAAGCTTAAATTATTTGATATTTTACTCTAGGTACTAAATTCTTGTTTTTCAGGCACTGATGGTTGCCTTATCTGCGGCCAGCCTCTTCGTAACGTGATGTTCTACAAGGTGGGGCAAAAGTAATATCATAATGTGAATTGGATGCCATTTTGTTAGAAATAAAAAAAAATTGCCTCTGTTTTCACGAAAAGTTTATCTGAAGGCGTGAGATTGATAACATTAAGTTGAAGAAATGATATCGGTCAAATGACCACTTTTAGAGGAGATGCACATTTGTGCTCGTTTTAGGGCATTTTGAACTGTTGCTCGCAGAACATCAGGCTCCAAATTAATGATTTCTTCATCAATGTTGGCTTTCAAGTCTTGCAAGGTTTGTGGTTTGTTGTGGTAAGCTCGAGATTTCAAAAAGCCCCAAAGGAAGAAGTCTGGAGTCGTTAGATCTGGCGAACCAGTTCAAATCGCCAAACTGGGAGATCACACGGTTATCTTCACTTGGCGGTCAGCAGGCAGTAATTGGTGAACGGTTTGCACTTTATAAGGAAACATCTGCATGTCTTTCACCAAAATTCGACGCAACGAACGTCTGCTGATTGCAAATTGTGTACATCGTTGTCTCGTCTCGTTTTTGGACTCATTCGGACGTCCTCTGCCACAGCAGTGATATTCTCGGCCGAACGATACGGGACCAGCCGCTTCTTGCGACATCTCTAGTGGACCCAGTTTGCACGAAACGCTCAGCCAAACGCTTAATGGTTCGCGCATATGGTGCAGGACGACGACGAAATTCACGCTGCGTTAAAACAACAGACCGGAAATTGGTCAAATAAGCAGTAACAATAATTCCGCGTTCTTCAGGTGTATATCGCCCCATTGTTTCTTGTCAACTAATTCTCTATCTGTCTACAACATAAATATCAAAGCACAATTTTTTTTTCGAGGGTAGGTGAAAAATCTCCCATAGACACTATGAGAACAGCAAGCGCGTGCTCATAGTAGTGTCAGATTGTTACTGACTAAAAAAAACACCACCCTTCGATATAAATTTGTTAGTTTTAGATTAGAAGTATTAACTTGTCAAGCAGTTTTTCTATCATGAAATAAAAACGTTTGGCAGGTTACTTTCCACTGAAAGATCCTGCATATTCTGCAATCTAGACGCGGTTAATCCTTATCTCGCCAAGTCGAAAGGTTTCGTCCTTTGTAGTCGGCGCAATAAATTATTCCCATCCAAAATTTGTAGGACTGTATTATTGGCATATCCGATTAGTCGGTTTCTATGCTTTCTCGCGAAGCTTCTAGTTTCAGCTTCAGCTGCTATCAGCCGCCGCTTTAGAAGTAGTCTCCTGGACGTCCGAAACAGGCGAGGGGCAGATGTGGGGATAGTACGTGATCACCATCTTATGATAGCTACTCTCCAACTACGCACTGCTGCAGTTCGAAGATCCCACGACAACACAAGAATGCCCAGGTTCAACATCGATAGACTTAGTGATCCCTCAGTGCGCCAACAATTAAGGGAGCACTTTTCGCAAGGTGTGGAAGCAATCAGCAGCTCAATGCCCGCAACCATCGAAGACCATTGGTCTGCTGTGAAAAATGTTTTTACATCTGGTGCTGAAAGAATTGTCGGTCGATCGCAGGGAAGACATAGGGCGTGGCTTTCCGAGGATTACCCGGAGACGGATTGACGAACGAAAACAGCTGAAAGCTCGCGTTGCAGCTATCCCAGCAGCAGGGAGAAGCGAGCTAGAGTCCCTATATCGCATGAAGATGAGAGAAGTTCAGCGTAGCGTGAAACGTGACAAGCGCAACTACATCAACGCGCTGGCTACAGAAGCAGAAGAAGCTACACGGAGGACCGTCTACAGAATCACGAAAGAGCTGACAGGTGGTCGCAGCTCCAGCCAACACCCAGTGAAAAGTCTAGACGGCTCCTTGCTCATTTCGGATGAGGACCAGCTCAAGAGATGAAAAGACCATTTTGCTACGGTTTTGAACCGTGTATTCGCTAGCGATATGCTCCCAAATCAGACTGAGATGTCCGAGGTGAGAAGTTCCCGAATACGCACCACGACTCCCAGTAAAGATGAGATCATTACCGCGATCAAGGCACTCAAAACCAACAAGGCGGTAGGACTTGACGGTATTCCAGCAGAGCTCTTACGAGCAGCGCCAACAACATCGGCTGAGCTTCTGCTTCCACTTATAGATAGAGCTTGGGAAGCTGAGAGCTTTCCTAACGAGTGGAAAAACGGAATGATCATCAAGCTTCCTAAGAAAGGAAATTTAATGGAGTGCGGAAACTGAAGGGGTATCTGCGTGCTGCCTGCTGTAGCTAAGATAATAGCTAAAATCATCCTGGAGCGAACATCTCGAAGACACACTCGATGCCGAACAAGCAGGTTTCCGCTCTGGATCCTCCTGTGCCGACCACATCAACACCCTACGGATCATCATCGAACAGTGTGTTGAATATCGATCGCCACTGCACCTGCTGTTCATCGATTTTGAGAAGGCGTTCGATAGTGTCAACAGGGAGTTTATTTGGCGTGCCTTAAGCAGGAGAGGCATTCCCGATAAACTAATTGCTATTATCAAAGCTACATATGAAGGCTCCAAATGTCACGTTCTGCACAGGGGAAGGTTGTCTAAGGAATTTGAGATTCAAAGTGGGGTAAGACAAGGCTGTATCCTTTCACCAATATTATTCCTATTGGTGATTAACGATGTGCTTCATGCAGCTTTGTCGACGGGAAACGGAGGAATTCGATGGACTCTTACATCTCAACTGAAACATCTTGACTACGCAGACGATGTATGCTTACTCTCCCACAGTATTATGGACCTCCACCAAATGACAGCAGATGTGGAGAAGGAGGCAGGCGTCGTCGGGCTGAAAATTAATACGGCAAAAACTAAAATTATCAGCCTTGGAACAAACTCATCGGCTCAAATATGCATTGCTGGACAACCGGTAGAGAGAGTAGAGGATTTCCAGTATCTTGGAAGTATTGTCTCGACCGATGGTGGAACCGAACTGGATATAGCCAACAGGATCGCCAAAGCAAAGTCCGCGTTCGGGATGTTGTCCAAAATATGGCGAAGCAATGCAATCAGTTTGGGCACCAAAATAAAACTGTTCCGCTCCAACGTTGAATCCATGCTGCTATATGGTTGCAGAGTGACCACTACTATCACCAGGAAGCTGCAAACGCTTGTTAATAGGTGTCTGCGCAATATATTAAGGATTTTCTGGCCCAATCCTATCTCTAATGAACACTTTTACGAGAGAACGGGTCAGGAACCAATAGGCACAACTATCCGGCGGAAGTGGCAGTGGATTGGTCACACGTTCCGAAAGGGTGACAGCTCCATAGCGAACCATGCTATGCAATGCAACTATCTAACTCAGGATGGCAGAAGACCTGGCGGTCCGAGGATAACATGGCGCAGAACAGTCGAGAAGGAGGCACGGCAGTTGGGGAAAAGTTGGGGAGAACTCAGACACATTGCCAGAAACCGTACACGATGGCGCGAAGGCGTAGTAGAGGCCCTAGGACCCACAAGGGGATACAGGACATAGGTATATCATCGTTTTTAATATACTGCGGTGCTTGGACAATTTCTCTTAGCTGGTAACGTGGTAACTGTCTGAGTCCTTTACGTTTACTTTCCCTTTGATGTTGTTGAGCGATGTTACTTCAAAATCGGATAGCAACAGAGGTTTGAGAATAGAATGCAGTTTATTATAGTCTGCAATTCCGATTATGTTTATTGGTGGCGGTGTTCGTACCTTAGATCGTGGATTTTTTTCGGTACATGTGTTTATTTTGTCATGTTATTCATTATCTTCTCCCTTATTTTGCGTGTTTTCTTGCTTCGTTACCATTTCGGGAGAAGAACCAGCATTTCGTTTCTTAACTGGACGTTCTTTTAGAATCCAGTTGGTTTCCCGACTTAGTTCTTCTTCATCCGTTTGATAATCAGTGTTATCGAGGACGTTTGAACTCGCAGCAGACTCATTCCTAGGTTTCGGTATATCCTTAAAGGCTTTATTTTCTGCTTTATTTTTATTTTTTATTTTCTTTTCTTAGTTCTTCGCAGAGAAGTTCCATTTTACTTAGCCTGGTTCGAAGCTCCATATTTTCGTCCGTAAGGCTTTGAATTTTCGCTGAAGTCCGTTGATCATGCGCCGCGTTCCGCACGTTTTTATGGTAGATCTTGATGGTGGAGATATAACTACCCTAGTACCTTTTTAAAAGGGTAGTACTTTTTTACTAAACAAAAAAAAGATCGACACAATTATTCCATTGCTTGTCTGCTTGTACACTGCGGCTATCTAGTTCACAAATGTCAAATATGATTGACGTACGATGCCATTTGCAAAAATTATAACACCTTCCGATAGGATGATTAATTTTGCGCCACCTTGTATAAACCCCGGCCCAGTGCTACCATTTTCCCCTTAGTCTAATGCAGCTTCGGATGCCGAGCTTTCGAAACATACGAGTATCTACGTCTATTGAAAAAGAATTCAGTATAGTTTTCAGAGCTGTCATAAGTGTTGGCTCTCGGTTATGATGAATTTTCTTAGCCCATCTTTGATAGTTCTCCTTAGCCAAGAGCAGCAGTAGAAGCTTTCGTTGAAGTTTTAAGAACCTCTATGGAAAACCCATCCCTGTGGACTAGGGGGCTTGATATGTTAAGGTACTTGATATAAGATTCAATGAATATCTGCAGCAAGGTAGTAGTCCGACTCATAGTTAACCTGTATGGATGGGAATCTGGATTTGACATATACTCGCTTTTACTAAATCCTCAGATCTCCACGAGTTGGTGTGTTGCTTCGATTTTCAGTTTAAATCTTCAAAAAGAACTCCCAAAATTCTCAAGGTATCTAAATAGAACCTGACCTACAGCACTGTTCTTCAAAAATTTAAATATTTATCCTTCGCTCATAAATATATGTGTGTCTTCGGTCATTAAAATAGAAGAGTACATTTCTATGGAAATTTTAGTAAAAAAAAAAGAAGATTTTATTATCTTTCCAATTGACAAAAGCCTTCTGTTCCCTTCCAGCACATCAAGCGAACACAAAACGTGCTCAACACAAAGGATTATGAAATTATTATCTCTTCTGCCGCTCCTTTGATTTTGTGAATTTCATCTTTTTTATCGCGCGACACATGCGTATACATAGTCATCCCAATTTATGAAACTCCCAACAATACACAAATATTGTCAACATTAATAAAAAAAATCCTTGAAGGACACAATAGATGGACTGTCGACTATGCTATCACAATATACTCGTAGGTACCACGGGCGGGCGAACTCATTCACTGGGAGATCACTCCTCTTCTATGATACGCATACCATGGCCTGACCATACCCTATCCCTGATAATATATTTTATTTTTTATTTTAACTGCATTTTAAACTGACAGATGAATGACCACACACCATGTCAATTTTTAGTAGGACACGAATTTATGGGCGTGTAATCCGTTGTTTGTGTTCATTCGTCCTTTTTTTTTTTGGTTGCCATGCCATTGAATTTCCAGAGAAGTGAAAATTAAGTGAGCATTTATTTTTGTCACCCGATCTTCTCCAGGTAGAGATGCATAGATGCTGCGGCTTCGATAAGAGTTGTGCCCTTCTCTAGTAATAATGGGGCTGTCTTGATGCAGCCATAAATAACATCTCTGGGCATGCGGCTGCATGCCGCACGATGGAATTTCACTTTTTATTTTTTTGTTTTTGGGGGGGAAGAAAAAATAGAACAGAGGGCCAGAGTATAGATAGGTTTCTATCTATGGGACCAAAGTTCGGTATTTCACCACAAAAATCAAAACGTTTCGTTCAAGTTCGTTTTTAATCGGTCATTTAGATTGGAGCGGAAATAAAAGAAACAAAAACGCAATCAAGGGGGGAATACCGCCTTCGATATGGTTTCAATATTCATTGTTCTAGATAACATCGTGGGGTTCCAATCGCCCGCCGCACCGTTGTCACCTACTGAAGGTTTCAAATTACAAAATTCAAATTGTTGACCAATGTAGCAATGCCAGACGAGTATCTAAGGGTATCTGTAGAAGTATCCAAGGGTATCGGAGGGACCACCAAAGTGTTAAATGGTTTATCGGGATTTTATCTCTCAAGTATATTTGTTGCAAGAAGTAACATGGCTAGTGGCAGATACCATATATGGATTTGGATGCAAGAGGCACAACTACAAATTGTCTGTGACAAGTTTTTATTCAAATTCAAGTGGTGTATCCGTTGTATCTGTGGCTTTTTATGACACTTAGTGGCATGAGTTTTATGGCATGTAACCGACAACGATGAATAGGTATTGTATCTAATTTTGTATCTGGCGTGAAAGGTAAAGTGAGGAAACGAACTGTTTGACTTTTGGGAAAAGTTTCGGGAGTTGTTAATGGTGTGAATTGCTGTGTGAAAGATTAAGCTGAAAGGGCGTTGAAATTGTGCTAAGAGGTGGAAAATAATGCGAGAGCACGGCCAAATGAGGCAGATAGAGATGTAACGAAGATATTTTCCTGCGCTATGTATACTTTGGGATCCGATTGGTGACGCTAAGCGCCGCCCGATACATGCTAAATAAATCTTATAAAACAATGAAAGCTAGTTCATCTGAACCGGCGATTTTAGCACAGTTTGAGTACTCCTTTTAGATGAAATGTTCACCCAAATTACATATGCCGAAAACCTTATATTGGTGAGGTAGGTGTGGTGGTTCTTCTTATAAAAGAAGAACCCAATCAGCATTATGTGCCATTTTGATACCACAAAACTCGTGTACCTGGATGTAAAAGGTGTGTTGGTGGGGAGTCTCTAGATCCAACTTGCGGAGTTTAAGAAGATTATTAAATCTTTAAGTTTTTTCTCTGAGACTTCCTCAAGGGAATCGAAAAAGGATTTTCCTAAAGCTCGTTGTCTGGCCCTAGCTTGTGCTGAAACGGCATATAAAAAGTGGATAAGGGTTTCCTTCTCTGTTGCGACATTGCAACTGCGACAGTGTGTGTTGTGTGGGATACCTAGTTTAACTGCATGGTCTCCTAAAGGCGAAGTCCCTACGCGTTCTGTTTAAGAAGTCGGTTGTTTTTGCTTTGTTGTAGTTTGGCCATATGTTTCTAGATATGACACAGTTTGTTAGCCTGGTCCGTCTGCGGTTGGCTTTGGCAAGCGAAATCTGAACTGATTCCGCAAAAGAGCTGTGAAGGGCTGAGCTTTGCCTAGCCAGTTCATCCGCAAGTTCGTTTCCATAAACGTTGCTGTGCCCTGGAACCCAAATCAGGGTTACCTTGAATTGGATATCTAGCGAGGCTAGCTCATTTTGGCATTCGAGCACCAGCTTGGAGTATATAGTAACTGAGGCAATGGCTTTGATGGCTGCTTGGCTATCAACAAAAATAGCGATCTTTTGCCTTGGTCTTATAGTTATTAGCATGTGTTTTGATCTGACGACAGGCTTCCTGGATAGCGAGTACTTCTGCCTGAAACATAATGGCAGAATCCAGAAGCCTATATGATTTAGAAATGCTTAATGATTACATGTGGAATGTGGAATGATTTGGAAAACATATCCATACCGACTCCACAGTTCATTTTTGAATTGTCTGTGTAGCTTGTTACGTACCGAAATCCTTAATGATCTGTCCATCTTGCCTGCGGAGATGGTCTTGGTAGTATTTAAATGCAAATACACATATTGGTGAAGTTCAAATGTTTTTTAAAATATAATTTTTGTCGAAGAAATATGTATAGATCTGAGTCTAAAGCTAAGCAGAAAGTAGATTTGTTCCTTCTATGGGTTGAGACATCTCAGCTCTATTCAGTTGCTGCTTCCGTCAGTTGATTGTTAGCAGACATTTTGTTTACATATTTTGATGCTAGCTAAGTTTTGTATCCAAACTGTATGCATTTCGTACGTAAATATATGTTTGGTTCCATACGATACTCTGTGGAGAGGTTTAGTTCAGTTTTAATAGCTTTCCCCAACCTGCACTTAATGCCATGCCAGTTTCCAATGGGATAATTATTGCGGTGTGCCGCTATAGACGCATACGCCAACCAAGGCTTCTGCCTTAAAATTGAACAGCGCACCTGACTTCACTCAAACTATATCAGAATAAACTGGCATTAATATCGCAGAGCGTATACCAGTGGATTAGATTAGAAAAGACTTTATTTAGCAAATTCAGAATACATATTACACGGTACATTGTCTTTAGTGACCTGGTATAGAAACCGTCGGTCAGACGTATACCAGTATATGCAGGGCATATGCAGGGCTACTCGAGGAATCTTTTTGAGAAAAAAGTAAGTGGTCTTAAGTTCTTGCAATAAGATCTCAATACCGCGCAAACCTTACCCATCTATCACATTTGCTTTCGAAATCGCTGACCAGTTAGGGTTCATGGAAGATTTCAATGGGATCTTGAATTCCGCATGCAGAATTATACTGGAAAGATATTTATAGGCTGTTCTTCCATTCTTCCTCAGCTACTGACTCCCATTTATAAGAAGAAGTCCCCAGACCAGTCCAGAGAGATATCAGACTTAATCCAACCATCAATTCATAGAAAAAGAGATGGCATTTATAACGCGTCTTGCGCACTATGTGACCAAACCATCAAAACGTAGATATTTCTGTTTGAAGAAGTTACTGCTCAATACTGAGTTCCTCGCATACTTTGGTGTTTATCATTCTACGATCTTTATGAGTTATTCCAACGACACCATAATCCACGATTGTATTCTTACGGTCTTACTTAATTAGCTGGCGCTACAGTTCGGGGTGAACCTGGGCCTCAACCAACAAGCCTCTCTATTTAGCTCGGTCTTTCGCTAATTGCCTCCAGTTGCGCACTCCAAGTTGGTCGAAGTCCCCTTGAACTTGTACGCGGCACCTACGACGAGGAGGTCCTTTACTGCGCCGTCCCTCGGGGTTAGATTCGAAGACTCTGCGGACCGAAGCGTTGGTGTCCATTCGCTCTACATGTCCTAGTCCAATACGCAGTTTTTTGACTAGGTCGATGTCGCTGTACAGCCCGTATAGTTCGTGATTGAATCTTCTCCTTCGAAACCCGTCAACGTAAACGGGACCGAAAATCTTACGAAGAATTTTTCTCTCGAAGCGACCAAGGATATCTTCATCCTCTTTTAATAAAGCCCATGTTTCAGCGCCGTAAAACAGGACTGGGATGATCAGGGTCTTATACAGAGTCTCCTTAATTGTTCGAGATAGGGCTTTAGTGTTGAATTGCCTTATAAGCCCAAGAAAACAGCGATTGGCAAGCGTTATTCTTCGCTTGATTTCCGCGCTGATCTTGTTTTTTAGAGTTTATAGCAGAGCCAAGGTAGACAAAGTCCCTTACTATCTCGAAGTTCTAACTGCCCACTGTGACGTTCTGTCCAATTCGTCGGTGTTGGCTTTCCCTTCTTGTTAACAGCATATACTTGGTTTTGCCCTCGTTTATCACTAAACACATTTTTGGCCGCTTCCGCCTCAATGCTTGCAAACGCACCGGTTACAGCCCACTGAGTTCTTCCAATAATGTCTATATCGTCGGCGTATGCAAGCAGTTGTACAGACTTGTGAGAGATTGTGCCTCCGGTGTTAGCTTCTTACGGTCACTACCCAGATTTCAGGATTATAGGTGAGAGTAGAAACATATACCGAGTTGAATTTAAACTCATAACTTGGCCCTCCTTTACTCGTGAATAAGACCCCGAGATACTTAAACTTATCCACATACATACATCTGCGGCAGATCGTTAGATACAGCCCTCCATCGGGACGTATCGAGCATAGAAATATCCCTCCACTTCAAGGAGTTCACTCTTAGGGCGTTCAACAACGAAACCTGTAACACGATCCTGAACAGTCTGCGCAGAGCTCATTTCAACACCGGCCTCTGCAACTGGATTGCATAGATGCTTCAATCAAGGATTATATTTTCAACGCAAGGAGATGTAACCATTCGGAGAAGGGTCTACAGAGGAGCACCCCAAGGTGGAGCTTTGTCCCCGCTAATATGGTTCCTTGCGGTGGATGAGATCTTGATAATACTGAAGGAAAACGGCTTCAACGTGATGGACTATGCAAACGATGTTGTTATCCTGTTTCGGGAAAATTTCATCCAGTTCTAAGTAAAAGGCCCAACTTCGCACTACAAGTAGTGGATAACTGGGTCAGCAGCAAAGGGCTGGGAGTGAACCCTTCAAAGACGGAGGTACTTCTTTTCACTAAGAGGAGATCAATTCCTACCTTCCGAGCCCCAAATATCGGTGGCATTGAACTAATTATCTTAAGTTCAGTTCGATATCTGGGAGTAATTTTAGATTCCAAACTAAACTGGAAATAAAATATTGCCGAACGTGTTAAAAAAAAGCAAGCGTAGCTTTCTACTACTGCAAAAAGGCATTCAGTAATACGTGGGGCTTCAAACCAGCTGTGGTGTACAGGATATACACGGCGGTTGTAAGACCTATTCTCACACATGGCTCACTAATATGGTGGACGGTACTTGAGAAGCAATACCAGCTTTCAAACCTCACCAAAATCCAGAGAGCGGCGTGCATCGGAATCATGGGATCAATGAGAACAAACCCAACAGCGGCAATGGAAACCATGCTTAGTTTCGTTCCGCTTGACATATACTGCAGCAGTCTGGTGGCAAAAACCGCTGTAAGACTGAGTGAAGGCCGATTGTGGTCATCGAACCTTTGCGGCCATGACCCCATTCTGTCCCGATGGGGGACCACCAGTGGATTGACGGAAACTAATCACATGAACCGAATGCTAGCATTTGAATAGAGATTCACTACAAGAATTCCTGACAGAATATACTGGAAGAACCGAAGAACCATGAAGAAAAAGGAGTTGGCTTTCTATACTAGATGAACGTTGGCACGGGAGCCGGAGTTTATTGTGAAGCCCTAGGAATAACCTACTCTCTCAGGGCCATAGCGGCCGCCCTACAACAAGAAGAGATCAACCTCTCTGGTAAAACTTAGTCATTATAACGCACGGGTCATTTCTGGCATAATTACTGGACATTGTGGCATTGGCGTTCACGCGGAGTGACTCGGTGTGCTGCATAACGACTATTGCAGAAGTTGCAGGGACGAAGAAGAAATTGAATCTGTTCGTCACCTATTGTGTGACTGTCCTGCTCTATCCGTCAGAAGAATGAGGACTCTTAGTAGTTACTTCTTCTCGGAGCTTGGGGACTTGGGTAAGGTTGAGCTGATGGACCTCCTGAGATTCATATCACTTTCTGGGTGGTTCTAACAGCGGACTTTCTTTACAGCGGGTTAAATGATTGGGCACCCGTACTGCTGGTCTGAGTGAGCAGTGACTCTGTGTCACAAGGCACCCATCTACCTAACTTAACCTAAACATATCCACAAGTTTCATGGGACTTCAATAATAAGCAGAGTGGGCGTTTTGAAATGACCATTACTTCTGACTTATTCATCCGCGAAGAGAAGATGACTAATTTTTAAATCTGCTTATTTCAAAAATGCTCTGCCACGGCTGTGCTATAACATTCAGTCTATATATTTAATGAAGAGGAGAGGTGACCCAAGCGGAGTCCAACACATGCAGTGAAAGGTGTTATTTTAACGCTGGTTATCCAAACACAGCTTCTGCGGTGTGTACACAAAAACCTAATGACCTTAACAGGTCACAATCGATGCTATACTCCTGCGAAATATTACAGAGTTTGCTGCGAAAATTCTGATAATAACAAATGCAGCTAGAGAAGGGTCTTGCACATTCCCAGGCCCTCTGCAAAATCATTCTGAGGCCGATAGAGCTTCTACCGGGACAAAACTCACATTGTTAGGTCGCTAACTTAGACTCAACCACAGCCCTGAAATGCGTTTATAACAACTTGTCCCTCTTTTCAAAAACAAATCAATCAACCAATTAATGACACATGAGATCTAATTAATGCTCTCTCTAAATAAAGCCTTAAGCATTGCCGGATTTCATCCATCTATCACGGTGTACCTCTCTATCATGAGTATCTTGACCTCAAGCAACTGAGCTACAGGCGCTTTAACCAATTCATTCAGGGATGGCTTCCCTTTCCTTTCAGTTCTTCGGCAGACCATAAAGCAATCGTTAACCTTTTTGCAACATTCTTCAGCGAGTCGAATACTGACCACTTGCATAAATTTGACCCAATTCTCAGTTGAAATAACAACAGGTACGGTTCTTGAAAAGATCAGTAAGATCGAGGATGAATATTCCCCTGGCTCTGACGGCCTGCTAAAGAAAATGAACGTCTTCTCGCAGCACCTTAGAGCTCTTTTTCAATTTTCCCTATCGTAGTCTGTTTTATTTCATCAAATAGTTTACCTTAAATTCAAAGCCCCCAGGTTTCCACCCACCATATTTAGAGAAACGCCATCGTTAATTCTTCTTCAGATGTACAGTGTGCAACTCCATTAACGCCATCTACGGGGTTTCTCAATGCAGTTATCGTGTACCACTGGTCTCTGTCTCAATAACAAATGATATCATGGTCTTCGCTTAAAGGATTTTATCTATCAATATACGTGGTTGACAAGGAAATCTTTAATATAACATATTCTCTTTCCCATCAGATTCGGTCTTATAGATTGCAGATTGTTGAAGAGGTGGGATTAGGTCACATTATCACTGCGGCCACATTGGGCCTATTGTGATTTCCTCTGATCTTAAAGCTCACTCAATATACCCAATTTGGTGATGAACTCTACTATGCTTTTGAGTGAGCTTGCAGATAGGTCTTCTGTTTCGAGGTAGAATTTACTCAAATAACGATGACGTGTTCTGATTAGATAGTTACAGTGACATAAGATGTGTTCCTGCTGATTCTTCGTCTTCGTTACACATTCTACAGATGCTGTCTTGTGCTATTCCCATAGCTATGAGATGTTTTTTCACTCGATAGTCAGTCGCCTGTAAGGAAACCTGTGGCTTTTCGAATCTGACTCCTAGTTAATTCTAGGAGTTGTTTCGTTCTTTTGAGGGAAGTATTTGATCATTGCAAAAGTTCGTGCCCGATCTTCATACGTGGCGGAAAGTTTGCGGTATGACGCAACCATTGTTTATTTTATGGACTTGTTGTATACCAATGGATAGGTCGTGGCATCGGAAGTCATTTTATCGCTAGACCCCGTTGAGTGTTAAGTCAAATTGTGTGTGAAAAATATTTCTAAAATGGAGAAGGAAAAGTTACACCTTCGCCATGTAATGTTGTACGAGTTTCGAAAAGGAGTGAGTGTTGGAACTGCAACAAAAAATATTCAGAGCGTTTATTCGGATCGTGCTCCTGCTCTTAGGACCGTTAAAAAGTGGTTTGGTAGATTTCGTAACGGTGATATGGACCTTGGACGATCAACCCCGCCTTCCGAAATTGATGACGACATTTTGCGAACCTTAGTAAAAAATAAGCCGAAGATTTCAACTGAGGAGATTGCTGAGAGGTTTAATATTGATCAATCGTCAGCATTTCGTCATTTAAAGAAGCTTGGATTCACTTCCAAGCTCGATACGTGGGTGCCGCATTGTTTGACCGAAAAAAATAAGTTGGACCGCGTCTTCGTGGCTATATATCTGCTTAGACGCCATGAAAACGAACCTTTCTTGGATCGAGTTGTAACAGGTGACGAAAAGTGGATTCTGTACAACAACGTGCAGCAAAAAAGAAGCTGAAAACAAGCAAATGAAGGTGCAGAACCCATGGGAAAGCTGGCTTACATTCAATGAAGGTACTATTATCTGTTTGATGGGATTCCAGGGGTATCATTTTTTCGAGCTTCTTTCACCTGGCGGAACAATCACGGCGAATAAGTACTGTGAGCAACTCTCTAAGCTTAATGAGAAAGTTGAAGAAAATCGTCCGGTTTGGTAAATCGAAAAGGCGTCATCTTCCATCATGATAACGCCAGGCCACATGCCACATGTCGCCCGACAAAAGCTGCAAAAACTTCAGCACCCACCGTATTCCCCAGACCTTGCTCATTCAGATTTTCATCGGTTTGAATGGAAAGAAAGCTGTCGAAAACTACCTTACGACATTTTTTGAAGGAAACCCAAGCAGTTTTTATGAAAACGGAATCCGCAAGCTTGTAAAACGTTGGGGGACAATTGTAGAAAATAATCGGTTAATAAAATTGTTTTCTTTAAAGCGTAATCGCTTGTGTTTCATTATCAAATCGGGCACGAACTTTTGCATTGATCCAATATTTGGCAGAAAAATCTTGGCTTGTCTATTACCTTCAGTTTCCATCCAGTAATGAGGCGCTTTTTCGGTTAGCCAATCTTTGATACAGCTTTTTGCCGTACTCACTAGTAATCCGCAGAACGGTCTTGGCATCATAAAGTTTGACCCAGCTGCTGTTCTGTCTAGCAGGTCAGCTTTACATTTCCTTCATATCCGCTGTGTCCTGGCACCCAAATGAAATGAACTCCGTTTGTGCTAGCTATTAATATGAGTAGTTGGAGGCAGTCCCATACTAGTTTGGATACAGTTTTATAAGCCTGAATTGCCAGCAGAGCTATCTTTGCTATCTAAAATAATATAAATGTTCTTGTTGGTTAAAGATCTGTTTATATTTTCTCTGATGCATAGTTCTATAGCGAATACTTCGGCTTAGAATACGAAGTTACTTTTTTCCATGCACGAGTGAATGAAGGTTAGATTCGGTTTTACTACAAAGCGATCTGAACGTTTTGCAGATGGTGTAGATACATATAAATTCCTACAGCTGAATGTCAGTAAATGTAAAGTTATTACCTTCTTCCGAAAGCGTGAATATACTTACCAAGTCTGGTTCACCTATCAAGATACACTTTCTCTACGTATTGAAGCTGTGCAGCGTAGGTTAATCATTTAGCCCTACGTGATCTCTTGTGGGCTGACAGATATGACTTGCCCCTGTACGAAGATCGGCTAAAACTGATCAGCTTTCAAACTCTAGAAAAACACCGCCAAGTAGCTGACATACTCTTCTTGCAGCAATTGTTGTCTGGTACAATTGATTCCCCCGATCTAAAAGGTTTACCTGAACACTAATCCTCACAACCTTAGCTCGATAGCCCTCTTTCCTCTCGCTCTCTAATTCAATCATTACATCCAATTTGATTTATCCTTTATTTGCACCCAAGATTTGCATTTCAATAGATCTACCCTTCAACCTCTCTATAATTACCCCTAGCTTGAACATTTTTAGTTTTAAGTCTCCCTCAAATTTCAAGTTCAGCTTTAAGTTATTAGTTAAAAGTTGCTTAATATATAAACACCAGCGGATCTGCCAACTTTGAGTGATTTGGTCACCAAGCCGGTGGATCTATTCATCCCAACTATGTAAATTGCTTTCTAGCAGAGAACCATTAAAGTTAAAAAAAAAAATATTAATCCTGTCGTTGTTCTCAGTTAATACAGATTTTCATAAATATGCGGAGTAACATAAGTTTATTTTGTAAAAATAAAAACAATACATTACATACTGAAAAACAAATAATCTGCATAAATAAACAGATAACAAAAAAAAAAATAAAAAATATTTAAAAATTCATGAAGATTTTTTTCCGTGTACCTTTTACTGGAGTGCCTACTGGTATGCAACGAAAAATATGTGTCCCATGTAAAATGATTATCAAAGTTATTGCATACTTTTAGCTGCGTTGAGAACAGAATTCATCATCTTCAGTAACTCGAACATCTTCAAGTTCGTCCGATGAATCCCTAGAATTAGAACAAAGGAAACTAAAAATATAGATCCAGGACCTTGGATTGCGTACTTTTCTTCAGAAACATCACTCAGGTCGCCATAATCTATAGGTTTTCGACACAAGCAGCACATATTGTCCAATTCTGCATAACAGTCAGCACAGTACATTCCTCTGCATCCAACCTGTTGGCACTTTATTGCAGTATCATCGCTAGATAGAAATTAATAAGCTTTCCACTGAAATCAAGTTGATGTGCTACTTACCCTTTCAAAGGAGTTCCACAAATGTTGCACGACTCTACATTGCCGGTACCAAGGAGTTTGCGAAAGATCCAAAACCTGCTTGCGACGTGAGAAGGTATTTTTAATGTTTCCGTCTTTCGTTACAAGTTACCTGTCTGTTTTCGCCCTCAGCCAGTCTATGAACGAATAGGCTTCGACGCCATTATCCTTGAGCAACTTTCTTCTGGCTTGCCTTCGGGCAAATTTTATGAAGGTTGCTGCAAAATATATCTTAAGGTGAATCAATCTCTGTCTACTGTTCACTCACTTCTCTTCATCAAGATATGCTTATACAGCCATAGAGCTCGCTCTTTAGCCCGGTCCGGGTAATAAGCAGCCATAATGACTTGACGCAGTCTCAGTCCATATGGCTGAAGGAAAAGAAACAGCCACGCGAAGAAGGTTACAATTCCTACAAATTATTATCTAGCAGTAGGACGTAGATTCCATTCCACAGATACTAACCTATTTCCCAATATCTATAAAAGTTTGGCACTTTTGGAATCGGCAAACATGGCTTTGGATCGATTTCATAGTTCTCCGTCAACGGCTCGAACGCATGAACGATTCCTCTGAATATGTCCGCTGTATAACCGCCACCGGAAATGTTAACAGTAAGGAATGGTGGCACTGCAAAGGAAACACAATAAGCTGGGATTTTTCGTTTCGAAAATATCCCAATTTATCTACCATCCAAACCAGCTTCCTGTCGTCCATAGAACAATATCATAGACAACAACCAATACAGGGAATAGTCAGTTAAGCAGATACAAAGCAATTGTATCGTTGATATCGTAAGGAACATTATGGAGCGGGACATTTTCAGCAGTTCTGCTCGAACAAGGGTAGGGGATGTTATCTAGAAGAAAGTTAATCTTACTGGGAGCTCGGCCGTGTGTAACTTGGTCTAATTGAAATTGTATGGAGCCAATTGGGTAAAATGTATACAGAGTTGGTTAGATTTATTCACGACGATAGCGACACAATTTAGTCACCAGTTGACGCACAGCCTAAGTGTTTAATTTGAATTTTTTACCATGACGTATTTGCGGCGTTCTTTTCGTTTCAATGGAAGTGCTAGTTCCTTTCCCATTTTCTCCCGTTGAGTATTGATGGCAATGAAGTGTTTGTTAATGAAGTGGTTGTCAAAGCGGTCACTTCTGAGGTATTTGCTTTTGTAGAGAAGCGCCCTGAGAAAATAAAGTAGAGCATGATTAGTTGGACTTGTTTAACCTGTGATAAGATGTAAGTAATCACTAGGTTTAAAGGTACGATACTATAGTTTGACAAAATTCCAAACTTGATGCTCTTCAATGTCAAACGATGTCACACAGGAGGTCGGTTCGCGTACTTTCCGAGCCAAAAACTAATCAATTGTCAAATATGACATGATGAGAGTAAAAAGTTTCAGAGAGCGGGAAATCTAAGCAAAAATGCGCGAATGAAAAGCGATTCATTTCGAGCCATCTCGATGCAACTGTCATTTAAAAAAATTATAAAGAACAAATTAAACTCGTGTGAAATCCAACAGATTAAGTTAAAAAGCAAATCTTTTGGTAGAATATTCACACATCACAGCATTTTCTTCAAGATACTTTGCATCTATTTTGTATGCCTGTCGACTTTTGGAAATGGAATGAAAAACTCTTTGACTCATTTGACAATCAGCTGATTCCACTTGGCAGTTTTTACGTTCGTGCCGGCAGAAATTCTTCGAGCACATTTACGCACAGAGGGAAAATACTCGCTTCTCGTTACTTATCAATTTTTCTCTTTATCTGTCATATTCGCTCAATACGGGAATACATTTCGAGCACTTTAGAGAACCTTAAAGCACCTTAAAGCGCTTTAGATTGTGTACGCGAATGGACCGTAACCGTAAAATTTTCGTTGTCAGCCGTTTGACAGCAAACGAGAATTTAATTTTTTACGGGTGCAAAATGAGTGTCAAATCGATGGGCACCGTTTGACACCGTCTAACTGTTTGAAATTTTATGAAAATCAAAGTGCCAAATGGATCAAATGATCCACAAGGATGGAGATCCCCTCAACTGCGACAATTATAGAGGCATCAGTCTCTTTAACATTGCATACAAGATCTTTTCTGCGATATTGTGTGAACGCCCGAGACCTCTCATCAACAGCCTGATTGGCCCCTATCAGTGCAGTTTCAGGCCAGGAAAGTTCACCATCGATTAAATCTTTCACACTTTGGCAGATCAAATCGATGCTCATCATATCTTTATCGAAGAGCTCTTAAGAGAAGAGTTATATAGAGCCATGTCTAATTTTGAGATCCCTGCCAAACTTGTTCATCTATGCAGGATGCCGATGGAGAACGCTCGCTGCTCCTTCAAGGTCGGTAATGATCGCACCGAGACTTTTGATATCAAAAAAGGTTTTAGAAAAGGTGACGCGCTGTCATGTGACTTCTTTAATATTGTACTTGAACGCATTGTGCAGAATTTGCAAGCCAACACCAGAGGCACAATTTATCAATAGTTCGTACAACTGCTTGCATACGCCGACGATATTGATATTATCGAAAGAACTCAGCGGGCTGTCACCGGTGCATTTGCAAGCATTGAAGCAGAAGGGGCCGAAATGGCACAATGGGCAGCTATAACTTCGAGGTAGTAAGAGACTTTGTCTACATTGGCTCTGCTATCATGCTAATCAAGCGAACAATAACTCCTGGCAATATTTTTTTTTGGGCTAATAAGGCAAGCCATATCTCGATCAACTAAGGACACTGTATATAAAACCCTGATCAACCGAGTCCTGCTTTACGACGCTGAAACATGGACTTTAGTAAAAGCGGATGAAGATATCCTTCATCTCTTCGAGAATAAAATTATTCGTTAGATATTCGGTCCCATTTGTTGAGGGGTTTCGGAGGAAGGGATTAAATGACAAACTGTATGAGCTGTACAGCGACATCGACCTAGTCAGATAATTGCGTATTGTATGCCAAGTCTTCGAATTTAACCCAAAGGGACGACGCAGTAGAGGGCCTCCTCGCTGTAAATGGCGCGCAACTGGCAATTAGCTTAAGATCGAGCTAAATGGAGAGGCTTGTTGGTTGAGGACCAGTTTCACAACGAACTGTAGCGACACCTAAGTAAGTAAGTAAGTAGTTGATAGGCTGAAGAAGAGAAAAGGGATTATCAATTTTTGGAGCTCATTGGAATCGCGCAGTTGCGACCAAAGCTGTGAAATATTGGCGTTGGCGATGGAGTTAGGTGACTATGCAAACTGTGGATGCGTAAATATTAAAATTGCTCGAATGCCTTCCGTATGTAATTGTGATACAATGCCGGTTCTTCGTCATTTAATTCTCGTAACAATTTTGGTCAAAATACTTACTTTTCGCTGTTCTTGATACTATCCATCACCCAGACAATACGAGGCTTTTGCGTAAGCCGTTTGACACAAGGGTATAGCTGACATTTTTAGAAAATATGTCAAACAGTGCAATATAGCATTTGGAAGCGGAATGTCAAACATTTGTTCAACTAGAATTTGTGCCAAATTCTTGTTATCAAACGTTTGACACTGCATCAGGCAGTAGAGTCTTAGCTTAAGACATATGGGTACACTATTGTGTTTATTTGCAGATGTAGAAAGTATGCGGCTTATCACTGAAATATGTCCGTTGGACCCATACGGCTATTATAAGTCCCGTCCTAGTACATGCGTTGGATGCTCTGGTGGAAGATGGTTTCTTGGCTCTACTCTAGACTCATTGCTGAATCTACCTCCTCTTGATGCTTACATAATGGGAAAAACAATCTATCTTATGCGAGGCGACTTTTAGTATAAGCTTTAGTGACTTTGCCCGACACGACACGGTCTAATGGATATACCATCGGACACAATAATATCAGAACTTCGGTTGTTGAACAAATTTACAGTCAACTTTGCTTGTGTTCAGGACTGGCTTCAGTGAGGACCCTGCTAGGAGTGAATTAGATACAGATGACTCCAAATCGTTCAAGAATCTGATAGAACTTAAGACTTCATTACTCATTAGGCAAACATGCATGTGTCTTCCAAGCCGATACTTATACTATCCTTATGGCCATGATACTGTTAGTAGTGGGTGCAAGTGTGTATCTAGCAATAGCTAGACAGATTCTTGTTTTGGTCCCTTGTCACACTAGGATCATGTCAATCTCGATGAATTTACTAAATCCGGCTTGGAAGAAAAATTCACAGGACATGAATTTGCGTTAGGCTTTTCTTCATCTCCAATGAGAATCTCTTTGATGATGGGTTTCTTACAAGGACAATTGTGTGCGATGTAACTCTTCGAATGCAGGGTACTAAACAAATGCTCCTGAACGTCCCAGCTAAGCTAGGGCCTATTCCGTAACGCAAACTTTGCAAAGCAAACGTTTTGCAAAGCAAGAGCAACAAAGCAGTTGAAACGCCAAAAGCATACGATTGCAAAGCATACTTTCGACGTTTACGAACAAATTATTTGCTTTTTTGCTTTAAAAATAACAATGAACATTTTGAATGTAACTCTTAACACTTTATTGGATGGTTGCAATTATTATATTAAAAAAAATAAAAAAATTGGTTTCAAGAAAACCATTCCTTGTTTATATAAATTTGCAACGGCGTATACCTAAAAATCTGGCGTTTTTTGAGATTATAAACAGTTTTCCGGATCACATCTTTTATAGCCATTTCAAAATGAAAAGAACAACCTGTCAGGTAGGGATAACTTGTATATCCCCACAGCGTCAATTTTTTTTTCTTCCCCTGATAAAATCCGTTTCAAATTTCAATCGAATTGAAATAAGGAGTTTTATCTCCTGGTGCGTCAAAGATCTAGCATTTCTTAAATTACAGTAATTAAATTAATTAGTCTTTTTTTTCTTGTTCTAACTTTTACCTTTCTTCTTCTTCGCACATTTTTTCCTCCAAATCAAACACCGTCCGCAAAGTCAACAAATGAAAAAAGCAACACGATTTTGACATTTGCTTAATTTTGCATATATTTGCAAAAAATATTTGCGCTACTGCGTTTTAGAATTGTTTGCTTTATCGTATATGCATTTCCGAATGATATAGGGCCTATTCGGAAATGCAAACTTTGCGCAAATTATGCAAAGTATATCATTCGGAAATGCATATACTATAAAGCAAACAATTCTAAAACGCAGTAGCGCAAATATTTTTTGCAAATATATGCAAAATTAAGCAAATGTCAAAATCGAGTTTGCTTTTTTCATTTGTTGACTTTGCGGACGGTGTTTGATTCAGAGAAAAAAATGTGAGAAGAAGAAGAAAGGTAAAAGTTAGAACAAACAAAAAAACACTTAATTAATTTAATTTCTGTAATTTAAGACATGCTAGATCTTGGACGCACCAGGAGATAAAACTCCTTATTTCAATTCGATTGAAATTTGAAATGGATTTTATCTCGGGAAGAAAAAAAAATTGACGCTGTGGGGAAAAGTACGCGAAGAAGCTCTTCAAATCAATCCGGAGTTCCGTTATACAAAAGATGAAATTTTTCGTAAATGGAACAATCTGCTATTGACGTACAAGCGAATTAAGGAAAGGAATTCAAAAACGGGACGGGATGCAACAAGGTGGGAATATTTCGAGCTTTTCCATGAAGCTTACGGGAAAAAAACACACATAGATCCACCTAGAAGTTTGTTGATTTCGACTTTGGAAGATAGGTATGCAGATAACCCTGAGACCGAAGATGGTGAGGATTCGCCAGCCTCTACATCGCAGCCATTAGGAAATGCTAAGCGCTTAAAAAGAACAACGAGGAACAACGAAATCATGGAATTCCTAAAAAAAGAGGCTGGTGAGGAACGTAGTCGCCATGAAAAGCAGATGGAAATTGAAAGGGAACGGATTAATATAGTAAAAGATATTAAAATAACATTAGACCGAATTGTCTGATTTTTTTCCAAATAACGACTAAAGGCGCATTATTATGTAACCGAATTTATATGAATTAAGAAGTGCATTGTGTTGCATTTATTAGTTCTTTTTTTGAATAGACAAACAGACAAAAAAGGCATTTTTGTCTTTAATTACATATGTATTATCGGGGTAATCACTATGCTGAAAGCAATGTCATTATAGCATCTCGTTTTTGCCTCGCTTCAGCGCTGGCTCTTGGAGTTTGAACAGTTACTTCTTCTAGATGTTCAAGTGGAGTACCAATGTGATTGTCGCTATCAATCTCCTGATTATGCACATCAGGAGCATGTTCACAATAAATAATATGATTATGCAGAGCTACGCAGGTTGTAACGAAATACTTGGCCTCTAGTAGTTTTAACACTTGCAAAGATTTCAACTATCGAAATTTGTTTTTCAGCATTCCAAATGCTTGTTCAATGCATACTCGAGTAGAGCTTAAGCAAACATTAAACTTTGTTTGATGTTCATTTAGGAAACCCGTTATCACGAAATGGTACCATTAAGTAAGATGCCAATGGATACGCCGAATCTCCTAAGAGATGTGCTCCCTGGGGTAATTGAATTCTACGATTTTCTAGTGCTACCCCTAGTGGGCTATTTCGCCATACAGCAGCATCATGCGTCCTCCCTGGCCAGCCAAAGTATATGTCTGCGAAAATAAATTTAGCATCGCACACAGCCTGCAGAAGTAACAGAATATCATTGCACAGCGGGAGGAAATTATTTTGTACAAATTTACTTGCAATATTACGGAATGCGTTCCATGTCGGTTATAATAGCTGTCACCGTTTCGTGAAGGCTTGGGAATTTGAATGTGCGTGCCATCAATACATCCAACAACATATGGGAATGGATAATTTCTAAGAACATGGAATTCGTCTATCTTCTTGTTCAAATCCACTTCAGTTCTTGGCCACTTTATGAACCTATTTTGATGTCTAGTTATAAGCTTTATAATCTTGATAACAATAGAATGCGAAGTTCCTTGACCAATATTAAACCGATCCGATAAGTCGCGATATGTGCAACCGTTAGCTATTTTCCATAACGTAATGTATAGCGCTGAACACAAATTTAGTCCGGGTCTTCCAACTTGTGTTTTCCAAAAAGGCTCTAAAATAAACTCAAGTTCCTAGAAATAGATTACGGAAAAATTGAAAGGTAAGAAAATCAAGGATATACAAGCTATCCCTACCTGAAAGGTTGTTCTTTTCATTCTGAAATGGCTATAAAAGATGTCATTCGGAAAACTGTATATAATCTCAAAAAAGGCCAGATTTTTAGGTATACGCCGTTGCAAATTTATCTAAACAAGGAATAGTTTTCTTGAAACCCATTTTTCCCTTTTTTTTAATATTATTATTGCAACCATCCAATAAAGTGTTAAGAGTTACATTCAAAATGTTCATTGTTATTTTTTTAAGCAAAAACGCAAATAATTTGTTCGTAAACGTCGAAAGTATGCTTTGCAATCGTATGCTTTTGACTTTTCAACTGCTTTGTTGCTCTTGCTTTGCAAAGTTTGCGTTTCCGAATAGGCCCGCCCATACTTTGCATAATTTGCGCAAAGTTTGCGTTTCCGAATAGGCCCCTACTCATTACTGAAAAGCTTATTTGGCTTTCTATCAAAAATATATAAAAAAAAAACAGTAAAACGAACAAAATAGGGTTTGCTACCTGATTGTACAATAGACCAGTTGCATCTGAGAGCCCCCATTCCTATTGGATGCATTCGGTTTTCAAGGCTCTCGTTAGGGATACCTAGTTGTTAGGCAGTATTTTACGTGTGCCAATTTATTAATGAAATGAAAGCCTGATTCCGCTAGCGACCTAGACTTTTTTTGACACCAAGTGTAGAACCTATTTAAGTCATCATGAAGCGGCGAGAGTCAGCAGAAGATGATATGCGTCTAATGCTCTTCATATTGTCAGCGTAGACGGACAGATCAGAGTCCTTGATGACGCATTGAACAGAGTGCGCAAGATAGCTGGCTTTAGGGATCCCTGAAGGTGATGCAATAGAATCAGATAATGAAAATCTAAAACGGATTCTGTACTGGCGTTGATACAGGTATGAATGAGAGCTCGGTTGAAAATTTGGTGAAGGATTTAATTCAAATTCATTGCCAGCGCAATGTGTTTTCGACATAAATTCACTTCGATTGGCAGTTGTCGATCTGTCCTAAAAGAATCCATGTTGCTTGTTAAGAAATATAGGTTAGCAGTGAAAGAACATTGCATTAGGTTAGCAGTGAAAGAACATTGCATTAGGTATGCATGAGAGTTTAGCCATAGGCTGATAGTTAGGTATTTCACTAAGGTACAAGTGCTTCCACGGTCTAGGGCAAATTTCCTGCGACATTGATAGTAGTCAGATGGTTTACACATTGCTTAAGAACGGGAAGACGACGGGAAGATGGCGGGAAGACTATCAGAGCAAGCTGCCGTCCTTGAGTTTGCTGAACCACTGAATGGATTGTAGTCGTGTCCTTAGAGACTAGAATGACTGCAGAGTTCTCTACGAGTTCTAAGTAGCCACTCCAAACTTTTTACAACTAAAATCCTCTTAAAGATACTACAGCTGTTTCAAGATGCAACAATTGGTTAACTTACTTAATGACCACCAGAAATACCATAAAGCTCCCGATAACTTCCATCCATCCAAATAGTACAAAAAAACCTGCCATTTGGGTTTGTATTTCCGTCATAATGTCATTTCCAACTGTTGTAAGGTTTTTCGTTGCAATTGTTTTGAAGTTGAATTCATGATCAAATTTCACCGAAACATAGAACATCGTCTTGATATCGCTTCCAAACTTCTCAAGCTCTGAAAAGAAAACAAAAATGCATTAGTCTTAATGTCTTTAAAAATCCTTCTTCACACTTACTCTCGGTAACAGTAACGATAATCGAATCGCTTATAAACTCCACTAACTCGCAGATGGCGTCCATAAATTTCACACTATAGCACAGCGCTCGAAATGCTTGAGTCACATTGCACAATCCACCAAGAAGTCCCAACTTTATCCGACAATCCTCCATAGACTTATCGGCGATCTTAATGCAACGATCAAAGGGGGTGCCTAGTTTCTTATTGCACATACTCACAACGTTACCCAACCAATCGAAGGCCTTCTTTATTGCATTTACTGCAGATACAAAGTGCTAGTAAGGACACGAATAATGTGTATCCAACTCACAAATATCCACTATGAGACCTCGAATCCTTCGAAGGACTACCTCAACGTTTTTGAGAACCTTTTTCATTTCCGCCATTGTAAGTTTGATTGCATTCTTTACGGCTATCAATGGTCGCTTCACCAATTCCAACATCTTCTCCAAAGCGCCTTTCAATTGCTCCTGACCGCATGAGATACTTTTTGTCAGAATATCAACATTACGCAGGATGTTCAATGTTGGCCCCGTGGCTGCCAACACAAGAGCAGTTGCAATCAGAACTGATCTCCCTTTCGAGCTGAATAGAATTGGCAGGATCAGTGTTGAGGTGCACCTATAAATAACAGTTCAGGGTTGCATATTTTTGGGGGTGGACGGATCTTCAAACCTGACATTTCGACTGAAAAGCAACAGGCAGCCATAGAGTAGCAATAGCGCTAGAAGTGTGAAAGTCGATTTCCTTTGTAGACCCGGCAAAGGAGGGAAGTAGAAGACAAACCACAGGATTGTGACCGACAATCCAACTATGTAACCGAAGAGTATGCATTTTATGAAGGATTTCCAGGGAAATCTAAAGTTAAAGCTATAAAGAAACGAAATCGAAGTGATGAAACAGACTTACTTCTTAGGTTTTACATCCGGTCCATCCGGTTCTATTGTGGTTTCAGATGGCTTCGGTTCGTCGGGCTCACTTGCTTCTGCAGGTGGCTCTGGTTCATAGGGCGATTTATCTGAGGCTTTCATTTGTAGTTGAAGTACTAGCCCTGGCAGATAATACTACTAGAATGTGCTTACAATTGTTAGATAAGGAAAAAAGTGTCAGGCATTTGAAAGATTTTATACTTAAAAATCAAGGCAACGGAGCCTTGAATAAGTTATAGAACTAAGCTCTGCCGTCAAGTTAATTAATCGTCTCTAATGCAGCTCGCATTTTTCGGGGCCAAATTATCCATTGGGTACACTATTCACTTCTGCCTCCTGTATAAAAGCCCAAACTCAGAAGCTAGTATTTATTTCCGTAATCTCTCAACTAAATGCGGAGAATATCAATGTCGAGATGGCTCCCCATTATAGACTAACAATACCTGAACAGCGTTACGTAGACAACTTTTCTTACAAAGTGATGACGCACACCCCTGAGATTGCCGATCACCATCAATACACTCTAGACCTGTTCTTAACACCCATCAGTACTCAGTTAAAAAGAAGTACCATAGGAGAATAGTTTGGCAATGAGTTGGGTTAGGTTATGGAAGGGTGTTTGATGGATAAGGTCTCATCGCGTTCACTCGGAGACCTTGAGGGCCATTGCGAATCCCCTTATTGTATTATAGGAGCAAGAACAACAGAGAAAACCTACTTTATTTGTGAACCAATTGCTGTTTTTTATAAATCTAAATAGATCCGATAGGATAATCTTCGCAGCTTCTACATAAATTGTTGAATTCGGCTTCCGATCGACAGCTCTAATACCATAGTGTCCTGTGATTACTTCAGTTAGTATGCGGATAGAAAATCGATCTGGTGTACCAGGAAGAGTTGCCTTACTTACTTACTTACTTATGTCCTCTATCCCCTTGTGGGTCCTAGGGCCTCTACTACGCCTACGCGCCATCGTGTACGGTTTCTGGCAATTTGTCTGAGTTCTCCCCAACTTTCCCCAACTGCCATGCCTCCTTCTCGACTATTCTGCGCTATGTTCTCGTCGGACCGCCAGGTCTTCTGCCATCCTGAGTTAAAGGTTTCCTATGCAAGAGTTAGCCTTGTACTCTATTATATCATCTATTTCACAATATAGCTTCCCTATCAATGCCGGTACAGATGTATATGTTTCATTAATATTGAAAGCCGACCTCAAACGTACTGCTACATCTGCTTTTTTGTTTCCAGCAAAGTTTCACTGTATGGTGGTTGATGGATATCAGTGAATCTCGACATTTCCTGACTGCCTTTCATTTGATTGTATTGGATTTAGTAAATCTTTAAGCTGCTTAACTGACAACGAAGGAAAGTGACTATCTTTTATGAAAGGCACTACATGCTTCTCTCAATCTGAGTAGAATGCGGTTCCTCTACCTATATCCATTTTGAGCCATTAGTGTAAATCTTGATCTCGTGATCTTGGAGAATTATGCCTAAACCTACTTGCAGCGCTCTACTCACGAGTTCCATGGTAAAGAGTGATGCTAGAGTTCCTTCAGATAGCTCTTTGTTCCTATTACAGTCCACCATTCTAAACACCTGGCGTAGTTCCAGTCCCCATATTTTCCCGAATATCAATTTAGAAGCTATAAAATGCATTGATTCCTTTCCTCATCCTAATTTAAACAATTCTTTTCCAACCTAACTTGGAGTCCAGAATGACACTGAGATGTTCTTCCTCGGGTAAGAGCTCAATTGTGATGGTGTAGTGACTCACTACATGCGTCCCAAAATATTATAATAACAATATACCTATATCGATTCCATCCCTAACTATCGCATAGCAACTCTTAAGCGTAATCGCTTAAGTTGCTTGTTCATCACACATTAAATGCGACTAATCCGGATGTTGCTGAATGCAATGAACATAGGAACGGATCACCGACGGTACCTGATCACAGGAAATGGTTTATACGTTTTATGATCAGGTAAGCAAAGATAAAAGGTGGTACCGAATGTACATAATGTCTTATGTGGATGATATGGATGGAATCGATACTATATAAGGCGGAGAATGGGTAGGAATAAGCCAGTATAGATTTAGAATTTAACAGGATAAGTTCTTGATTATAACTCGAACGGCCGCAGCCAAGCATTAAGACAGCGGGCCCTAGAGCAAATAAACATTGTCAAGCAAACTGGTTGTTTTGTTTTAAAAACTATACTCCGGTTCGTACTCTTCTCCCGAATACGGGAAAGCACGGTACGTGATCGCAACAATGGCATCTAGCTTTGGCAGAACCGGTTAACTTCCTTTTTCTTGTGAACTAGCACATTTTTCTAAGGATTAACCTTCAAACTGTTTTGTTTTGCCCACGAAAAAAGCGTTCACTGAATGTTTGCAGAAACTGCTTCATTACGACGACTGCGCTCTCAACTATTGCATCCCACGCCTATCTTAAACATTTCACCAACTATGATTTCGAGGGTTGGTGACTTTCCAAGTTTTCTTGTCAGAAATTCCCTTTCGTCGGAGTAACGTGGGCATTCGAAGAAGTCGTGCTCGACATTTTCAATGTAGTCAATACATCGTGGGCAGTAAGGACTATCGTCATGTTTGTATTTATAAACGTACCATCAGACTCACCCATACTCCGTTAGGAACTGCGTTAGATAGTAGTCCACCTATCTATGTCCTTTTTACATCCATGGCGGGATACACGAGAGAAGTCGATACGTCCATCTGCCTTTTGTAAAACTACTGCAACGTTCTTGCCATTCTACTATATTTTGCCTTATTTCTGATAGCTGCCTGTTTTTGATACCAAAGCTGCTTCTCTAATTAACGTTGTGGTTTGAAGAATACTATCGCTGCAGATCCTTTGCAAGATAATCTATGGGAGACATTTTTAGCAGTACGTATGCTGCGTCGTTTGATGTTGTACAATAAGCACAGATTCATTATACTTGCACAATCTTGTTGTAACATTTAATCCTCTTAACTCTTCTTCCTTTTATCAGCGAGGCTATGATCCGAAAACAAGGGATCACAACCCTCCCACTTCACCCACTTCTACTGATCCGCATGTGGGGTTCGCCTATTTGACCTCAGAAAATATCGGCATTTTGGATCACTCGGTTACTGAGGACAATGAAATGCCGATGTCGTCGCATTTGTCTGATCCAGGCGTTTATAGGCCTGCCTTTCCTACATGGTGATGTCTTTGGAACGTGCATTGATATTGCCTTTTTAACAGGGTTCAAATGATCTCTTCTTTGAACGTGGCAATACCAACTGAGCCGGTTGCGCTCTATTTTTTGTACGATGGTTTCCTTGATGTAAAAGCTTCCACGGATCTTCGAACTTCTTATTCGATCAAGCTTTGTCACTCTGGCTGTCATGCGAAGCATCTTCATCTCAGCTGCCGTTAATTTACTCTCATACTTTTTATACATCGTCCAACATTGTGAACCGTATGTGAGCGCTGGATGCACAACTGCGGTGTAGAGCCTTCCTTTCAACATAGGGGGCATTTTTCGGTCACAAAAGATATCGGAGTTTTCTCACCACTTCATCCACCCTAGGCTTACGCGATGATTGATGTCGTCACACAGGTTGCTTTGCTATTGACCATAGATCCCAGATATTTGAACTTTTCGCACTTGGGAAGCACTGTTCCATTCAAATAAATGTCTGGAATAGGCCTGAGTGGATCAGAAAACGGGCAGCACAAGTACTCTGTCTTTTGAACTAATGCGATACCCATTTCCCTCCAAAACGTCCACCCACACATCAAGTGCTCGTTGAAGGGATGTAGGATCCTCACTTATGATGGCTCCATTGTCAGCAAAGAATAACTGATGTACCTTGGGGTCCATCACTTTACCTTCAAGCAGATAATCAAGGACTGTAATAAAGAGCAAAGGACTTAAGACGCTTCCCTGGTGCACCCCGACTTTGATTGGGAACTCTTCGGTTACTCCAGCGGGGCATCTTACTCTTGTCTTTGCTCCTGCGTACATGTCCATGATCATCTGTACATAGGTTTCTGGAACCCCTCGATGTCTTAGCGCCACCCATATCAGATCTCGTGGTTGTCTGTCGAATGCCTTTTCAAAGTCAACCAATACAATATGCAAATCCCTTAAGGAATCACGATGTTTTTCCATTATGATCCTTATACTTTGGATTGCATCTGCGGTTGATTTACCCGAGACAAACCCGCACTGATTATCAGATAGCCGTATTATTTTTCGCAGTCGGCCACCTAATACCCGCTCAACGATCTTCATGGTGTGTGACATCAGCTTGATCGAACGGTAGCTACCACAGTTTCGCGTATCACCCTTCCCTTTGTATACAGGGAGAAGGTAACTTCCCTCCATTGATTCGGCATTGGATCACCTCTCCCTTCGGGTAGGGGTTAGAATATACCCGAGGTAGGCATGCCTGTCGTAAGAGGCGACTAAAATCCACCCTCCGTATACCGAGTATGGCGTATACAAAAAACATGCAATGAACAAAACAAAAGATTCAAATACCCCAGGTGGCAGTCCAGGTAAACTGGAAAATCCACCCTCTTCGGAGGTCGGCTCTACGGATTCTGGGGAGAGCCATTTATTGCACCTTATAAATCCCTTCTCAAAAAGTACAAGGGTATCTCGATCTCCACCAACAAGATCGAACGTCTCCGGAAAAAGAAGTCCGCCGGAAGCGCAAACGCGTGAAAAACGGGACTCAGCGAAATCTAAAAGCATTGAGGAGGAAAACGACGTACTCCGTACCAAGCTTAGCGAAATGGAGCTACTCTATCGTGAGCTCAAGAAAGAGGTAGATTTACTCAGGCAAGAAAATAATGCCCTAAAAAACACGTACCTACAAAAAGAAAATACAGTTAGCTCACATCGCTCACCTAGTCGCGAATACCAGACGGATGAAGAAGAGCTAACACGCGAAACGAATTGGGTCGAAAAGAAACGACCTAGCAAAAAACGAAAAGCTGGTTCCTCACCGGAAGTCGAGCCACAAAAAGATGAAAAGCGCAAGGAGATGCAAGAAAAGCAACAACAACCAAAATTACGTCCTCCGCCACCGATAAACGTCGTTGGAATTACGGACTATAATAAGTTGCATTGCCTCCTTAAAGGAACTCTGGCTTCGAAGTTTAAGGTGACATCTCTGCGAAACAATACGTGGAAAATCAATGTCGATGATGCCGACGGTTACCGATCAGTATCTAAAAAATTGAATGCCGAAAAGATTCAGTGGTATACTTATGAAAATAAGTTAGAAAGACCACTAGCAAGGGGACTCCACCCCTCGTGCACTAAAGAAGATGTAATGCACGACCTTCAAGACAAAGGCTTTAAAATTCTTGATGCCGTCAATATTATCAAGAAGGAGAAGCAACAGTCGGAGGGAGATCATGAAAAATTGGTAAAGCGCGGTCTTCCACTATTCATGCTTAGTTTTGATAAAGACGAAAATAAAGACATTATATATGGTATCAAGACTATTCTAAACATCGTGGTCAAAATCGAACCCATGCGTAAGACCTCCAGATCGATCCCGCAGTGTAAGCGCTGTCAAGGCTTCAATCACACGCAGACTTACTGCCAGAAAGAGCCGCGATGCGTCAAATGTGCAGGTAAACATCTCTCGGAAGAGTGTCACCTAAACAAGCAAACCCCAGCCACTTGTATAAATTGCAAGGGAAAACATCCTGCGAACTATCGAGGTTGCGAAGTGGCGAAAGAGCTTCAAAAACGCCGCGATACGCTAAAAAATTCGATGCGTCCGAATATGAAACCAATCAAGAACAGACCCAAAATAGCTACGAAAAAAGCAGCGAAAGATAGAAAGTCCGTCAATATTAACTTAAGATCGGTTAATGATAAAAAATCCGAAAGTAATAGAGATAAGGTAACAGAAGCAAAATCTCCGAATATTGGCGTGCAGTCTTATGCTCAAGCGGCGAAGACAGTTAAGGGTACGTACACGACCGACAACTCACGGGAGATCAAAGCAAGAAACCGTCCAAACTTTAATGTAAAAACCCCTTCTCAAGTTGCGACATTGAAAAATAGTGATAGAGGTAGTTCAGAAGATCATGTATCCAATGTTTTTTCCCTAATTCTTGCGAAACTTGAAGAGCAATGCAAAACAAATAAACTAATTTTCGAGAGACTAGTTGCACTAGAAAACAACATTCATAACACGCGCACTTCAACCAGAATATGAAAGAAACGCTTAAAATTCTTACTTGGAACGCTAACGGGCTCATACAAAGACTCGACGAGTTAGAAATATTTATGCGAGAGAAAGATATTGATATATGCTTGGTCTGTGAAACTCATCTGAAAAAGCAATCGAATATTAAGATAAGGGGATATAGCGGATATCACGCCTTTCACCCATCGGAAAGAGCCAGAGGCGGATCATCTTTGTTTATAAAAGAAAATATCGAACACTCAGCGGAAATAAAAATTGAATTAGAAGCAATGCAAGTAAGCACGGTACGCGTTAGAAATAGACATTTTGCTTTCAACATTTCGTCTATATATTGTCCACTGCGATGTAAACTTGAAGAAAGTGATTTCACAAACATCTTCAACTTCCTTAAACCAAATTTTATTATTGGTGGTGACTTCAACGCGAAACACCCCTTCTGTGGCTCAAGGTACGCCTCTCAGAAAGGTAGAAAGCTTTATAATGCGGGTATGCAATTCAGTTGTGATTTTTACTCGACGGGTAAACCAACATATTGGCCAACTGATAGAAATAAGATACCAGATCTGATTGATTTCTTTGTTGTTAAAGGAATATCTGGCAACTGTATAAAAGTTGAAGAAAGCTTTGATCTCTCCTCTGATCATTCTCCAATCATTATGACGATAAGCGAAGCTTTGATTCAAAAAGTAGGACCGGCCAGATTAACTGGCGCGAAAACTAATTGGGACGGCTTTAAAAAAGATATTGAAGCAAATATTGAGCTGAGCGTATCACTTAAAACGCCATATGAACTTGAAGTTGAAGTAGATCGCTTCGTCGAAATCTTACAGGATGCCGCGTGGAAGAATACTCCCAAACCAAAGAGAACCCCGGCCAGTTACATTAAAATTTATCAGCAGGAAATAAAAGAGATGATTAAGGAGAAGAGAAAAGCGCGTAAAAGATGGCAACAAACTCGGGCTCCGCAACATAAAGCACATCTTAACCGTTTGTGCAACTCACTAAAACGATCTATTAAAGACCTTAAGAATAATGAAATACAAACTTACCTAGAAAGCTTAACGGCAGAAAAAGATTCTAACTATTCGCTTTGGAAGGCTATAAAAGGTATTAAAAAACCTCAAATTCAAGCCGCGCCAATTAGGAAAAATCAAGACGAATGGGCCAGGCATGATAAAGAGAAAGCGCAAGTTTTTGCCGCCCACCTGGAAGAAACTTTCAAACCGTTTGATGGACAAGCTCTTATTGAAAATATAAATACGTCGTATATAGACAATAGTGTAATAAGAAATGCAACGCTTACCGAACTTAAGGAAGAAATAAAGAAACTTAAACCTAAGAAAGCTCCTGGATACGACCTAATTACGGGAGAGGTTCTTAAAGCACTACCAAGAAAAGCTCTAATTAAGCTTCTGTTCATTATAAACGCCGCGATTAGACTAGAATATGTTCCCAGTCAATGGAAAGTCGCCGAAGTTATAATGGTCCTTAAGCCTGGAAAACCGCCGAATGAAAAAACCTCTTATAGACCGATTTCGCTTCTTCCAATTATATCCAAAGTGTTCGAGAGAATATTGGTTAGGCGAATACAGCCGGTTATAGAAGAAGGGCATCTCATCCCTGATCATCAATTCGGATTTAGAAGTAAGCATTCTACAGTTGAACAAGTACATCGAATAACACATGTAATCGAAAAATCACTTGAAGAAAAAAAGATTTGTTCAAGCGTATTCCTTGACGTTTCTCAAGCCTTTGACAAGGTCTGGCACGAAGGCTTAAAGTTTAAATTACGACAAGTTCTGCCAGAGCACCTATATAATATTTTGAAGAACTACCTTACGAATAGGCTATTCCGCGTCAAATGTGGAAACGAATATTCAGATTTTAAGGAAATAATGGCTGGGGTGCCGCAAGGAAGCGTTCTTGGTCCAGTCTTATATCTATTATACACTCTTGATATACCGCAAGTAGAAGGCACTGAGCTAGCTACATTTGCCGACGACACTGCTATCTTGACAGTAGGTAAAACGGTCGAAGATACTACAGAAAAACTGCAAGAAGCTTTGAATAGAGTAAATGAATGGACAAAGATTTCGCGAATCGCACTCAACGAGACCAAATCTGTTCATGTAAATTTTACTTATAAAAAAATAAATAATTTGCCGATCTTTTCAAACTCGGTTCAAATCCCGTTTGCAAAAGAGGCTAAGTATCTTGGAATGACACTTGATACAAAGCTGAAATGGAAAACGCACGTTAAGAAAAAACGCAAAGAACTAGATAACAAATATCGAGAAATGTATTGGTTACTTGGAAAATATTCCAAGCTTAATATATATAACAAACTGCTTTTATATAAGCAAGTGCTAAAGCCTGTATGGACATATGGTATACAACTCTGGGGTTATACCAAAATAAGTAATATTAAAATTTTACAAACTTTTGAAAACAAAGTGCTAAGAGGTATTGTAAATGCGCCATGGTATATCAGTAATAGCGATATCCACAGAGACCTTGGCATTAAAACAATCGAAGACGAAATTCAAACCTACGCGAGAAAGCATAGAAGTCGACTAGAAAGTCACGTAAATATTACAGTCCTTCAACTTTTGGAAGAAAGAAATTTACTGCGCCGTCTACAAAGAACCAAACCTTTAGACCTAGCGCGATAAGTAACCGCGTCTAAACTGCGGAGCTAGCAGGAACTTCCAATGGGAAGGTACCTGCAAAACGTCATTATTTCGCGAAACGAAAACTACTTCATAAGTCGAATACTTAGTTGTAGTAAAAATAAAAACAAGTCTGTTTTGAAGGGAGGTTTTTTAGTGGGTAAGAATCCCACACTACTATGAGCACGCGCTGTCGATCCTAATAGTGTCTTGTTGAAGATTTTCACCTACCCTCGGAAAAAAAAAAAAAAAAAAAAAAAACCAATTTGGAGATGATAATTCTGAGCCATCTGAACCCGACGTCTCCCATCTTTTTCCAGAACTCAGAGGGCATCTCAGCTGGCCCAACCGCTTTTCGTTTTTTGGAGTATTTGACCGCCTCACTAACTTCTTCGACTGTAAAGTCGGGTATTTCTTCACAGTTAGGGGTGGCTCTTGGAAAGTATAGCCGGGGAAACTGTTCATTTAAAAGCTCTTCACAATATTGCCGCCACCTCTGCAGAATTTTGTCATTATCCACAAGAAGCTGGCCATGAACATTGCTAATGAACTTTGGCGAACGAATCTCCTGTGCATTCTTCCTTCTTTGGGCGGCTATTTTGAAGATAGTGGCGCTCTTGTTCATATTGTGTCTTCACAGCTCCTGGATAGCCTGGTTTGCATGAGCAACCGGGGAAAATATTTTCTCCAGCTCCCGATACAGGCCCTCCGTACACTCTGCTTGAAGCTGGGCGCACTTCTTCTTCGCTTTTTTCTTGCAGCATCTGTATTCCATTTCGAGGCGAGCTTTTTCGTCATTATTTGCACTTTGACCAAGCTTTGAAAGCCGCTTTCTTCTCATTTATCACCTTCTTAGCTTCATCACTCCACCACCATGTTTCTTTGGCGTGTTGATGGTGGCCTTTTGCAGCTCTTAGCAGTGATTTGGCCTTCTTTAAGCAAGTTCGCTATAGGGAATCCCACATATTTTGTGCTCTGCACTCTTCATCCTCAGCTCCGTTGATGGTGTGAGAGAGGTAATTTTTCATTACGAAAACAAAAGCTTCGCCTTTTTCTTTGTCCAGATGTACCACTTGATTTTCTCAGAGACCCTTGTTTGTTTGCTTTTCTTCGGTGTTTTCATAAAAATTTCTGTTAGCAGGAAACGGTGTTGCCGAGCGATTAGCTCTCCCAGGATCACTTTGCAATCTTTTACCCGAGGCTTCATGAAACTGCCTACCAAATGGTAGTCAATCTGAGTTTCATCCCCACCACTGCTGTAAGTGATCAGGTGTCGGCTTTGTTTGATGAACATGGTATTTAACACGATAAGACCGTGTGATTTGCCCATGCTTAGGATGTCTTCACCAGGAAGGTTCCTGGTGCCATATCCTAGTCCTCCATGGCAGTCTTCATAGTCTTCGTTTGATTTCCCGACATGTCCATTCAAATCTCCTCCAACAAACAGAAACTCGTCCTTTGGGATGTTCTTAAGGAGATTGTGGAAATCTAGCCAAAATGCATCTTTATCTCTCTGATTGCACCCATCGTGGGGAGCATATGCACTGACAATATTCCACACCTCTCCTTGTATTACTAGTTTGAGAGACATCAAACGGTCGCTGGACTTCGAAATGCTCAAGACGTTTCCAAGTAGCTCTGCCGCAAGGATGATACCGATTCCGTTCTTAGACTTTTCCGTTCCGTAGTAGAACATTTTGTAATCTTTTGTCCTAACGTCCAAGAAACGCGCCCGGTTCTCGGTGTTTTTCCATTTCGTCTCTTGGACACACAAGATGTCCACCCGCCTTCTATTCATCATCTCTTCCAGCTCGTAACTTCGACCGGTCATGCTTCCAACGTTCCAACTCGCGACCCTCAAATTGCGTCCAAACTGTTTCATTATTTTGCTAGCCCCCGGAATCCGTATAGCTCTGACCCGAACATTTCTGCTCGGTCCAGGATCAGTGCCATGCACAGCAGTGGTAGTGCCTGGCGGGGTAGTGCCTTTTCTTTTTGCAAGTATTACCATAATGATACAGTTTTGCAATACTATTTTTTGCACCATGCTGCGATGGTGTTTGTTGTTTGACACGTGCATGCTCCTGTTTTAGTATTGTTTGATCTTTCTTTTATGACACCGGTGATCTCCAGTCGTGTCAGCCCACGGACTCGCATGCACACTTGTGGGAGGGTTTTAAGGTAGTATATGTGTCGCTAGGCTCACTTGGGTGTTATATTACCTAGATCTGATTTGTCCCCCTTAGTCGCCTTTTACGACAAGCGATGGTTGTTGGTGGGGGGGGCTACAGTGATACTCTTAATCCGTCCCTCTTAGCTCTGACCCAGATTGGTGAACCATATATGATTATGAATGCAGCTACTCTGGTTAACAGCAGTCGTCGGCTGTACCTTGGTCATCCTGGCATGATGCGTGCAAGTGCAGCGCTCGCATTTGCGGCTTTGTGGCTTTCAAACGTAAAATGTTTATTAAATGGCAATCTCAGATTCCTAAGGTATCGTTTTGATTTCATGGCCACCGACTATGAAGGTGATTGTTTCTACTGGTTATGAGCACCACCTCCGTTTTGTGTTCTGCTAGGGTTAGATCCGCTGATGTGAGCCATCGTCTGATGATCCTTATTGTTTCATTGTCAGTTTGGTCTACCTCTTCCAGCAATTAATTTGTCAGTAATCACAATGGGAATATCATCTGCAGATCCGACAATTTTTGACTCCTCAGGTGTTGACAGCCGTAATACACAATTATACTATCATACATCACATTCTACAGAAGTGGTCCCAGCATGGATTCTTGCGCTATGTCTCTGGTCATCTTGTACTCCTTGAGGCAACTATCAGTGTTGTATAGTAGCATCCTGTGCCTAAAGTAATCCGTCACGACTTTGCTAACACACGTTGGCTCTCGCATGTTTTTAATTGCTCACAGAATTAGATTCCAGTTGGCGCTATTGAAAAGAACATCGACGGCTATTACCGCACAGTATTTTTTCAGAACCTCCTCTCCACCTCCTTTCCTACATGGCTTGTTATGCTGTTTCAACTGGAGAACTACTTTTACAGCGTCTATCTTTGAACGTGGCTTCCTATAAACGTATTGCGGTTCAGAAAGTCCTTTCGCTTCTTTTGCTGCAGACGTTTAGTGGCTTGTTTTTTCCTTTGTGAAGGAGCACTAGTAGTTGACGTTTCCATTGTATCCTCTTTTAGGCACGAGGTATGACGAGGATATTTGGGCGCACTTTAATTGCTGTCTTGAGAACTCTAATTGGGGATGTTGTCGGGCGAGTTTTGTATCCAAACTTTTTACGTTTGTAAAAGCATATGTCACCTCTGCGGTAATCATGTTAATATTGGTCGTTTCTTTTTTTACTTCGTCAACATGTACAGTTTCTCGTTGATGTGGGAATAGTCCAGGACCAGTACTTTTGAGAAACTCTGGGAAAGTCGTACCTTAAGTTTCTTTTTTATCACTACCTTCCATAGTGATCTTGGTCGACATCATTGCACATTTTTCGGAAGAAGTTTCGTTTGATTTTCTGGATGTGTTCTGTGTTTGTTTTAGTTCTTCTCTTAAACGCTTTGTTTTACTAGGTATGGTACAGCCTTGTGTATAAACGGTTGCACTATTGCTGGTATAATTTCATCGGGTTTTGGAGAATTATAGAGACTAAAGGAATTTTTAGCCCATGACACTTTGTCCCCTTAATATTAGTTGAAATCACTTCCTCGCCCATTTGGTCTAATACAACTGCTGCCCTATTAGGGGTGGCAAGTCTATAGTTGTTACATACAGGAAGTTAGTTTCCATTAGTAGCTTTGAAGATTCTCAGCTGCATTCTGTCTATGAGCCATCAGAGACAAGTTTCCAAAGAAATCAGTAGATTTCAAATCAAAACCAAACCTGTGGTTCAATTCAAATTTGTGACATTGTCCTCACGAAGATGGAAGTCGCTTCGCTTTATATCGCTAATCATCTTCAGAGGAAAGCCGAAGTCCATTCCAACAGATTGAAATTCATTGTAACGTCATCTCAAAATATGACAAATTTATACGAGTGCAAGAAGTTGTATTTCTTTGGTTGTAGGTCCTCCAATGGGATTTTCTGTTGCTTAGAAACGTCGCGGTGTCAATGTTCTATAGCAACTTTGGGCAGACGGGAGTAATTGACCGAAAGCTATTGGCTTGAAAGCTCGAACTTTTTGCACAATTCATTGAAACATCTGCGTTTGTTCTCCTTAATTGCTATCTTTTTACGCCCCGATGTCTGTTGCTGTTGAAGGTCTGTGAAAGCGGTTCTTCCTGAGCGTTGATGCAATTTATGACATTCAGAGCGCAATCGTGTACTTAAGTTTTAAAATTGCCTGGAAGGTATTGGGATAGAACAAACAGGTTGCGTATTTGAATAAAGTGAAGATTCTCAAAGATGGTAATATGTTTAGCAGGATTGCTATGTATCTTGTAGTGATACTTTGCCTCACCGAATCTAGTGCTTGAAGTCACATATAGTTTAGTGCAGCATTCGCAAAGAAACGGCGCGTTCTGTGTATTGGATTAGTGCTCCTTCTCGCCTAAACTACGTTCATTCGACTGCATAGTTTCAGATTCCAATAATTAAAATCCATCACTTGACATATCTACGACCTTGCGGTCTCTCCATTCTTATGCAAATGAATCTATATTAAGTTGTTCATGGAAATTTATGGAATCCCCCATCGACGTCGCAGAATAACGAGATTTTATCAGATTAAGATTCAAAGTAACTATTGCCGGCTTACCTTTGTGTTGTGTGAGCGTGGAAAAAAATAAATTAATGATCTTCTGGCAAGAGGCTATATTTTAACCTCCCCTTACACTCAGTTTAGCATAATTAATGATTTATTTTGTAAAAAGATACTCACTCCCCGGTAGAGACCGCAAAATGCAACAAGTCACAAGGTACTTTGAGAAATCTCAAATCCAGACACCTTCAGCAGCTTCCTGGAAACGGTACATCGCCCGTCCATATTCTGAGATAATCCTTGGGCTTAGGAAACCACAACCACATCTTTCGCGCATAAAACTGGGTTCAGAGAGTCCCGAATGCGGTGTACCTGTGTGTCGGTGTCGGTCGGTGTCACATGTTCGGCGTACTCCATTGTCCTATTTATTCAAATGTAGGTACATATAGCGTTCGTTTTTGGGCTGAATAGGAAGAAGGACATATTACGGTCGGTTTTTGAAATATTGTAAGCATCACACACAATCGCTATACTCTCTCGGGGTCTATGTTTTTCCAAAGGCCTCTCTAAATAGCATCGTAAAGCGGGTGCGGCAGCCTTTGATGTCCTAATTGGTTTATTACTTTGTCGGCATCTCGGATATTTTTTTTTTTTGTCTTGATTTTATATTATGTAGGGATGTAGGTTGGCTCTCGCCGCGCCGCTACACGCTAAGATGAGATTACACAAAACAGGTAAAATCGTAAAAATCATAAAAACGTAACCGAGAGTGAGTTAGAGTGAGGGAGAATGGCAATGGCAATATCAATGGCAATGGGAATTAAACGAACAAAATATGGTTAAGAATAGAGAATGGCACTTTGTTGTAAATCTTGTGTCCAACTCGAGGGAATATAGAATGCGCGATGCTTCCTATTTGCCTTGGTGGTGGTGGTGGTGATGGTGCCTATCATAGGTACCGCCGCAACCATGAGTCTCTTGAGAATGAATTGCGTGTTGGTCTAGGATTTCAATGAAAATGTTTTTTTTTTTTTTTCTTATTCTCTTGGTTGGCTTGGCATTGTTGATGAGTGATTTTAGTACTCATACGTTTTGGATGGACTTTTATTGGAGTAGTTTTGTAGATTTTATGGCTTTCAAGTGACAAAAAGGATGTTCTATTGGAAAGATTGCCGGTAGATTCTGTTAGATGAAAATTGATTATGATAGATGAGATCGTAAACTTACAAGGGATGTTTTGTTTGTGGGGGATTAGGGAATAAGATCAGAGGCAATCGTGACGAATAGGAAAGAAAGGTTGGCATTTTGATGGGACTACAGAAAGGTTTGTATTCCAAGGCTGTCCTATAGATTTCAGCGGTTCTATAAAACGATGGTTGAATTCGATGAGAAAATGAATTAAGAAAGCACTCTGTACAATTGGAAAGAATTCACTTTCATTAGCTACACATTTCAAACCTGCGAAAAGATTTCAACGTTTTAAGCTTGTTAAGCAACGTCTTAAGTTGTTGCAACTGCACCTCATATTTAAGTCGGTAAAAGGCAGAAAAGCCACAGAACATGTCTAACGGCTGACTCCTGCAGACGGATCAATGAGCGTATTGCAGACAAGACTCAGTTGACAATGGCCTCAGTACTAGAGAGAAACGAACGACCTCTGAAGACGAAAATGCAACGTAGTGTGAGGCATGATAAACGTACCCACATCAATATACAGCAGCAAGCACGAAGGAGCTAATTAGTGGCAAAACTCTAAGCAACACCCAATGCTGATAGGGTAACAAGCACGCAATCTGGAACCCTTGAGGACACGTCGCTCATTTACTTGAAGACTGTCATAACTCAAAAAACGCTATATTTGAGTTAATGATGCAGAATTATTCGTTTTATCATGCTTCATATTGTGTAAAAAATTCATATTAATATCTTGTATACTCTCCGCGTTAGAATTATAAGATGTCTTCTTTTTTCCTTCAAGGTGGTAGTTAATTGAAAACTTTAAGCGCGTGTTCTGCAAAATCGATTTTTTTGAGTTATGACAGTCTTCAAGTAAATGAGCGATGTGCTATCATCACTAATCCTATGAATCTTAATTGCAAGCGGAATATTTCTAAAGCAATCAAATCAAACAATGCTCAAAAACAAATAATGTACTCATTCCACAGAAATGGTGGCAATGGTGTAGTGGTAACGTCGTCAATTACCACGCTAATGGTTCATGGTTCAAATCCTGACGTCAACAAACATTTATTTATTTCTCATGAAGTATATAAAGTCAGTCAGATCAATTGCGAAAGCTTGTGTGGACACTATTGCAAAGGCATAACAATGGCAGTAGCTTGGTCATATGGCTTGTTCGCTCTGTTGGATGATTGATTTGAATATGACGTCGGTAATCACGAAAAAAGTACTGTGAATCAGAAGTAAAGGAAAAAAATAACAAAAATCTCCCCAGTTATCTGGACGCCACCCTCGAAATTTCTCTGAACCATAAACAACCGAGCTTCAAATTACTACACAAAATCTTTCTCTCTCTCTCTCTACGGGTGACCAGATAAGAACGATAGGAACAAAATTGAATTAAAACAACAACGGTGTGAGATATAAAGTTGATCCTGACTTTATTTTGAAGCTACATTCATACTATTATGTGTGGAATAGCACATCATTTAAACGGCCGCCTCGGCTTCGCTGGCAGTGCTTCAAACGATCAGTTCAATTTTTGATGACTCGGGCCAATATGTACGGCGTTATTCTGGCAATAGCGTCTCGAATGTTGGCCTCGAGCTCGTCCAAAGTGGTTGGCTTGTTAGCGTAGACTAAGGACTTGACGTACCTCCAGAGAAAATAATCGAATGGTGTCAAGTCGCATGATCGCGGCCAATTGATTAATGCTCGCCGTGAGATGACCCAGTCGCCAAATTTCCCTTTAAACGTTTCGTCGCTTGTATGGTATGGAGCGCCGTCTTGTTGGAACCACAGCTCGGATGTATTGGTGTTCTCGAGCTCTAGCGACAGAAAGTCGGTTAACGTCGCTCTATACCTGTGACCATTGACGGTAACGGTGTCTCCTTCCTCATTTCGAAAGAAATATGTTCTGACCATGCCACCTCAAACCGCACCAAATAGTCAATCTTTGTGGATGCATTGATGCTTGGTCCAATACTTGTGGATTGTGTTTGCTCCAATAACGGCATTTTTGCCTGTTGACATAGCCGCTGAGCCAAAAATGGGCCTCGTCCGAGAAGATAATTTGTTGGCCAAAATCCGGTTCTCCGGCCAACATTTCTAGCGCCCAATTAGCGAACTCACGGCGTTGTCTATAGTCGTTCGGCTTCAATTCTTACGTCAGCATAATCTTATATGTATGTAGGCCCAAATCCAACGGCAATATAAGCCGGCTTGACTTTCTGGCGATGCCCAATTCAGCTGATTGGCCCCGAATCGACATTTCTGGGTCTTTTTCGATACTGACCGCTACGGCGCCTATGTTTTCTTAATTTCGCCCCAATCTCTGTCTAGTTGGTGGCTTAAGGTCCAAAAGAGTGTACTCACGCTCAAACTCTTCCACGGTGCGACGAATTGCCTGCACACTGAAACCATGATGACGACCGAACTCACGACAAAATTCACGTTGAGTATTTACAACTGAGCCGGATTTCAACAATATTTTTTAATAATTTCCGCACGTTCGGCTAGCGTGAAACGATGCATGATGAAATGGCAAACCTTATAAACTTTGACAGCTGTTGAAACATAACAATTGGAAAAGTATTATTTATTCTTTTCTTGATTCTGCCACTAATCTACTCTAATTTGAACCTGGTGCTGTTTTATAGCTGAAGTACCTGCCTTTGCTACTTAGGGAGTATTGCTGGTCACCCTTTATCTATCCTTTCCAACGCCCACACTGTGTGTAAACATGTTAAGGGTATTCATAATCCCTTGAGTGCTCGCTCATCAATCCATCCACCACACCTACGCGCCACCGTGTGCGGTTTCTAGTGATTAAACTCCAACCAGCTCGTTTCTAATTGCCGAGATTCTTTTTCGACTGTTCTGTTCTACAAGGCCCCGTTTCCATCCATTATGAGTAAGCGGATTACATTGCACAGCTTGACGGGCTGTACAATTTTCATCCTCTCATAGGGTGTTACACTGGCACTTTCGCTTTTGCATAATTTTATCTATGCATTTCTGACCTCCTTCTCATAATGCTATTCGTTTGACCAGAATATGCGCTAAGTGGCAAAGGCAGTCATTGTCCAGGTACTTCAGCCATAAAACAGCACCAGCTGTTGAAACATGCACTTTATTGAAAGCGGATGAAGATATCCTTGGTCGCTTCAAGAGAAAAATTGTTCATAAGATATTCGATCCCGTTTGCGTTGACGGGTTTTGGAGGAGAAGATTCAACGATGAACTATATGAGCTGTACAGCGACATTGACCTGGTCAAAAAACAGCGTATTGGACATTTGAGCTGGCTGGGACATGTAGAGCGGATGGACACCAACGCTCCGGTCAGCAGAGTCTTCGAGTCTTACTCGCCAACTAAGCAAGTAAGTAAGTAAGTAAGTTGCCGCTTCGTTCTTAAGCTGATTGCACTGCTTCTCCATGTACTGGACATCATACCGAATGCAGGTTTTGCTTTTGTTTTCGACTTCTTACGTTGAATTCGGTACCACCGCCAACCGATACAATACATCCAAGGTAGTGAACATTTTGTACACTTTCGACATGTTTTACTGAAATGCTTATTTGAAAAGTTGATGAGTTTTCGGAGAGGCTGAAGATCTTACTTTTGGCGGAGTTTGTCCTCAATGCAATTAGATTTGCCTTTGCTACCAAGAGGGGGAGGCCTCATGCACATAACATTCTGAGATGTATGTTACCGGGTCTTAGTAGGTACGCATTGCAATGCTTGGGTGATGAACCTTCTGAGTTGGAAGTGTGGAAACAATTCATTGATGCTGAGATGATAGAATAGGTCTTGAGATTCACAACACTACACATGAATCAAACCAAATCACGAGTCAGTTCTTCAAACATACGGAACTACTATGATATATCAAAGGAGGAATTCGATGCGTTTATTGGGCTATTGCTACTGACCTCAATATACAAATCCAACCATGATAACCTGCAGTCTGTCTTTTCCGCCGGGTATAAAGGGCGCCCTATTTTTCGAGCTACCATGTCTTTTCGCCGCTTTGTGGCAATAAAAGAAGCTCTCCGGTTTGATGACCCTGCTACAAGAGAGGAGAGACGTAAAAGCGACCCTGCTGCTCCAATATCGGAAATTTACACCAAGTTCGTGGCACGCTGTTAAAAGTTGTATATAGTCAGTGATCGAACCACTGTGGATAAAACTCTACTTCCTTTCAGGGCCAAACAAGCCAGCAAAGTATGGCATAAAGTTGATGAACTTAGTTGATGCTCGTACCAGCTACATGTTCAATTCATATATATATACTGGTAAAGGGTCCGATGGCAAAAACCTTACAAATGCTGAAAAAAAATTGCAGGTCCCAACTCAACCTTTGTTAACGATAACAACCCCGATTCAAGGCAGCAATCGAAACGTGACTCCTGACAATTGGTTCAGCTCAATGGAGGCTGTGAATGAGCTTAGTAAAAGAGGGTTGACGTATGTAGGCACCATGCGGAAAAATAAAAGGGATTCACCCCTTGAGTTTACCACCACCAAAAGACGATGCCTCAATGATTCGCTCTATAGATTCTCCTTAGATGGTAAAACTACCTTGTTTTCTTCAAAAGTGAAAAGCAACAAGGTTTTGAACATTGTGTCCTCTATGTATCACTCGAAAGGAACAGATGAAAATGGTAAATCTGAAATCAACCTTTTTTACAACGCTACCAAAGGAGCCGTTGCCACATTGGATCACAAATGCGCAATCTACTCAACACAACGAAAGGATGAGAGGTGGCCCCTTTGTGTATTTAGTGATATACTAAATATTGCCATGGTGAACAGCTACATTGTTCACAAGAGCTTTGTTGCTAGCCCAATGGAAAGAAGGTTCAATTTTATCGAGAAACTCGGGATGCAGTTTGTGCAAGAACACATAAGAGCAAGGCTAGTAAACCCTTGCGTAGGTTAGGTTAGGTAAGTGAGCAGGTGTAGGGGGATAGAAAACCTCCACACAACACTCAGGTCAGTATAGACCCATTGTGATACCCAAGGGGGGAAAGGAGATAGAAAAGGGAAATCCCTACCTCGTGGAAAAATACCGTCTTGTAAGTATCCTAAAGAAAGAACTAAGTACTCACTGTGTCCTAGATACAAACCATCCAGAGGATTTGATGAAGTTTGCGATGTCATTTATAGAGTTGCCCAACACTCTTCTAGATACTCAAAGAAGTGTTGCCCAAGGATCTTATTTCTCAAATGATAGAGGCCTGCGCAATGACAGAGAAAGTGGGCGGTGTCCTCCTGAGCCTCCTCGTCGCCGCAGCCTCTACAAAGGTCTTCGCTAGTCACAAGTAGTTTTTTCATGTGGTACCGCATGGTGTTATGCCCCGTAATGACTCCAATTAGAGTAGAGAGGGATTTTCTGTGCCTCTGTATGAGTCTATTGGTTCTTACTCTGTCAAAAGCGGGCCACAGCTTCCTCGTGGTGAAACAAGTATCTAAACAGGTCCACCTATTATTAGCCTCCGTTATGGCTTTGTTTCCTGCTACGAGCTTAAGGGCGCAAGGCGGGATGTACACCGAGGGGTCGGATTGGTCCGAGCTTAGTGCTGAGCCACCTCTAGCCAATTCATCGGCTTTCTCATTCCCTGGTATGCCTTCATGACCAGGGACCCAGCAAAACTTTACCTCGTGCTGTGTTCCAAGAACCTTGAGCTCTTCTCTACAACACTTCACAAGCTTCGATTTTATTTCTATAGCAGATATTGCTCTTATCGCTGCCTGGCTGTCGATGAAAAAGGTGATATCCTCTCGTAGTCTCACGAGCTGCTATTGTAACTGCTAGGACCTCCGCCTGGAAAACGCTACTGTAGTTCGGAAGCCGAGCTGACATGGAGAGGCCAAGCGTTTCAGAGAAGATGCCTGCGCCTACACCTATTTCCATTTTGAATCCATCGGTGTAAACAGCTAAGGATCGCTCGTTAGGCGTTCTGTCATTTTTCCAGTCTTCCCTGCTCGGATAGGTGCTAGAGAATGGTCTTAAGAAGTCTAGGTAAGGCGTTAAGTAGTCTGTATTAGATACACTGCCTAGATATCTCTGCAGGATCGTGGTGTGACCCATTGCATTTGGTCTCCAGCTATCTGTTTGGCTTAATCTTACGGCACTATGGGCTGCCGATACTTGTATAAAGATGTCTAGCGGAAGCAGATTGAGAATGGCCTCGAGTCCTGCTGTAGGTGTCGTTCTCATCGCACTGGTTGTGGCGATGCACGCTAGTCTTTGTACTTTTGTGATAGCAGCTAGGTTATTTATTTTGCTGGCTGCCTGCCACCATACAAGGCTGCCATACGTTAGTATTGGCCTTACTATAGCTGTATACATCCATAGAATGATTTTGGGGCTCGGTCCCCAAGTCTTCCCAAATATTCTATTGCACGAGTAAAAAGCTATCGTGGCTTTTTTGACTCTTTCGTTGATGTTTAGTCTCCAGTTCAGTTTCCTGTCGAGCACCAGGCCAAGGTATCTCGCACTATCGGAGATACTCAGGGGAGTACCCCTTACGGAAGGAGTTACGAATTGTGGAATTATTCTTTTGTTAGTGAATAGTACTAACTCTGTCTTCTGGGGATTAACCGCCAGCCCACATCTCTCCGTCCAGGAGTCAATGATTTCCAGCGCCCCTTCGATTTGTTCGCTCAGGGTCGGGAGAAATTTACCTGCTGCTAGCAGCACAACATCGTCCGCATATGTAATGGCCTTGACGCGGCTGTTTCTAAGTTTAAGAAGGACTTCGTTCAGGACAATAACCCACAGTAGTGGGGATATAACCCCTCCTTGAGGGGTGCCTCTTGAGGGTGCCTCTTTACCCTTGCGTAAATAATGATGTAAAATCTTGGATACGTAAAATACTAAAAATTCAATTTGATCCGGCTCGAAGGACCAAAATGTTCAACGCCGTTTTCGACCACTGTAATTGAATGTTCACTGTAAAAAACCAAAAGAATTCTACGGAATAAAAAAGAGTACCGTCTGTGTTGTGACGTTATAAATTCGATTGTGTATTTTGTTTTCTTGATTAACCTTTTATATAAATGTAACATTTTATATGCCAATTTACATGTATGTGTATGTATTGGGAAATTATTGTATACAATTCAAAAGCATAGAAATTACTTTACACTTCAACAGTGACACACTTTGCCTTAACCATTCCGATGGATGATAAGCTGGAGAAAAGAAAATTCTGTTATCTTTGCCCCAAGTACAGGAAGACAGCAAATAAATGTGTTGATTGCCAAGAGCCTGTTTGTGTTCAGTGTTCAAGGAAAATCTTCACTTCTTGCCTTCAAAAGAAATAAGTAGTACCTATATTACCATATTCAAACAAATAATCATTTTTCAATCTTATTATTCGAAGAAATACAGATTTTGTTTCATTTTTGTATACATATGTTGAAATGGGTCAATAAAAATGTTAAAAGAAACACGGGTGAAATGTTTTTTACTATCCTTACATTTACAGTTATAGGTACATTCAAAAACTGTCACATTTTGGATATACACAACAGCATAATTTGCATCAATTAGGGTGGTAGGCCAAAGAAGCCCACCTGTCACCAGACACTAAAAAATTGTACTTATCATGCCAAGTGTTAAATACCATCCCTTCGCACTGACAAAGCGCTCTGCAACAACCCATTGATCACCACCGGAAAGAACAGTGGTGATAGTATAGAACCCTGTCAAACATCGCTTCAAATCTCAAATTCTTCCGCAAAAATTTGCCAGATGTCCCTTGATGCTATTACTTTAGCGGTTGACCTAAAGTTTTAAGGGAAAATCTTCATCGAACAATGCTATTCAAAATCATCTTAGCTGATCCTCATCAGGAATCATTAGATCTCTTCACCATACGATGACGCAAGCTTTGAATTTTAAATTTCACCATCATCTCTAACTTGCAATAGCTCGTTATAATCCATAATACTTTTGAAATGCGCTCTTCATTTATATGAAGAATTTATCAGAACCAGAGATAACGTCCTTACTTGACCTAGGGATGGTTCCACCAAGTATTGTACTAATTCACTTAATTGGGTTCTACCTAGTTAGCCGTAGGTATCAAAAATAAGATACGTTGTTTCGCAACAACTCTTTAAGATGTTACACCCTACATGTTGTATAAATGAAGCTTTCGGCGTGTTAACAATAGTTTGGGTGGATTTATTGACAACTGTCAAGGCTTCTAACAGTAAGACTGGGTAATTTGACAGTTGATGGGGTGAAAATATTCTTTGTGAATTTCTTAATGATTCATCGTGTTGGTCCACTAGGGTTAATTGTTAAAAGATTTGTAAAATTTAAGATGTAAGATAGCAATAGACCCATCCTACCAAATTCTCTAAGTCGAAGGGCTGTGTGAACATGACTTGATGGCGTTTTATCATGTCTTAATGAATAGAGTTGGAGACAGTGGCCATAACGGCCTATGAGACTACTTAAAGGAGCAGATTTCAATCAGCTGGCCACCGATCTTTTCCCTGATAGCTGCGGCACTTCAATCAAGAACACGAAAACCGATTCAAAGCTCAGAATGAAATACCAAAGAAGTAAACAATCTGCATCTATATCCGTTTCGCATACGTCCGTCTTATGGTGATCATTCGGGGGATATTTGTTTTGGCGGTGCGCGCGCCCTTTCTGCGTACCGCCAAGGCAGTATATTTTTATGTAAATAATAATCAATTATAGGTCGTGTTTTCTGATAAAGCAGCGCAGTGTTCAGGCCCAAAGAGATACACACGCGCGCATGCGCCGTCGATCGTTTGGTGGGGATTTACGCACTGGTTCCTCCGGAACGTACGAGGAACTAACCTGGTGGACGATTTGTTAATTCTTAGCTGCCGCCTCGAACTCTGGAGCTGTTGTTTGTTGTGTTTGCGGCTGCTGTTTCGGCCCAATGCCGAAACTCTGTCTTGTTATACTGTTCTCGCCGCCGTTAATGTTGTTGTTGTTGTTTTTGTGCGTCTTCCGAGCTTGAATTATAAACCAATTCGATTAATTCACGATGGTTTTGCATGTTAACCGCCATCACCGCGCACCGCCGCAGACAGTCAAAGGTTTGCCGCCGCGCCGCAGAGCAGCAACTCGTTGGTGAAGGCTTTCGTGGGTTGGGTACACAAGAGGGTGACTATCGCGGAGCTTAGACGGTCTGTAGATCTCTTTAGAGTGTCTGAGGCTGTACGCGCGCGCGTCGGCTCTCTGGCTGCCCATCCCACTCTCATACTTTGTATGATGTGGTACACAAATTGAAGTTGACTTGATTTGTTTTTGATGAAAAGAATGAGGCGAACTGGACACGAAGTGAAATCTTTGACAAATATCCACGTTTTCTCTGTCAGCGCCGCAGTTTATTAGTTTCGTTGGTCCGATTTCTTTTCCTTTTGATAATGCCGCGCCGCCCGAAATTCAAACGAAAGAATGAATTGTAAGCGCACTACATTTGAATTTGAGAAGGGTTCCGCTGGATCATCGCTTTGATTGTGGATAAGGCGAAGATTTTTTGGAACCTAAACGTGTCGTGAAGTAGGTATACCTACGAGTGTAACACACCACTGTTCCGAATCTATTGTTTGACATATTTCCTATCAACGTTGAATGTGTCAAGTACACGCTCTCTATGCATGGCTGTTTCAGGTTTTAGAGAAACACTGAGTGACGAATAACTGACAGTGTACAACCGGGGATGGAAAATGTAAACCAATTTGGCATCACCGCCTGACTATTGTGGATACTACAGGAGTTATGTGAGCTACAAGTGGTTAGGTTATGGCAGATTTTTTCACAGCTTATATCCAGGCTAAGAATAGTCTAGATTTGTCGCGAAGTCCGAGGATATTTACCCAAGTTAAGAGATCGTAGACAAAATACCTTTCTAAAGGCAAAAGAAGTATTTCGAGAGAGCTCTTGGTGCTGAGTTGAGGGAGAAGGTTTTCATTTATTTGACTATTTGGTCTGGCTTAGGATCTAAGTTAAATTCTTGCTTTCAAGGTGTTGGTATCTTATTTTCTGGTACGTGAAAACTTTCACCGAAGGCAGAACGACAGCAAGTGGGAAGGTTTGTCTCTACATTTGGGTCGGATACCGACTACTTAAAATCATTTCCATCATCATTCATAATGTTTAATACTACTCTCTTGGGTTCTGGGTCATACAGATGTCCATGGTAATGAGATGTCTAATGGACTAATTAGAAAGGGCTTCGAATTGGCACAATCAATGGTCCAAACTTAATTCTGACCTCAATAGCACTTGAAAAGTCCAATATAGCTTGGAATGCTGAAAGATGGCAAATGAGACGGATGTTGACGTACTTTCTGTCGGACCATGTCTAGACACTGTTTGTACCCACATGATCCATTAGTGCTGCACTAGAAATAGGCTTTTGGTTAATTATCCCAAAAGTGAATCAGCCAGTAGTGTAGGGCGTCACTATTCGTATCCGCGGTGAACTCAAATATCTAGTCAAAATAAGTCAAGTTAAAGTCATACGAGACACTCTCAGTTCTGTGGTAAGACATGGAGCTTATCACTTAAAATGATCCTTTATAGCTATATGGCTATGATAAGACCATTCTTAGCATATGCGTCGGTTATTTGGTGGAAGCGGTTTTCGCATAAGTGTCAGGTTTTTGTAACACTTTAAAGAGCAGCTTATCTGGGATGCATAGGACCTTTTCTCTCGACCATTCATGGATAGATAGATAGATAGATAGATAGATAGATAGATAGATTTTATTTATGTACTTCACTATTAATACAAAGTTTTAACAAAAAATCAATAAACATGGCGTTGCCGTCTGCCTGATTGACAACATTAAATAAATTCAAAATTAAAAATTGACTAAAATATGTATGTATATTTGTGTATTTCTTTTATTTTAAGCGATTTTAGAAATCTTCATTAATGATCCTTTCACGATAATTTAAAGCAATTTTGCAGTACTGGGTTAGCTTAAATACGTTTGGTTCGTTCAGAAGCATAGAAACTTGATCCACCGACAGAACATTACTTCCAAAGATATGTCTCCTAATTTCGCTTAAAACTGGACACTTCCCAACAAAATGTATGACATCTTCTCTTTCTGCCAAGTTGCACAAGTTGCATAGCACTGGTAGGTCTGCTCTGTGTGGAATATAATTAAGCTTTAGAAGCTCTCCCCGTAATTTAAACACAGTCGCTATTTCCGGTATACTGTATTCATCGCGGAAGTAGTTATTTCCCTGCAGGTTATGACTTAAGCGGCTGTAGATCATTCTATGCAGTGATCCCGAAGCTTGCTCTAAATGCCTGAACCAAGCCTTTTCGTCCATACTTGCGATGAGTTGATAAAGTTGGGGTTTCCAGTCTCCGCTATTACCCAGATCCAAATGTATCCCACAGTCCTCAGCAAGTTCCAACCACTCCCTGTACCATCCTGTCCTGGATTGTATTGCTTGCAGAGCAGCTTTTTTCGGCAGTCTGGTATCCGGCATATTCAAAACCTTTAGAATGTAGTCCACATGCAATTTAAAAGTTTTGATGTACAATGGGGGCAAGCCTGTTTCCAGCATTAGCATATAATTGGGAGTGTTGGGTGGAAGGTGAAATGCTCTCTTAACGTAGTACCGCAGTCATTTCTCAACAGCCTCATACTTCCTTACTCCCCATACTTGCGCAGCATAGAACATGATGGACTCTGACACCGCTACAAAAACCTTATATTTACTGCTGTGGGCAATGAATCTATTACTGAGACATTTCTTCCATACAACATTGATGGCCATTTTAGACTTTGCTAGTGTTTCATTTAGATGTCTCTCCATATCTAAACTTTTTGTAAAGTAGACCCCAAGATACTTATATTCCTTAACGACTTCAATACTTTCTCCGTTGTAGTACCATTTCTCGTTTCTGCCGTCCTTTCCGCCCCCTCTCTTAAATTTCATAACCTTTGACTTGCTAAGATTTACGATTAAGTTCCATAGCTTACAGTAGTCATACAGCCTGTTGATCATTAGTTGTAAGGATTCAGGTGATTGCGCCATTAGTACTATATCATCAGCGAACAGAAGTGCTTTGACCAATAGTCCTGCGTACTCAACACCTCCAGGCAGAATATCTACGATGTCCTCGATGTATAGCGCAAATAAGCTTGGACTCAGCGAACAACCTTGTCTTACTCCGGACAATGACTGGAACCATCCCGACAACTCCTCACCACTCCACACTGCTGATTTGGTATTTGCATACAAATTTTGGATGACGCGTCCGAACTTCCTCGACATGCCCATGCAGTAAAGCTTATAAAATAGAGCATTTCGGTCTACCGTGTCAAATGCTGACTTAAAGTCTACAAAAAACGCATACAGTTTTTTACCCCTTCCAATGTAAGACTCCACAATGCTCCTCAAAACAAACACGTGGTCGATAGTAGAGTATCCTGGCCTGAAACCCGCTTGATGTTCTTTAAGTAGATTATTTTCCTTTATCCATGTAGATAGTCGGTCCTGCAAGATTGCTGTGAATATCTTATATGAGGCATTTAAAAAAGAAATGCCTCTATAATTCGCTGGATCTGATGTACTGCCTTTTTTATGTATGGGGAAAATTAAGGCTTCTCTAAAACGGTTTGGAACTACTCCACTATTCAAGATATTATCAAACATCGTAGTAAGCTTGTTGTGCAATTCGTTAGTACCATATTTATAGAACTCGGAATATGGATAGCGCTAACCATCATAGGTCGGTGATTTTTTATAATAAACTACTCTGGATCCTTGATGCCCTTGCGCGATACCTACCCTACGACTTCGGTGTCTCATGAATATGCTGTCTAACGCAATGACACTGGAACTTCGGGTGTCAGGACTGGCTCTAGCTAGAATCTGACCCGGGAGTGGATTGGACACAGATGGCTACAAAACCAGTCAGGTGTTCGGACCTGGCGTCTTTATGAAATAAGACAACATACAGCTTCAATACTGCTTAGGCAAACGTGGTTCTACCTTCCAGGCTATGAGTTATTTTGTAAGGAATAGGTGGAAGGATCGTAGTATCTCTGTCCCTATAGTGATCGCGATTAAAGCCTTGCTCAACTATTTAAGCACTTCCAAAATAGTTGGGTAAATGTAAGAACTGTCTTGATTCGGACACAAATTCTTTGAATCACATTGGGATCATGATCTACGATTAGATTCCTAGAAATGGCTCAGAGAAGGATTTCTCAAGACCACAACCGACGTTGAGTCTTCCTATGTCCTCGGTTAGGTCTTATGTTAACGATTCGACTTCTTACGAACACAATTATATGTGGCATGACTCACCAGGATGTTCCCAGATACCTGTAAGATATCTTCGGCATTTCTTCCTGCGTTGGGCTTAAGGGGCACTGCAGTTTGCGGCGCTTATGAGGTGGGTGACGATACTGTGGATTATGGCAGATTTTAGGTGTTGATATCGTTAGGTCCTTAACACACAAGCTCTTACTCGGCTTTCGTGGTAGTACAGTTTAATTAGTTGTGTCTGATTGGTTTGTCCCATCTCCTTTCCTTCTGTAATAATTCTGCTTTTCAGTCTTTTCTAGAAGACATTTTAAATTTCGAACGCAGTGAGCGGAGAAGTTAATTCGGGAGGTGAGTGATGTCAAGTCCTACCTTTACCCTCCAGCTGTAGCGCAATTTGTTGGCCTGAAGACAAGTGTGTATCAAGTTACGAAATAACTTTTGAAATTCGTTTTTTTTTAAAGTTAAGAGTATGTAGACAATTCATGTCAAACTTCTCACTTCAGTCAGACTGAAGTCTAATTAACTACGTACGTCTAGTCTAGCGAATCATGAAAATAATTGCAGCTTAGCATTTTTTTGAGATAATAGGACAAAAATACTAAGGTTCATGGAATCGGCTTATGATCGACTTAAAAAATATGCGTACAAACCAGTACTCAATATTTCAATAAAAGAATTACCTTGTGCTAGATGCAATCTTATAATGGACCGCCAGGAAGGTGGTCTCTTAACCTTCTTCACAATCTAACAATCGAAAATCTTCACCTGAACCTTCTCAGAACTCTCAGTAATTGAAATGTTGCGACAACAATCTACAAAGTGTTTATCCAATACAACACCTACGACGGCTAAACTAAATAGATTCCATTCAAAAAATGATCTAACTATCAAGGTGGTCCCGGTTGTCTTCATAAATAACCCAAAAAACCCCGACAATCGAAAATCACCCAAAATATTATTTCCGTTTAATTGCCGCTTAATAAAGGTAAACAAATCTCTACAGGATACCAGAGAGCAGTCGTCGGATACAATAAATCTCGACCCCTATAGTAGAGGAGAACAAAATAATGACGTGGGATGCATCCATCCGTTTGAAGAACACCGAACGATTTGAATCCCTTTCTCGCACTTCGTACGAACTGTCGAAATCGAATGAATACAATTATCTGCATGTGACCCATTATGAGAGCTTCCATCGTCCATGTCCATGCTGACTGACAAGATCTCCAATGCCAGGAATTCTCCTCTACACACGGTGCAGTCTTGGGCATGGCACATTCATCTACCACCACCAGCCAGCATCATCATCATCATCATCATCATCACCGGGTTGTTTAGAAACTATTCAAGGAATTCTCCTGAAACAGTAAGTGGGGTCTGGTCGGCTACGGCGGCGGCGGCGGCGTCGGATGTTTTGACAGAACGACACTCTTTTAGTGATATTTCACCTTTATTTGCTCCCAGCATGACATCGTCGTTCCACGCAGTCCCCGTCCGAGCCGGTGCTGTCCGATCGCTTTATTTATTTCACCGTTGCATGGATTTCCTTTTGTCGTTTTGGGCCTCCTCCTGGTTGTTTGTTATTCAACGCATAAAAGTGGCAGCGCGCGGCCCGTTTGATGGTAGCACGAAATTAAGTTCCTCGAATGCGAGTTCACAGCTAGGTGTCCCTCGAAGCCTAGGTTTGACAGTGACCACCTTGCTGCTGCTGGTAGTGGTGCTGCACCTCTTGGAACTTGGAACTGTCCCTGCTGCTGCAACATAATTAATATGGAATCTCAGATAAATCCCTGTAGATTGGCCTCCTTTGAGGCTGTGGTCCGGTGTGCGGTGGGGTTTGAGCTATTTCCATTCCTCACATACTCTCCCCAATGATTTATTATAATTGGCATTGTGCGTGAGAGTGAGAGGTATATGTGTGGTTGTGTTTGGGTCTGTCAGGGAGGGCGGTCTCTGGCGAATGATTTTCAAATTTCTTAATCAGATCATACAAATGAGATAAAAGAATTTTATTTGGGCACATCAGAGGCAGCGCACAGGGCATTCGGACAATTCCTGAGTGAGGTATGGCGGTGGCGGCTGTTTACAAAGGACCCGAGACTAACAGACATACAAATACACAACAGGAAGAATGTCGTAGTGATGTGGTTGGTGTTTTGTTTGGGATTTTTGTTTCTTAATTTATTAAAAAGTCTCCGAAGAGACAAAGCATCCAAGATCACGAAGTGTAAATTCCCTTGAAATGTGGTGATGGATCGAAGATTCGGGAGAGTCGTAGAATAGGGGTTTCCATTTCTTAGCAAACATCCTCAAATGATGACTAATCAAGCATTGGGTTTTAGGTTCGTGTGATGGCTTCAAACAATGTCCCTAATGTAAATCGGCCTTAATTGCGACCTTATCTGCAGGAAGTCTTTTAACAGACGTAGGCTAGAGTAGTTTGAAAATAATTATGGAGACATGCACACTCTAAAAACGTGCAACTTATGTAAAAATTCGTGAAACATGCTGACGCAGCGTGAATTCCGAAGAAAATACCGTCGTCGTGAGGCTCTAGATGCGAAGATTCGATAAACTTGGGACGCTGGCAAATATGAGGCATCATGACAGATCATGGAAGAACTATCAGGAACTTCAACAAGACGACTGATGTACAACGGTGATCTTCGCGGAAAATTTTAAATCAATCCTTGCTCGGTTGAAACTTGCAAGTACAGGTTATTCATCAGCTACTGTCCAGAGAATATCAACAGGGATAATAGTATGCCTGGGTCATCCTAAGCCTCAGCGAAGAAATTGTCGGTTTTGACGCCATTTTGACCTTATTGGCTTCGTCAACAGGCAGAACACCCGCTTTGTGGAACTGAGATACATTCCCAAAGAGTGATTTTTTAGTGTAAGAGTGGTGACTGGGTGACAGGCAGCGCAATCGCCGTCACTGGCTATCGCTGTAGGGAGATGTTAGACGACTTCTTGAAGACGGAAATGGAAGAGCAGTGCCGAGAGAACATATGGTTTCAGTAAGACGACACTGCACTACACATAGTCCGTGAAATAATAGAGATTTTGAAGCGTATGTTTCCGGGTCGTATTATAGCACGTTTGAGCCATGTGGTATGGTCTGCGAGACTGCCCGATTTGATTGTACCAGAAGGGCAAGGCTTATGCTAGTAGTACTCAGACGCCGCAATCGAAATCTATACAGATGGTTCCAAAACTTCGGAGGGCACAGGACTAGGTATATTTTCCGAATCACCTAGAATATACGTAGCTCTCCGACTTCCGGACCACTGTAGCATCTTTTAGGCGGAAATATCGGCCGTTCGTGAAGCAGCGCGCAGACTCTCTATATACCCGATAGATGGTAAGTCCATCGTCCTTTATATAGACAGTCAGTCAGCGATTAAAGCTCTGGAAACGCCAACAATAAGATCTAAGTTGGTTAAACATTGCCGCGAATCTCTTAACGAGATTGCGGACAGATGCAACATTCCTCTGTGCTGGGTCCCAGGACACAGAGATATTCCAGGCAACTGTAAAGCGGATGAACTAGCTAGACAAGGCACCGTACTTCCACTCGATGTAAATAGAGAGGCACCGGCACCACCAATACAATTAATGAAAATCCGAATGTTTAACGAAGCGCAATCTAATGCGAACAACAGATGGAGTAATCTAGCTACGTGCGCATCGACCAGGAAGATCTGGCCCTTACTTGACGGAAAGAAAACCAAAAATCTCCTTTCATTAAATAGAAGGAACATAAGCCTCACAGTAGGAATAGTCACAGGACACTGCTTGTTAGGTAGACACCCCACTAGAATGGGTGTCCCAGCAAATGATTTCTGCAGAACTTGCAGAGATGAAGAGGAGGAGGAGAATAGTCTCCACCTCCTTGGCACATGCCCAGCGCTAGCCACACTAAGAAAAAAGCTACTAGGCGAATACTTCTTGGACCTAAGTGACCTGTCTCACATAGACATTAGAAACTTAAATAGATACATAGGTAAATCCAACTGGTTTAGCTGAAATGCCCCCCCCCCCCCCCCCCAACCCCTCCACATCACCATCACCCCTCCTCCCTCGTTATTGGGTACTATCAATCCCCAAGAGGTACTGCAACAGACACCTCCCAAGATCGATAGTTAACCCTCCCATAGCACTAGATCAGTGCCTGTAAATAACATTACTGCATAGAGGTAACAGAGATTGATTGAGTCAATCAATCCCCCTATTACTCACATGCACACTACCTACACGGTGAACTAGGTATTAAGGGTTTGACTGAAGCAGTCACCCTACCTAGCCAAACCATCCCCTAAAGTTCGACTGCATACTAGTGCAAGATTGACTGCATCAGTCATCTTGCTCTACTTTGCATTCCCCACTATTTCCACGGTCCACCTAGGTACGGGTTCGATTGAAACAATCACCCTACCTAGTTCACACTTTATACATAGCAGTACTTAGAGTTCGATTGAATCAGTCACTCTATGTACGCTTATGCTTCTCTACACCTACACGGTCCACCTAGGTATGAAGGGTTTGACTGAATCAGTCACCCCACCTAGTCAATAGCATGCATAACAGTAATTAGAGTTAGACTGAATCAGTCACTCTACTATACGTGTGCACCTCTACGCCTACACGGTTTATGGGACCTGCCAATAATAACTTGCATACACTGCATGTTGGGAATACGGTATGAATTCATTCAGCACTCTGTAGTCCCCACATGGACTTCAGTTGCCATTGCTTAACCCTACGAAGAGAACCGGACCAGTAGGGCTTGATAGTCGACATCTTCCTGGATAAACATGTACCTGAACTATTCTGTTACTATTTTTATTTGCTTGAGTGGAAGATGTTGCTTGCAAAGAGGCGCTATAATTTAGATCATGTGCTTCGCTTTGGACATTAAAGTTGGCTTTCTGATGTCTTCAAACTCTTTCAATATGTCACCTTGACCAAGACTGATTGATTGTACGTATGTGCCATGAAGGTCAAAGTGCCTTAAAACCAGACGTATGGTGGTGTTGTTTTGTCGTCAAAGACCCGATTGTACTTGACATCAACTAAAATATTGCAGTACGCACGAAAGTCTTAACCAATTCTTAGCTGGGTTACATGAGCAATGATGAAAGGTCAGTTACAGGTTTAAAGGTTCTACGGAGCCCTAGGCTTAGTATTACTAGTCGCTGTCCATATGTTTGAATTTCAGTTTCATTGACTGCATATAGAACGTGTGCTGTAAAGTCTTGTCTATAGATGACTAATAGTGGATGCAGACTGACTAAGCGGCCCTCAAATTAGTTTTTCCTGTGATTGTAAGGTTGTCACCATTTCTTAGGGGCTTTACCGAACTAATGATAATAGCACAGCTTCACACTTTTATGGAAAATACTTCTGGTCTTATTGTGACTAAATTTGGGAAGTCGCGGTGAACCTCAGATTCTGTTGAACTTCAGCTGCTTTATTTCTTCACGCAGAGCTGCTATTTCTTCTTGAAGCTCAGTTAGGGACAGAACGGCTGAAGCACTTTATACCGATGAAAATTTAGAAATCAGCTAACTTCTTAACATCTTGGTCAGGGTTGCAGGCCAATATCCACTGCACGTTTATAGAAAGTTGCTGCATCCACAGCGTTCTGATGTGTGGAGTGGAGTGGAGGTTATCATTTTTTTCTTTTTCCTTATTCTCATTTCGCTGTCTCTTCGTTATCTTCTAGAGCAGAACCGACTGGCTGACTAAAGGGGGGTGGTACTCTTCGTCTTTTCTTATTATTCGGTGTCCTTAAAAGCTTCGGTTGGCCAAATGGAAGGATCCATGGCATCACAATGGACCTCTACTGGTCTCCGTGTGAATTATACCATATGCAAAATAATATGACTTAAAATAATATTAGCTTTCAAACTTAGTGTTCTTGTACTGAGTGTGTGGGCGTGCTCTCAAGCTTGGGACTTTGTATTCTCTGTCCAAAGAATAAAATTAAAGGAGCTACATGGTTGCTATTTGCCTTGCTAACTGACTTTCCTGATCGCAATATGATCATATAACAGTTGCGCAGTAGACTATTATACTGCTGTATGAATGTTCTATAATGGAACAAACTTTCCGGCAAAAAATACAAATATTTTGCGCAACAGCTCTTTAAAGTGCCAGAGCCCAGCGTCTCGCAACCACTCATGTTGTGTGCGTTATATTTTTCACATGAATGGAAGGGACCTACAGTTTAATGCCGAGTCCGAACGGCGATTTGAGAAGCTTTTTCATGACAACAATACTCTCGGATGTTTGTTAGACGCTCGCGAGAGGTGGGACCGTGAAAAAACTTTTTTGGTGTTTTCTGGGATTCGAACTTGGAACCTCATGCGTAGTGATCCGAAATACTAACCACTTACGCCACGGTGCCCACTTTCTGGCAAAGCAATTATTTATTTATTTATTTATTTATTCGTCTTAGGTTAGGTTACGGGTCTATGTGCCCAATCATTCAACCCTGGAAACGCTGTAAGGAAAGTCCGCTATTAGAACCACCCAGAAAGTGATATGAATCTCAGGAGGTCCATCAGCTCAACATTACCCAAGACCTCCAGCTCCGAGAAGAAGTAACTACCAAGAGTCCTCATTCTTCTGACCGATAGGGCAGGACAGTCACACAACAGGTGACGAACAGATTCAATTTCTTCTTCGTCCCTGCAACTTCTGCAATAGTCGTATGCAGCACACTGAATAGCTCCGAGTGAACGCCAATGGCACAATGTCCAGTAATTATGCCAAAAATGACCCGTGCGTTATAACGACTAACTTTTACCAGAGAGGTTGATCTCTTCTTGCTGTAGGCCGGCCATAGCGCCCCAGCCATTGCGCATGTTTCCAGATGAACGCAGGGTCTGTTTGCCCGACCGGTGGCTTCATCGTCTATTTTCTTCCGTAAGGAACTGATTGGGGTTGCTACAGAGGGGAGGGCCCGCGATAAGTGCAGCGCCAACCCATTCCTAGCAAGCTCATCAGCCCTTTCGTTACCTTCGATATCCATATGCCCTGGTACCGAGCAGAGGGTCACCGCATTGGCTCTAGATATCTCGTTTAAGCATGATTTGCTGTTTCTTACAAGCCTCGACCTAATTACGGCAGAGTCCGGCGCCTTAACGGCTGCCTGGCTACCTAGTTATAGACAGTGATCGTTTTACCAACGATATTACTCTCGCGTATAATTTCAGTAGCTTGTATAATGGCTGTGACCTTGCTGCAGTCGTCGTTTATTCTAAAGGAATAGTTTATTCCTAGGGCTTCACAATAACTCCAACTCCCGTGCCCACGTCCATCTTAGAACCGTCATGGTTCTTCGGTTCTTCCAGAATATTCTGTCAGCAATTCTTGTAGTGAATCTTTTTTCAAAAGCTAGCATCGGGTTCATGTGATCAGTTTCCGTCAATCTGCCGGAGGCATGGCCGTAAAGGCTCGATGACCGCAATCGGCCTTCTCTTAGTCTTACAGCGGTTTTAGCTGCCAGACTGCTGCAGTATATGTCAAGCGGAATGAAACTAAGCATGGTTTCCATTGCCGCTGTTGGAGTTGTTCTCATTGATCCAATGGCTCCGATGCACGCCCTCTGGATTTTGGTAAGGTCTGAAAGCTGGTATTGCTTCTCAAGTACCTATCACCATACTAGTAAACCACATGTGAGAATGGCTTTTACAACCACCGTGCATATCCAGTACATCTCAGCTGGTTTGAGCCCCATGTATCACTGAATGCCTTTTTGCAGGAGTAGAAAGCTACGCTTGCTTTTTTGCGGCAATATTTTCCTTCCAGTTTAGTTTGGAAACTACAATTACGCTCAGATACCGAGCTGAACTTGAGATACTTAGTTCAATGCCACCGATATTTGGGGGTCGGAAGGTAGGAATTGATCTCTTCTTAGTGAAAAGAACTACTTCTGTCTTTGAAGAATTCACTCTCAGCCCTTTGCTGCTGACCCAGTTATCCGCTAGTTGTAGTGCAAAATTGAGCCTTTCACTTAGGACTGGAGCAAATTTCCCGAAACCAGGATAACGTCATCGTCCGCATAGGCCGTCACGTTGAAGCCGTTTTCCTTCAGTATTACCAAGAACTCATCCACCACAAGGAGCCATATTAGCGGGGACAGGACTCCACCATGGGGTGTTTCCCTGCAGATCCTTCTCCGAATGGTTATATCTCCTTGTGTTGAAGCTATAATCCTTGATTGAAGCATCCGTGCAATCCAGTTGCAGAGGCCGGTGTTGAGATGAGCTCTGTGCAGACTGTTCAGGATTACGTCAGAGCTTACGTTATTGAACGTCCCTTCAATGTCTATTAACGGCCCAAGAATGAACTCCTTGAAGTGGAGGGATCTTTCTATGATCGATACGACCCGGTGGAGGGCCGTATCTACCGATCTGCATGCATGTATGCATGTTATGATTTAGATAGGTACTCATCGGCGATTACATTTCTTATATATACATCTGTTAAACGTTCCAAAGTTTTTAGCATAAAAGACGACAGACTGGTAGGTCTCAGGCCTTTTGCGTTTGTGTGGTTCGCTTTCCTCGCTTTGGGAATAAATACAACGCGCACCTCCCGCCATGCTTTAGGAACATAACCTAACTTAAAGCATCCTGTGAAGATACGCTTGGGCCATGGAAAAGCAATATCCACTGATTCTTGCAGCATCACAGGTCGAATGTTTTCCATTCCTGGTGCCTTATATGGAGCGAATGATTTAATTGCATAAGATATCTTGTCATCATCTATTATATTACCCACCTCTTCCGCGCTTATTCCCGATGTCGTCTCTGGAATGGGTAGATCATCTCCGGAGGTTGATGTATATCCGGGAAAGTGAGTACTCAGTAGCATGTCCAGCGTTTCCTCGTGTGATTCTGCCCAGTTGCCATCGCTTCTCCTAATATTGGATTCCAGCATTGGTATCTTGGCCAGGACCTTCCTTAGGCGGGAGGTTTCATTTGTTGATTCTATAGATGCGCAAAAGGACCTCCCAGAGTTCTTCTTTGCAAACCTTATCTCTTTCGTGAGGAGCTTCACGCTTTTTTACAGGTGGACCACTCGACGACCCTCTCTTTAGCGAGGTTCCACCCTGCTCTTGAAATTCGAGTGAGTACCGCTATTTTATCGCTCCCCCATGGTGGACGCCTTTTACCGCTAAGCCTACTAACCGGGCAGGACTTCTCAAAGGATGGCGTGAGGGAACCAGTCAATGCATCGACTGCATTGTTAACTGCTTCAATCGAGTTGATTCACTGATTTCTTCAGTTCTCTCTTGAATTTTGACAACTTAGCCCTACGCGGATTTCTAAAAGTCCCTTTCCCACGAGTAGAAAGTTGTAGCTTAAACAGTATCCAACAATGATCAAATAGTGACGCCTTGTTGGAGACTCTCCAGTTAACAATCTTGACAGAGCTCTGTTCAGAAATAAAAGTTATATCCAAGACTTCCCTTCTACTAAAAGTTACAAAGGTGGGGTCATTGCGACTATTACAAATAACGAGATTCGATTCTAGAATATAAATATAATTAAACAAAACTTCGCCTCTAGCATTGATGTCGGTGCTATTCCACAGAGTATGGTGGGCGTTAGCATCACATCCCAAGACTAAGTTTTCCCCACCTTTTTGAGACGCTGATGTGAGCGACCTTAGATTTTCCGAGGGGACGTTGACGCCCTAATCGTAGGGTAGGTACGCAGACGCCACCGTGCAGTTTCCATTCACCCCTCTCACATTCACCACTGTCAAGTCGTCGGAGCTGAAATGAGATAACATTAATACTTTGAGACTCTTTTTAGCCACGATACACGTTCATTTATTCGTCTTAGAGCGTATAAACTTTTCTAGACGACTATTGTTGTACAAATATTCAACAATTATTAGTAATATAATATTTTAAAGATAGATTAAAAAAAAGTAAGATACAAAATTTCGGTAGCACTTCAAACGTAAATTGTTTTTAACATGATTCTCACTCGGTTGTCCATTCCCGAAAGATTAACTTTTTTCGTGCGTATGAAGGCATGCCTGTATGTGTTCGGTAGGGACATTCAATCCTTAGGGAATTTTGTCCACTTTGGACTGATATTAAGCGCAACAAACGATCGATTGAGAGTGCATCATAAAGAGAGAGTGCATTATAAAATTTCAGTAAAATCAAAGCTTGAAAAGAATTCAAAATAGCACTTTTACAACGCATTCTGATTAACCATATTGGCATTTATTTATTTGTCGCATTGATTGTACTAAACAAAGGCCGTAGTAATAGGATCATTCTGTCCATAATTAGTACTATGTCTAGAAACATAAAAGAAATTCTCTTGTCTAGGCATGACACGTATTGCGGGTGAAGTTTTGAAGGGAAGGAATGCAACTGGCTATTCCGCTGGAGCATTTTTTATAAACAAAAACGCGATAAGATAGGGAAAGACACGAGACATTTCTACGAAGTTCGAGTGAGACTATGTTCACAATGTCTCTATGACCTATAACTTTTAATGCGCGATTCTGTACCCTAGTTGTGTTAAATACGTTTCGTAAATGTTTCCAAGAAGCTTTAGTCAGCTACACGGGCTAGGATAGGCTAAGTCCCGGTCGCCTTCATTTTATACCCCATCTTGCCGCCTTATCCTCAATCTTCCCTGATTTACCTTATAACGATGCGTTCGTATTTGAAAAATAAGAATTCAAATCAATTTTATTTAAATAATCCCGTCTGGCTCCTACATCATATCACACGCACACAAACACACAGAAAGGCAGTCTTAAACTTAACCACTGCAGGTTGCAGAGAATAAAAAAAGATAGCCCACCGGCTTGTGCAGCCTCTTTAAAATGTGTTTGCCCATTATACTTAGGATACGCTCTATTAGGAGCCAATACATTTAGGTGCTGTATGCGAGACGGTAGATTACACACAAAAAGCAGATAGGAACGGTGCGGCTCCGATAAAAGGAGTCGCATCGGCGCAACAAAGGCCACCGCTTCTCTGATGTGTGGTGGCCACAGTCAGTAGCCGAAGAAAACAACATCAGCGTATTACGGTAGCACTTCAAACGTAAATTGCTTTTAACATGATTCTCACTCGGTTGTCCATTCCCGAAAGATAAACTTTGTTCGTGCGTATGGAGGCATGCCTGTGTGTGTTCGGTAGGGATAGCCAATCCTTAGGGAATTAGTTCCACTTTGGACTGATATTAAGCGCGGCAAACGATTGATTGAGAGTGCATCACAAAAAACGGACACACAGGCGGGTTTTTATATTTTTTTGTAGTCATACGAGTAATGCAGTGTAAGGATATTTGGGCAGTTAATGTGTTTTATTAAGACGGCGATGTAAATCAAAAAGTAAAAAAAAATCGTTAAAAGGGGTTAATAATGAGCGGAACTGTGAAGTAATGGGGTAGAGAATCCATTTGCAGGGTACTGTTGAGCAATGCAGACCCTAAGTTCAACGAGACGCGGCTCATTTAGAGTTTGCTTGACGAAGAAATAACTGCCAATGGGCTTTAAAACTTATCCGTGTCTAAAGCAGGTACTTGCGGCAATACTATACACTGTACTAATTACTGGTTATCTGGAATAGGAAGAATCTAAGGAAGGAAGTCAGTGATTTAGAATAAAGGTAGACAAGGATTACTTTATCATTTGCTCGGGCTGCCAAGCTGTAAACTGTCTTCCCTAAAATATTATAATTCCTTGGACTTATCTATTTTAATGTCCTGGTGGGTCTATAACTCATGGAGAGGTTTGTTTTATAGTCTTTTATAAGAGTTCGCCATCTAGGAAGAGCGTTTTGAATCTCAAGCTCTTCCTACGCCTTAGACTGCTATGGCGCCAAAAGCATTAAAAGCGCTTTCTATATTTTTTTGATCTAAAAATAGTTAACCTATCAATTTTGTTACTTAAATTCAGTTCCATTGTGTATTATCTCTTGACCTCTGTCTGGCTAATGTCTCAATTTAGAAATTGAATAGCCAGTGTGGCGCTTTCCCATTAATTAATACATCGCTACCGCTTAATTGCTAAATTAAAAACTAAATATGCAAATTGAATTGCGATAACATAAAGTGAATTAATTAAATTCCTTTTGTGAACAGTAGCCATTCGCAAATCACTCTTAATGGAATTTTAATAACAAATTAGTGAAACCTGAGAAACATTTTTATCTTTAAAATGTTCCATTAATCACTTTATGCAATTTTTTGATAAAAAAAAAATTAAATAAAAACCTTTAATAAATCTTTAACAGGTGCCAAGCAAGATGAAAGATATTTCACCGTCAAGTATGGCATAAATACATATGTATGTATGTAGCTTTGCTCAGGGGGGTTTTATTTTAATAGAATATGTAGCTTTAGACTACCAATTAATGATTAAACCCTGCGCATTCATTATCCTCTCGCAATACGCTAGTGCTCTTTAACAGTATCAGAATAATTTAAGAATATCAATGGAAAAGGACCATGTTTCGTTGTTAACATTATTAGATTTCTCTAAAGCCGCTGGGTAATGCTATATCAAATTTCAATTGTACATTTATGGGTGTCCCACATGGATCTATATTGGGCCCACTTTTATTCTCAATGTTCATAAATGACCTCCCTGATAGCATTACCTATTCTCCTGTTCATATGTATGCCGACGATGTTCAGATGTACTTTAGTTGTAGATTAGGACTAATTGAGGACGCCATTCTTAAATTCAATAGTGACCCTGAAAGCATCTTTCAGTGGTCAAGGAAAAATGATCTATGTTTGAACCCAAACAAATTTAATTGCATGCTTATATCTAAAAATGGTTTAGACCAGACTGGGTTCTGTAAGATGTACCTAGCGGGCGAACAGATAAAATTTGTTGATAGGGCTAAAAACCTTGGTATTTGGTTTGACAAGAACTTAAGATGGGACCTTCTTGCTCGTATCGTTATAGGAAAAATATATGGATGTCTACGTAACCTGTTTATGTCACAATATTATACCTCTGTCAAAACAAGATTAATGTTAGTTAAGTCTCTTATCGTTCCAATTTTATCATTTGGGTCTGAAGTGTCTGACTATGGAGCCACCATAAGTGAGGATCCTACATCCCTGCAACGAGCAGTTGATGTGTGGGTGGACGTTCTGGAGGGAAATGGGTATCGCATTAGTTCAAAAAAGACAGAGTACTTGTGCTTTCTCTGATCCACCTAGGACTATTCCAGACATTAATTTCAATGGAATAGTGCTTACCAAGTGCAAAAAGTTCAAATATCTGGGATCTATGATCAATAGCAAAGCAACTTGTTATGACGACATCAATCATCGTGTAAGCGTAGTGTGGATGAAGTGCCGAGAAAATTCCGCTATCTTCTGTGACAGAAAAATGTCCCCTAAATCGAACGGAAGGCTCTACACCGCAGTTGTACGTCCAGCGCTCACATACGGCTGGTCAAACGGTAGTGCATGCGATCATATGAAAACACAAGCGTTTTCACTCAGCTGAGGCCTACCAACTCCTACTCTCAACCTCCACGCGGTGACAGCCGGGTGCCTAGTACCTTAATCCAAGAAATGGGTAACCAACCCCGTTTGGCGGATTCTTGGTGGCAGCAGATGAGAGAGGGGGGGAGAGTGCTTTTCTCACTAGAGCACTTCTTCCTGTGCCAGGCGGCAGCGGACGAATTCCCTAGACGGAGTCAACGGTGGCGTCTATAGTTCCAGTTAGGTTGAACTTAGTGAATACCTGCGCGAGCTGCTTCGACGTATTCGGATCACAGGTCGGTAAGGAATTTCCAATGTTGGTCAGGACATCGGAATAGAGATGGTGGCGGAGGAGCCCTTGATGGGCCAACGGCAGCGCTCATACTCCCGTAGTGGACTACTGGCACCGGTGTACCCGGCCCCTCGTCCTAGGGGAATAATTAAGGAACTGGCCCTCCAGGTTGGGGGTTGTGCCGTCGGGGTAACTTCCCTACCACGTAAAAAAACTCATGGTTCCGAAACAACCAAAAGCCTCGGATAAGGATGACTCAACTAATGACGACCCCAGCAAACGAAATAAGGACAACGACCTTCAGATCTGTACGTGGAATGTTCTGTCCCTTTACAGACCACGTGCAGCCGAACAACTAGCAGAGGCCCTAGACTGCTATAAAGCAGATATTACCGCCATCCAGAAAGTGCGATGGGATGGGCCAGGCAAAAAGAGGATGAAAAACTGTGACATCTACTACGGTGATTGCTACAGAGGCAACAGGCAACGCTTATTCGGATGCGGATTTGTCATACGCGGCAGACTTAGGCAAGAAGTCTTAAGCTTCCGACACGTGAGCGAGCGTATTATGACTATCCGGATCAAGGCTAAATTCGCTAACATAAGCCTAATATGTGTTCATGCCCCCACAGAAGAAAAGGACCCTGCCACCAAAGAGTGTTTCTACGAGCTCCTCGACAAAACATACGAGCAATGTCCTAAATACGACGTTAAAATCGTATTGGGCAATGTTAACGCCAAAATAGGAAAGGAGGACGTCTTTGGTAGGGCAGTCGGTAAGCATAGCCTACACGACACCACGTCTGATAACGGACTAAGGCTAATTGATTTCGCTGTGGAGCGAAATGTCACCATAGCAAGCACATGGTTTCCTCATCTCGATATTCATAAGCAGACATGGCGGTCCAATGATCATGTCACGATCAACCAAATTGATCATATTCCGATCGACGCAAGGCATGCCTCCAGTATTCTGGATGTCCGGAACGAATGCGGATATCCCAATCTGAGCAACAAAGAAGAATTACTGGGAGAAAATTAAACGTCGAAAAGCTACAATCGCAAGAGACCGCCAGACTCTTCGCTGAACGCGTATCCCGAAATCTCTCAATCACCCCTTTGCCGCCAGCATCAAGTACCGAAGACCAGTGGTAACGCTGCCAACATGTCATCCGAAACGCCGCGACTGATGTGCTGGGTCTCGCTCGCCCACCACCGCGAAACCCCTGGTTTGACCAAGAATGCCGGCGAGTGCATGCAGCAAAACAAGAGGCATACAAAGCGGCGCTGCAAAGGAAGACGAGAGCTGCTCGTGAGCTCTACGAGCAAAAGAGACGGGAAGAACATCGGCTTCTCCAAAAGAAGAAGAAAGAGCATGAGAAGCGCGCGTTTGAGAATATCGAGAGTTTATACTCCAGGAACAATGTACGGAAGTTTTACCAAAAGGTAAAAAGAACGTGTCAGAGAAGTAATACCCGTACAGAAACCTGTAGAGATGAAAATGGAAACCTCGTAGTAGAATCACAGTCGGTGCTGAGAATATGGAAAAACTATTTCTGCAGACTGTATAACGGCGACGAAGACCAACATCCCGCTGTCAGGCAGAATGAACCATTCAACATAGACGATGATGGTCAAAATTTCCTTCCACCTGACCAAAACGAAGTGAGGATAGCAATATCCAAGCTGAAATCGAACAAGGCTGCTGGACCTGACGGCTTACCGGCCGAACTTTTCAAGGTAGCTGGTGATGAATTGGTAGAGTGCATACACCAACTCATTTCTAATATTTGGTCAGACGAGTGTATGCCTGATGAATGGAATCTCAGCATCGTTTGCCCGATCCACAAGAAAGGAGACCCCCTCAACTGCGCCAATTATGGAGGCATCAGTCCCCTCAACATCGCATATAAGATCTTTTCTGCGATATTGTGTGAACGCCTGAAACCTTTTATCAACAGCCTGATTGGACCCTATCAATGCGGTTTCAGGCCAGAAAGTCCACCATCGATCAAATCTTCACACTTCGGCAGATCCTGGAGAAAACCCAAGAATTCCAAATCGATACTCACCACCTCTTTATCGATTTCAAGGCCGCCTATGACAGCATCTATAGAGAAGAGCTTTATAGATCCATGTCTAGTTTTGACATCCCTGCCAAACTTGTCCGTCTGTGCAGGCTGACGATGGAGAACGCTCGCTGCTCCATCAAGGTCGGTAATGACCTCACCGAGACCTTTGATGTCAAAAAAGGCTTTAGACAAGGTGACGCGCTGTCATGCGACTTCTTCAATATTGTACTTGAACGGATTGTGCGGAACTCACAAGCCAACAACGGAGGCACAATCTATTACAAGTCTGTAAAACTACTTGCATACGCCGACGATATAGACATTATCGGAAGAACTCAGCGGGCTGTCACCAAAATGGGTTTAGCGATAAACGAGGGCAAAACCAAGTATATGCTGTCAACAAGAAGGGAAAGCCAACACCGACGAATTGGACAAAACGTCACCGTGGGCAGCTATAACTTCGAGGTAGTAAGGGGCTTTGTCTACCTTGGCTCTGCTATAAATTCTACTAACAAAATCAGTGCAGAAATCAATCGAAGAATAACTCTTGCCAATCGCTGTTTTTTTGGGCTTATAAGGCAATTCAACAGTAAAGCCCTATCTCGAACAACTAAGGAGACTCTATATAAGACCTTGATCATCCCAGTCCTGCTTTACGGCGCTGAAACATGGACTTTATTAAAAGAGGATGAAGATATCCTTGGTCGCTTCGAGAGAAAAATTCTTCATAAGATTTTCGGTCCCGTTTGCGTTGACGGGTTTTGGAGGAGAAGATTCAATCACGAACTATACGAGCTGTACAGCGACATCGACCTAGTCAAAAAACTGCGTATTGGACGTCTGAGATGGCTAGGACATGTAGAGCGAATGGACACCAACGCTCCGGCCCGCAGAGTCTTCGAATCTATCCCCGAGGGACGACGCAGTAGAGGGAATCATCGCCGTAGGTGGCGCGCACAAGTTCAAGGGGACCTCGACCAACTTGGAGTGCGCAACTGGAGGCAATTAGCTAAAGACCGAGCTAAATTGAGAGGCTTGTTGGTTGAGGCCCAGGTTCACCCCGAACTGTAGCGCCACCTAAGTAAGTAAGTAAGCTCACATACGGTTCACAATGTTGGACAATGTACAAAAAGTATGAGAGTAAATTAACGGCAGCTGAGATGAAGATGCTTTGCATGACAGCAGGAGTGACAAAGCTTGATCGAATAAGAAGTTCCAAGATCCGTGGAAGCTTTCACATCAAGGAAACCATCTTACAAAAAATAGTGCGCGACCGGCTCAGTTGGTATTGCCACGTTCAAAGAAGGGATCATTTGAACCCTGTTAAAAAGGCAATATCAATGCACGTTCCAAAGACATCGCGATGTAGGAAAGGCAGGCCTATAAACGCCTGGATCAGACAAATGCGAGGACATCGGCATTTCATTGGCCTCAGTAACCGAGTGATCTATATTTTCTGATATTTTCTGAGGTCAAATAGGCGAACCCCACAGGCGGATCAGTAGAAATGCGGTGAAGTGGGAGGGTTGTGATCCCTTGTTTTCGGATCAGGGCCTCGCTGATAAAAGGAAGAAGAAGGGTCTGAAGTGTCAGTATACTGCAGTGTGGAATCTAGAAGAAAACTTAATGTTGTCTTTAATAATGTTACTCGTTAAGTGTATGGTTTAAAGCGCCAGGATCATATTTCTGCATATAAAAGTAGTGTTCTTGGTTTAACACTGGATAAATACTTAGATTATTGTTTGATAAAATGTTTGCATAAGATTATAATTTGCCGTTAACCAGAATATGTACTTATATGGCAAACTAACTTTTTCAAATTCATCTCGTACTCTAACGATAACCCCTCCGCGTGCTACATGCATCACAACCGAGCGTCAGTTTTGTGTTCACGCTATTCGCTCTATTGACATAAGAAGACTCTGTTTTGCAGATCGTTTTAGTGCTTCTCTTTTTTCTTACCTGGCTGGCAATTATAGGTGTTACGGCTCTTAAATGTTTGACCTTTTATTTTATTTTTAAATACTGTTGATCAATTTGTTCGTTCATTCACTTTTCTTTTCTTTCTTTTTTTTGTAATAATATGTATATATTCAATTTTAAATTTAAATGTATTTCATAAATAAATTATCGAATTGTATTAAGCTAAATTGTAATATAATTAATTATCATGATCGCATTTGCGTCATTAAAGATACTTTTTTGTAGTCTTTGTAAATGTTTGTTAAATTACTCAATAAATATCAAATATCAAATAGTTTGGAACCATTAATTTCACCAATGGGGGATAATGCTTGCTCCTCCGTCAAAAAGTAATTGTTAAAAACGTGCCTCCTCGTTTCACTTAAAATAAGAATGGAAAATGTCCTCCCTCTACTGTAGATTGCATAAGCTGCAATATAGGGATAAATCATTCCTATGCGGTATGAAGATAAGCTTAAGGAATTCTCCCCAAAGCTTCAGTACCATTGATATTTGATCGACAATGTATCACGAAAATAATTAAGCTACAAATTGTGATTTCTTGGTCATCGATCTTGGAGATAAGCTGTTACAGTTCGGGTTTCCAAACTCCTACTGCCATTGAAAGTCAGTTCCACTCCACAGCCATGCGCCAGCTCCATCCACTCGTTGAGCCAACTTGTTTCGCTGTGTATAGTTTGGAGAGTTGTTATTTTTGGTAGCTGATGCTCGGACATGCCAAGCACTTTAATTATGTAGTCAACTTTCAGTTTTAATGATCTTATAAATGCGGGAGATAGGCCCGTTTGAACCATGATCATATAATTTGGTGTATTAGGTGGCACATGAAATGACCTCTTAACATAATATATTTATAACTTTTCCATGGTGTCATATCTCCTACATACACATACTTGCGCCTCTTAAAGTAAAATCGATTCAGAGACTGCCTCAAATATCTTACAACTATGAGCAATATTCTTGTTGTTGAGGCGCCTGCCCCAAGCCATATCTATTGCAGTTCTATATTTTTTCCTTATGATGTCTGTCCATATTAAGGTCCTTAGTAAAATAAACTCCAATATATTTATACTCTTGAACTACTTTAAAAACCTCTCCCATAGGGAAAAACAACGCCTTAAACTGATGTGGCATTACTCCGTGTTCCAAAACATTATTCAGTAGAACGGTGAGTTTATAGCTTAGCTCATTTGACCTATGCTTATAGAATATAGATGGTATTCTTTAAGACCCGGTCGCTTTGCCATCCCTAAGTGAACACAGGACCCAAGTAACGTCTCGATGCGATATTGGTCTGTCCAAAATATCATTCTGGAAGCAAGCAAATTCACAAATTCACGCGTGATTAAATTATAGTCGATAGTAACCGTTTCACGAGACTAGTAGCCTTTTTGTGTGTTTTTTGTTGGCCTTAACAAACTTCCAAGCACTGCATTAAACGTATCTTTTAACCTAGTTCAAAAAGTGGGCGTAAGTTTACACATTGCAGGGGTGAGATATAGAGAAAGACAATCTGCATATACTATGCTGAAGCAATATTTTGTTGATTTCTAGTAAAAACGTTGAAACACGGTATTTTGCGAAAAATTACACATTTACACTGCTTCTGACTCTTAAAAGATAAAATTTCATCTCCTCAGCTCAAAATGTAAGTCTCAAAAGGAGGTGATATAGGAACGGACGGGCAGACGGATAGACGGATGGAAAATAAAATAAAAATATGTGTTAAAGGTATAAAAAGGTTGAGTTTCGAAAGCATGGATTTTTGAGTGTGAAGTCAAACTGTTGGCAGATTGATCTAATTTTTAAAAACATCAGTTCTTAGAGTGAAACACTAGGATGGAAAACGCTAAAAAAAACTTATTTTTAAAAAAGATAGAAATGAGATTAGTGAATTTAAAATCAATAATACAGTGCTTTCAAATGGAACAGAAATCGCAAATGCATTAAATAAATCATTTATAGATAGCGTTGTTGTGATTCATGATGCGATTCCTGATGTCCCATATTGAGCTAATACACCAACATTCGCATCAGAATTTAAATTTGTACAAATAGGCCTTTTTGCACTTCATAATACAATTAAATCAACGAATAAAAAAAGAGACTATTTCGGTTTAAACTGTAATATTATTGTAGAGTGTCCGAGTGAAATCCTCCCCCACCTTTTAAAAATTATTAATCTGTCTCTTGAAAATGGTATCTTTCCAGAAAGTTGGAAGGAATCCCATAGAAAAAGTTAGTAATCCAATAAATCCAGAGGACTGGAGACCCATAAACATGCTAACAAAGTATGAAAAAATCCACGAAGATATCATATATAAACAATTGACGCAATACTTTGATCTTGTGCGATCATCAATCCGGCTTTAGGAAAGGATATTCGTGCGAAACGTCTGTTTGTTATCTTATAAATGAGTGGAAAAAGGAGATTGAGAAAGGTAACTTTGTCATTGAAGTCTTTCTAGACATTAACCCTTCTGTCAATGGATGTTTTAAAACCTTCCCGTCAATGGAATAGGTCTGGCTGGACTTTCATACATTTTGTATGAAAATTGATGGAACTCAATGAAATAATTGAAGTTTTTTTTGTTATTTTGGACATGTTACAATATTATTTTTATTTTTAATTTGAAGTTTTTTTTTACATAACATTAATATTATGAAGTATTTTCTTGATTTACGCATTTATGGCATTTATGTATATGCCTGTGTTGTAAACAGACAGGCTCTTCGCAGGCAGTGCATGCAAATCTGGTTTTCCTTTGTATTTTATCGTTTATTCTGGAAATTCTACACGACTTTTTCTGGCCCGTTGATGTCTGGCTACTGCTGGGCTGTGGAATCCTATTTTTCAATGGTGCTCCGAAGGAAGATTCGATGCCATTTCTTACTTGACGGACTTAGGTAAAAAGAGTTGTGGATTGTGACAGTGGATTGGTCGATTTGGCCCCAACACTTGGCCACCCAGATCTCCTGATCTAACACTCATGGATTTCTTCTTCTGGGGTGCTATGAAATGAAAGAAAAAGTTTATCTTAGAGAAATGTCGAGTCTGGAAGAGCTCCAAGAAAAAATTAATGCCGTTTCAGAAGAGATGAGAAGAGTTCGCTAATCTGCCATCCGAAATGCTTAAACGCGCCCGAAAGTGGATTCAAATGGAAGGAAGGCACTTCGAACTATACTTGCTATACACATTCCATAAACTGTTCTGTTTTAAGACTAATTCAGAAGGTACCTACACTTCTTTTTGACCATTTTTGTCTGACAAAAAATCGATTTTACTACAACTTCTGTTGATCGTACGTAAAAAAGTTGCTTAACATAATTTTAAGGAAATTTTTTAGGGATAAAAATTTCATAAAAAAAAAAAAATAAGGAAAAATTTTGAGAAAAATGCATTTTAAGTGAAAACAACAAATTTTCATTATTTTGAGTTTAAGGAGCCATAACTTTTGCACAGCTAACCATAACAGCTGCACAGCTGTACCCAATGTGTTTGAAATTTGTATGCGCTACTAAATTGTCTTTCCAAAATGTATAAAACTATTTTTGTACCTATAATAGTTTAGAAGTTATAGCGTTTAAAGTGGTTACACCTCCAAATAAGAGGTCACCCACTTTGATGGACTATAAGTTGAAATGTGGTGAGAATAGACACCCCCCTTGCCATAAAATTTTTTGGTCGGCGGAACTTCAGGTATCTCCTCGTAAAGGATTATACTGTTTAACTGGGACACCCTATACAGAAGTGCAACTACAGAACTCCAATTCGACAAATGCTAAATACTTTAAAGTGGCTAAGTGTTTCACAAAGACTAAAACTGAACGCGTTAAAAATTGTATTTAAAGTTGAAAATAACCTACTTCCAGATTCTTTACAGCGATATGTGAGCTACATGACCAGCGCTAGGTATAATCTTAGGAACGCAGATGACTTTCGTCTACCCTTATATAGAAGAACAAGTACCCAGAACAACATTCTCTACAGAGGACTGCAGTTATTCAATAGTCTTCCAGTCAATCTAAAACGTGAAACAAATTTTTGTATTTTTAAGTAGAGAGTGATAAGCCTTTTAAAGAGTGATTTAGTATAATAATTTATTTCAAAAAATGTATATGTAATATAATAATAATTAATTAAAGTTTTTTCATAAACTAATACAAATATTTAGAAAAAAAACAAACCTTATTAAGTAACCTATAGTCTGGTTAATGTTTTTTTTTCCAATCATTGCCACTGTTAGCGGTTAGTGTTTAATTTCATTTATTACGCTATTTCCTAAAATAAAATGAAATACAAAAGTTATAGCAAATTTAAACCATAAAGGTCATTTTGCACCACCCTGTTCGACTCGTGGTATATTCTAAAATTCACTATTCTTATTTGAATTCTAATTTTAGGAATCTAGTTTACATTAACCATTATTTAACATTAATTAATGGTTCATGGTTCAAATCCTGATGACAGCAAACATTTATTTATTTCTTATGAAATATATAAAGTCAGTCCGACCAACTCCGAAAGCTTGTGTGAACACTACTGCGAAGGCATAGCACTGGCAGTAGCTTGGTCATATGGGTGGAAAAATTGTTCGATCTGTTGATGATGATTTGCTTATGACATCGGTTATCAGGAAAAAATACTGTGAATCAGAAGCAAACACAATAAATAACAAAAATCTCCCCAGTTATCTGGATACAACATCTGGAGTTTCTCTGAAGCATAAACAACTAAGCTTCAAACAAGTACACAAAATCTTTCTCTCTCTCATTCATTTTCAACGCCCGCACTATGTGTAAACATGTTAAGGGTATTCATAACCCTTTGAATGCGCACAAAGATGTTAAAAAAAACATAGTTTATAAATTGTATTTTTTTTTTTATTTTGTCCATCTGAGCAGGCCATGGCGTGAATTCCATACAATCGGAAATCCATCAATATATGCTGTTCATAGGAACACATCCGTATAAAACTATCGCTTCTAATTTTGCTATCGAAAAACTGAGAAAAACTTGTCGATCGTAAAGATAAGACATATCTTTCTACGTTCTTTTGCTTTTGATCTGCCCACCCAAGAGGTTGTTTGACTAAGAGGAAACCCACCTCTCCACAAAACTGATCAATTTCTTTCACAAAAGTTCTCCGAGGCTTCCTCTCTTGAAAGAATCAAAGCTATAAATTTAGTTTGTGTGCTACCGACCTTTCAACCTCTGTGAGATATCATAAAAATATTCACCCATATATCCTGTATGACGTAAGTTTTTTTTTCTGTTCCTCACTTTTGCTATAGCTCAGTTTGCTATAACCATACTTTTCTATAGATTACTGAAGAGTTGCCACGCGGAACGCTTAAAACTAGCTTAACTTATGTTATGTTATTCTAACTTACTGGCACCAAGCGGGTGGTCTAAGCAAATTCTAACACTTATCCTTCGCCTTTCGACCTTATGTAATTTCAATTTTTTATTACTAAAAGTATATATGTAAATTTAATGACCAACTAAGAAAATTGTTTTATTTAGAAAACTTAGTATAAACCCAAAAATTACCCTAAAATAATCTTAAACTAAGTAACTAACTTAACTCTGCTGCGTAATTAAATATGCACTTATTTTTGGAGCGAAGTGTTTTTTTTATATCTATAACTTAAGACTACCTACAAACTATATAAATCGACCATGGCTAATGCCCGCGCCTTGGGGGCTATCCCGGATTGGAGGAAAACGACAACGCCTTTTTCTCTCTTTCAACCAGCCACCAAAACTGGTCATGCAGCTTCTGAACATCTTCAACCACGCGACAATAGACCGCTCTACTGAATCGGAGACGCTCTACACTGGTAGATTAGCAGCACCGCTAATCTGTCCTAGATCAAACTTCTTTGTTTGAAATAGATGAATTCTTCTGGGGAGACAAAGCCGTTAAGGCGCACACTCTCGTGGTATAAAAAATAAGCCCCGAAGATCAGGCTATTCATCGAAGTCATTGCTCTTGCAATGTGTCTTCGAATCATCTTGATCAAAAAATCTGATTAGATTTGCCCTGTTGTACATGACCTCATTAGGATAGAATTGTATGTACTCAGGCTCCTATGTTCTGTACAAACGAAGGCAAGCCCGCTTAAACACCCGAATCTTTTCAACAAGTTTGACCCGACGTTGAACCACACAGGATATCCATATGCGAGCATGGGCTGTAGAAGGGCCGTGTAGCAGATTACCGCCACCCTTGCATCGAGTTGGCTGCTATAAAACAGTCTCTTTGTAAGGGTAAGAGCAGCATCTATATGTTTGTTAAAATATACAATAGATACTGATCTAGCCAGACCCCAAGGTACCTGACTACACTTCAACTCACAAGTGGCTATCCCGCGATAGAGAACTTTCGCCAATTCTTTCTTGTGTCCCAAGAGACCATAGACAACGGCGGTCTGAACAGGATGGTCTCCGATTTCTGAAAGTTGATCTTCTGCTTCCAGTCGTCGCAGTATCTCCTAATCTTATCGAAGTCACGCTGCAAGAATATTGCAATTACCTCGATCTTAGGCGCTGACCTGTACGCGACCAAGTGGTCTGAGTACGATGAAGTGAACCTTTGAGAGCGCTCGTGTAAATATTGAAAAGGTTCGGCGAATTTACCGCGCCGTTGCGGACCATTTTTTACTTTAAAAGTTCCAGCAGACGTCACATTGCCATTCTTCATAATGAACTTCTTACTGGTGAGCATGGCATAAAGTATGTACAGCAGTGGTTTACTTATGCCCAGCCTGCTCAACTTGTAGAAGAGTCTCTCTAACCATGCGATATCGAACGCCTTCTCCAAGTCAACTAGGCAGGCACCCGTGGATTACTTCTTTCTTTTGTTCCATTGGATATCCAGTTTAGACGCGGCATGTATGGTATCATGCCCTGCCTTCAAACCGAATTGCTTATCCGGAATTATGTGCATGTCCTCAAACCATTTAGTCAGAGCTCTATAGATCACTTTTTCGAATACCTTGCTGATGTTCAGAAGAAAATGCGAAATAACATCCTGTCGCAAGAAGCGGTAGTTGAACGAGCGAGTTCGTTACGGTCAATAAAGATCGGTAACGTATGATACTGATCAGGACGGGATGTGGTTTCAACAGGATGAGGCCATACGGCGAGCAAAATCATATACAGGGTGGGATATCCCCCATTTGGGATGCTAATATAACGAAACACAAACAAGATAACAAAGAGATAACTTTATTTCTAAATAATACACATAATGTAGTTTTTAAATTAGGTTTTAAAAATTACGTCACTCAAGGCTCCATTATCGATACACTGAGTAACCCTCTCTCGGAAGTTTTCCATTACGCGGCGAGTCATTTCAGGCGGAATTTAGCGACTTCCTGTGTTATTGCATTCTTTAGAGCTTCCAGAGTTTGCGGACGATGTTTGCATACCTGGGCTTTAAGATATCCTCAGGGAAAGAAATCGCAAGGCGTCAAGTCAGTCGAATACGGTAGCCACCCGATATCACCACGTAATGAGACAATACGCAGTCGGCGACCCGCCATTTTTAATGAATTTTTTGACAACAAACGCACGGTATAGTCCGACAACTAAAAACCGCACGATTGCCGTTGTCTATCGCCACCTCCCGCCCTTTGCTAACTCCACCCTAACCTTATCTACGTTCTCTTTCAATCGGGGAGTTCTTTCTGGCCCACCCTGTACTTATTGAAATCACAATTTGGTGACGAGTTCATTTCATGAAATGGATCTGTCAAATGGCCTCTAAGATCATGCGATTGGACAGCTTGCATTTTTTGTCTGCGAGGCTATGCTGATATATCAGCAACAATTGATGCCTTGGAAGCCAACATTGTTCGTGTTATTTGTGAAAAATTTACCCAAAATTAGATGAATAGAATGCGAATCGTCAAGAACAGCTGTCATAGCCATATCCCCAAAATCGTTTTCAAATATCAATGCAATGAATTATTTTTTCGAATAATAGAAATTTTTTGATTAAAGATTCAACTTCTACCTGGCTTAAGAAAAATATCATTTAGTACAGACGAGCGGTATGTAATTTATTTATTAATTATCATATTAACAACATTTTGACTCGAGCTTAAACTGTGCCCTATCTATTCTCAGCTACAGTCTGAAAGTTTCAGATCCTGACCACAAATTCACAAATTAATACGTTTGCTTCTGTATAACCACAAAGGTGTCCTTGAATAATCACCCATTTCCATTTATTGCATCACAGACTAGATCGGTCTTTAAATAACCTCATCCTCTATACCTTCTGTTGAATAATTTCTTCGAATTCGTCGTGGACTATTAATTTTGGTTTTAAAAAAGAAAAAAAAATGATAAAATCATAAATAACTTGTGATTAGTTCAGATATTTTGCACGGATAATGGATCTGCTCTTTTGACCAGAAAAACAATATCTGTGGGCGCCGGCGATCATTTGAATTTTAAAATAAAAATCGAACAAGAAAAGGAATTTTAAAAGACAAAACAACAAATCTCCATCAACGAACGCATTATTGGCGGTACGATTAAGCCCCGTTCCGACAAAGGCTATTAATTATACAAATCTTTCTCTAAAAGCATTGTAACATTAAATGTTCGTCAAATAAATATAAAAATTTAATTCCAGTAGTCGCGCAGAGTATAAATTTTGGGGGGGAAAAAAAATAATAATAATTTCGCCGATAGCGAGTGGCGGTTATTTTTTGATTTAATTTTAAATTTCGAGTTAATCCGGTCTTGATTATCGGTTGAGAATTTATAGAGTGGATGACCAAAAAAAAATGAAAATGAAACCACGGATTGTAAAGCAACAAATTTGGGACGGTTGGCATTTTTTACGGTTTTTTGTTTTAATATTTCACTTAAGCCTGAAACATGTTACGTTTTTACGAGGCAAAGTTTTTAAGCGCTCTTACGAAAACAGAAGCTTAGTGGAGCACTGCTAATGGGATTTGATTCGTCGCATTAATTACAATCTATTTCCAATAGCTACCGACAAGAGTTTTAGGTTTTTATTGCGGTTTTGTTCTATAATGGAACCGATTTATTCGGTATAGAGTAGCACGTGTGACGCAGATTGCTCTGGAATGGTTTCGGGGAATTTTAAAAGGATTCGTGATGGGTTTTTACGTTTTGAGAGGAGAATTTCAAAGTAATCAAAGATTTGTGATTTATTACTGTCGAACTAGTTAGATCATCATCGTGAGAAAATGTTGTCCTTTTTAATCATTTACCATTGAGCTGCTGTTGTGCAACTTTAAACCACCTCCACACGATCCGATTTGATCGACCAATTATGGACGACTGACTACGAAAACATGAATGTTTGGGTTCAAAATGTATTATTCAGATTCTAGTACAATGACAAAATAAAACTAATTAAACTTCAAATTTATGGACTTGCAACACGCAACCCAGAAAAGAATATAAATCCCACTGATCTTTAGCTTCCAACTCAGCATACCTACTTAATTAATTAGGTAGCGTGACTGTCCGGGGTGGACCTGAGCCTCAACCAACAAACCAATCCAGCCAGTCTCGTTATGAGCCAGCTGCCTCCAGTTACACACGCCAAATTGGTTCAGGTCCCCCTCCACTGTTTGCGCCACCTACCGCGTGCTCATCCAAGGTGTCTAAGGCCTTGTGGCCTGTCTTAGACCGCAGAAAATCTGGGGAGAGAATAAAATTAGAAAGATCACGGCTAAGAACAGCGATAGAAATACTCTCCGGTCACGGTCTTCTAGGGAAGCATGCTATGAGATTAGGATTATCAAACGCGAACGTTTGTAGGTACTGCAACCTACATGTCTCAGAATACGTAACAAACATACTCTGTGGATGTCAAGGCATTGCTAGCGCAAGGCTAAAGTACGTTGGAAGATACTTCTTAAATAACCTAGAAAAGGTCAGGTCCTTGAACCAGAACAATGACAATTTCCAATTCTGTAGGGAAATAAAGTGCATCGGAGCTTAAGACCATGAATGCTATCATATGCTGCCTTGGTTGGTCTTTCCAGGATTTGCCTCAGTGAGAAAATTTGGTCCATCGTCGACCTGCCGGACCGGAAGTCACAATGACATTTAGCAGCTAAATGTCTGTAATTTTTGCAAGACATGGGATCGCTTTTTTCGAAGATGGAGTATTGGGAAAATTGATATCTTCTTAATTCAAGTAAAAAGATTTTAATATAAAAAATTGTTTTCATAAGAAAATAGGTGCGTTTTGATGAAATGTACGAACGATTACAGTTGTTCACAAAAACGATTGGCAATAAAGTTTTCAACCGGATTTGGGCTTCGCTTTTGATGTGACCAAAGCACAAAAAATATTAAAGCAAACGGCAAAAAAAAGCACATCAAGAAACCTTTATCCAAACATGCATTTGATTGGGAATGAAAACAAGAGTAATTGTCAATCAATTGTTGGACATATATGCTTTGCCTGGATTTCAGAATAATATCTTGCATAGATCAATTTTTTATGAGAGAGTTGTCAGAGCATTAACTGTTTTAAAGGACAACAAAGCTGCAGAATGCAATGGGATACGTTCCCAGTTATAGCTATACAGGTATGGTAATAACAATAATAAACAGCTTACTATCCTGCCAAACAAGTTTTTAGATAGTGGAGTAATCGCAAAACATTAAAGGTTGTCCTCAAGGACGAGTCGTATTCCCTCTTTTATGGTCCATTGTAGTGAACAGAATCCTAAACGACCTTAATAGTTCCGGATTTCTTACCCAAGACTGCGCAGATGATGTAGTCATAATAGCTAGGGGCAAAGATGAATCCAGCATTTCTGAACAAATTCAACATGCCCTAAATAAAGTAAACAATTGGTGTCAGTCAGAAAGACTAACGGAGGAGAAATTTATGCCTTCAAGCACTTCAACTAAAAATGTACAAATTGATTTCTCAAAAGAAACGAAATATCTTGGGATTGCTCCAGGCCACAAATAAAACTAGAAACCTCATACAGACAGAACCACTTAGAAGGCGACTAAAGCCTTCTGGACCTGTTCTAGGTTTGTCGGCAAAAAATGGGGATTAAATCTTAAAATGATCCACTGGACCTATACCACAATCGTCATCCCGATAATAACATATGCTTCGCAAGTATGGTGGAAAAAAGTAAATCAAGATGTTACCCGCTCCGCACTCCAGAAGGTGCAAAGACTAGCCTGTGTAAGTATAACGGTCGCAATGCGCGCCTGCCCAACAGCAACGCTGGAAGTTCACTTAAACCTTGCACCCCTACACATAAATTTTATGAAAACTGCGGCAGCCAGTGCCGTCAAGCTCCACCTTTTATGCAACAGCGTAAACTTTAATCTAGTTGATCACATGAATATCTGGGAAAAAATTCCTCTACTATCTTCTCCAGCAGTATGCATCTCAGACTAAATCTATCTTTGGCCCCAACTACAAACTCTTTACACCATTAGGTCAATCTACAACTACCTTCCAAACAGAAGCGGAACTATGCGCCAGAGAATGCATTAGACGAAACCTCCGATAATCACATATTAATATAATGTCAGATAGACCAGCAGCACTCAAAGCTCTCACGTCCTTCAACTTTGAGTCTAAGATGGCTTGTAACTATCTCCAGACTCACTCGCAGCTCGCTGCACACAATAAAATCACATTAAAGTAGGTCCCCGGGCACAAAGGCATCCCTGGTAACGAAGCGGCTGATAAGCAATGGTGTAGTGGTAACGGCGTAAATTACCACGCTAATGGCTCGTGGTTTAAATCATTTTTTTTTTTTTTTTTTTTTTTTTTTCCGAGGGGGTGGTTTAAATCATGATGTCAGCAAGCATTTATTTATTTCCCATCAGTCCGATCATTTGCAAAAGCTTCTGTGAATACTGCTGCGAAGGCATAACACTGGCAGTAGCTTGGTCATGTGGCTGGAAAAATTGTTCGCTCTGTTGATGGTGATTTGCGCTTGACATCGGTTATCGGGGAAAAAGTACTGCGAATCAGAAGCAAAGACAATAATAACAAAAAAATTTCCCCAGTTATCTGGACGCCACCCCCGGAGAATAGCTGAAGCATAAAACAACTGAGCTTCAAGAACCACTACACCAAAATCGTTCTCTCTCTCTCCATATCCATCCTTTCCAACACCCGCACTGTGTGTAAACATGTTAAAGGTATTCATAACCCTTTGAGTGCGCGCAAATTATAACAAAAAAAAAAAAAAAAGCTTGCCAGACTAGGTGCCCAATCTCCTCTCATTGTGCCTGAACCCTTCTACGGTTTACCTACCAGCCAGATAAAAATAGAGCTGCATCACTGGGAGCGTAAACAAATGCTCTCATATTGGAATGCTCAACCTGGCATTAGGCACTCCAAAGCCCTTTAACAAAGGCTTTACCCTCTGATGCTACCTCTTCCTCAGCTCGAACTATGCTTAGCTTCATCAATGAACTAGATTTCGGCTAATGTACAACTACTTCTCGAACAAAATACTAGGGGATAGCACAAAAGATGTCTTTAGGTCGCAGTGCTTCGTGGGTCATTACTTGCCCTGTCACCCCATCTCTTAAGAAAAAAGCAAAAATCGCAAACCATTTTAAAGAAGCTTCAATTTTACCCATACGTAAAAGCGAGATGATCATCGCACACTATAGACGCTTTTTTTTTTTTTTTTTAATGTTTCATATAAGATATTTACAGCAATTCTGGAGTGTCGGCTATTGACATGGATAAAGAAACAGGCTTCATACCAGGATATTCTACTATCCATAAGTTTGCTTTGAGGAGCATTACGAAGTCTTTCATTGGAAGGCGTAAGACATATTCGCGTTCTTTTTGGGCTTTAAATTTGATTTTATCATGGCGCACGTACCAAAATCCATGTCCATGAAGTTAATCAACCGAAATCTGTATGCTGATACAAAATCAGATGTGTGGAATGGTGAATAATAAATCCCGTGAATAATCAATAAGATTATCACTGGACCGACTCAGAGTAGATTCCACACTCTCCGACTGGATTGAATGTATGCTCAAGACAAGACACATAAACTCGGAGCTGGGTGACAGCCAAGTAAACGCATTGGCCTCTCGGGGAACCCCGCAAGGAGGGGTCCTATCTCCTCTACTATGGACTCTAGTCGCAAATGAGATCCTTTTAAAATAAGAAAGCATCGGAGTAAAAGTTGTTACCTATGCAGACGACATCGTCCTACTTGTGTCCGGCAAATTTCTTGACACTATCCCCGAACTTCTGCAATCGGCCCTGAATACCCTCCATAGCTGGGCGAGTAGTTGTGGACAGAACGTTAATCCAGCGAAAACAGAAGTGGTCCTCTTCACCGACAAAAGAATAATCCCAGCTTTCAGACCCCTACGACTCGGTGACACTCCACTCCAAGTCTCAGATAAAGTACGGTATCTTGGGTGTATACTTGACCGCAAACTGAGCTGGAGAGATAACACAAATGAAAGAATAAAGAAAGCGTACATTACGTTCTATGCTTGCAGCAGAATCTTTGGTAAAAAATGGGGACCCAAATCTGCCATCATCCATTGGATGTACACAGCCATAGTCAGACCCATTCCTACATATGGGTGCATTGTCTGGTGGCCAATAGCAGAGAAAAACACCCATATCAAGGAGTTGATTAAACTTTAGGTCTTGCCTGCATAGCAACCACAGGCGCCATTAGAACTACCCCGACCGCAGCACTTGAAACAATTCTCGCACTGATGCCACTAGACTTATTTGTTAATAAATCAGCCGCGATGAGTGCCCTACGCCTAAAAGAATCCAATCTATGGAGAAAGGGCCACACGGGCCACCGTAGCATCTCAAGATGGGCTCACCTAGACACCACCACAGACTATCTGCCGCCATCCCCCGACTTCAGCCTTAACGTCAAAACGGTCATCCCATCAAGGGAATACTGGGAAGACGGTGGGGCCATTAACCCGCATAGTATTTCAGTCTTCACTGACGGGTCCAAAACAAACGAAGGAGTGGGTTCGGGTATTTACTCATTGGAACCGGATATTGCTATATCACTAAGACATCCGAACCGTAGTAATGTGTTCCAGGCAGAAATCCTAGCGATAGCAGAGGCGGCACGAATACTATCTACGAAACTTATTACTAGGAAAGGGATTGATATTTACATAGATAGTCAAGCTGCTATAAAGGCCATCTCATCCGCAGTTATAAAATCAAAGCTAATAAAACTCTGCCGCGAGGAACTTAACATGATTATCCAGTGCCACCAGGTAACACTCTGGTGGGTCCCAGGACACAGAGGAATTCCAGGGAACAAGATGGCGGACGAACTGGCAAGAAAGGGATCAGTACAAGACCTGTCAATGGTCCAAAGCTCAGTCCTACCTCCCCTAATACTTGTTAAATCAAATATAGCAATTGACTTCAAACGACAAGCAGAAGAAAGATGGAGAGCGCTCCCATCATGCCGTGTCTTCAGAAGCATCTGGACAAAACATGACAAGATGAAAACCAAGCTCATCCTCACTCAAAATAGACAAACTTATCGTTTCTCATAGGCATCACTACCGGCCACAACCTATTAGCGGCCCACTGGAAAAGAATGCGGCTAAGTACAGATGAACTCTGCAGAGGATGCGGCAATACAGACGTAGAGGAGGACTCGGAACACTTCCTCTGCAAATGCCCTAGTCTCTGCAATACCAGGAAGACGGCCCTTGGAGAGTACTTTTTCAACCATCTGGGCGGCCTGTCTGAAAAGCCACCAACCACCATCATGAAATTTATAACTTCTTCAGGGTGGTTCAGGGGAGGCCGTTCCACTAACATAGAACTCTAGCCATTTTGTTTCTTATCTCTCTTTGCAGTTCTTCAACCAGGAAACTCCACGTCAGGGGAGCACAATGGATCTGTTTGTGATCCGAGTGCAGGCTGCGCTCATTCGTTGCAGCTAACCCCTTTTAACCTAACCTAACCTTGCCAGATCAATTTCGATCTCGATCAATAAGTCTGTCCTTCTATTCATCTGTCTGTATACTTGCCTGCAGCTTAAACGAGTAGACGAATTAAATAGTTACAATTTTCAAATCTGAATTTTCATTCTAAGCCCTCTATCGATTTTGTTTAAGCTTTATATTTGGGTTAGTTTGCACATGGGCATCGGCTATAGGGTCACGTCCTACGTTTGACCGGTTTCTTAAAATCGTCTGTTTCAAACATTTTTCTGAGCCGAATTGTCTCAAAATGAGTACTTAAGCTAGATATGAAATACGCATGGACATGGCGTATTAATTTTGAATATTTTTTTTTATAATTTCTTTTTCTATTTAAGAATATTTTCATTTTAACGATGTTTGATTTGGTAAACAATTTGATTTCAAATTTATCAAAATTAGAGTGTTGGTAGGATATGGAAGATATGATTTAAGAAAAAAAAAAACTTTACCATAATAGTCCGTGTAACCAGGTCTTGATAAATTTTGACGAACTTTGCTTCATATGTAAGTTAAAACTAGTGTTATTTAGTTAGCTAGAGGTGGGGTTGGAGTTGAAAAAAATGTAGTGCTTCTTTCTCCCAACCGCTAATTTAGGTTGGCATATACTTCCATCAGTAGGCAATGTCATCCAGATAGGAGCAACTTTATCAGCGCTGCCGGGGTGATTTCTATAAGAGAAGATTCATAATACACATCACTTGGTCGTACTCGTAAGAACACTCAGTTATTATAACTTACACCGAGGGTATAGATTAAAACTTTCTTAATATTAATGGTAAATGGGTTGTTATGGTCACCTGTAATGAAATAAAAATTCACCATTAAATGAAAAATTACTTAAAACTATTTCATACTCTCGATGCGGCAGGAATCCATTTGTTTTTATTTGGTGTTTGTCTTAAATGACAGTTGTCAATGGACGGGGTACTTGTTTGTCGTGAGATTAGACAGAGAATAAATGGGATGGACCATTTTTTTTTGCGGCGTTTACATGTGAGCTCGAATACGATCTCAGCTGCTCGAGTATTTTTCAAGTGATGAGAGAAAGGGGTGTGTGACAGGACAAACCAAAAACAAAATCTATGAAATATGCTCCTTTGGAGAGGACTAAGGGATCTGGTTAAAGAAAATATAAGAAAGAAAATCTGTATAACAAAGGAAATGAAAGGGGCGTGGAGGTATAGATAGAATAGGCCGAGGAAAAAGTAGGTCAATCAGATATCGTAACTCTATGTAGCAAGTACATTACATTTTCAGAAACTATAAGAATCGAGCAATGATTAGAATTTAAATATAACCTTTTGTATAACAATTGTGTATAAAGAAAAGTTGTTTGAATTATATATGTATAGTGAAAAGTTTAAAATAAATTGATAAGTAATTAAATCATTATTTGTGATCAATTGTTAATAAAGGGTGAGTGAGATTTTTTTACATTATAGAAATTTATTTGTCATTAGAAGGCATGAAGAGATCAGAGTTAAAATGCATTTTTTTTGTGTACCCTAGATCTTGTGTTGGCGGTCGAGTGCGTGGAATCTTAAATCGATATTCTCTGGCCGTCAACGCTATTTTTTTTTTTTTAATTATCGCCGAGGAACCACTAAGTGGAAGTAATTGTTCATTCATTCATTCATTCATTTTCAATGGCCCGCTAATCCTTCATGAGGGTCGCGGGGGTAGGATGCTCAGGTGGACTCTCCATCCTTCTCGATCCTCCGCCATTAACTCCAATTCATCAGGGGGAATCCCTAAGCGGCTCCAGGAGAGATGTCGGACTTGATCCAACCATCTATTTCTAGGCCTTTCGCAAAGTCGCCTACCTGATGGCACGGCAACCATGGCGCGTTTTGGAAGCCGGTCTGGGGGCATACGCACTACGTGACTAAACCATCGAAGCATAGATCGTTCCGTTTGGAGAAGTAGCTGCTCAACGTTGAGCGCCTCGCGTACTCTGGTGTTGCGCACTCGATCCATACGAGTTATTCCAACAACAATGCGAAGGAACCTCATTTCGGCAGCTTGTATCCGCGATCTTATTCTTTCGGTCACTACCCAAATTTCATGACCATAGGTGAGAGTTGGAACATACACAGAGTTAAAAACCGATAGCTTAGCTTGAACACTAAGTTCGGCCTTCCTTATAACAGATAGGCCAAGCTCTCTCAAAATTGATCCAGCCTGACCAATTCTACAGGATAACTCGGCATTGCTCCTCCCATCACTCGTGAATAAAACCCCGAGGTACTTAAACTTCTCCACCTGCTTCAGTGCGACTCCACTAACATGCAGAGTGCACTGAATCGGTTTTTTTGGAAACGACCATTACTTTAGATTTGTTCACGTTGATCTTCATTCCAGCATCATCACAAACGGCTACAAACCTTTCGAGTGCGCGCTGAAGTTCGGTTTGAGAGGACCCAAGGATGACCAAATCATCCGCAAAGAGTAGATGACTAATCCTTAGGTCTCCCACTTTGAAACATTCCCCGCCACGGCTGCGCTGTAACATCCAATCCATATATACAATGAAGAGGAGAGGTGGCAAAACGCACCCCTGGCGGAGTTCAACGCCCACAGTGAAAGGTATTGACTTAACACCGTTTATCCGAACACAGCTTCTACAGTTTGTATATAAAGACTGAATTGCCCTTAATAGGAAACCAGCAATCCCATACTCCTTCAGAACACTCCAGAGTTTGCCTCAAGGAACCCTATCATATGCTTTTTCCAAATCCACAAAACAAATGTAGACAGGCTTGGCATATTCCCAGGCCTTCTCAAGAACCATTCTGAGAGTGAACAACTCGTCGGTTGTGCTTCTACCGAGACGAAAACCGCACTGCTCATCCCCCAAACTGTCCTCAACCACAGCTCTGGAACGCTTTTCTAGCACCTTAGCGAAGACTTTTCCAGGGAGACTTAAAAGAGATATACCCCTATAGTTGGCGCAATCTCTTTTGTCCCCTTTTTTAAAAAGAGGAACTATCACCCCCATTTGCCAATCACCAGGTGTTTCACCGCATTCCCAGGCCACTTTAATGACACGCCAGAGCCATTGAACTCCCTCTTTACCTAAAGCCTTGAGCATTTCTGGCCGAATTTCATCCACACCAGCAGATTTGCCAACTTTTAGCGCTTTGATCGCCAAAGTTACTTCCTCTACCGTAGGACTACTTTCCGCCCAACTCTCGACCATAGGTCTGTCATCTTCGGTGCCCTGTTCGGGATTGAGCAATTCTGAAAAGTGCTCGCTCCATCTGCGTAAGATGTCCTCCTCATTGGAAAGAAGTCTACCGTCTTTGGATTTGACTCCTTCAACGATATTCAACTTGTACCAAAGTAATTGTACCAAATAAAAATAAAAAAATAAGTTAATTCGAGTTGCTGAACGAAGAAGTAACCCATTGCTATGAAACTGCCATCCAACGAATAAATTCCAAGCAGACAGGACATTCAACATCAACCGCTTTACAAAAAAAAAAATCTGCTAGAACAGCGCGCCACCACATGTACACATAGACAGCGCAAGGCGAGCAGCGCCGTCTGAACACGTCTAAATGACCTTACATCAAAACCAAGGTTAGATCGTAGCTGTTTAAGTTATGAATTAGAGAGTGAAAATTCACCGACAGTGAGTCACCGCGTTCATCAGAAAATTTGATATTCTTTTTGTTTGCTGTAGTAATAATAGTAATATATTAGTGGAATAGCATTTAAGCTATCCATTTAGTTTGTAATTTCAATCTATAAATCACAGTAGATATAAATTTCTTTGTTTGATTATCTGTACAATTAAGTACTGAATTTTTTTATTTTTTTTTTGTATTTCTTTCTACTCACCTTTCGTAACAAAGTTAAGTTCATTTTTCCGTTTTTGTGTCGTTCGGCTAATTTAATCGGTACCCATACAAAATTGTCCATTTATTTAAAAATCGACCACCTACGTTGAGCTCGATTTAGGAAGTAAGCGCGAAGTTCGTCGAATCAAGGGAAAGGAGAGTTAGATCATAAGCCCCTTATCCCCGAATCAACGGCAACCAAAATCGAACAGATCAAAGTATTTTTTTATAATCTTTTGGTTCCATTTTCTTTAATTAATTTTGCCTATTTAATGAAAATGTCCTTTTGTATAAATAAATGTCAAAATCTGTACAGCAGAACTTGGGTTTGTTTTGGATGTAAAATCTCGAGATGGAGCATTGAATAATTTTCTAGGGCTGAAGACGGTGAGCTATGAGTCGAACCATGGACTGAGCATTTGAAGATGACATCCGCACATTGGGGGAGATCCGAATAAATATGGCCACCGGATTTCCAAGGTAGGGAAGGTAAGGCCGGTGCTAAATTACACCTAAGCGCTCTCACAGTGTGTTATGGTCCGTCCGGTTTAGGAAATCAATACTGTATAGTTGATTTTGTTTGTATGTTTGTTATTGTAATGGGTGTCGCTGAAAGGCAGGAACCAAAACCTCCCCAGCGAGGTCAGCCGAGTAACGCAAGTGTGCCAGGTTTCCATCCGAACCATCCTTACCTTCCGCATCCGATCTCATCCAACATCCTATTTCTTACAAATTTCAAATTCCAACGTCCAATTCCTAACTCCCGTACACCCATATTTATTATAATTACAGAGTTCTAAAAGCAATATTTGCTTGATAAGAAGGAGAAGCACGGTTTTTAGTAACATCAAGTAGAGAGTACTGTCTCAGCAGTAGAGAGAGCGGAGTCATGATCCTGAATTCAAATAAGCAGCCCAAACTTACGAATTCTCGAATGAGTGGCACATCACGACGATTTCAGTCGCGTTCAGAGGACTCAAGGAAGCGATGGGTACTGATGACTTTTCTGACAATGCTTAGGAGCAAGGAAGTAGCATCTAAGGATTTTTTATAATTAGTCGTGAGTTATCGTCGAAATGACAAAAATTACTTCGCCAAGTTCCAAAGAATAAACGAAGCAAAATCTGAAGTTATAATTCATTATCAATCCGTTTGTTGGTTGGCATAAAATTCGCATTAGGAGTAATGAACTAATTCCTGCATATTCCGCAATCTAGACGCGGTTAATCATTATCTCGCCAAGTCAAAAGGTTTCGTCCTTTGTAGTCGGCGCAATAAATTGCTCTCATCCAAAATTTGTAGGACTGTATTGTTGACATGTCCGATTAGTCGGTTTCTATGCTTTCTCGCGAAGCTTCTAGTTTCAGCTTCGATTGTCGGAATTCCGAGATCCCTGTGGATATCGTCGTTTCCACTATACCACGGTGCTTGGACAATTTCTCTTAGCACTTTATTTTGAAAAGCTTGTAAAATATTTGCATTTGTTTTCTTTGTACAACCCCAAAGTTGTATACCATAGGTCCACACTTGCTTGTATAAAAGTAGTTTGTTCTCAGTACTGAGCTGGGAATGTTTTCCGAGTAACCAGTACATTTCTATATATTTGATTTCGAGTTCTTTTCGTTTCATTTTCACGTGCGAATTCCATTTCAGCCTTGCGTCGATTGTCATACCCAGGTATTTGGCCTCGTTTGTAAAGGGTATTCGGGCCGAGTTTAGAAAAATTGGCAAGTCATTAGTTTTCTTGTAAGTGAAATTCACGTGAACAGATTTAAATTCGTTGAGGGCGATCCGCCAGTCCCTCGTCCATTCATTTACATTATTCAGTGCGTTTTGCAGTTTTGCAGTCATTTCTTCGATTGTTTTACCTACTGCTAGGATAGCGGTGTCATTGGCAAACGTAGCAAGGATAGTGCCATCTTTGTTCGCTATATCATGAGTATATAGCGTACTTTGTAGTACGCCGGCCGAAATTTGCTTGAACTCGAAGTATTCGACTCCAAGTCTAACACGAAAGAGTCTATTCCCGAGATATGATTCTAGAATATCGTATAAGTATACAGGGAGAACTTGTCGTAGTTTGCATTGCAAGCCATCATGCCACACCTTGTCAAATGCTTGCGAGACGTCAAGAAATACGCTTGAGCAATTTTTTTTTCTTCAAGTGCTTTCTCGATTACGTTAGTAATTCTATGCACCCGGTCAAAAAGCAATTGAGGTCATTGAAGAACTCTTGAGTATGTCATATGCCACAAGTTACCACTCAATGTATCTGCTAAAACCCCGCCAAAAAATAAGCCCGGGTGGCATCGATGGACAGATACGAGGAAAAAATCAACGTAAACTTAAAACCCATCACCAATTTATGTATCATTTCATTGACTATTTACAGATAAAATCATCAACCATGCCCGCTTACGCATCCCGCATTAGCATAAGAAGACCTACTTAAACAGGGTGCGGTCTAATCAGCAGAACCCAAATAACAAATTAAAATCGTTTTTCGGCAAAAAGCCGAAATCTCTTTCGGCAATTATAGCTGCAAATTAACGCTACTCAGCTACAAAATCAATAAAATCACATTCTTTAGAATCACCGATACAGTATCTATCTATTGTCAACATTTATTGATTTCCCATGTCAATCTCCGCCAATCTCTCGTTAGTCATAAAAGTCTGGATTCGAAAAATAATAAAATTAACATCCTCTGCAATTAATTAGCGAACAATATTCAAATTATCACCCAAAAATTTAAAAAGTCCAATTTAACCGCCAATTTCATAGCAAATGAATTTTATGACCGCCGAGAGATTTAATCTCACCCTGCGAGTAAATTAAAAGTTAAAAGCTCGTAAAATCATAAAACGCAGAGCAGATGAAGCGCGTCTTAGCTTTTGTATCTTTCGCCGGCACGTATTCCATTGATCTTCAAAATCTAAAATCTAATTTTCCCCCAATTTTACACTCCTAGATACAGAGAGTGTGTCTGCGTGTGTGCGTGAATCCACAAAATTTGTGTCACTATCGGCGAAGATCAAAGTATCTGGAACCAAAAAAGATCAAAGTGACACCGCGCAAGCGCGAACACTTCGCAAAGAAGATTCGGCAAGAACTAGTCGCAGTCGAGGGTGAAGGAGAAAAGCATCATCAGCATCTCTGAGAGAGAAAGAGAGGCGGACAACTTGACGGCTTAAGATGTAGTTTTTTTTTTCTTTTTTTTTTACGAGTATCTTTGAGGTCTTTCATATTTTTTTTTGAAACCTAATCGCAATTTCTACACACGCATATGAATGGGATTGGGCTTCTGTATATCTGAATCCTTTGCATGCTCCAATTCGGTTTGGTTAATTGATTTAGAATTACAGAGGACAATTGTGTTGATTGGCTACGCACACAGAGAATGTCCCAAGAATGAAAGGGATGCGCCGCACCGCCTCTGTGAACAGGGCACAACGAAATTGGCGTGTAATTTCGGATCCACCACCTGCTTTCTTGTATGATTAGTTCCTATTTCAGAAACAACGACGGCGACAAAAGGAGGATCCTTTTTTTAGTTATCTCTCATACCCCTCTCAGCTCACAGGTGGTGAAACGAAACGAAATCCCTTAGATCCTTCCGACAGAGTCGCAAATCAATTGGAACCGCTCTCTCCCGCTTAAGTGAATTTTTTGGACGGCAAATGAATAATGAATCGCTCGGAGTCGGTGTATGCAGTGAATCATCCTTGTTTTGTAAGGAATTTATTGGAAGGCAATCCTTTATCGATTCCAAATGCTTTTCGATGTAAATTAGACGGTTGTTGGTTTGATTGGAGTTGTGGTGATTCAAACTCTTCCCTGAAGGATGTCCAGAAACAAACTCCCTCTCCACTGCAGCTTTCTGGGGTCTGTGTGTCTTTGGTCATAAATCGACCCCCGGAGTTTTAAACCGAGTTTCAAACCGCAAACAGCGAAAGTGGTTAGCTTGGATTTTTGAGCAAATATTTACTCTTTACGTGCGGTGCGGTTGCGGTCGCGATCAAATGGATTCCTTTTAATTGGCTAATTGATTTTAATCTGTGGGAGATTTGGTCTTTTTTTTTAGAGGTTTTTCGGTTTTGCATTTCTGTCTTATTCATCGATGATAGGGAACAATAAAATGCTTCCAAAATTATTTGACAGGAATTTAATTGATTATTCATCAGTGGTTTCATGGAAACAATACAACGACCGTGATTGATGATGTCACTCTCATGAGGTTTGAAATTGGGAAAAAAGGCGATTAGTAGGGCCTACATAAATAATAACTTTCTTCGTCACAACTGGTAGTGGATCCTTGACTATTATAAAGCTGTGTAACCTATCATAGCCACCCCTTACCTCCTAACAAGACTTAAGTGGGCTTATGATGCACATTTCGAATATACACAAGAACTGAATTCAGTCATAACAAAGGATACATACTCGTAAACCGCTATTCAAAGTTGAATAGTGGACTGGAATAAGCAGTGTCCAAAAGCTTTAACGGGCGCCGTGGCGTAAGTGGTTAGTGTGTGGGATCACTACGCGTGAGGTTCCGAGTTCGAATCCTACAAAACACCAAAATGTTTTTTCACGGTCCCACCTCTCGCGAGCGTCTGACAAACATCCGAGAGTATTATTGTCACGAAAAAGCTTCTCAAATCGCCGTTCGGATTCGGCACTAAACTGTAGGTCCCTTCCATTCGTGTGAAAAATATAACGCACACAACATAAGTGGTTACGAGAAGCTAGGCCCTGGTACTTAAAAGAGCTGTTGCGCCAAATATTTATTTTTTTAAAAGCTTTAACGACGACGTGGGGTCTGAAGCCCTTTTTTTGCATCGAAAGATGGGAATCTTTTACAAATGAAACTGAGCCCGTACTCAGTGACAGTGTGGGATTTCGACCCACTAAACCCACCTCCCGTTCTACCCCTGGTCCTGGCGGGACTGCCGTCAAGCATTTCATCTCGAGGGGGGACTTCAGCCTTAGATACTCGGCTCGTTCGTGTTGGCAGCCTCCTGCGCTGCGTTTCGTTGTCGGTCCTGTCTCCGCTGCTGCTTCATAATGGTTGCTACAGTGTCGCTAACTGCTTCCCAGGCATCTTCCCTGCTCATCATCTGTCTGGTGATGTTGTCCGGGGTTAGGTCCTCACCCAGTTTGTTCACCAGCAGGTTTCGTTCTTCGTAGTATCGTGGACATTGGAAACATTTTTTTTTTTTTTTTTTTGTGGGTAGGTGAAAATCTTCATGAGACACTATGAGACCGTGTACTCATAGTAGTGTCAGATTTCTACTGACTAAAAACACCCTTCCCTTCGTTTTGTTTACTACGACTAAGTTTGACCTTATCAAGTAGTTTAAGCTTCAGATTTATATTCGCGTGAGGCAGGTAGATTTTCAATAAAAGCACCTGCTGAAACCGTCATGACATGCGGCTTTTTGTCTTATTGCGCTAATTCGAACGGTTTCGTTCTTTGAAGTCGGCGCGTAAGATTTGTCACATCCAAAGTTTGGAGTATGGCACAGTTGCAATGGCCATGAAGACGAATACGAAGCTTTTTTATTTCGTCCTCCACGGTAGCTATCCCTAAGTCTCTGTGGATGTCATTGTTTCTGATATACCAGGGAACGTTCACGATTATTCTTATAATTTTATTTTGAAGTGATTGTATGAGATTCCTATTGCTTGGTTTGGTACAACCCCAGAGTTGTATACCGTACGTCCACACGGGTTTAAGCACTTGCTTATACAGAAGCAGTTTGTTATATACGCTTAGTTTGGAATATCTTCCAATTAGCCAATACATTTCTCTAAGTCGATTTTCGACTTCGTCACGTTTCTTTTTAACGTGAGGTTTCCATTTAAGTTTCGCGTCTAGTGTCATTCCCAGATATTTAGCTTCATTTGCATGCGGTATTTGTGCCGAGTTAATGAAAACGGGAAGGTTGATTATTTTCTTGTAGGTGAAGTTAACATGCGTCTATTTAGTCTCGTTAAGAACAATGCGCCAAGTTTTTGTTCACTCACAGATTTTATCCAATGCTCTTTGGAGTTTTATGGTTGCTGACTCGATTGAACTTTCCGTTGCCAGAATAGCCGTATCGTCCGCGAACGTAGCTACAATAGTGCCTTCAGTTTGTGGTATGTCCTGAGTGTACAGCAAGAATAAGACAAGGACACTTCCTTGCGGAACTCCGGCGGCGATTTCTTTAAAATCAGAATATTCAGCTCCGTGATTGACACGAAAAAGTCGGTTTTTAAGGTATGATTCTAAGATCTTATGAAGTTGCTCCGGAAGGATTCGTCTTAGCTTATAATTCAATCCATCGTGCCAAACCCTGTCGAAGGCTTGAGATACGTCAAGAAAAGCGCTAGAACAAATCTTTTTCTCCTCAAGGGCTTTTTCAATTTCGTCGGTTATTCTATAAACCTGGTCAATTGTGGAATGCTTGATTCTGAACCCGAATTGGTGGTCAGGTATTAGGCGTCTCTCTTCAATGACATGAAGAATCCGTTTCAGTGGGAGTTTTTCAAATACCTTCGATATTATTGGTAGTAGCGATATCGGTCTGTACGATTTTTTGTCATTTGGAGATTTCCCCGGTTTCGGAACCATTATGACTTCTGCGACTTTCCATTGATTTGGAACGTATAATAATCTAATAGAAGCATTTATTAAATAAAGCAATTTTAATAGCGCCTTTTTTGGTAATTCCTTGAGGATTTGTCCGGTTATAAAATCATAGCCAGGAGCTTTACTATTTTTCAGGGTTTTTATTGCTTGGCAAAGTTCTATAAGTGACACACTTTTTATTCTAAGGTTGTCAGATGTCGTAGTCGTACCGGTAAAATCGTCTACCAATGCTTCTCCATCAAATGGCTTAAAAGTCTCTTCTAAGTGCTCGGCAAATAGATCCGCTTTTTCTTTGTCACCTTTTGCCCATACGTCGTTGTTTTTTCTTATCGGTGGTGAATGTATTTGGGGTTTTTTAATTCTTTTGACAGCTTTCCAGAGCGAGTAATTAGTGGTTTTTTCGGCGGTTAAACCTTCAAGATGAGCTGAAGTCTCTCGGTTTTTTAGGTCTTGGATCGCTTTTTTAAGCTTATTACATTGGAACATGATGTGTTCCGCATCCTCAACTGCTTGCGAGCTCGTTGGGGTCGGTATGCTCTGTAGCAATCATGGCCAGTAATCATATGGGTCAGGTAGAAATTCAGCTCCCCATGCTTTTTATTGATCCAAGTGTTTATATTGGGGATTAATCTCCAATTGTCCACCTGCCTCTATCAGAGTGATCCCATCTCTCCTGCCATTCATCCAGACTTGTCCTTGGTGGTGCCTCAGTGACACTTTGACTCGTCGCAGTTGGTGCCGCTGTCCTGCTGGCACTGTATTTCTATTGGGCTTCTTTAGCCAGAAGGTCTATTGGTACTATACCAGCCATTATACATGCCCCGTCGTATGAGGTTTTTCGGGAGGCGATGCATACTCTCAGCGCGTTGATTCTGTAAGCTGTCTTCGTCTTCCTTCTGTATGACTTCGCCATCATAGCACACACCCATATTAGGGAGCCGTAGGACATTGCATCTATTGTAATTCCAAGCTACTTCAGATCTGTGCATGTGGTTCCAAGTTCGAATCCCAGAAAACACCAAAAACATTTTTCACGGACCCACCTCTCGCGAGCGTCTGACAAACTTCCGAGAGTATTATTGTCACGAAAAAGCTTCTCAAATCGCCGTTCGGATTCGGCACTAAACTGTAGGTCCCTTCCATTCGTGTGAAAAATATAACGCACACAACATAAGTGGTTACGAGAAGCTAGGCCCTGGTACTTAAAAGAGCTGTTGCGCCAAATGTTTATTTATTTATTTACTTCAGATCTGGTTTATATTCTCCATGACTCGCCTGCTGGTTCTATCTTCTCCTCCGCAAGTTATAGCCACATGTGTATTAGCCAATCCCGATTCATCGCGATAGCTTCATTGCAGTTATGCTTCAATTCCTCAAGGAGTTTGGTCACTACAACAATTGCTATATCGTCGGTGAAGCCTATTATTTTCGAAGACCTCGGGATTCTAAGTCTGGGGACTTCGGTATTCATTAGATTCCACAGTAGCGGACCTAGTACGGAGCTTTGGGGTACACCGCCTGTGACGTTATACTGCCTCGTTCTATCTTCGGTATTGTACTGCAGTATCTTATTTCTAAAATAGTCCGTCATCGTCTTCTGCAGTTAGCCTGGTACTCTGTTTGCACTAAGTGCTGGCAGGATATTTCTCCAGTTTGTGGTGTTCACTTCTTCCTTGTGGCAGGTATTGTAAACTTCTGCAAAGCTGTGTGGGTGCCAATTGATTGCCGCTTTTAACGTAATATTAGGGATCCATCGACACTAGGCGCTTTTTGGTCCTTGATTTTTGTGCATACTCGCAGGACATTTTCTGTGGTGACAAGTGGAATTGGTAATACTTCTGTCTCGCCTCCTCCCCTCTTGTTCCTCTATTTCCTGTTGTTGTGGAAAAAGTACAGTGACCACGTCTTCGAGAAACACTAAACAATTGGAGTCTGAAGCCTGCTTCGGTACACTGGTTGTACAATTTTCAATTGTAGTATGGTAGCCTAGGAGGTGACAGCAGAGAGAAGTCTGCATTGGATATACTGGCGAAATGCACATCACTTTTGGTGACGGTCTTAACAATCTCCTCAACTATATTATCAAAAAAAAATAAAAATTTAAATGAGGCTGGTACGACGGACATGATTTTCGACATGAAGCACTATTTCGTAGGATGTCGGATTAATGTGCCTTGTTCATGATGCCTATTGATAATATTACCCCATTCTTCGTGTTTGCAGAAGATACGACGTGTTTTCGTCCGATATTGTCGAATGGGAAAATAAAAACGAGCTTCACTAATATACCACCTGTTAACAGTCGTGTATGCTTGCACCAGATTCCAAGGTAAGAATAACCGGGGCTGAACGGTATACCAAACGGAGCCTTAAGCTGGCCGTTACCACAAGACCCCAACTGTTTTCAAAGTTTGAAGCTTCTGCTTCAGGGGAGGAAGTCTCTAGAGTATTAATATAGTTTTCGCAAGGCACGTTGATATCTATATCTCGAAATACTGTAGAAAAAAAAGAAATGGAAAGGAGGTGGCAAAAAATACTGCACTGCTATGACCCCAGATTTTAAGAATGCTTTCAATTGCGCATGCTAAGGTCATACCTTTAAGTCACTCAGGAAGATGCAAGTATCAGTCTTCATGGTTAATATGATGAAAGATTTTTTCAAAGACGGAGTTCTGGTACTCGTATATGACGCCGACGGTGGAGAACAGAAACTTCTCATCATGGGACGAGTCTCACAAAGATCAGTGTAAGGGACCAAAAAACAAACAAATAAATATTTGGCGCAACAACTTTTTAAAGTGCCAGGGCCTAGCTTCTCGCAACCACTCATGTTGTGTGCGTTATATTTTTCACACGAATGGAAGGGACCTACAGTTTTAATGCCGAATCCGAACGGCGATTTGAGAAGCGTTTTCGTGACAACAATACTCGCGGATGTTTGTCAGACGAGAGGTGGGACCGTGAAAAAACTGTTTGGTGTTGGGATTCGAACTTGGAACCTCATGCCTAGTGATCCGACACACTAACCACTTACGCCACGACGCCCATAAGGGTAGGAAGTGTAAGGGACCGCTGTTGTTGAATGTGAAGCAATACCGAATATGATGCAGAATATTGACGGTCTAAGACAAAGTAGAAGATTACCCTGATGACGGAAGTCGAATCCATTGTTCTTTATGCAGCGCCAATACTGGCGCAAGCATTAAAAGTAAATACAAACGTTACAAAGACAAACTCTCTGTGCGTACGTTGTTGGACGAATCAATTGTTGTGTTGTTACTGTGGGAATAGTGCCAGTCAACATCGTCGCGTATGGGAAGGCATAAGTCAAATGGATCGCAAAAACAGGGAAGGAGCACAAAGTATAACGGAGTGGGTCATGGACTTACTGACTCATACCAAACATAGGGGCATGGATAAATTGATATCACAGCGATATAGACTTACCGAAGTCAACTACTGATGGGCATTTGCATAGGTTTGGTAATGAAAAGCAAGGATATACGCAGTGGGTCATTCTGCACTGCTTATGGTTCACAAACTAGCATGACCACTTGTGCAGAAAAATAAGGTACGCTCCAAGCATGAGAAAGATCACAGGAGATATGGGACACGGTCGCAATATGTTAGCCAGGATTAATATTGCTTACATTTTAATTTTGAACTAAATTTAATAAAAGAAATTATTAAAGCGTTGGTACACTCTTTTTATTAGCAAAAACTTGCTAGTATTGTTCAAGCGATTTTTTTTTTAATCAACTTCAAGTACTTACTTACTTAAATTATTTTACACCTCGGGGAGCATAGGGGGTTAACAACGCCTCCGCGAAACCTTGTTCGGAGTGCTGTAGTGCTTTTAAAGCTCATCGCTAAAAACCTCAATTCCTCCGCAACTTTTTTACGCCACTTTTCCTTAGGGCGACAAGCTCTTCTGCCTGACTGGGTGAGTGGATTCCACTGCATATCACATATGCAAAAGCCGAGTATGGTGGATCAACTGCTACTTTCTCACCAGTATAGTGATGTCCGTAGGTTCCTGACCCGAACTCTGATAAAGCCGTTCATTAGAGACTGGATTCGGCCAACAAATATAAGTAATCCAATGACGATGGTCTGTAGGTTATGAGGGACAATGGTAGTTACCCTTCACGTACTACACCCAAAAAGAAGCACTGATTCGACGTTGGTGCAGAACAGTGGCAACTTGATTCTTCTGCTAAAAGCATTGCTTTTCCAGATTTTTGATAGCATTCCGAAGTTCGGTACCACCTCCGATGGTCGAGACTATGTTTCCTAAATAATGAAAAGTGTCAACTTTCTCGACCTGCTGTCAGGGAATGTTGAGTTAAGCGCCTGAGTGATACTTGGGGCTTTTGTTTTCACTGAATTTATTTTTTGCTCCACTTTGTTTGCCTCGATTTCTAAATCATAGACCAATAGATGGAGGGTGATTATTCTGTGTGAAGTAACCACGCATAGTCCAGATATTTTAAATAAGATGTCATATTACATTTGTTTCCGTGACTACTACAACGCTGAGGACTACTAAGAACAGTAGTGGTGAAAGCATGCTTTCCTGACGTACCCCGCTTTGGGCTTCAAAATGCTCTAACAGCTTTCCATTGTGTAAAACATAAAACTTAAACCCAACAGCTATAGCTATACATATTTCTTTTTGGGATGTCTCTCCTGCTCAAGGCTAACCGGATTCTCTTAACATCTCAATTCAAGCTATCGAAAGCCTTTTCAAAGCCGATGAACCGTGGATACCTACACCGGAAGCATTATTTTATGATGTGGTCTGCGCCCTAGGATGCAGCACGAAACCTCTCTGCTCGACCGCAAGGGTTGGATCTAAATGGTCACTTATTCTGTCTTGACTTCCTCCGGTAAAACACATACATATACCTCTCTAGTTCCCACAATCCATCAAGTAACTCTTCTTTGGAAACTTGATAATACTCTCTCTTTTCCACTCCTCTGGGAGTATAAGCGAGTTTGCTACACTCTGCCGATATATTTAGGGCCATATCGGTGCTATTATCTCTGTGATGCTGAAGGTACGGTGCTAATTCGATAGTTTCCTTTAGATGGCGCATTTGAATCCGAGTACATAACCCTGTCTTCTGAGTTGATTAGCAGTATCGCGGAATGTTCTTCTTGATGAGCTAATCCTTATCTGAAATTATCAGGTTGCTATCTAAGCTCTTTACTGCATCTTGTTTGAAGATTTGACCACCTATACTCCTCTTTATTGATGCTGTATTGTGAACCCCAAAGATCTCACATATAAGGTTTGAAGGAGGTCCATCTTCAATCTTCACCATCACTGTCTTGTGGGCGTATATTCATAGTACAGTTCACCGTGAATGTGCCTTTTTCTGAATGGCTGACAAAGCCCCCTAGCGAGATTACACATAGATTGCAGCTACTCAATTTTACCATTATACCGATACGCTGAAGTTCAGTGATGCCCTTCTCCAGTTCTTCTCAGCGAGCTGCTGAATGAAGAGCAGAACCTCCTATAAATACTCATGTGAACTTGGCTATGCACAGCCTACAGTCAGCGTTATCAGGTTGGATTACTTTGAATTATTTTTCGTAACAAAACGTTCAGGATTTTATTTTTTTCCAAATTGGGGATGTGTTCGTCAAAAATATAACCACTCTTAACCAATACTTATTGCTTCACCCATATGTGGCCACAGTACATTCAGCAGAACTCTTCAGCTGATTCCTGTATCCGAGAACGAGTGTCTGAATGGAATCGATCTCATTATTTAATGCGTTCGCTGCCACCAATGACCTTCCACGGAGATTGAACCACAATCTTTAGGTCCAAATGCGATCTCACAACAACAAACTAAATGAACGTCGTTCCAATTTCTTATTACTCTATCGGTAGGGATTTAACTTCGCTAGACAACGACTGTTACACAGATCTTACCAAATTGTCTGCAGCAACTTTGTAACAATTTGCGTCCGTAGACCTATCTCTCTAGATATCTCTAAAAAACCATCACAAATTAGAAAATGCGAATATGAAGACGAAGAAAAGGGAAATCACAACAACAACGACAACAAAGTAACAATTCTCCTTGCAGTAAACCAAAAAACCGAGTAGACATCAACAGCTGTTGCACCAGGCGTGTAAGGAACTTATGTGAGTTGCAAGAGCGGTCCCTTTCATCCCGTCGTTCTATTGTTTCTGTATCAAAAGTCCGCTATTATGTAAACAGTCGGCGCATTTGATCTCCACCGCATCAAAGGGTGCCGCATTTGACTACCTTTCTCCCCCACTCACTCACCTTCCTTCCACAGACTGATCGCTCTTACGTCCAAATCCCCCAAACAATACTCTGGACAAGATGCCCTAGAAACTGAAAAATGTTCAAATCTCCGGCGAACACACGCACACACACACATACTCTTGAGGTGCGCATCACCGGGTTGAATGGAGACAGAGGAATCCAGTTCAATTTGTTGGCAGCGGCAGCTTGCTGATCTAGCGATCTCCTCTGCTGCTGTTGCTGTTGCTTTTGATCTTGCACTTCCACTTCTTCTTCCGATTGTCTGTGTGTCTGTGTATGCCCCTGGCACTTCATTATCATTTATTTATTTATTATTCCTTGATGAACTGGGAAATAATTACATCAGCACTGTTGCGTGGTTTGGCTTAGAATCGATCGTGGAAGGATCTGGGTACGGCGGCGGCGGCGGCGGCATCCTGTGTCTGATTTTGGGATTCTCATCCGGAGTGCGAGGTGTGCAGCACAATCTCACCTGATTTACGAAGGACTTGGTTGTTTATGATGATGATAATAATGATGATGATGAGGATGTACTCCTGGGCAAAGGATAATTGAATTTCACGGATTATCTGTGTGCGCATTGTGTGCAGCAGGTGCTGAAATCAGGTCAAACGATTATTTATGACTGCGCTGCGCTATGTGTCGGCATTGATTCTGCCCCGAAAGGGAGGTGCACTCCAGTGTCTTTTGCAGAAGATGAAGGATAAAAAATTTATTACGCTTTAAGAAATTTTTTTTTGTTCCTTTAATACGAGCATTGTACGCATGAGTTTTTGCGCAAGGATAACGTAATTACTAAATTAGTGCCGCTTAAAATAAATGTACTGCATAGTGCATGCAATATGAGGGATTATTTTCAGGGATGCTATTGGTGGTTATTCTATTTGAAAATGTCCTTACAGTCAAAAGAAAATTAAGCCTAATTAGCATCTACTGATCCATTTGTATAAGAAACGAAAGATGCCATACCAATCCAACCGATGATAATTTTTTGTATCTGCATACCATTGGCATTTGCAATGCCACCTTCACCATCGCCTTCATCACTCTCCGAGACGAGGACAAAAAGGAATTCACCGACGGGAACGATAAAAGCCGTGTTCTTAATAATCTTTATAATCCCCCGCCTTTTGGCTACTGGTTAATAATCGCATTACCTATGTTATTCTCCTTTGGGATCTTCTTAATCGAATGCAGAAGATGCTTCTGGTTTTTGCGCAGCTTCTTCGTTTGTGATTGCCTCCTGACCTGTTTTTTTTTTTTTTTTTTTTCTTTTTTTTCCAGCGCAAAGGATATTTTTGTACTCGTAAATGCACATTTTTGGGTGAGGAAAGGGAACCAGCTTGTTAATGATGATGATAAGTTGAATTTAAAATTAAATTATGAAGTTAATTTGCATATATTGTTTGAATGCAAATGCAAGTTCCTGCGATGTAAGGACAGGAACGGGAAGTTACTTTGGCAATTCGAAGAAATAATTAATGGTTTTACCAAAATAGTGTTGTTTAAGAATTGATTTTCGTGAATCTCTACCTGGGCCTCAACCAACCAACCTCTCCAGCCATCCCGGTTACGAGCCAGCTGTCTCCAGTTGCGCACGCCAAATTGGTTGAGGTCCCTCTCCACTTGTTTGCGTCACCTACCGCGATGTCGTCCTTTACTGCGCCGTCCTTTAAAGTTTAGTGAGTTTATTAATGGTTGTGACCTCTTTGGTTTTCGTCCACCAATGGGTCTTACAGCCGTGGTATATAACCAGAAAATGACTTTTGGAGACAGGCCCCAGGTCTTGCCGTAATACGGCGACAGGCCCACAAGGCAGTAGTCGCTTTGGCAATTTTATGCTTAATATGCATGTCTCATAGCACTGGTGATGGATTCATAACCAGTGTTATCAAAAGCACCTTCTAGCATTCTTTCCATGGTTTCAAGAAAAACGATGTCAAGCTGAATGGACGATAGGATTAGATTAGATTAGATTAGATAGATTTTTATTTTTATGCTAAAAAAATTGAACCAAACAGTGTATAAACAAAAATCGGTTAGCATGGCATAGCCGTCTGCCTGGTTGACAAAAAGTTAAGAATTATTAATAAATTATTAATTATAGCCTAATAGCACAGAAATTAATTAATTCTTTATTTTTCTTATTTTTCTTTTTCTTCAGAAGTTTCCATTCAAAACTTTTTCTTTGTATTGTAAAGCAATTTTGCAGTACCTGGTTAGTGTTGTGACGTTATTTTCATTAAGGATTTGCAAGACTTGGTTCTCCGATAAGACATCGTTTCCAAACACAGATTTCCGTGTTTCTCGCAAAATTGGGCACTTGCCAACAAAATGAAAAGTATCCTCCCTCTCAGATAAATTGCACATGCCCAGACTATCGGTAGCCCATCCCAATGGGGTACATAATTCAGTTTCAGGAGCTCTCCACGCAGTTTTAGGACCGTTGCTATTTCTTCTATGCTGTACTCATCCCGGAAGTAATTATTGTGCTGCAAGTTGTGGCATAACCGGCTGTAGACTCCTCTATGGAGTGACCCTGATGCCTCCTCTAGAAATCTTTCCCTGATCTGCTCATCCACACGCGTGATTAATTGGTAAAATTTAGGCTTCCAACTCCTCGCATCTTCCACACTAAGCTCCATTCCACATCCACTAGCTAATTCCAGCCACTCTTTGTACCATCCAGTTTTATTTCTTATAGATTGTAGAGCTGCTTTCTTCGGAAGTCTATAGTCTGGCATGTTTAGTACTCTAAGCACGTAATCCACTTGTAGCTTTAGGGTTTTTACAAAGAGTGGTGATAAGCCTGTCTCCAACATGAGCATGTTATTCGGCGTGTTCGGTGGCAGATGAAATGCTCTCTTTATATAGAACCTAAGGAGTTTTTCCACCGTTTCAAATTGTTTTCCTCCCCATACTTGAGCAGCGTAGAAGAGAATGGATCGCGAAACTGATTCAAAAACTTTAAATTTGCTGCTATGAGCTATATATTTGTTGTTGAAACATTTTCTCCAAGCAATGTTGATGGCTATTTTCGATTTCGACAATTTCTCTTTGAGGTGCTTTTCCATATTGAGATTTCTCGTAAAATACACTCTGAGGTACTTATAATCCTTCACCACTTGGATAGTTTCCCCATTAAAGTGTCATTTTTCATTCGCGCAGTTTCTGCCTCCACCTCTTTTAAAAATTATTATTTGAGACTTACTCAAATTTACCACCAGATTCCACATTTTGCAGTATTCGGAGAGTCGGTTTATTGTAAGCTGTGATATTCGGGTGAGTACGACAAAAGCACTACGTCGTCTGCAAAGAGAAGGACTTTAATCAATACACCTCCATATTCAACCCCTCCAGGTAAAAAATCCACTATATCCTCAATGAAGAGTGCAAATAAACTTGGACTGAGAGCACAACCTTGCCTTACCCCTGATCCCGAACGAAACCATTCTGATAAGCCCTCACCATTCCATACAGCTGCTTTGGTATCCTCGTACAGATTTTTAATCACACGTCCGAACTTCAGCGACATGCCCATGCCAAAGAGTTTGTAGAATAAAGCATTTCGGTCCACTGAGTCAAAAGCTGCCTTGAAGTCCACGAAGAATGCATATAGTTTCCTATTCCTCAGGAGAAAGGAGTCCACAATACTATTTAAAACAAACACGCGATCAACAGTGGAATATCCTGGTAGGAAACCCGCTTGATATTCTTTGAGCAGATTATTGGTATCTATCCATGCAGTTAGTCGACTTTGCAATATCGATGTAAACATTTTATATGACGCATTTAAGAATAAAATGCCTCTGTAGTTCACTGGGTCCATCATACAACCTTTTTTATGAATCGGAAAGATCAGGGCTTCCTTGAAGCGCTGTGGTATTATCCCATTTTCCAAAATGTTGTTGAAAAAGAAGGTAAGATTCGTGTTCAGTTCATTAGTACCATATTTGTAGAATTCGGCTGGTATCCCGTCCGATCCTGCAGCTTTACCATCCTTAAGACTACTAAGTGCCTCAACAACGTCCTGCAATACAATTGGCCTATCCAACATTTCGTTCTGGAAGCCAGGCATGGCATACTACATTTTAAGCGTATTGCCGGATGGGTTCAGAAGCCTCTCAAAATGAGCTTGAAGGACGGTTAGGTTTAGTGTCCTGTCTATGACATAATTTCCACCATTTAGTTTTTTAGCCAGTTTCCAGAATTCTGAGGGATTATTACACTGCACTAGTCTTCGAGCCTCTGATTCATAATGCATTCTCCTTTTTGCTGCGCAAAGCCCTTTAAACTCTATATTAGCCTTAATGTATGAACTTTTCATTGCAGATTCATTAAAAATTCGGAATAATTTCAGCCATCTGAACGACAGTCGCCTCGCCTTACTGCACTCATTATCAAACCAAGGTTCTTTGTATCGTTGTTTTTTGAAATTTTGTTGGTTGTTGATTGGGAACAATTCCTTTATAATATGTTCAATTCTGTCGAAGTCCACATAATCCCGGGATTGTAGCTGCTCCTCCAATTGCCTTCTATATGCCGATGCTTTAGGCTTGTTTCATATTAGCTTCGGGAGAAGATTCATATTCCTTGCACCCAAGTCACCCGTTACTATCAGTTCAAAGGTCACAAGAATAGGGAAATGATCTGAATATGGAACTTGCATCACTTCGAAGTCTGTTATAAGGGTGCCCCATTTACCTCCTGCTAAACAATAATCGTTGACGGATGTCCCTGGTCCTCCCACAAATGTGAACTCTCCCTGTTTGTCACTCAGACTTATACCATTCAGCACTCGTAGTCCAAACGAATCACAAAATTCAAACAACTGCGTACCGTTTGCATTACAAATTTGATCCTTAGATTGACGACTTATTCCAGCTAATCTGTTTCCCATACCTTCTTCTTTGCCCACTCTTGCGTTCAGATCTCCTATCACACAAACGTGTCGGTTACCGCAGCACATCGCTACTTCGTGTAGCTTCTCAAAATCACTATGCCAATGATTGCAATTTAAAAACGATGGTACTATACAAAATATTTCCGGACCATATTTGAAAGAAACATATATCCCATCCTCTAAATTATGAATTCGCTGTTGATGTTATCTCTTTTGAATCCAAAAAAGCATCCTCCACTGGCTCTGCCCCCGTCACGTAGCCTAACCGCTGGAATCCACTTGAATTCATAGTTTGGAAATGTATTTTCAAAGTTACTGTAGCTATTCTCCGCTATAAATGTTTCATAAAAAAAAAATAAACTCGAACTAATTAATAAAATTATAAAATTCGCTAAATAATGCCTTATTTCGTAAACCAGCTATATTATACGATAGTATTCTAAATTCTCTTTTTTCTAAACTTATGTTATTGCTACTATTTCTATTATTGTTATTAGGGCAGACGGCATTACAATTAAAAATTATTTTTAGGCACTGCTCCCCTTCGACGGACGATAGGATTTGGGTAGCTCGCTGGGTTTGTTATCTAGCTTAGGGATAAACATCACTTTTATCTACCGCCAAGTTAATGGAATGTATCCCAGGTTGATGCTTGTTCTAAATAGAGCTACCAAGGCAGGCAAGATGTAATCCAGACTTTTCTGGATAAAGGCTGGAAAAATACCATCACTGCCAGGTGCCTTGAAGGGTTTAAATGAACCGATTGCCCATTTAATTTTTTCTTGACTGAACAGATTTCCAGACAAGCTGTTGACTCTTCTGGAGGTGCCACATGTAAAGCCTTTAGGAGCAACAAGTGCGTGATCACTTAGAATTGTTGAGCCAGGGTAGTGAACCTCGAGCAGAGTTTCTAGAGTTTCCCTTCGTTTGGCTGTGTAGGTGCAATCAGTCTGATGAGCAACCCCACCCCATTGGAATGATCCTTTAAGAGAGCCTTTTGGAGACGGGCTCCTACTGGAAGGTATTCAATATTTTTGCAGTTCTTTCTCCATACTGTTCTCTTGGATTTACTTACTTACTTACTTAGGTGGCGCTACAGTTCGGGGTGAGCCTGGGCCTCAACCAACAAGCCTCTCCATTTAGCTCGGTCTTTAGCTAATTGCCTCCAGTTGCGCACTCCAAGTTGGTCGAGGTCCCCTTGAACTTATGCGCGCCACCTACGGCGATGATTTGCTCTACTGCGTCGTCCCTCAGGGTTAGATTCGAAGACTCTTCGGGCCGGAGCGTTGGTGTCCATTCGCTCTACATGTCCTAGCCATCTCAGACGTCCAATACGCAGTTTTTTTGACTAGGTCGATGTCGCTGTACAGCTCGTATAGTTCGTGATTGAATCTTCTCCTCCAAAACCCGTCAACGCAAACGGGACCGAAAATCTTACGAAGAATTTTTCTCTCGAAGCGACCAAGGATATCTTCATCCTGTTTAAATAAAGTCCATGTTTCAGCGCCGTAAAGCTGGACTGGGATGATCAGGGTCTTATACAGAGTCTCCTTAGTTTTTGGAGATAGGGCTTTACTGTTGAATTGCATTATAAGCCCAAAAAACAGCGATTGGCAAGAGTTATTCTTCGCTTGATTTCTGCGCTGATGTTGTTTGTAGAAGAGCCAAGGTAGACAAAGTCTCTTACTACCTCGAAGTTATAGCTGCCCACTATGACGTTCTGTCCAAATCGTCGGTGTTGGTTGTCCCTTCTTGTTGACAGCATATACTTGGTTTTGCCCTTTTTTATCGCTAAACCCATTTCTCTTGGATTTCCTGAACCCTATGTTGAATTTAGTCAAAGCGGACCTATATTCGTCCCAATTTTCATTGCGCTTTGCGGTGTTCAAAAGTTTTCTCATCCTTTTGCGGGGTATCTCTAGCTGGTCATTCCATCACGGTGCGCTCCGTTTACCTATATTACCATTTTTCGGGACACAGCTACTCCTGAAGGAAGAGATCAGGAAGTCATTTAGTTGGCAGGCTGCCACACCAACATCACATTTAGATCTTAAAGATGTGAGCAGCATGTCATCTTTGACGGCGAGATTTTCACGAAAAAGTGCCCAATTAGTTCGTTTCGGTACGTAATATGCTTGATTATGTTTAACCCCACCCGAGATGTGAAATCCCTCGAACTACAAAGAGTTACCTTAGAAGTTCGAGATAGGACTTTGTTACTCAATAGCCTTCTTAGCCCATATGAACAGCGATTGGCAAGAGTAATTCTTCATTTGCGGAGCTCACCATAGAGCCTAGATAGGCAAAGTTCTTTAATGCCATAAAATTATATCTGTCTATTGTTGCGTTCTGTCCAAGACGCCGGTGTTGGGTGTTCATTTTTGTAGATAGCATATATTTTGTTTTGCTTTCATTCACCGCTAAATCTATCTTTGCTGCCTCGATCTAATATTCGCAAATCCGCGTTGACGGCTCGCTGAGTTCTTCCGATTATGTCAATGTCATCGGCATAAGCGAGTAGTTGTACAGACTTGTAAAAGATTGTACCACCGGTGTTGGCTTGTCAGTTTCGTACAATTCTTTCAAGTATTATGTTAAAGAGATCACATGAATGCGCGTCACCTTGTCTAAGACCCATCTCGGCATCGAACGTTTCGGTGGTGTTTTTTCTGACTTCAATGGAGCAGCGAGAGTTCTTCATCGTCATTCTGCACAGGCGGACGAGTTTGACAGGGATGCCGAGACTAGACACGGTTCTGTAAAACTATTCTATTCTATATTCTATTCTATTCTATATATTCATGAGCTTTTTCCAAAATCTGCCGTAATGTGAACATTTGGTTAATGCTGTACTTTTCCGGCCTGAAACCGCGCTGATAAGGGCCTATCAGGTCGTTGATGATCAGTTATATGCGTTCGTATAATGCGGCAGACAGTATGTTATATGCGCTGTTAAGAAGACTTATACCTCTGTATTTGGCACAGTTCAGAGGATATCCTTTCTTCAGGATCGGGCAAACGATGCTTTTCCTTACCAACTCATCTCCCTCTGCCTTGGAAAGTTCATCGGCAAGGCCATCAGCTCCACCAGTTTTTTTGAATTTGAGTTTAGATACTGCTGTCCTCACTTCGTTCTGATCGGGTTGACGGGAATCTTGACGATCATCGTTACCGTTGAATGGCTCGTTATGCCTGACAGCGAAATGTGGGTCATTACCACCACTTAGCAGTCTGTATAAGTGTCTGCATCTGCAGACTTGTCATCTTGAATCTTGACTGTCATCGTCACTGTTGAATGGCTCGTTATGCCTGGCAGTGGAATATTGGTCATCATCAAATCGAGGCCTGGCCTTTCACCCTTTTCTCCTGCTGAGCGCGACCTTATCGTTCTTGAAGAGCTTTGTTAACTTAAAAAACGTTAACAATTTTCATATAATAAGCGATAGGGTATCGTACCATTCTGAATGTTTAAACTCAATTACCTTGTTTAGTGTGAGTCGAAGCGCGGATTAAGGAAAGACGTTGACATATACGCATGTACTTCGGATGGGTATAATTTTTTTTTTTTTTTTTTTTTTCCGAGGGTAGGTGAAAATCTTCAACAAGACACTATGAGGATCGACAGCGCGTGCTCATAGTAGTGTGGGATTCTTACCCACTAAAAAACCTCCCTTCAAAACAGACTTGTTTTTATTTTTACTACAACTAAGTATTCGACTTATCAAGTAGTTTTCGTTTCGCGAAATAATGACGTTTTGCAGGTACCTTCCCATTAGAAGTTCCTGCCAGCTCCGCAGTTTATACGCGGTTACTTATCGCGCTAGGTCTAAAGGTTTGGTTCTTTGTAGACGGCGCAGTAAATTTCTTTCTTCCAAAAGTTGGAGGACTGTAATATTTACGTGACTTTCTAGTCGACTTCTATGCTTTCTCGCGTAGGTTTGAATTTCGTCTTCGATTGTTTTAATGCCAAGGTCTCTGTGGATATCGCTATTTCTGATATACCATGGCGCATTTACAATACCTCTTAGCACTTTGTTTTCAAAAGTTTGTAAAATTTTAATGTTACTTATTTTGGTACAACCCCAGAGTTGTATACCATATGTCCATACAGGCTTTAGCACTTGCTTATATAAAAGCAGTTTGTTATATATATTAAGCTTGGAATATTTTCCAAGTAACCAATACATTTCTCGATATTTGTTATCTAGTTCTTTGCGTTTTTTCTTAACGTGCGTTTTCCATTTCAGCTTTGTATCAAGTGTCATTCCAAGATACTTAGCCTCGTTTGCAAACGGGATTTGAACCGAGTTTGAAAAGATCGGCAAATTATTAATTTTTTTATAAGTAAAATTTACATGAACAGATTTGGTCTCGTTGAGTGCGATTCGCCAAATCTTTGTCCATTCATTTACTCTATTCAAAGCTTCTTGCAGTTGGGATGGGTATCATGATAAAAATAAAAAATAAAAATATTTGAAGCAACAGCCTTTAAGTGCCTTGGCCTAGCTTCTCGCAACCACTGGAATTGTGTGCGTTATATTTTTCACACGAATGGAAGGGACCTACAGTTTAGTGGCGTATCCGAAGGCAATTTGTTTTGAGAAGCTTTCTCCTGACAACAATACTCTCGGATGTTTATCAGACGTTCGCGAGAGGTGGGACCGTGAAAAACTTGTTGGTGTTTTCTGGGATTCAAACTTGGAACCTCACACGCAGTGGTTCAACACACTAACCACTTGCGCCACGGCGCCCACATGATCGCTGCTTGCTCTACTTCTATAGTCAGAGGGTTGATGTAATTAACAACGCTTCCCTTGCCATTGTGATATTAATGATCGAACTCACTTTGATGCACTTCTATACGAAATGATGCACTTCTATATGAAATGCAAGCAAAAGGGCAGTCTCCTCGTACCTACTTACAATAGATATGAAAGGGATCTAAAATTAAAAGACGTAGGTAATAATTACAAACACAAAGCACATAGATGCCCTCCAAAAGCTGTTTGAATTAGTATACTCATACATGAATGTAGTTCCTGAAAACAATTGAAACGTATGTTGTCGTACAAAACTTGTTTATACAATGTATAAACGAATTCCATCATAACTTCCAGCATTTGTACACTCCTTTGCCTTTGGCGGGTAGGCAGTCCCCATACCCTTTTCCAATAAAACTAATTAATAAAACTTCACAAACTGCACACATGCATCGATCCAATCGAACGCGCTGACATAAAGAAATTCAGAAAAGAAAGAAAAACATTTAAGAAATCAATTAATGACATGACATTAAGAGATTTCCTTTCATTTATGCCGACAAAATGTGATCACCAACCCAGTGTAACTAACTAATTTGCCTTGCATCACTTCACTGACGCCGGCAGCTGGACGCAACAAATAAAATGAAAAATATTAACCAAACCAAAGGCAGAAGAGAAAAGAAGAAGAAGAAAAAAAAAAACATTAAAACATCATCGAACAACATATAAAGAATTTTTAACAATAAAAATTAATAACGATCGGTTTTTAATACTTAGACTGGATTAAGTATTATTTTTACGACCGCAAGGGTCAAACGATCGTTAATGCCCCGGTAGAAGAATTAAAAACCACATAACAACAAATAATCGATTTAAAAGTATGTATCTTTATGTATGCTATACAAAGCCAGAATACGGGTTAATTCTGTAATTCAATGGTGATGGTGTTCATGGGATTTATCTGGTGAGCAGATGAAGATAAAACGATAGCACCGACTTTTATTTAATTTTTTTTGTGTGTGGTGACACCAATGGAAGCAGGTATACAGTTCAGGAACTACCGTGGGCAACCTTACTTAGATCACTTATGGGGTTTTTATAACGATGCTATAAGGCTCTACTTCGTAGTAGATTGTTGTGAAGGGATCATGACGTTATATGGAATAGACAAAATCTAGTTCAGGAAAAATGGCGAAAATCAATTTGAAGGATCTCGAAAAGAAAGATGATCTCTCGAAAATGTCAAAACTCTTTTCGAAAACCAAAATTTTACTTTGAAAACGTCCCTAGACATACTGAATTTTAAGGCCGATGTTCCGACCAAAGCGATCTACACAGCCCATAATCTACAAGGGCTGTTTGATAAGTCAGCGACATTGACAAGAGATGGGGCTTGAATCGCTGGTTTGTGATTTTCTGCATGCATATGAAAAAAAATTGAGTTTCATGTGATGATAAAGCATTATTCTATGTGCAAAGAAACCATTAAAAAAGCTGAAGAAAAGCTTACAGAGGGATTCGGAGCGTCGGTCCAAATGAAGTCACAACTGAAGAAATGGTCAACAAACGAAATGATACTCTGTGGGACGATCGTCGAGTGAAGGGTCGAGAGATAGACTAGCGCGTTTGTTCCATGAACATCTGAGTATTAGAGAGTTTTCAGCAAGATGAGTTTCTTCATAATTGACCAAAAAGGGAATGGAGCGATACTTTTGAATCAGTGCTTGGACATGTTTAAGCTCAATTGCTGTCATTTTTTAAATAACCGTTGGTGAAATACGTATCGATCACTATACTCTAGAAATAAAACAGTAGCCGGAACAGTGAACTTCTCCTGATGAGAGTCATTTGAAAAAGATCAAAACGGTTCCATCTACCGGGAATCTTAATTTCGAAGGCAGCAAAGCAGGCAGCCGAAATTCTTTCGCCCCATTAGACTCAGTTCAAAAACAAAATATACAAATATTTGGTGCAACAGCTCTTTAAAGTACCAGGGCCTAGCTTCTCGCAACCACTCATGTTGTGTGCGTTATATTTTTCATACGAATGGAAGGGACCTACAGTTTTAATGCCGACTCCGAACGGCGATTTGAGAAGCTTTTTCGTGATAACAATACTCTCGGAGCGTCTGACAGCTCGCGAGAGGTGGGACCGTGAAAAAACTTTTTGGTGTTTTCTGGTATTCGAACTTGGAATCCCATGCATAGTGATCCGACACACTAACCACTTACGCCACGGCGCCCACAGACTCAGTTCCTTTCTCCTTAAAACGATTGAGATATATGATATGTTCCTTTTACACGATTCTCTGCATACAAATAAATTTGCTTATCAACCTGGGAAGTCTACTGAAACAGCCATTGACAGCTTAGGGCTATTGATTAACAAATCATTAGTTGCCAAAGAAACAGCCCTATGTGCCTTCATAGATATACAAAGAGCCTTCGATGACACTTCCTATGAGTCTATAAAAAAGGCTATGATCAGGAAAAATATCGCTTCTCTGGTCATAAACTGGATCCTAATCATGCTACGTAGCAGGAAAACAAGATTCGAGTGCAGAGGTTCATATAAAACTATAACAGCTACCAGAGGATGCCCACAAGGAGAAGTCCGTTACCTTAGGGTAACAAAGTACAAGGATATGCAAATTCGAGGACATCATTTCGGAACTTCCGATTGGTGCAGGTTCAAGGGACTTACTCTCAATCCCGGAAAGACTATACTTATACCCTTTTCCAGTAAAATAAATGAAATTCTTAAACAAATTACACTGGAAAATGTTCCAATCGACAGGGAAGCAAAATATCTACGTGTTATTCTTGACAAAACGCTCACCCGGAATTCACACCTGAACAAGGTTACCGATAAAGCGACAAGAGCAATTATGTACCAGCGCCTACACGCTAAAACTTGGGAGGTAAAACCCAAGATAATATACTGGAGATACAGCGTCATTATCAAACCCATGGTCACCTATGCATCGTTGGCTTGGTGGCTAAAAACAGGTCAAGACTCAGAAACAGTTCAATAAAATTTATCATCTAGCCTGTCTGGGTATTACAGAGGCAATGCAAATGTGTCCCACGGCAGCTATGGGAGCAATACTTAGCCTCACGCCGCTACACCTCTTCGGCTGCCCAAGATTTCGGACCTTAAAATCGCCCACTTGACAGGCCATCTGAAGATTCTAAAGTACATTCAAAACGAACACATTTCTAAAATTTCAGATACCATGCTTAAGAAATACCGGTTCTCCAGAAAATTCAAGGTGGTCATAGGTGGAATGAAGGGCTTGTAGCCTTACCAAACTCTCAAACTTTGTACATAGATGGTTCCAAATTGGAAAATGGTAGCACTGGCATAGGGTATTTACGGACCCAGATTCCAACGTGCAGCTGCGCTTAGAAATCACCAGCAGTATTTCAGGCGGAAGTCCATGCAATAGAACTCTGTGCACGAGAATGCCTGCGAAGAAGGGTCGAGGACACCCGTATTTACATTTTCTCGGACAGCCAGGCAGCATAATGGCTCTGAAATCCTACATGGTAGGATCCAAACTTGTATAGAACTGTCTCAATCTACTCGAAGATCTCGCATCCAAAAACACGGTCACTGTGGCCTGGATACCAGGACAAACCTAAAAATAAAGCAATGGGAAGCTGATTGTCATGCAAAGTACTGGGTCAAATTCAAGGGCCTAAGACAAGCAAAAAAAGCTCATTAACCTCAACCGTTGTAAGGCTAAGAAGCTACTTGAGTTCAGCAAAGCAGAATTAAGAACATTAGCTGGTCATTGCCCACTCAGGTACCATCTGTACAAAATAGGAGTAGCAGATAGAGACGTATGCCAGCTAAGTGGAGAGCAAATAGAGACGGTAGAACATATTCTTTGTGAATGCCCCATGGCCGCAAGAAAAAGAGTCCTCCATCTCAGGCAAACTTTACTGTGCCCCTCAGACATTAGGAACATTCAACCTGGAGCTTTATTGAGGTTTATCAAGAGCCTTAACCCAGTTCTCGACTAAACACCGGACTGGTGCAATACATCCTATATGTCGCAGTGCATACAGGGCCCTAGTATAGCATAGTATAGTAGTAGTATATATCTACCGGGAAGGTCATGGTCACAGTTGTCTAGGATTAGTGTAACATAATTTTCATTAATTTTCAATCTCACTTGACAAGAACAAAAATTCACGACAACGCACCAATTCATACACCTGCCATGTTCCTTGTGACTTTTTGCTGTTTCCAAGTATGAGGAAATGACGCGGTGGAAAAAGACTCATGTCAAACGAGGAGGTCATCACTGAAACAAACGTCTATTTTGAAGAGTTCCATAAATCTTATTTTTCGGAAGGCTTAATGGACATTCTTAGACAAAGCGTATCGAAAAGGGAGACTATATTGAAATATGGTATGTATATTATTGTTTTGTTTAGTTTAAAGTCCCCAAGGCGAGCAAAGCTAGCCACCCACTCCATAATTTTAATACTGCAAAACAGCTTTAACGTAAACTACGTACAATATCTTAGCATATACCTGACTTTAACATAAAATTACCATTAAGGGGCGAACTAAAAAAGCGAGCAATTGAAAGCCCATTAGGCGAAAGAAGCGTGCCATACATTCCATCCTTTATATGCAGAAAGCTGCTGAAGATAGTTTTGGGCCTTAATATATAGAATTTGACATAAAATGAGCGTCAAAATGACATAAAAAAAAAATTTGGCGCATCAGCTCTTTAAAGTGCCAGGACCTAGCTTCTCGCACGAATGGAAGGGACCTACAGTTTAATACCGACTCCGAACGGCGATTTGAGAAGCTTTTCGTGACAACAATACTCTCGGATGTTTGTCAGACGCTCGCGAGAGGTGGGACCGTGAAAAAACTTTTTTGTGTTTTCTGGGATTCGAACTTGGAACCTCATGCGTAGTGATCCGACACACTAACCACTTACGCCACGGCGCCCTGTCAAAATGACATACTGGAGTTTAAAGCCGCGAAGCAGTACGATCCATGGTAAAATTTCTGTAAACAGGTTTGTTATTGGCGTCGCTTTCATTGAAGAATTTTTTATTTTTTTTTGAAAATTTTTGTTTTCGAAATTTGGTCTTTCTTGGTTTTATTTTGAATATATCAAAGACCCCGCTATGATGTTTTAAACTGAAGCGCAAGTAGTGGAATTAAAGCATTTCGTAATTGAATAGGGAAGTCCAAGTGTTAAGGGACTCCCCATTGGATAGTTATCTGTGTACGAGTAGACTACCGAATCCACAAACCTCTCAATTTCTATCCTACGAACAACTTAAGGAGATTTAGCTATTGAAAGCAGTGAGTGCGACGGACTTATTTGGGATATCGACAATGTCAAAGTATACCCTGTTTATGAGGTCTACAAAGGTCACACCTTCGCCTAGACCTGCAGAATGACCACCTGTCCGCAGGTTTTTCCGAAGATAAATTTCAAGATTAGGGCCCACAGATACAACAATTTAACACACGTCTTAACCAAGTCAACTCGAGTTTCTCACGAAACTGCTGGTCTGGCAAAAAACTTGACACGATGAGTAAATGAAATATATTTCACCCTTACACGACCGTATGGGTTAAGTTTTGAAAAAAAAAAAAAAATATTTCTGAGAAGGAAATTGCTGCTCGAGCTTCATGTTCCTAAATGGAATAGGAGCTAACCCTTGCAGGACGTGGTTGAACCCAAACTCTGTATCTATCACTTATTATCGCTGGCATTACCCACAGAAGTTTCGTTCTTCAAACATTACTCTTTATGAATATTGAATCTGTGTGACCTTTTCAACAAACCGTTTGAGATTTTTCCCCTACCAAGTGCATGACCTCGACTAAATAAATAGTCTGTCGTGTTCTGTTACCATTTTGATTACTTTATTTCGCATGCTACCCATAAATACCTCATTTAAACTTCATTCCTGTAAGCTTTCATCAATAACTCTCTTTAGAATACCATGTTGGTGCTCTTACAGCTTGCCCCATAAATGATGGTGTGATTGTTTCTACGGGAACTATAAAGAGAACCATACCACGGAAGAACGCAGTGGCAGTCTTCTTACACGAATAGCTTACGGCATAGAGAGACATATTCAAGAAGAAGGTTATGTTGATGATGATGATGTTAGGTGGATGAGATGGCCGCAACGAAGAAACAACTCCCTGATTTTCTTGTGATGTATTCCGCGCGCGCTTGCGCGTAACCGCAGAAAATTTGTCGGCATCGTTTGATCTTCGAAATGGCGTGTGCCTTAATGCAGAGATTATTATTTGAGTACACCGATCGCTTGATCGGTCTGTTGGTCGGTCGTTCAGTCAGTCGTTAGTGTGGGAATAATAGACCGCTTCTTCGTCTCTTGAGTTGTTTTTTCTTCATCACTACTTCATCTCTTTCACTGATCTATGTGCGATGCTGTTGTTGAATGTTTGCTGATCGAGACCAGTGCTGACACTTTAAATAAAAAATTGTTTTGTGATAAAACGAAATTAAGGAAATTACCATTTCCTAACAAAAGAAGGCTAACATCTTTTACTAGCATGAGGACTTGACTCAACAGCCAATACGTTGGTATGAGTCTTGCCTTTTCCTTTATGAGTGCAAGCGTAATTATGTCTTAAGGTAGACTGTTTTGCAGCGAAACTGAATATTTCGGGAAGAGTTCTTAGCGCTTATTCCAACAAACTTACCTGCCAATAATTAAGTTATGAATCTACAGCATTGGTGAAGGTTGCAAGATTATAAGAGACGTGATCATGATCTTCGATTCTCTAGATAGGTGTTGGAGATACAGGCATACCTCATGTTACGACCGTAATGCGTTCCTAAAAACTTGGTCGTATCCCGATCGGTCGTATCTTGGGTACGATTTTCCATACATTTCGTCTAGTTCGTTCATAAATCTCAAAAATCATAATGAATTCCAAAAAAAATATTCAAAAAACCAACAAAAGTAATTCATTTATTAAGTAATAAGCTCAGTAACATATTTACCTACTTTGTAATGCTATTTACATCACAATTCTATCCATTCAATCTAGCCTCGGTATCAGTCATATGTCATTAATCTGTGAGTGTTATAGCGCTTAAAAGTTGCAATGACAGTTTGACCCACCAGTTGTAGTATCGAAGTCAAATTCGGCTGAAGAAAAATTTCTTTAAAATCAGGAAAAATATTGTTAACCGATCGTGGATGACTAGAGCATATAATGTTGGGCGTATCTTTGCGGTAGTCGATGGTATCACGGGAAATAGGTGCATACAAATGTTGGTAGTAAGTGTGGGTTGTTCTATCTTCGGGTAGTCGTAACTTGAGGTATTCCTGTAATATATCTTTTCGTCTGGAATTTCTTGAGATTGAAAAAAAAAAAAAAACGATGGTTAGTTAAAATCATTCTCTCTGCCGCAGGATATCCGTAATTTTCTTTTCAAATGCTATAAAGTGGCAACTCTGGTCGATACCATTCCATTGTGCATCTCTCTAATCTCACTTACAAAAGAAACTTGTGTTCTTTTCTATTTGGGGGCGCCTTGTATTTGATAGATACGAATTAAAAATGTTTAAAGAAGCTATCGTGAGTGAATTGAAGTGGGATCACCGCGGCAGCGTTTGAAAGAGGATGAGTATTTTTGTTTGTCCGATCCACGGTGTGGATAATGTAAGAGATGTTAAGACTCATAATAGTACGCTAATAGATTTTAATTCGTTTTCGGCGGTATATCTTTCATTTGATTATAATTACTTTCTATTATTTTCTTTTATGGATCGGGTTTGGATTTGAAGTTTTATTTCGGTGAAGTGGAGCATTCATGTATGACTGTGGGATTGGAACAATTGCTCTATTAACATGTTTAGAATCATATTATCTGTTTCAACTTCAAAAGGACAATCAAATTAGGCATTTTTATCAGTAAATGCTATTTCAATTTTCTTTGTCTGGAATAAAAGATTGTACATCTACCATAGGTAAGTGTACGCTGTAGGACAAAATGAAGTGGAAAAATCAATAGAAATAGCAAGTAATGCTCAAGAATAAACATAAAAGGAATGTTTTAAGTAATGAAATTTGCCTCAATAGAATTTGTACTTGAAGACTGTTAAGCTTCGAATTAGTATTTTGTACAGCTTATCTTGTTTTTATTTTATTTATTTTAGGATACTACTAACAAGATTCTTAACGTTAATATGGGATTTCTGGCATTTATTTGTATGTTTTCATAGAACTACTCAAATTTCTTTCTACCAAATTCGGGCCCTAGAAGTGTCGGTTAAAATTTAATACAATGATTTTCAGAAAGTTATTAAGTTGCCATCTTGCTAGGTTGCTTAGAATCACTACCATAGCGAGATACAAAGACATTTAATTTGTTTTTTCTTTTTCGATAAGAGGGTTTAAAACTTGCGCGTCATTTTCTGAGCAATTTTGACGGTTTCTCTTGGACCATTTAAAGAAAACCAACACCAAACTATTAGTGCATAATATCCATTCTTGTTAGCGGACTGTGTTTATTTTCATTGTTGGCTCACTCCGCATACTTGTCACACTGCAGGGTTTATTGATTAATTTTTAATTCATATGTGGGGCTTATCGCCTTCAATTTGCACATATTTACAGTATACAACAACAGAGGTATTTTCTCCGCATAGCAGTTCAGTCTTTATCGTACCACGTCTGCAAATCCACATGAATTAAAAGCTTAAAAATAAGCCTAAGCACATTGAGTATCTTATTGCAGGCTACCATATGAGTCTGCTGGCGAATGCCTTCACAAGATTATCGCCTTTCTGCAGGAGATAGGTAAGTTAAGAGAAGGTATAGGCCGTACAGTTCTACCGCGCTAGTGTGAAACACCGATAATGCGAATTCTTTAAATGTCTTCGTTTTAAATACTACCATTAAAGTATTCGTATTTTTTAACATTTCCGAGCGAGCCCAAAGAGACTTTCCGCAAACTTTCAAAACAGACGAGTTTGTCATAATTATCAAAAACGTTAGAATTCAGTCGAAAACATAGAATTTAGGTATACCTCTCGTTACTTCCAAAGCCAATCATAGATAAGAAAATGGCACGACATCTCAAGTCTTTAAAAATATTCGGCCTAAGCTGAACCTGGCTTCTTTTTTCTTTAACGATGACACATCAGAACCAGATTTTGCTTCTTTTCAAACATTTTCGTATGTTTTGTAGGGACAAAGGGGAGGAAGAAACTATTCTCAATTTTCTTTTTTTGTTTAATCTGGAGCACTTGTCTTCTAGAACCTCAGAGACCTTACAAATATTTACGTCAAAGGCATCCTGTTGACGAACCTGGCAACATCGACCCTATTATTAAGTAGATGGCGCCCTTTGAATTACTGTGAATATTAAGTGCTGGCGCCTCTATTGAATTATTTTGAATTATTCGTTTTGTGCTTGCTATTTTGGTTAGCAAAATCGAACCTTTCTTTTTAAAATAAAACGCTGATGCATGCAGTTGTTAAGCCATAAGTTTAATACTAAACGTAAGAAAACCCCATTCACGTATAACCATAAAATTAAATATTGTATTACCTTTTCTAGGAAATTTTAACAAATCCTACAACCGTTTGAGATGGCAAATAAAGTTTGTTCAAAATTCGGAAAGTGGAATTTTACTTGGTTTACCACATCCCTTACTTCATAAAAAGCTGCGGCTATTTAAGATAGTTCTTATAGCCCTCCCATGGCATATTAATGCAACGCCTTTGGTTAAGCATATCTATGCCCAAATGCACATATTCACTCTAACATGAGGTTAGAGTGGATATACAAAGCCCAAATGCGGAACAGCGGAGATCCTCTTGTTCCAACTCACCTGCACTATCACAGCAGCGTGCGATGCAGCAATGCCAAGACGAACAGCTAGTAGAAGAGGTCCACCATGCTACTGGTGGACCGAGGAGATAAAAACACTTAGGGTGAGGTGTCTACAAGCCTAACGCAGAATAGACATATTCAAACTGGCGAAACGCGACTTAAGAAAAGGCGATCAAAGAGAGTAAAACATTGTGTTTTAAAGGACTCTGAAACGAAACATAAACCCTTGGGATATGGCGTACAGGATGGTGATGACAAAGCTGAAAGGCCATAGGTCCCCACAAATAATTTGCCCGGCTATGTTAAGATCTATAATGGAGCACCTATTCCCATAGACCATCTACTTTGTATCATATAATCAGAGAGACCAATACAGAGCACATCCCTGCTATTACGCGGGAGAAGCTACTGTATGCATATAGGAATATAGGAAGCAACAAAGTTCCTGAGCCAGATGGCATCCCCAATAAGGCAGTGAAAGTGGCTGTTCAAAAGGGGCCGGACGTTTTTATAGCCACGATGCAAAAGTGTATAGAGGAAAGAGTTTTTCTTGGGCCAAGGAAGTTTCAACATTTGGTACTGCTACCAAAAGGAAACAAACCACCTGGAGAACCATCGCCATATCGCCCAATATGTCTACTCGACACTTTGGGAAAGATACTTAAACGAATAATATACAACAGACTGCTCGTGGTAGCAGAAGAGAAAGGAGCACTGTCAGACCATCAGTTCGGATTGAGAAAATCGCGCTCTACCGTTGACGCCATAAAAGCAGTTGTTGACACAGCAACTGGAGCGATCCAAGGAGAAAGATGGCGAGGCGGGACAAATAAATACTGTGCATTAGTGACTCTGGACATCAAAAACGCCTTTAACTCGGCGAATTGGTCATTCATAGGAAGATCGATAGCCAGAATGGATACTCCATGCCATACCTGTTGAGGATAGTTACAAACCACTTCACCAACAGGAAGTTGAGGTACGAAACCGACAAGGCAGGAAAGTACTACAACGTTACGGCAGGAGTCCCGCAAGGATCGCTACTAGGCCCTCTCTTATGGAATATCATGTACGAGGTAGTCCTGCGACTAGCATTGCCACAAGGAGTTAAGATAATCGGGTTCGCTGACGACATCACCGTAGTCACCGTGGCTAAACACATCCACGAAATAAAATCAGCAATTAAACACTGACTAGGATCCGTCGACTTAGAATTAGCAGACCGCAAAACTGAAACTGTTCTTATAACAAGTCGAAAAGCTGCTGAATAAGCGAATAATCGAGTCGGAAATCGGCTATAAGAACCAAGGAAGCAGTCAAATATTTAGGAGTAATGCTCAACAACAGGTTAAGGTTTAAAACGCACGTGGAATACTCGAGCAAGAAGGCTTCACTACTGTAGGCACCCCTTTCTCGGATACCCCCAAACATCGGTGGACCTGGATATGCTGGGCGGATTCTACTATCCTGAGTGGTTAGCTCGGTTCTTCTATATGCTGCACCGGTTTGAGCGGCCTCGTTAGCGACGATAGATACACGGAGAAAACTATAGTCAACATACAGGCTATGCGTGATAAGAATAATCAGCGTTTTCAGAATAATATCGGACGAAGTAGCCTGTATCATAGGCGGAATGATCCCCATCGACATCCTCGCAAATGAGATGGTAAGGATCTAAGAAAGGAGAACCTCGAGTCATCAAGAGTCAGCAGGTATTGTCAAGAGAATAAAGGAGGAGGAGAAGGCAACATCACTAGCTATGTGGCAAGCCACGTGGGATAACATTACAAAAAGTAGATGGACCTACAAGCTGATCCCCACCATTAAGGTCTGGACCGAGCGAGTGTATGGGGACTGCAACTACCACCTTACGCAGTTCATATCGGGTCAAATATTTACACAGATTTGGACATGATAACTCACCTCTCTGTCCACATTGTCCAAACCAGGAGGAAGATATGTACAGAGCACGCAATATTCCATTGCAATCGCTTCACGGAATGGAGAAATAACCTGCCAAGTCTACCATTCCTTATAGACCAAATGCTGCGGTCAGAGGAGAATTGGCTGAAAATGTGTACACTCATAACGAATGTGCAAAAAAAGCTCCGGATAATTGAGAGAGCAAGGAGAGCAGAAGAAGCAATACAAGAAGCATAGCATTAATTGCTAACCAGCCCCGCAAAGTAATACCTTACCGCAGTCCCATTGATTAACGGAAACTGATCACATGTACTCGATGCTAGCATTTGAAATGAGATTTACTACAAGAGTTCCTGACAGAATTTTCTGGAAGAACCTAAGAACCATGAAGAGAAACGAGTTGGCTTTCTATACCGACGGTTCTAAGATGGACGTTGGCACGGGAGCTGAAGTTTATTGTGAAGCCCTAGGAATAAACCGCTCCTTTAGAATAAACGACGACTGCAGCGTCTTTCCGGCCGAGATTACGGCCATTATACAGGCTGCTGAAATTATACACGAGCGTAACATCGTTGGTAAAACGATCACTGTCTATATAGACAGCCAGGCAGCCGTCAAGGCTCTGGACTCTACTGTAAATAGGTCGAGGCTTGTGAGAAGCTGCAAATCACTCTTAAACCAGATATATAGAGCCAATGCGTTGACCCTTTGATTGGCACCAGGGTAACGAAAGGGCTGACGAACTTGCTAGGAAAGGGTCGGCGCTGCACTTATCGCCGGCCCTCCCCTCTGTAGCAACCCCAATCAGTTCCTTATAGAAGAAAATAGAGGATGAAGCCACCTGTCGAGCCAACAGACGCTGGGTTCATCTGGAAAAATGCGCTACGGCCAGGGTGCTAAGGCCGGCCTACAGCAAGAAGAGACCAATCTCTCTGGTAAAACTTAGTCGTTATACGGGTACGCACGGGTTATTCTGGCGTAATTACTGGACATTGTGCCACTGGCGTTCACGCGGATTGACTTGGTGTGCTGCATAACGATTATTGCAGAAGTTGCAGATACGAAGAAGAAATTGAATCCATTCGTCACCTGCTGTGTGACTGTCTTGCCCTATCCCTCAGAAGAATGAGGACTCTTGGTAGTTACTTCTTCTCGGAGTTGGAGGTCTTGGGTAATGTTGGGCCGACGGACCTCCTGAGATTCATATCACTTTCTGGGTGGTTGTAACAGCGGACTTTCTTTACAGCATTTCCAGGGTTAAATGGGCACAATGGACCCGTACTGTTGGTCTGAGTGAGCAGTGACTCTTTGTCACAAGGCACCCATCTACCTAACCTAGCCTACGGCAGTCCCGCGGGGAGAGTGCTAGAAATGTGCAGGGTGTGGATTAGTACGTAGGCGCATTCCTGGCCAGTGTTGTCACTTTACCACAATTGTGGTAGATCTACCACAATTTTGAACGTTTTTCAAATCTACCACATCTACAACGGAATGGAAAAATTCTACCACGTTTTTGAATTCCGTTTTGCCCATATTGAATCAACCAATTCAACTCGGTTCCCTTGAAAAGTATGTACGTATATACATCTATCGTTGTACGTTCGACAGGCGTGTTCCGTAGGGGAAAGGAAAGAGCACTTCGAAAAAATTGTTACTTTATTAAGAAAATAATTTAATGAATAGGAAAAATACGAAAACGGAGGAGACGTGTCGTAATTGCGTCTTTTCTGTTCGAGTTCGTTTCGAGGTGTCCTCCTTATTCCTTCTCGATCTTCTTGACACTTCTCTTGGGGAGTGTCCCAAAAGGTTGTGTTCGAATTACACATCGTCAGCAGCGTTCAGCTGACACATTTTTCCTATCCGTTTCGAAAATTCAATACATTCCCACTTTCATTGAATTTTTCTTTCATTTGTGTGGAAGCTCTTACTCGTCATCCTCATTCCCACATCATTTGATGCAATGTGTTCGTTCTTCATATGTAGAGTGTGGCCCGTAGCAGAGTACAATGTACCAATGTCAATATTATCAAATCTACCACAATTTTTTTTAAATTTTGAATTTCGAAGGGAATTTCTTTCCTACTCCCCATTTTGAGAATCCATTTATATTAAGGAAGGATCTATCCTTTATCTCCTGGTTCTTAGTTTTCATATTTTTTAGGGCTGTATGTAGACTTTTGTGCTTTAGTGCATAAGGTTGGGAGCGATGCACTTGAGGTATTAGCCGTAGCCTAAACCTGCCGTAAGGAAAGTACTTTTTTTTTTTTTTTGTAAGAATCCCAAATCCCAGATCACTCAGACTCTCTCTGGTCCACTGTACTACCAGGCAGGAACCTTTCTTTTGTGGAAAAACTTCGATGTAATTCGTTTTCCTTTATTTCCTCGGGTGACTGATGATTGCTTTTTTTTTGATGATTGCTGTTCCCCGATGGGGCTTGAACCTGCACACATCGGTAACGAGCAAACACACTACCCACTGCACCACTGCCACCCCTAAAAGGAAAGTGTAGGTCAAGTATTGTTTTCGCGAAAATTCTCTGATCTTGAGATTTTGAATATTGGAATGCAGAAACATGAAATGTGGCTCTCGCAATTATATCCGTCTATCTTTCTATGTCCCCTTGCCTCAAATTCCAGCTGACCGAATTTCACTCTTCTATATAAATACAAATGAAATGCTGTTCGTTGGTCATCGCATCGCTTGAGAACGGCTGGACCGATTTGGCTCATTTTTCTTTCAAAATGTTCGTAATAGCCCGAATAAGGTTTTTACTGAAAGAAAAATTGGAAAAATTGCCCGGGAAATTGGAAAATTTGGGCAAAACTGAAAGTGCTTTTTTCCATGGAGAAAAATGTGTGTACCTATGTTTGTATGCTATGGACTCCGAAACTACTAAACTGATTGAGCTCAAATTTTCAGGCAATCTTCGGTATTAGTCCTGTGAATTTTGGTAAAAATCGGTCCACTACTTTAGTTTCATAGTACTTTAGTACTAAAAAATATGCTCTTTTGTTATTCGCAGCAAAGCACGCTGGGTACCATCGGCCCAGCAGTTTGCCCACTACTTTAGTATAGTACTTTAGTACTAAAAATATGTTGATATATTCATTTAAAGTTTGAACACTTACCCACTGTTGGCCGGCACAAAACTGTTCTCTAATAAACTAAGCCCCAGGCGCCTGCCTGACAGTTGTTGCTCTAGGCTCCAGTTGGCCCCAAAAATTGATAACGGTTTTTTGTAGAGAGGTCGAAAACAAGCATTTTTTACTATGGGAGGGGGGGTCTATCTCGTCCCGTTTAGGAGGTAGGGGCAATTTTAGAAAAAAAATTACTTAAAATGAAAAAAAAAAAATTAAAAAACAACGGCAACACAATGAAGTACTGTACCGGTTTTGAAAGCCAGAAACCTGTTCTTTAATCCTAAATTTAAATTAAATTATTTGTGTCAATAGTTCGCATGCAAACTCAAAATTTTGATAAAAAAAATGAAAAAAAAGCGTGCCACCCGGGTACTGTTAATTAAGAAAACTGTTGATATAGGCGCCTGCCTGACGTAAAGCACCTACCCCGAGCGGAGCAACGAAGTTCCGTGAGCGGGACCTGCCGCATGCGGAAAGAGAGTTTAAATCACTTAATCCCGCGAAGCGGGCTACCCGGGTATTGTTAATTAAGAAAACTCTTGATATAGGCGCCTGCCAGACGTTTAATTTATTATTCATTCACTTACCTCTAAGGAAGACCACGTAAATGCCAAAAAACAAAACAAAAATAGTAATTTTCAATTTTCTCAAAAACGAGAAGACATAAAACCATTCTCACCTAAAGGAGAAGCTGAAAGAGTCGAAAAGAGGAGAGAAACGAAAAAAAATACGATACAGCAGATGAGCGTAGCTTTTAAAGCGAGAGGAGAGTTGTTACCACTGAATTTCAGACCACACCGGAACGATTTGCCAATCTTTTGCTCACTGTGCAATTTAAAGCAGAGTATACCACTTTCTGGGAAGATAGATGTCCTATTCTGCAGGAACTGAGGAGACTATCAGTCCGTGCTTTCGTGGGACGAGGTAATTCAAATCTTGAATGGTAGTAACTGGAAAGTACTATTCTACTACGTTTTGGCTGCATTGGAGTACAGAAAGCAATATTTAGAAATATAGTTCTACACATTCAACTTTATTTTTATGTTATTATAATTATTTTTTTTTTTTTTTTTTAACCGATTTATTATTCGAATTATAACTGTCATTCTGGCTGACGGCTTTTGCCATTGCTTTAAAAGAATTTGTAAACCGATGTACATTAACATAATTCAGTGAAAATAAATTCAATACTATACTATACTATACTATACTATACTATACTAAAACCATTTGGTTTTTTGTGTTCGATTCAGAATTGATATAAGCATTGACCACAAAAAGCCAATTTAGCACTTCATTTCACAATTTTGAAAAAAAAAAAAGTTTGAGTTTGAGTTTGAGTTTGCATGCGAATTTTCCAAAAACTATTGACATCTAATTTAATTTAATTTTAGGATTAAAGAACAGGCTTCTGGCTTTCAAAACCGGTATTGTACTTCATTGTAAGTGTTGCCGTTGTTTTTTAATCATTTTTTTTTTTATTATATAATTTTTTTTCTAAAATTGCCGCTACCTCCTAAACGGGGCGAGATAGACTCCCCCCTCCCGTAGTATCCCTTATCAATTTTTGGCGCCAAAGTTATCGCAATCGTCCCCAGGCGCCTGTCTGACAGTTGTTTTTTTTTTTTTTTGTTAGGTGCAGCAATGCTTGCCGGGTGCCTGCTAGTATATAATATTTTGTGGTTTTGAGTTAATATTTCAAGGAGAAATCTCAATTTTCGTTCTAACGAAAGGGGCTCGAATCCTCAACAAATCTAAACTGCGGAAGCAATTTTTATAAATATTTCACCAAACCAACAGTATCAAGTAAATTCCTTTAATGGAATTTCCTCTGACGACCCATACTCATAACGACGACGATTTTTCGAAGATCAGTGAGTATTTCCAGGTCACATGTCCATTGGATTGGGCTGGACACCAGCTTTCACGCTCCGAAAGATAGTCTTGGTGAAGGAGTGGAGTTAAAATCTATCGTTGAGTTATTTATTTTCCCAGGAGCTAGTATTGATTCTGCTAAGATAGGAAATACTAGATTGCAGGAATAAGCTTCCAAATTTTTCTTAAAATCTAGGACTCTCTTTAGATACAAAAACCTATTAGGATTGAGATCAGTAATCACTTAGATCTACCGCAGTTAATTGAAGCAAAATTCGGTTCCTAGAGCCAACTACAGACACACTACTAATACCACCCGATATTCACTTATGTATTATACAATCTTCTTCCTTTTATCAGCGAGGTTATGATCCGAAAATAAGGGATCATAACCCTCCCACTTCACCGCATTTCTACTGATCCGCCTGTGGGGTTCGCCTTATCGACTTTGAGTTATGTATTATACAATAGATTCTCATATTGGACCATGCCAATAAAAATACTTCTCTCTCAACTAAATACCGACGCAGCGCTCTCAACTCGACATCAAAGACCACCTAATCGCTAAAAGTCGGCAAAACCTTTTCTTATCATTTTAAGTTAATTTCCTCTAGTTTTATTTAAATATCGCCATCGTTGCCCAACAATAGCCCCCCACGCACTTAACAAAAAAAAATAAAAATAATAATAACTTAATCTTTACAGCAAATAAAAGGAAATTATGTTTGAAAACACACACTCAGTCGACCAAACATACACACGCACTGCAAACAACCGTAGTGGGTATGAATTAAAAAATTAGTAAACGCATAATCGTAAACTTAGCACTCAAATATTGACAGAGAACACACAGACAGGGGAAGAACGAAAAAAAAAAAAAAAAACAGCGAAAAGCGAAAAAGATACCCAAAACCAAGAGGAAGCAAGGAAACCTCGTCTTCCTCTCTAATGTCTTAATGGCCCACCTGAACCGTCTCGCAGCACACCGAGGCAATTCGACGAGAGATAAGAGACGCGACGCACGGGCAAAGTGTACCCAACGAGTGCTATTATTTGATTGTTTATTGCCGCGACCGACGCACAGTGGGCCATGATCAAGATTTACCTGGACCAAAGTACTGGGGGTAACCTTTTTTGTTAGACGAAGGATATCCTAAAAAACCAAAGACAAAATGAACATGGGGGACTAATTTATCAATTTTCTTTTGTTGATCCTGAATCCTTCTTCATCTCCATTATCCATCTAAAGTTCGTTCTGAAATCTTGGATCTCTAGAAAGGCTCAGTAACTTCTATCCCTACCAGCAATATGCGTCACTGACGAAAAATCAACACAAATTCAATGTTTTTATCCCGGACCGCATCCATTGGCTTAAACCTTAAATCTCTAAGTCCGAGCACCAATCTGATTGGTACACCGATGGTTCAAAAATTGCCGGTATTTTCGGTCCCAACTTCAATTCGGCTGTGCTGTTGGGATGCACTACTACTATCTTCCAAGCTAATGGTTATGCTATCGAGCTCTCCGAAGATTATACGTAAACACTCTGTCAGATAGCCCAGCAGCTCTGAATGCTCTCAAGTCCTTTAATTTTGAGTCTAAGCTTGTTTAAAATTATCTGCTAACCCTCTGGCAGCTTGCTACCGATAATACCCTCGCAATCTCTGGAGTAACATCGCAGAGTTTTCTGTTTTCTAAAGAACGTTCCACTTGTCTTTTATGTGGTGTTGCAATCCTTGTTAAGGTCATTGCTTTTAAAGCATATGACAAGTATGTACTACACTCTCCTTAGTTATTTTTTATGGAACTTGGCCGTTTCTTCTCATTTTTCCTGCCACTGTCCTTTTACTAATGCACGCTCGCTGTGCTAGAGGTTGTACAGACTTCTGATGTTGTTATGAGAATTATGATCAATTAATGATGTAAAACGCTTTGGCGCCAAATAAAAAAAAAATGTTTAACTTAATTAATTAAATTTCAACGCAAAGAACAAATTCTGGGGATCAAGATTAACAAATACAAGAGGAAGAGAACTCCTCGAATCTATAAAAGAAAGCAATGCTAATCACCATTCAACGGGAAATTCTACTTACTGGCCCGCAGATAGGAACAAAATCCCGGACGTTGTCGACTTCTTTATAACTAAGAATATCTCCTCAAATACTACCCAAGTGCAGGAAAGGCCAGATCTTGACTCAGATGACTCATCTGTGCTGCTTACACTTGGTAATAAAATCATAATGAAGGAACACAACCCATGTCTAGTCAACAAGCTAACTGACTGGATATATTTAAGATATTTGCTGGAGGAATGCATCGAACTAAGTACAACAATCGATACAACAGAGCAACTAGAAAGTGAAGTACATACTTTCACCCTAAATATACAAAAGGCTACTTGGGCTGCAATGCCTGTAAAGTAAAAAGAAACGTATATCCCAAAGAAATATGCGACATAATATCTGAAAAGAGGAGAGCTCGTAAACGCTGGCAATTGTCGAGAGCGCCAAGTAATAAAAATAGACTTAATAGTTTAAACAATAGGCTCAGAAAAAAGATCACAGAATTGAAAAATGCGTCGGTGGAAAGATACCTTACAAATCTGACAAACGATGCTAATACAGAATACTCACTGTGGAAGGCTACAAAAAAAATGAAAAGACCAACGGCATACATTCCGCCAGTTAAAAACAACAGTGGAAACTGGGCAAAAACAAACAAACAAAAGGCCGATTTATTTGCTGAACATCTTGAAAGCGTCTTTCAGTCGTATGAAGATAATGATTATATCCAACAAACGGAAGAAATGTGCAAAGATGAGAGGTTAATCCCAGCAGTAACCTCTAAGGAAATAGCTACAGAAATAAAAGAGAAGATCAACCCTAAAAAAGCCCCGGGATTTAATTTAATCACGGGTGAAATTCTGAAAAAACTGCCTAGGAAAGAAAAAAATAGCAAAGATAATAAATGCAGCGTTTAGACTAAAGTATGTTCCATGCATGTGGAAGGTCACGAAAGTAATTATGGTACCAAAGCCGGAAAAAATACCCAGTGAAGTTACCTCATATCGTCCGAACTCAATGCTGCCAATACTGTCAAAGCTCTTCGAAAAAATTCTTCTGAAACGACTCCATCCGATTATATAAGAAAAGGCACTGATACCAAACCATCAATTTGGATTCAGAAATAGATACTACACCATAGATCAGGTCCACAGAATAACTGACAAAATAGAAAAGGCCTTAGAAGAAAAACTAATATGCTCTACCATCTTCCTTGATGTAACACAGGCTTTTGATAAAGTCTGGCACAAGGGATTGGTACATAAGCTGAAAAAATATATTCCAAAACAATACTCGGAAATCCTAGAGTCATATATAAAGCTTACTCCGCATTAAAATGTATAAAATCTGGAGTACCGCAAGGTAGTGTGTTAGGGCCTGTGCTGTTCCTCCTATACACGAACGACCTACCACAAAATGACGAAACTACTGTTGCCACATTTGCAGACGATACTGCTGTAGTTGCTGTCGGAAAACCGTGCAGGAAGTTACCGAAAAACTACAAAGGACAGTAAACGATCAAAGTAGTTCTGCATTCGAACTCAGCTAAGTACTTAGGCATGACTTTAGACGCGAAGTTGTGCTGAAAAACTCATGTCAAGAAAAAACATGACGAACTAAACATTCGATATAAAAAAATGTATTGGCTAATATGGAGGTATTCATGTAACTCAATATATAATAAACTGCTTCTCTATAAGCAAGTTTTAAAGCCAATATGGACATATGGCCTTCAGCTTTGGGGTTGCACAAGTAAGGCGAACCTATAAAGCATACAATGCTTTCAAAATAAAGTACTACGCAATATTGGTAATGTGCCATACGTAGCGCTGATCTACATAGGGATCTAAAAATTGAAATGGTAGAGGACGAGGTCAGGAAGGTCGCAAGAAGACATGAAGGTAGGCTTCGCAACCATTCTAATTTACAATAGAAGTAGTCGAACTACTTAATAATAACAATCTTGTTAGAAGATTACGAAGAATAAAACCATTCGAACTAGTTAAGTAGGAGAAAAAATAAAAAGAAATATATAACATTATCACCCGAAGAAAGTGATAACGAGTTAAAAAACAAAAGGTAACAGACCAAAGTTAGTTCCTTATAATATAAATTTATAAGTATTAGAAAAAAATTGCTGTTTAGTTTAACGACTAGGTGCGATTATTAGAAGGATGGTAGCACCATGCTTTCTCCGGGTGTTTTTAGTGGGTGGGTCAAGTCCCACACAATCGCAAAGCTAGCATGCGATGTTCAACGATTTTCACCCAGCTACATGCAAAAAAAAAAATCTTAATTAAAAAAAACTTGAAACATCTTATTTCGAAAATTCATTTTCGAAAGTAGTTTGCATAAGTCTCGCAATTAAATTTCAAATTATTCAAAATGAAGAAGAAACGGTCTCTCATGTTGATTTTAAAGCATTTAATACTGTAAAAGAAACTATGGCTCTCGGCTACACCATTGCGTTAAACAGCTGAAGCGAAAGCCTCATAGTGCCTGGATGAGGAACAGTAATGAAAACAATGAAATCGAGGGATTTTGTGTAAAATTGCTACGAACATTTTATACCGAAGAATTGGATTTTTACCGCAACTGCATCAAATGGCACATAAGCAACTTAGTGATTCCGATAAGCTTACGAATTTTGTAATCCGGGCAAAACCCGTTTTTTTCTTTTTCAGCCTACCTTCGCTTGACACATTTGACACTTTGATTTCTTGGAAAATGTCAAATGGTGTAACATTGCACTCGATTAAACTATTTCACAAAATGTCAAATTCTCGCTTCTGTCAAACGACTGAAAGTCAAAAACTTGATATAGAAAATTTGACAGCGCGGTCTGACATTGAAAAGCGTAAAATGTTTGACATTTTGTCAAACAGTAGATTTTTGTGACCAAAGTTCTGAGACGGACGGACGGTTGATAAAAGGCTTAAGGCGTTCTCATGATTTCAAAAAACTGTCCACGTAGATTTAGATCTTAGCCCACTGTATAACATACGGCGGCACTTTTAAGATCAGCGATCTCCAGGCTACGGGCTTAAAAAACAAAAATACTGTGCTGCCTCTGAATGCAATTTGTAAGTGCGGCAGGTTACATGTGGCCCTATTTGCTGCGGTACATTTGTGTGCAAACACAAAAAAAAAAAGAAGAAAAACACGAGAGTAACAAGCGCACTTTGGTGTAACGTTGCGGTGTGTATTGCTAGTGTACACGCATGCGCAGCTTTGTTTTGTTTTGCTAGAGACTATGCGCACAGAGAGATTGATTTATTTGTTTGGTGAGGTAGGACAAGGAAAAACAGGAATTTATCTTAATGAATCAAGGAAGACAGTATTTATGTCTCCAGTGAATAAAACTAGAAGAAGGAAGTATTTTTGGGACATTTTCTTGATGACGTTTAAAATTTAAATGTTTATCTAATGGTAATGGGTTTGATGTGATGTAGTTAGAAAACATGCTAGGTGAAGGTTTTGCTACTCTTTGCTATTGTCGGAGAGGAGATCGATCGTTTTGCGCTTTTACTTCGCCGATAACTCTGGTTCGGCTGTCGTTCGAGCCCTATTAGTATAAACCTCGAACAATTCAAAAGCCGACTTATGTTCCGAGAAAGATAAAACATTCAAGAGGGCTACCGTATTACTGAAATATATTTCAGGGAAGAAACACCACAAACGAAGAAGCAGCGATCTTTGCAGATCGCGATATATGTACATTCTCACTTAGATGACGCTCAGTCTCCTCCACTTCCCAAGGACGTACACCTCAACCTTTAGACACCCGTCTCTAGTTGGTTGATGTCCTACACTGCTTGCTAGGTCGACAGCACTGTATAGATCATACAATTAATTGTTGTACCTTCTCGTCCACTATCCCACTATTCGATGGACTCTTACATCTCAACTGAAACATCTTGACTACGCTGACGATGTATGCTTACTCTCCCATAGAATCATTTGTCATTTAGTGGAGGTCCATACTCCACTAAATGACAGCAGATATGGAGAGGGAGGCAGGTGTCGTCGGGCTGAAAATGAATACGGCAAAAGCTAAAATTATCAGCCTTGGAACTAACTCATCGGCTCAAATATACATAGCTGGACAACCGGTAGAGAGAGTAGAGGATTTCCAGTATTTTGGGAGTATTGTCTCACCCATGGTGGAACCAACAGGATCGCCAAAGCAAAGTCCGCGTTCGGGATGTTGTCCAAAATATGGCGAAGCAATGCAATCAGTTTGAGCACCAAAATAAGACTATTCCGCTCCAACGTTGAATCCGTGCTGTTATATGGTTGCAGCACGTGGAGAGTGACCACTACTATCACCAGAAAGCTGCAAACGTTTGTTAATAGATGCCTGCGCAATATCTTAAGGATTTTCTGGCCCAATCGTACTTCTAACGAACACCTTTACGAGAGAACGGATCAGGAACCAATCGGCACAACCATCCAACGGCAGAAGTGGCAGTGGATTGGTCACACGTTCCGAAAAGGTGACAGTGACAGATAGCGAACCATGCTATGGATCAGGATGGCAGAGGACCTGGCGGTCCGTGGAGAACATGGCGCAGAACAGTCGAGAAGGAGGCACGGCAGTTAGGGAAAAATTGGGGAGAACTCAGACACATTGCCAGAAACCGTACACGATGGCGCGTAGGCGTAGTAGAGGCCCTAGGACCCACAAGGGGATACAAGACATAAGAAAGATGGTAAATTGTATTTATATATGTACATTGTACATACTTTGTGGGCGCCGTGGCGTAAGTGGTTAGTGTGTCGGATCACTACGCATGAGGTTCCAAGTCCCAGAAAATACCAAAAAGTTTTTTCACGGTCCCACCTATCGCGTCTGACAAACATCCGAGAGTATTGTTGTCACGAAAAAGCTTCTTAAATCGCCGTTCGGAGTCGGCATTAAACTGTAGGTCCCTTCCATTCGTGTGAAAAATATAACGCACACAACATGAGTGGTTGGGAGAAGCTAGGCCCTGGTACTTTAAAGAGCTGTTGCGCCTAATATATATATATATATATTGTACATACTCGTAAGGAATACCCTTTATGTACGTATATGAAACCAAATGCTAGTGTCGTTGCATTTGTGTTTTTAGGTCTGCCTTTCTTTCGCAAAATCGTTGGAACATTTATTGATATTGCACTTTTAACGGGGTTCAAATGACATCTTCTTTAAACAGACAATATCAGTTGAGCCGGTCGCACTCTATTATTGGTGAGATGATGTGAAGGCTTCCACGGGTCTTCGAACTTTTTATTCGATCAAGCTTTGGATACTTGTGCTGTCATGCGAAGCATCTTCATCTCAGTTGCTTACTTACTTACTTACTTAGGTGGCGCTACAGTTCGGGGTGAACCTGGGCCTCAACCAACAAGCCTCTCCATTTAGCTGGGTCTTTAGCTAATTGCCTCCAGTTGCGCACTCCAAGTTGGTCGAGGTCCCCTTGAACTTGTGCGCGCCACCTACGGCGATGATTCCCTCTACTGCGTCGTCCCTCGGGATTAGATTCGAAGACTCTGCGGGCCGGAGCGTTGGTGTCCATTCGCTCTACATGTCCTAGCCATCTCAGACGTCCAATACGCAGTTTTTTGACTAGGTCGATGTCGCTGTACAGCTCGTATAGTTCGTGATTGAATCTTCTCCTCCAAAACCCGTCAACGCAAACGGGACCGAAAATCTTATGAAGAATTTTTCTCTCGAAGCGACCAAGGATATCTGCATCCTCTTTTAATAAAGTCCATGTTTCAGCGCCGTAAAGCAGGACTGGGGTGATCAAGGTCTTATATAGAGTCTCCTTAGTTGTTCGAGATAGGGCTTTACTGTTGAATTGCCTTATAAGCCCAAAAAAACAGCGATTGGCAAGAGTTATTCTTCGATTGATTTCTGCACTGATTTTGTTAGTAGAATTTATAGCAGAGCCAAGGTAGACAAAGTCCCTTACTACCTCGAAGTTATAGCTGCCCACGGTGACGTTTTGTCCAATTCGTCGGTGTTGGTTTTCCCTTCTAGTTGACAGCATATACTTGGTTTTGCCCTCGTTTATCGCCAAACCCATTTTGGCCGCTTCCGCCTCAATGCTTGCAAACGCACCGGTGACAGCCCGCTGAGATCTTCCGATAATGTCTATATCGTCGGCGTATGCAAGCAGTTGTACAGACTTGTAATAGATTGTGCCTCCGGTGTTGGCTTGTGAGTTCCGCGCAATCCGTTCAAGTACAATATTTAAGAAGTCACATGACACCTTGTCTAAAGCCTTTTTTGACATCAAAGGTCTCGGTGAGGTCATTACCGACCTTGATGGAGCAGCGAGCGTTCTCCATCGTCAGCCTGCACAGACGGACAAGTTTGGCAGGGATGTCAAAACTAGACATGGCTCTATAAAGCTCTTCTCTATAAATGCTGTCATAGGCGGCCTTGAAATCGATAAAGAGGTGGTGAGTATCGATTTGGAATTCTTGGATTTTCTCCAGGATCTGTCGAAGTGTGAAGATTTGATCGATGGTGGACTTTCCTGACCTGAAACCGCACTGATAGGGTCCAATCAGGCTGTTGATAAAAGGTTTCAAGCGTTCACACAATATCGCAGAAAAGATCTTGTATGCGATGTTGAGGAGACTGATGCCTCTATAATTGGCGCAGTTGAGGGGGTCTCCTTTCTTGTGGATCGGGCAAACGATGCTGAGATTCCATTCATCAGGCATACACTCGTCTGACCAAATATTAGAAATGAGTTGGTGTATGCACTCTACCAATTCATCCCCAGCTGCCTTGAAAAGTTCGGCCGGTAAGCCGTCAGGTCCGGCAGCCTTGTTCGATTTTAGCTTGGATATTGCTATCCTCACTTCGTTTTGGTCAGGTGGACGGAAATTTTGACTATCATCGTCCATGTTGAATGGTTCATTCTGCCTGACAGCGGGATGTTGGTCTTCGTCGCCGTTATACAGTCTGCAGAAGTAGTTTTTCCATATTCTCAGCACCGACTGTGATTCTACTACGAGGTTCCCATTTTCATCTCTACAGGTTTCTGTTCAGGTATTACTTCTCTGACACGTTCTTTTTACCTTTTGGTAAAACTTCCGTACATTGTTCCTGGAGTATAGACTCTCGATATTCTCAAACGCGCGCTTCTCATGCTCTTTCTTCTTCTTTTGGAGAAGCCGATGTTCTTCCCGTCTCTTTTGCTCGTAGAGCTCACGAGCAGCTCTCGTTTTCCTTTGCAGCGCCGCTTTGTATGCCTCTTGTTTTGCTGCATGCACTCGCCGGCATTCTTCGTCAAACCAGGGGTTTCGCGGTGGTGGGCGAGCGAGACCCAGCACATCAGTCGCAGCGTTTCTGATGGCATGTTGGCAGCGTTGCCACTGGTCTTCGGTACTTGATGCTGGCGGCAAAGGGTGATTGAGAGATTTCGGGATACGCGTTCAGCGAAGAGTCTGGCGGTCTCTTGCGATTGTAGCTTTTCGACGTTTAATTTTCTCACAGTAATTCTTCTTTGTTGCTCAGATTGGGATATCCGCATTCGTACCTTGGCTACAACAAGGTAATGATCCGAGTCTATGTTGGCCGCTCGGAAGGTCCGGACATCCAGAATACTGGAGGCATGCCTTGCGTCGATCGCAATATGATCAATTTGGTTGATCGTGACATGGTCATTGGACCGCCATGTCTGCTTATGAATATCGAGATGAGGAAACCATGTGCTTGCTATGGTGATATTTCGCTCCACAGCGAAATCAATTAGCCTTAGTCCGTTATCAGACGTGGTGTCGTGTAGGCTATGCTTACCGACTGTCCTACCAAAGACGTCCTCCTTTCCTATTTTGGCGTTAAAATCGCCCAATACGATTTTAACGTCGTATTTAGGACATTGCTCGTATGTTTTGTCGAGGAGCTCGTAGAAACACTCTTTGGTGGCAGGGTCCTTTTCTTCTGTGGGGGCATGAACACATATTAGGCTTATGTTAGCGAATTAAGCCTTGATCCGGATAGTCATAATACGCTCGCTCACGTGTCGGAAGCTTAAGACTTCTTGCCTAAGTCTGCCGCGTATGACAAATCCGCATCCGAATAAGCGTTGCCTGTTGCCTCTGTAGCAATCACCGTAGTAGATGTCACAGTTTTTCATCCTCTTTTTGCCCGGCCCATCCTATCGCACTTCCTGGATGGCGGTAATATCTGCTTTATAGCAGTCTAGGGCCTCTGCTAGTTGTTCGGCTGCACGTGGTCTGTAAAGGGACAGAACATTCCACGTACAGATCCGAAGGTCGTTGTCCTTATTTCGTTTGCTGGGGTCGTCATTAGTTGAGTCATCCTTATCCGAGGCTTTTGGTTGTTTCGGAACCATAGATTTTTTACGTGGTAGGGAAGTTACCCCGACGGCACAACCCCCAACCTGGAGGGCCAGTTCCTTAATTATTCCCCTAGGACGAGGGGCCGGGTACACCGGTGCCAGTAGTCCACTACGGGAGTATGAGCGCTGCCGTTGGCCCATTAAGGGCTCCTCCGCCACCATCTCTATTCCAATGTCCTGACCAACATTGGAAATTCCTTACCGACCTGTGATCCGAATACGTCGAAGCAGCTCGCGCAAGGTATTCACTAAGTTCAACCTAACTGGAACTATAGACGCCACCGTTGACTCCGTCTAGGGAATTCGTCCGCTGCCGTCTGGCACAGGAATAAGTGCTCTAGTGAGAAAAGCACTCTTCCCCCCCTCTCTCATCTGCTGCCACCAAGATCTCAGTTGCTACTCTCATACTTTTTGTACATTGTCCAACAGTATGAGCTGTATGAGAGTACTGGACGCACAATTGCAGTGTACAGCCTTCCTTTCAGCTTAGGGGGAACTTTTCGGTCACCGAAGATAGCGGAGTTTTCCCGAGATGATTGATGCCTTCATCACAGGTTGCTTCGCTATTGATCATAAATCCCAGATATTTGAACTTTTCGCACTTGGGAATCAGTATTCCATTCAAATAAAGGTCTGAAATAGGCCTGGGCGAACCAGGGAACGGACAGCACAAAAAATCTGCTTTTTGGAATAATACCATATTCATTTCCCTCCAAAACGTCCACCCATACGTCAAGTGCTCATTGCAGGGACGTAGGACCCTCACTTATGATAGCTCCATCGTCAGCAAAGGACAATTGATGTACTTTGGGGTCCGTCACTTTATTTTCAAGCAGATAGTCAAGAACTGCAATAAAGAGCAAAGAACTTAAAATGCTTTCCTGGTGAACCCCGACTTTGTTTCTGAAAACCCTCGATGTCTTAGCGCCACCCATATCAGATCTCGTAGTTGTCTGTCCAATGGTTTTTTTAAAGTCAACCAGTACAATATACAAATTCTTTATGGAATCGCGATGTTTTTTCCAATATGATCCTTATACATTGGATTGCATCTGTGGTTGATTTACCCGCGACAAGCCTACACTGATCATCAGATAGCCATATTATTTTTCGCATTTGGCCTCTTAAAACCCGCTCAACAATCTTCATGGTGTGTTTCACGTATCACCCTTCCCTTTGTACACAGAAATAACGTAACTCTTCCTCCATTGATTCGGTATTGTATCACCACCCATAAGTTTGAAAATAAAAATTCTGAACCATCTGAACCCATCTCTCATCATTTTTCAGAGCTCAGAGGGTATCTTAACAAATGTGCGCTTATTGAAAAAAGGATGGAGGTATTTTATATATATTTTTTTTTTCTTTTTTGAAAATGTGTATTCTGAAAGGTGTAGAGAAAAAAAAGTATGCTAAAATCTAACACAAGCAACAAAAATAAGAAACTCTAGCAATAGCTAGGAAGAAATTATACAAACAATTCATCTTGATCCAACAAAAAAAAAAAAAGATAAGACTGGCTCTGAAATACTCACACTTGGAGATAGCTAAGTTTATATTATCAATGGTGTGGAAATATTCCCATGAATATGTGCATAAGAAAAATCTTTATTTCTAAGTATATAACAACGACCTACTAGCAACATAATTAACTCGGCACTTTGTCTTTCCAATACGACCGCGTAACCTTTCTCAATTAGACAAAAAAATCATCATGGAAAGCCCATCTACTTCCTTATCACCTTCATTCACCTACATAATCAACAATTACCTTTTCCTTTTATTTTTGCCGCCAGAAATACATACAATTCACCTTAAGAGAAACACCAGTTCTCTTAAGCCGTTCGGTTTCTCTACCTTCTTTTGATGTTAACATTTATCAGACTTTCCATTCTCTCTCCCTCATACTCACGCAAATGTTTATCATTTTCCCTTCCATTCAAATTCTAAACAAAATTTTTTACCAAAGAAAGAAGCGCCAAAGTAGTCTTCTCTTCTCATTACAATCACGATCATCTTCATCATCGTCTTTTGCTCCACATGCACCTTCCTCATATCTGCGTGTGAAATATCTTTCTCACCCTTGATCACATGCACCTTACTACTACCACTACCATCACACATCAGCTATCCAGGTTGCCTGACATCAAGATCCTGCCCATTTGTTACCTTGCCGCTGCAAGTTGCCTCTCTCATCAGCTCCGGTTGTTTCAGTCCGATCCGGTATCACCACGGCAAACTTCTTGAGAGGTAAACACAAGGTTACAACTGACTTTTTCTTTCATTCCGAAACGATCGTTCAATCGGTAGAGTTGTGCACTTCTCTTGATCATCTCACCTAAAAATTGTTGTTATTTTTTTTTTCCTACTTGTTGATCATATTGGTTTATCGAACTCGTTGTTACGTCTCGATCGGTCAAAAGAAATTGTTTATAAAAAGAAGAAACACGTCTTCTAGTAAAAATATAAATAAACGTCACCTATATGACAAGACATAATTAAGATTACTTTTAGCTTAGAGTGGCGGTTTATATATAAGAAATCTCTAAATAGTGTTAATTTAAATTTAAAATAAAATTTAAGTGCATCGAGAGTTTTAAGAAATTGAAAAAAATTTTAAATCATGAATATTTGTGCTAAAAGTCGATAGCACAACACTGGTCTTTTGGCGGTGGTTTGAAAAATTTAATTTTTAAACAAAATTTTCGAAAAAGAAAATATTTTTCTGTGAATATATATGAATCTGACAAAATAAAATTGAAAAAAAAAAAATGTCATCTCTATTATGGACAACACCACTCACAAGTGTCAAAATGAGGATTAAACGATTTTTAAATACGGTAAGTTTTTTTTTCCAGCAAATTAGACACGAATCTTATTAGATCTTTGTCAAGCCATCTAATCTGCTTGGCAGATAATAGGAATGATTATCTTAGGACGAAGTTGATAGTCTTAACCGTAACATTTTTTCTTACAAGATCCCTCATGCGCAGAATGCGGAGCGCGTTCCACAAATTAGAAGCAAACATGTCTTATAACGCCATAGAATTTTAAGCCCTTCACTTACTCGTACTTTAAAAAATTGTATATTCAAATTGAAAGGATAAAGATAATTCCTACATTGGTACATTGCTTGTGTCTAAGGAAGAAGAGATTGTTAAAAACCCCCCAAAAGAATATTTTAGATTAGATACATTACTGGTCTGAATTTGAATAGACAAGAGATCTTCTTTCACTTAGTTAGAAAATACAGAAAAATCACATAATTCGCAATTTAGGTTTCTTATCAGTCTGTGGTTAGTTCATATATTAACCAAGGGACGTGTAACTACCCTTCGCTCAAGTGTCTAAATTTTGTCCCAAATGTTTGACCTAAAAAATTTATGAAAATCCAAATCCATTAATTTGTAGATTGAAAGCAAAATTAAAATCGCGTTAAGGGCTAAAAGTGTACCAAACTCTATTTTAAGAAAAAAGTTGAGAATATTTCCAATAGGGGAACCTAAGGATTAGTCACCTGCCATCACCCCAAACCGAAGTTCAAATCGCGCATTCGAAATGCCTGTATCTGTCTGAGATGATATAAAATCAGAAGTGTTAGACGTTTACAGACCGCCTGTTCAGTGCAGTAGTTTGAGTACCTCGGGGTCATATTCACAACTATATGGTATCCTATATGGTTGCTTAGGCTGAATCAATTTTGAGAGATCCTAGTCGATCTGTTATAAGGAAGGCTAAACTTGGTGTCAAAGCTAAGTTCTCGGTCTTTAGGTAGGTAGGTGTGGTGGTTCTTCTAAGAAAAGAGAAGAACCCAATTAACACTGGGTGCTGTTTTGATATCACAAATCTCGTGTACCTGGATGTAAAAGGAGTTTAAAAAGATTATTAAATCTTTAAGGTTTCTCTCTGAGACTTCCTCAAGGGTTTTCCTAAAGCTCGTTGTCTGGCCCTAGCTAGTACTGGACAGGCGCATAAAAAGTGGATAAGGGTTTCTTTTTCAGTTGCGACAGTGTGTGTTGTGTGGGATACCTAGTTTGACTGCATAGTCTCCTATAAGTCAGTGACCCGTGGTAGTCACTATTATCCTAGCGATGTCCCAACGCATTCTGTTTAAGAAGTCGGTTGTTTTTGCTTTGTTGTAGTTTGGCCACATCTTTCTAGATATGACACAGTTTGTTAGCCTAGTCCATCTGTGAGTCCCTTGGGAAAGGGATTTTGAGGATATTTCTGGTTTGAATGCTCTAATCGGAATCTGACCTGGTTCCGCAAAAGAGCTGTGGACGGCTGAGCCTTGCCTAGCCAGTTCATCCGCAAGTTCATTTCCATAAACGTTACTGTACCCTGGAACCCAAATCAGGGTTACCTTAATTTGGCTATCTAGCGAAGCTAGCTCATTTTGGCATACATCTTTAACTCGTCATACAATTTACATACTGACAAAATAATAAAATTACGGATACTACGAGTATGTAATTGTCGAAATGAGATTCCTTCGTGGTTTTGCTGGAATAACTCGAATGGAGCATGTAGTGCGTATGTCCCTAAAACCTGAATGCAACATATGCCATACACTTGGACACGTTTTTAGGCTTCCTGCAGATGAGTTAGATTGGCAGAGGATCAAGAAGGAGAACACCCCATCCCCACGAACAACGTGAAGGATAAGAGGGTCATTGAAAATGATGATGATGACGAGGTTTTCTACTCTAATTAGTTGAAACCCTGTAGAAAAAATGTTTCTCTGTTCTCTTTCCACATTTAGTTTGCGTCAATGTGCACTATCAAATTTTTGGGAAACATGGTGGTAAAAAGTTAAAATAGCTTAAGACTACTGTTTGAGCACTGGCAAACGTTTGACCATTTTCTCTGATAATTGGAGTCAAATCCAATTACAAATGTTTGACCATTTGTTGTTTTGCAGTGCTTGAAGCAGCTTTGATATAAATTATTGGCTTGATTAAACCGCCTGAACTCTGTTTACGAGTGAAAATTGCGTAATACTAGTTTAAGTCATTTCTCGCCGTTTTTTAGGGGTGGCAGCGGTGTAGTGGTTCAAATATTGATGTTATAATAATAATAAATGTTGCTAGTTCGATCAATTGCAAAAGCTTGTCTCGACTCTACTGCGAAAGCATAACTCTGGTAATAGGGTAGTCAAATGGCTACGAGAACTAATCGTAGCGATTGACGATTGATGTGAAAAAAAATACCGTGAATCATAAAGCAACGACAACATAAAAAGTAAATTTGTTTTAGATATTATGACGCGAAATGTTTTTTTATTCAGACTGAAATCTAAAAACCTTTGCATTATTCCAACTAAGCCAATCCTTAAGTTATTAGATAAGCAATGCTTGAATTAAGCTTGAAGAATTAGATAAATAAGTAAATTACGATGTGCGTAACCAAAAAAGGAGGATACAGTGGAAAAGTCAATGGCCTTGGTAGACAAAATAGAGGTGTCAATATTCGTAACGTAAAGATGTCGTATTCCGTACGTACTCACTTAATGCCTTTGAGGAAGTTCTATACTTAACCAACAGTATATGTACCATTAAACTAATCATGAAAATAGCTCTGTTGATTCATCACTTTAATGAATCTTCTGCTTCCTACTCATTGGTAAAGTGCAGTTAAAACCATAGTTGCACTTCAGTTCAGTGGCCCATGGTTTTATGTTGAACACTGACCCTCAGCTCAAAATTAAGTGAATCTTCTAATTAGTTGAAGAATAGACTGCCAACTGTACACCGCAGTATGTGATAACCAATGCAAAACGACCTCAAGGACATAATCATTCGCAGATGACAACGCAGCGCAATACGATGGCTACAAAGTTTCGACATAAGAGATCCTGAAACCTGCACGGTAAAGGAATACCAAGCCGTGGGTAGAGCCGAACACTTTTTGGAATCGCTACGAGCAAAAATGTGAACTAAAGCACAACACAAACAGAAGGAAGCGAAAGGACGGCTCTTGGGCAGTAGCCAAGAGACTGTCCGTGGCGAGGAAGGACTAACTTACTTACTTACTTAGGTGGCGCTACAGTCTGGGGTGGACCTGAGCCTCAACCAAAAAACCTCTCCAGTCAGCGCGGTTACGAGCCAGCTGCCTCCAGTTGCGCACGCCAAATTGGTTGAGGTCCCCCTCCACTTGTTTGCGCCACCTACCGCGAGGTCGTCCTATACAGCGCCGTCCATCCGGGGTGGATTCGAAGACTTTCTTGGCGGGAACGTTGGGTTCCATCCGCTCTAAATGATCCAGCCATCTTAGTCCCTGTATGTGAACTCTTCTGACTAAGTCGATGTCCTTATACAGGCCGTATAGTTCAGCATTATACCTTCTCCTCCACTCACCGTCTATGCAGATGGGACCAAAGATCGCTCGAAGAACTTTTCTCTCGAAATAACCAAGGGCATCTTCGTCCGGTTTGGTCAATGCCCATGCCCCTGCGCCATACATCAGGACTGGGATGATTAGTGTCTTATAAAGAGTTACCTTAGTAGTTCGAGAAAGAGCTTTGTTACTCAATTGCCTTTTTAGCCCATAGAAACAACGATTGGCAAGAATAATTCTTCGTGTGATCTCCCTACTGATATCATTTGCGGAGCTCACCAGGTAGACAAAGTCGTTAATTACCTCAAAATTATATCTATTGTGGCGTTCTGTCCAAGACGCCGATGTTGGGTGTCCTTTTTTATAGATAGCATATATTTTGTTTTACTTTCATTGACCGCTAAACCCATCTTTGCTGCCTCGATCTCAATACTCGCAAATGCCCCATTGACGGCACGCTGAGTTCTTCCGATTATGTCAATGTCATCGGCATAAGCGAGTAGTTGTACAGACTTGTAAACGTTTTTACCTCCGGTGTTGGCTTGTGCTTTTCGTACAATTCTCTCAAGTACTACGAGTATGTTAAAGAGATCGCATGATAGCGCGTCACCTTGTCTAAGACCTTTCCTGACATCGAACGGTTCGGTGATGTTCTTACAGACTTTGATGGAGCAGCCAGAGTTCTCCATCGTCATTCTGCACAAACGGACGAGCTTGGCAGGGATGCCGAGACTAGACACGGCTCTCGTCTCTATACACGCTATCATAGGCAACTTTGAAATCGATGAAGAGATGGTGCGTATCGATTTTATATTCATGGGTTTTTTCCAAGATCTGCCGTAGTGTGAATATTTGGTAAATGGTGGACTTTCCTGGCTGAAACCGCACTGATAAGGACCTATTAGGTTGTTGACGATCGGTTTTAGGCATTCACATAATACGGCAGACAAGATCTTATATGCGATGTTTAGAAGACTTACCATATACCTCAGTAGTTGGCGCAGTTCAGAGGGTCTCCTTTCTTCAGGAGATGCTGAGGTTCTATTCATGGGGCATACTTTCATCTGACCAGCTTTTACAGATGAGCTGGTGCATGTGCCTTACCAGCTCATTTCTTCCTGCCTTGAAAAGTTCAGCGGCAACGTCGTCGGCTCCAGCAGCTTTGTTTGATTTGAGTTTAGATATCGCTATCCTCACTTCATCCTGATCGGGTTGACGGGAGTCTTGAGTGGCATCGTCACTGTTGAATAGCTCACTCTGCCTGACACATACCATATATACGATATTGGTCATCATCGCCATTTCACAATCTGCAGAAGTGTTCCTTCCATATCCTCAGCACCGACTGCGGCAAGGAAGGACATACTCTCCAAATCAGTTGCAATTAGATTTAGGTTAACCCGATATGAACCGAAGCTAGATCCACAGTCCAATCCCGAGTCGATTGCTGGATGTCACCCTAAAGAAAAATGTGCATTTCTAACATAGTTTTAATGAACGCTTGGCTGGAATGTTCTCGGAATTAAGCATGTAGCCAGGTTTGTCCTAATTGATATTAGCAAACGATGGGACGTTTATAAATGAAGGGGCATGGAATGGATTCTTCGAGGTATCTATATGCATATATGCCCTGGTGCCCAATATAGGTATGATATCTTATTTAACAGAGCGATGATTTTCCCGGATATATTGTAGATCAGTTTTTTTGAACTGAAATCATTTTGAATCCCCCATAGAAACAGTTGAAAGAATCCAGCTCCGGTATTAAAGCCATCATTGGGGAAAATAGTTCTGATATTCCCAATCACTGCAGTCAGAAGTTCTTGTATTAAACTTCCTATCAAATATTAGTGGCAAAATCAGATAGCTTGCTATCCCAAATTTTCCAACGAATGACAATTATTATTAGCCTTCGAACGAAATAGACTCCAGCGTACATATTTATGGTGCTGTACAGGTTGAACAAGGCGTCTAGAGAATGCGTTACAATCACAAACTGAAAGCGTTATTCAATGAATCAGATATTGCTAAATTCATCAAGATTGGACTCCTACCCTGGACAGGATATATCATCAGGATGGTCGACGACGGGGTACCAAGTCGACTAAGAGATGCAAACCCTAAAGGACACCGAATTTAGGGCAGTCAACGATCTAGAGATAGTTAACTAGAGAACAACGGGCTTAGACCGAACAAGATGGACGCGTAATTTAAGTTTACAACGGGCTGAAGCTTGTCACTTCTACAACAGAGATTAAGAGGAATGAGATTTAATCTCTAATGCTACTTGAGTGATTCTAGAGATTCAGTTATCTCATTGCAGGGTTCTTCTTCTTCCTATTTGGGCGAGGCTTTGATCTGAACTCAAGGGGACATAATCCTCTTACTTCAGTGCATTTCTACTGATCCGAGTGTGGGGTTCGCCTGTTTGCATTGCACGCTATCATTTGGATCGCAGAAAAAGGGCTTGTCATAGGGTTAAAGGGTTGTAGGGGTAATATAAATTCATATCCATTCTTTCCATGTTATTAAAAGCACTTCTTGGTTGGGTACATATGTGCGTATGTAAGGAGTACTTCAAAACTTTTTAATTCGACCATTTGTCCCAATACTTAAGCAGAAGTCATCTTAACCTTATTAAGGTCGCTAGCCAAACCGGATAAACACATTTAGACCCCGAAAAACCAATCAGTCTTCATGATAAGTCGCGTCGTCCATGCCACCAGTTAGTCAGTGTTATTTTAAGAATTTTCCGGCAGATACGTATCTACACACGACACAGTTCTGCAACTACAGCGGTCGGCCTGTGCGAAAACAAATACCTATCCACCTATCGGCGAGCCCATCTTAACCTTCGCGGTATTTTTCACCTCCTTTATAGCTGAGCCAATGTGTGTGTGTATGTGTGTGTGTGATTGCACGTATACTGATCACATAAAATTGCAATTTCACCAACCCATGGTGCGGGCAGGCAACACAAACGAGGTGAATTAACACAAAGTGCCGCCACCGACAAAAGGATAAATTACGCCATTTAAATAAAGTCAAGTGGATTTTTACTTTGACTTTGACTTTTTTTTAAAGACTGATGCTGCTGCTATTTCAGAGCGTCAGTTCTTGACTTAGTGCGCGCCTGGTCCAATCGATGATCGCACGTATGTATGTATCTCTCACTGTGTAGTTTCCTTGTTTTTTTTTTTTTTTTTCATTGGATTTCTCCGACCGCGTTCCTTTGAATGGGAATAAACAAAAATATAAATAAAAGAAAATGCAGCAAAAACATTTTACGACTTTTCGGTTTTTTGATATTTTTGCGTGGCCAATAAAATAGCGGCATCATCATGGTTTGGGTATTTTTCTTTGCAAAAGGATTGTACACCTTTCAAGTGAAACCGCGTTTTTAATACCTCTTCCAAAGCTGGGCTTGACCTTTGCTGGGAGAAGGCGCGAGCTCTCTCTTATAAGAGCTGCATCACTCCTTTTTGAGCTGATAAAATCGAGGTTCTTAAAGGATAATAAAGATGAAAGGATGCCGACAACGACAGATGGAAGGGACAGGACAGGACACACACTCTTTGTACGAAAGAGTGTATAAATGACAAAAGGGGTGAAAGAATCACAGAAGAACCCTTCTTCTTTAGTTGCGAACATTTTTAATTTGCGTACACATAATATGCAGATTTACCTGGAAAGTCGTAAAGTTTACGATGTGATCGGTTCTCTAAGAAATGACGCGCAGGTTTTAACGAGTGTAAATCCTTTTGAAAAGTAGGTAATGGTTTTAGGAGTCAGTAAGAAGAGGGCTTAATTGGAAGGAGGCAATGTCGTATAAATTGAGGTATTCACGCCTTCATTCGATACAGTTACAGATGATGGATGTGGGCTTGTGTCAAAAAGTCGTTTATGATCGTTGGGACGTGTCATATATTTTTGGTTATATTGCGTTCATTGAGAGTGTAAAACCAAATTTTTGTTCTTCAATGCTGATAGTCAAGGGTCACAACAGTTCTGATACAGAATCGTATCGAAGGATTTCAGCCACAAACGTTTAAAATACAGGATCTTTCAATAGCCACACCTGAATTTTGACATAGGGTTATGGTTATGGTTGAAATGACAGCGTTGTGACGGTTATGTTCTGTCATGATCATGGAGAACTTCACGTTTGAACAACGAGCCGAAATTATGAAAACTCATTATAAGAATTCGCGCTCTGTGCGATAAATGATGCGCGAGCAACGTGAAATTAATGGTTAGTTGAGCAGCTTAGTTATCCTTTTAATACCACTGAAGAATAAAGGATAGTTTTTCTATATAAGGAATTTTATCTCATAATAAGCTTCCCATCAAATTAAAATACAAATTAGGCAAATTTGGTTTCATGATTTTTAAAGTGCGCTTATGTGTAGGTTGAATAGGGTTATGAGATTATCATTGAACACTAAGCACCATAGTGGGCCCATCGTCCTCCATTTATGAACCTTAAGGGCAGAAAACCCAAATCAGTTCTTCCGTGGACTTTTGCCCTACAGATTGTTTTGATTCAAAGACCCAATCTCCTACAGTATCCTTATCTGTAACAATAAACGTCAGAGATTACATTAAATATATTCAATATTCGAGAAGGGGTTATTTTTAAATGATTTTCTTTAGCATCATTTGAAGGCATATTTGCTGCAAATATCCGTAGGTTGCAGAAATTATCGCTAAACTTCAACACTGTGCTTCACTTCAACTAGTGCCTAATCAGTTTTTGAGCTATGGAGTTCATTGTCCATTATAACATGTAGAATCGTAGCTAATCTCAATTTTATGAATTTTTCTAGTGTCCAATATAGGGATGGCTTTGTTAAGTGTCGAAATGGAAAGGCAGTCGAATGGAAAACTTTAAGTTACTACATATTTGTTAGTCAAAGTCAAAAGGATATAGAGTACACTGAAATAAAAATTAAAATGTTTCAAAGCCATTTACAATCTCAAAGCCAAATGGTGATCTAAACTTTCATATTTCACCACTTTGATTTCAGTTTGAACTTTCGAACCAAGCCTTCGAAATGAGATTGAATGGCTTGCGACTGATAGAAGATTGAAGTACAGCCTAGACAAGGCCAGCAACAATAAAGTCATGGTTATTGATCCCTACTTCAGTCTGCATTTTGCATTCGGTGAGAAATCCCCTTATTAGATAAAGGGATGTAGACTCCTAGTGTTATTCAAAACTATAGTGCACCAACCGACAAACCATGATAACTTCAACAACAGCATCCAATTCTAATAGCTGGAGGTCTTCGCTTACTAAGAAATATATTAAAACGAGCTACAGGGTAAGAAGTTCTGAGATAGTTTTTCACTATAAAATGAATAGAAACGAACAAAACGTAAAGGAAATGATTTACGTTTTAAAAATGCATAGTTTAATGATTGCATACTGAGATTCATGATCTGACGATCTTTTATTCCAGTCTAACACGTACAACTAAAATGCCCTAAATGAACCACCCACAGCTGTGAGCTGTGTGTTTACTTTTGTGAACTTTCAAAAAGGCCAACGCTTATAATATGGAAAAGTTCATTCGAAGTATATGTTTAATGTACTCGTACACATGAGTTTACAAGTGCATCACTTGCTTAAGAGATGAAAAGCAGTACTGAGATCTTGAGGCGTTGAACTCCACTCTATTTTCTTCATTTAAGTTTATCATAATAATAATTTCAGCTTTGTATTCACCATTTTCCTTCCTCTTTGAAACCAGCGTGAGTACGATAACCTAATGTAGAATAATTTATACTAGTATCGCGTGTGGTCGAAATTCAACCGAGGTGAATTTATCTAACTTAACGGCTACATTCGCACATAATTTTTTCTTTCTGCACATCTATGGCACAGTGCCTTTTGAATGATATAAGTTTCATCCCCTTCCTTCTATAATAAATACTAAAAAAACGTACGATAATTTTCGTGTTCACATATTAATATACATATAAGATTTGAACCCAGAGTAAACGGCACATCAGCTCTGCTTCCTTTCATTTCAATTTTTTAATCAGAGCAGACCACTGAACTGAGATCGAGCACGTCGAACAAGCTCTGAACTAAACGTTCTCAGAGCAGCGCTCTGATTTGCTTATAAAACACACTTTGAGTATTTAGCTGTCATTTGATCGGTAATCATATGGTTACTTGTCAAAATGGTTGTGCCTTGCTTTTTACTCAAACTGCACAGTCAATTTATTTTAAGAAACATAGAGTGCGCTCTGAGCATAGCTTAGGTTAGATTACCATCGCAGGCTGCATTATATGCAGTTTCACTTAGACCAGCAAAGGTTCATTGTAGCCACATGGTAGCTATGATCCCCAGAAAGAACTACCTTTAGAATGAATTGGAGCTTGTTATGAAGCGCCTGAGGTTATTGATATTGGCATTAGCCAATTCGCCTTAACTGTCGAAGAAGAAGAAGAAGTAGAAGTCCTAAGTGCAATCTACTACCAGCAGAGAGAGCCTGGCACGTACAAAGGAGGTATAGTATGCTTTTCTCCTCTTCCTCGTCCATGCAGTTTCTACAGAAGTCGTTTGCGAGGATGCCTAGATGATGTCATACCTTCCAATGATACAGTGCCATGTAATGATACCTCCTATAGTTGTAACGAGAGCTCTCTTCTGCCTTATAGCACAATTTCAGCGCTCTGAGCACACTCTGAACAAAAAACAAACATAAATTCAATGCTCTGATTTCTTTGATTTAAAACAGAAACACGAACTTTTTTTTTGACAACTCAGGCTCTGCTCTGAATTTAAAAAGAAAAACCTCTAATGCGTCTCATAAATAATCTAACTGCTCTGAATGCAATCATTATGGCGCAAACATGTGTTCCACTTACGATGGTTTCCGCAAGGGAGCTCTCAATCTCTAGAGAAATTGGAGGTGTTTTCAGATTTCGGATACCGAATATTGGATTCGATTGCTCACACTCTTTTTAGAACATAGACATTTAAATATAATGTAACTTCCAATTTCTTCTAAAATTGACAGGTCGCTTTCGGAGCTCCTCCTAAATCGAACACGCTTAATGTTACTTCCTATCTAACAATTGCTTAGGTGTTACCAGATTACCACAAAAAGTAATGAAAATTAACGGAGATTAAATGATAATAATAGTCGAATATGATGTTCTTCCTATTTCGACAAGGTTATGATCTGAAAATAAGCGATCATAACCCTCCCACTTCACTGCATTTCTACTGATCCGCCTGTGGGGTACGCCTTCAGTTTTTGCAATTTTATAGCGATGGTCTTTGACACGTGCGTGCTGCTGTTTTATTATTGGTTGATCTTTCTTCTATGACACCGGTGATCTCCAGTCGTATCAACCCACGGACTCGCATGCATACTTGTGTGAGAGTTTTTAAGGTATTGTATGTATCGTTGGCCTCATTTGGGTGGTATATTGCCTAGATTTGATCTGTCCCTTTAGTCGACGACCAGCGCTATTTGTTGGGCGCGCTGCAGTGATATTATTAACCCGTCCCTTCACGGAGAGTACTCGAAAATAAATTTATCGTAATTATCCGCGGAAGTTGGTCGATAGCGTAGAACAGACTTAAGATTATGTATTAAGGTGGAAAGATAGAACTTCTTTCTTTATTAAGGCACGCTTTATTGGACACTAAGGTGAGCCTCTAAGGACAGTTGCTGTGTCGCAATTAAAAAGCTAAAGGCATATGCAACTATGTAAATACGTCCACCTTAACGACCCTTCCACCACTTATGCGACACTCTTCCAGAAGAAGTTAAAAAACCAATGGAAGCGCTCCTCCTTCGAAAACCCTTTGCATACCAATCAGACAAAAATGTGTCACATTGTTGCACGTTGCGCACACGGCTTCCGAAATACTCCTGCTTCTGTGCATAAAAAAAAAGCGACTTCTACCACACGCTAATAAAAAACAGAATATCTTTTGGCACATAAAAAACCAAAACAGAAATACCATGTTAAAAGGAAAAGAAAAATTGCAATGGGATCCCAAAAAACCAAAGAAAACTAAAAAAAAGTCGGTCCCGCTAAAGGAAGCTGCATCATAACATCGCGCGAAGCAGTCAAGACAAGGAGCAGCCCAGCCAGCAGCGAGCAGTAATCAGACCGAGAATTATCTCTGCCTGAATTCGAAGCCGAACAGGTGCACGATGCACCATGCTCGATTTCGGTTTTTGTCTTCAAAACTTTGTTTATTTTTTTTTTCTCCATTTTCTTATTATTATAATTTTTTTGTAGCTCATTTGCCCTGCGGTCACTACAAAGCCTTGCGGCGCTGTCGGCTGCTGCTACTGCTGCTGTTGTTACGACCAGTAGCGGCTATTCCAAGCCAAGTTAACTCACTTTTCGGCTCATTTGAGAGCATTTGTACCTCTGAATGATGTCGGCATCCATTGATCCATTTGGTTTTGGATTCTGTTTTTTTTTTATTTTTTGAAGTTGGGTCTGTCCTCGTGGTGCCTCCTCTCTTTCACACTCTTGGCCTATTTGTTTCCTTGTCCAGGGGAAAAAGATAAAAATCAGGAAGAAGATAGTAAAGTTGAAGATGAATATCCCAGAATGAATCTAATGTGATATCCACCACCAGCAGCAGAGGTAGCAGGCGGTGGAGAAAATTAATACCAAGAAGGAGCTGCTGTGCCTAATGGAAACAACAGGCAATAAACATGAAAAAGAAGAAGAAAGGCGTGTAACTGAGACACACGGCAAAAGCAGGCAGCGGCGGCATCCAGGAGGATCCCGAGGGCGATTATACGGCACGATACTCGCCGACTACTGTGCACGACGACGACGACCGACGCCGCATCATCATCGGCGAGAGATACCTACTTCGCCGACAAATTAGCGCTTCATTCAGGTTGTCTTTTTGAAGGTTTTTGTAGGTAGTCGTTGTTTTCTTTTTCTTTTGTCGTAAGTTGTTGTTTTGGATCAATGATCCTGCTGATCATGCGGTGAGGAGGTTAGGTTGTGAGAAATGGTCCAATGCATATACGGGAAGTTGGAGAATTTCATTGAAATTTGAAAGATACCGAAGAGCACTTTCGATTGCATACGTCTTTTTGACATTTCCTGTGTCAGAAGACAGGTAAAAATGTAGCGCTAGAGACGTAGTTTGGATTGATTATATTCTAAGGACGTGGAACTCCTGTTATAGTGGCTGTTAGTACAAGATGCTTTTTTGGAAGCACCCCTGCAACTGGTTATTAGCCACCCCTTCGCACTGCCTAAAGGCATGCCGTTCCATGACCGCGACGCAGAAACCTAAACTGACACCTGATCACGAGGCAAATTATTATGATAATGTCAACTTTGACTGGTTTTCTCTTCCGTACATTCCTCAATCTTCCAACTTTTGTGTCCATTAAGCTGTCAAAAAATGTCGGCATTGTAACAGGACTTGTGTTCCACATAACCGTTTATAGGAAGCTTCGCCTAAAACTATCAATAAGTTCGAAAACTCTTCAGTCCTCTATTTCTTCTGTCGTTTTTAAGTTTACTTAGGTGGCGCTACAGTTCGGGGTGAACCTGGGCCTCAACCAACAAGCCTCTCCATTTAGTTTTTAAGTTTAGGCCATCGGAATTCTACGTACTCAAGCCTTGAACTGATACAGGCACAGCTTTTAGTCAGTAAATGCATCCGTCTTGTAAGTGTAAAAAGTAGTATTTGGAAGCGACTTGTCAAACTGTCTTCCAGTTCCGGCACTTTTTTCCTCATAACTATCCCAATGCCCTATCTAAACAGCATAAGTAATACCAATGATCTTCTAGATAAAAAGCACCGCTCAACTTGTCTCTTTCCTCTTGGCAAGTCACATGACATCCAGGATCGTATTCAATTCACTTGAACTACAACCATCAAAAGAGTGTTGAACTGAATGGTGATACTCTTATGCCAAGCACACTCCATCCATCGTCATCGTCATCTCTCTCTGGCTAGCAGGCATCGGTTAGGCGGCGGCATTCACCTCGTCACCGTCATCCTCATCATCACGCGTCAACTTGCAAAACATTTGGCATGATGTGCTGTGTGTGCTGTGTTGCGCGCTGCCCATCATCATCATTGTCATCATTTCTACTGTACAATAGTGATCGCGCGCTCGCGCAGCAAACGGCATTTTACCGTGTCGGTTGTCCCAAGTCGTCCAGGAATGAAGTTTCCTTCGGCTGCAAAATGTTTCCTTTTTCATTCCAACGCTGTGTGCCGCTGCAGCCGTTTTCGCTGCTCCTCCATCACCAAGCGTCCATCCACCCATCCAGCACCAGGTCAGTTCCTGTATTATTATTATGTTGTGTTTATTGTGTTGGCTTGGTGCCGTTGTTTCCACCAACCAGCCAGTACAAGCATCAGAAAAAGTTGCTCACGAATGAGCATTGAGATTTGAGGTAGTATGCAGTAGACGCAAAGGTAGCAGCGGCAAGTCGTTGAATGGTGGCACGGTTGAGTCGGTTGGTCAGACGATTGCTTGGTCGGATTGGTAACTTGCGGCACGCACGCTCCGGTTGCATTCTTTTGATCATAGCGATCATCAATAAATTGCCGGATTCCTCAAAGTGTTTCACCGACATGGCATCCGTCAGTCCAATCATGATATAATTATTGTGTGTGCATGGACATCTCTTATTCTCTTGTGTGTAGCCTCTTTTCCGTGCTCGTCGGTGGTTGTTTTTTGTTTTACGTTTTACGTTTTCTTTTCGGGTTTCTTTTAGCATTCTTTTTCTGATGGAGTTGCTTTGGGAAATAAGTTTTCTTCTGTCATCAACAGGGGGCGCCATACTAACTAATGTGATTCCTTTCGAATTACTGTAAACACAGACACGTTTGTCACCGTGCCGGGCGGAGAAGGAAGGAAAACATTACGAACATCTAATTATTTGCCGACAAACATGGCGGCACCGAGAAGAAACGACTGCTGTCACTTGTTAATAAGACAACTTCATACACGGACTGTGCGCAGCGGCGGCGGTGGCTCAACAGACAAGAGTAGTGTGCATAGTGAGTTGGTGTAATTACTCGCGCTATGGATGTGACAGCAAAGTGAAAGATCTCTCATTGATAGATATTTCAAAAATGCTTTAAATTCCCTGAGGAGGTTGAATGCGACAGCGGTGACAGTTGTTGTTGAGGGGTTTGGTGAAGATAAATGATGATTGGAGGTGGATTTTTAGTGGAGTAAAAGTTGTTCTGTTCTACTCTGGAAAATACCTCAAATCGAGCGGCTAAACGATGCTGTATGTTTACCAACTCAATAATTGTACAATTAACAATGTTTTTTTATAATTTCGGTTGAACTCATTCATATGCAGCTGTTGAGAAGACTGTTGTCATATTTTGAATTACATGATATATGACAATTGTCTTTACATCAGTGAATGAATTCAATCGAAATCTGCGGAAAGATGGAAAGACTGCATTCAAAGTCACAAATTGGTGGACAATTTGTTCCAGCTTGATACATAAGACACTTCAATTTCTCGTCCACAGGTTTGGAGACTTTGGCAGGTTTGGATAATTATTTCATAATGAGGACTTTAATCTCCCGTCTGTATTTATATTTTTTTTTTTTCGTTACCCTAAGGCCGCCTTCTCGTGTTCTGTTTACCAACATAGGCTAGAAAAATTTGCTTAAGCCTTTTGTCTTCAGGAGGGAATACTGAACAATTTGAGATGGAACCTGCTCGCCAATTTTCATAACTTTCATGCAATTTACCAGAACCTCCTTTTCACAAGAGAGACTGATGAATGCCCTGTTCTGTTCACCATCCGGGGATACACAAAATTCCTTTGGGAATTGCTAGTTGACCTTTTAGTCTACAAAAGTACTATGCGCTTATCGCGTGTAGGTTAGTATACACATGTCGTTTTCGCATCTACTACTACTTGGTTGGCAGGTTATTCAGAAATTTAGTCTCCGTGCACTGTGGTCGAAGTATGTCCACTCTTCTACTCTCGTTTAAGTAGATAAAATTGCACGAATATTCAATGAAATAATTTTATGCTTTCATCCACTTCTTTTTTGGTGTTCATAAGCGATCCGCGGATCATCTACCTGTACTCGTATATCTAAGTTCCAGAAATATCATATCAATTTGCCTCCTCCTTACCACTAAAAGATTAATCCAAACAAGTATTCGAAATGCCTCTGAAGATCCTCAGCATGATCATTTCCTGGTTTCGCGATCACAATTTTTATTCACTTCCATTACAAGAGTAATACGTAATTTTTTCTATCATTTTCCCTATTAATAACACTGTCAAGGAATGCTTGGTACAGTTGGGGAGACAGAGGGAGACAAAAATATACAACGAGCTAGATTTTTTTTATGTACGCCACAATATCAAGATCAAACGCATGCCGCCAATAATAGCGACGCGTTGTATACCTTTAGACGCCGCTTTTTAAATCGCATTCAATAGATATGCGTGGAGCTATTACCGCGGATGTCTATGATGTTAATGATGATGATGATGATGTTGGTGATGATGACGGCGGTGTTATCTCCCCTTGCCAAAGGTGGATGGATGCTACACTTCGGTCGTCGAGTAGGTTCGAAAATTTATTCAAATAAAAGTCTCATTTACAAGGGTCTCGGGTGTCAGTCATAGCCTGATGCGGATCAGCGGTGATCGACAAAAAAAGATTTGAAAAATCAAAAAGGCCCGCTCACTGATATTACGGTTATTAAAAACCAATAAATCTACATACACTCCGCCAGCACGCGTACGTTCAACTTCAACGGCTAATCATCAATCAATCATTGACTACCGTTGATAGACGTGCCGATCGTAAAGCGTTGACATTTGTGACTGTGTGCCTTGACGATCGATCGGAGCGCTCAGCTGTAGCAATGAAAACTTCAAATCTCGAGCACAAGTGACAAACAAGCATATGATAGATGAACACACAAAGCAGCAAATGGTCACCAAGAAAATGACTTACAAATGACGCACGCACCAACACTTTATCGATTGATCCTCACCTTATTCGATGACGAAGACACGTAGTGCCGATCATGACGGAGATAATCACCTGGCCTGGTGGTTGGTGGATGAGACGCGATCAACACGGCACAACTCAGCGCGTCCCTGACGGGTTGGGTAAACAAACATTTAAACGACCTCAAATAAAGAGGCGGCGTACGTGCGGCAGCCTCAAAGACCTGCGGAGCGCTAATAATCATAATAATACTCTCTCGGAGATAATCGTCGATTGCACACACAGCAAGACGCACAGCGCACAGAGCGTGTGTTTGAGGAGATGTGTGGCGCCAAACGAGCTATGTGGGAACCGAAAAGAAAATCTGAGATACTTGGGGCTGTGAGCTACCTCCGGGGAAAGCGCCAAGGAAAAACATTTCTTAATTACCTTCCCTCCGCCTGTCCGTCCTTCGGCTCCCGGCGCACTGACATGGCGCATGGCGGCGGATTTCACGCTCGTTCGCATTGATGTAAACGGAAAACTAATATTAGGCGAGATATGATTGCTGGCTGCTGGCTGTTGGCTGAGCTAGCTGCCTACGGGCTCTGTTGGTTTGGTCCGTTTGATGGTTCAACAGAGTGCGCCGCAGAGCTCCATCTATCGCTGGACGTCCGTCGGCTGGCGGACACCATAATTTGTTTGATTTTACCATGTCGTTGTGTGGAAATTAAATTGTCACCTGAAATTAATTGGTGGTGTGCCGCCGCCACTGATTTTTTATTTTTTTTTTTTCTCGGCTTTCAGATTGACGACTGTGTGTGTCTGGTTTCTTTTGAGCTTGCATTAGGACAGTTGTGTGAGTAAAGTGCAACTTAACGTTGACACTTGACGTTTTATGCGATGAGGAGGGGGTGAGCTGATATTTCTTTGCAGATTTGGAGGTGGTTTTGATTGGTTTGACAGGGTTGTGGCATAATTCACGTTGATTAGGTTGATGTTTAAATATTGACATTGGAATCTGGGGCGCAAATGGAACTGAGTTGTTAAAGTGTGAGTTAGAATTTTAATTGGAATGCTTAAGTGGCTTTGATATGATAGTCGAAGACTAATTTATTTTATATAGCTTATCAAATTGACGTTTGAGGGTATAATGGGACCGGACGCACAAATTATTTTAACCTTAAAACTTTGGTTGAAACGTAAAACCTTATGACTTCTGTCCGTGAGGATTTCATGAGCTTTAGAATTGCCTCAGTAGAATACTAAGTGTAGTGTCAAGTCATACCGCGTTTTTTAGTTTCTTTTTCGTAGATAATATTGATAATTCGGAGGCAGTTATTTTTTAAAATAATCACTCAGTGAAAAGTTGGTAAATCTATTACTATTATAAAGAAGAAAAGTTTATGCGTATGTTTGTTTGTAACTCTTTCACCCAAAGACTATTTATCCGATATCGATAAAACTTTCACTAATATGTCAGACGTTGTATTTGAAATAATATAGGCTATGAGTAATCTGAACAGTGACGATAAAAGTGAAGCAAGTCGTAAAGGGTATTCGTTTTATTGCATACATACAATTAAATACATAATTTTGGTGTATATATGATGTATGAAAGAAAAATTATTGGAGACAAAAAATTTATAGAAAAGTTTCCGATAGCAATTGGGTTAAAATTGAACTCAATGGATAAATCCTGACCTGTTCATCTGACGATCTTAAGCAAGATTAGCTCTAGACTAAGGGAAATACTTTGTGGATACCCGGTGACATTAAGGACCAAAGAGATTGTAAAAAAAATACAACTTCAACGTAGATATACGAATACCTATTCTATTCTCCTTTGAGTACAAAAAAATTGATTTGTAAATATGAGATCACGATCTTCAAAACAAGGGATTCACATGTCATCGAGTGGACGTCCTTATCCTAAGGTAGGCTACACGTTATCATTTTTGAAATAACATTCTTGCTGGAATGATGTAAAAATCAGTGTGTAGCTTAGAATGAAAAATGACGATTAGAATAATGGCAAGAATGATGAGGGTTGAAATTGTTCGTGGATTGTGCTGGAACGACGGAGAATGATGGATTGGAAATGATAATGAGTGGGCAAAAATAGACCAAAATGTCACTCCTAGAATAATAGTGTATAATCTAGAATGACAGTCTAGGAATATCATTTTAAAAATGATAGTGTGTAGCCAACTTAACCTGAAATATCTTAAAGACGTTCTAAAGGTTTTTTTTTGCGCAATATACCATGTGCAGCCTATTTGTACATACCCCTGTCTTCCTACGGTAAATATACTACCACCATCATCAGGTACTATATCACGGACGTGTGAAGTACGCCGAACACGTGGTAACTTCCCCCTGATCTTGTATGTACACGTTCACGATACGCGAGATGTGCTATCAGTACACGAATGTTTGTAGTGCCGCCGACTTTAAACCTAAAGAGGAATATGAGAAACACGTCACGACGACGACCCGATTTGCTTGCGTACAGAATCTTCCTTTCACACACACTCCCTCTCTCTCTTTCTTTGTCTCTCCCGCATACACTCACAATAATGCATCTCATCCAGTCTCTTCATTCTCTTTTGTTGCATGCCTCAACATTGTTGTTATCTGCACGCTGCATCATCAAACCAATTTCAAACACACCCATGATGGTCATCGGCAACCACGATCTCGTGCAGACGGCTTCCGCTGGTGCTGTTGCAACTTTACCTGGTTTTCGCCAGGTCGAGGACGGTTCTCGCTCTTTTCTTTCTTCGTGATCTTCCCATCACTGCATTGCTGTAGTGGTGGTAGCAGCACAACATTGTCATCATCATCATCATCAACATCATCATCACCATCATCATCATTATGATCGTGATCGTTGTAATGATCGTGCGTCGTTGTTTCGTTGTGTTGTCGGTGTTTGTTGTGATCTTGTTGTTGTTGTTGTTTTTATTATTATTATTATTATTGTTGTTATATATGTGTGTGCCTTTGGTTGTTGTATCTGTTTCAGTGGCGGCAAATCCCTTTGATCTTATCGCAGAGCTCCTTGCTCGCATTCTGATCAAAGAGTTTCCGCCAAAACAGTGTGTTTACGTTCGTTTAAGACTTGAGGTAAGAAAAACGACAAACAAAAAACTTACACACTCATACACGTTTTTTGTTTTTTTTTTTTTTAAGATACGGGGGGAGACACTGTCACACAGATACAATGCGTATGTATTTTGAAAGCGAAGAAAAAAAATATTAATTACAATTTAACATAATAACAATGCGCAATCTACTTTGCTGTGCTGCTTCCCCGCGACAATGCCGCCGCCATCACTCCAAAAAGCGGATGCAGACCATTTAAAATGCAATTGTGAGGCATGCATCACGATCGTTTATCAGTTGTGTGTGGAATCGGAATTATGGGAAAATGCAGATTCATTCATGAAGTAGAAGACATGAAAGAGAGGAACGAAAGAGAGCCGCGCAGTGGTACGCGTGCGTGTCGTATGGCTGCCTCCATGGGCCCTCCTCTCTCGCCGAGGCCGCTGCTTGATTGTCGGCGCTCGAAGCCGGCGATCATTTGTAACGAGATCGATCTTCTCATGATCTTCGGCAAATGACACTAAGTGAACAGTTTTATGTGGCACCGTATTAATTAATTGATACAATTAAGTGAGATTTGCTCTTAAGCATTTAGCGTGGCAGAAATTTGTTGGGACGAAGATGGTTGGTTGGTTTGGGGTTTTGGGTAGAGGAGGCAGGGAGCTCGTTCATTTAGCTGGTTTCATTCCACGTTGCAGAGATGTGATGCTAGTGTGTAATGACGCGGCGCGCCGCTGCTGCGGTGTTGTCGGCATCGGGCCCAAATCAAAGCAAAGGAATTAAGAATTATTGTATGAATGTCTGTCGCGCTGCGGCATACGTTTTCTCTTGTGCACGCGTACGGCGGCGTGTGTTGGTAGGTTTGTATGTGTGTTTGTTTATTTCAAACACATCTCTTCAACCCTCTTCAACCCAATTTATACCTCGATATACGAGTATGTTTCTTTTCTTTTTTTCCGTGTTTTACTATTTGATTCCCTTTATAGCGCCTGGCGGCGGTGGCTGTTGTGCACGCGGCTGTGCTCTCTGTTCTTCTAATTCTGTGTGTAATTGCGGCTTGTTACCCGCGGTGTACTCCTTTGGTTTTTTTTCTTCTTCTTCTAAGAGTTGAACAAGCATATTAAATGAAAAATAGAAGAAAAAAGAAAAATGTATCTAAGTATCTCTATCTATGGTAGTTGAATGTTTTGATGTTGTTTTGGAGTTGTTACTACTTTGTAAGAGAATAGGTATTAGTGGATATATGTACGTGGAGGGAAAAGTGGCAGATTGGTATTTCACGCTTTAATTTGTTTCATTGGAAGAAAAAAATAGTTGGGGTGCATAACTTCCGCGTGTCATTACTGATTCTTCGGAAAGGCATGGGCTTATGATGAGATAAATGACCTCTGGAGGACTTTCAGCGTTTAGGGACAATAGTTCATACAACTGCTTGATCCCACGCTATTCATAGAACTTTCGAAGTAGGTACATACATGTGTAGATAAACCAAATACTGTCCCTATACTCAAAGTTTAACGAAATTGTAATAGAAAAACAAGTAGCCACAACACAACAAAATGTTTGAGAAAGATAACATTTGGTACCTATGATAAAGAAATAATTTTTCTCTTACGGTCACCCTGACAAATTAGAAAATGCACCTTTTACTGACCATCCCGCTAGCAAACATTAGAATTTCTTAAGGCTACCAAGAAAAGTTCTAGGGATGACTGTATAGTGTATATAGCAGATTCACAGGATCCAGCTGGAGAACGATAGAGTTGTAGGAAATGTGTGTAAGCCATGAAAGATAGGTATATACAAATAATTTGCAATGCCACTTCCATAGAATTAACTGCTCTTGCAGTAAGTCACCAAAGTTATTTTCTTGGCAAAAGTCAGAGGGAAATAAGAATATGTACTACTAAGGCGAACCCGGTAAGCTGGATCATTTTGTACTCCGTTCTTCCAATACCGCACACTTGCTGTCTACCCTATGCGTACCTATCTGCGGTACACGGTCTCCTAAATCAGACAGGAATTGTTGTTTTCACCCAAGGAGAAAACTGAGCCTTGCATTACGAAACTTTAAATTTTAATAAAAATCCAAATACTCGTATTTGTTAGCAGGCAATGCGTCATCCAATCTTATCTTCTTCCTTCTTCAAAGAATTAAGGTGTTAAACCAAATATGACATGTTTCTGGTAGGTAGGTGAGACAGATTCATAGGTATCTTGGGATTGGTTTGAAGAAGAAGAAGAAGGCCATGGATTTCAACAAGCGATGAATTTCAAGCTGTCCATGTACACATCGTCGCTGTCAAATCAAACCGGCATATCTGCAAAATGCATATTTTTCACCAGAGCGCTTTAAAGTTTTCGCATTTTATATTTTCCTTTTAACGTCCGTTTGGTTCACCTCAAAGCTACCTTATGCATGAATAAAATGACCGATTTTTATTCAACTATGCGATATGCCGGTACGACGAAATAGACAAAAAAGGAATTTTTTGACACCAGTAACTCAAAAACTCAATTTTTGCAGATATGCCGGTTTGATTTGACAGCGACGATATATACCACACCATGGGGTTTCACTCTTTCCTGAAAGTTTTCTCGGTATTTCCAAATGATTTTTTGCCTTGCACCAATAAGTTTCACATTTCAGTCGGTCATTCGAACAATCCACAATACTAATTAAATTTAAAAAATGTAAATCATCATGACATCATCCCAAGGCTGCTTTATTCTTATGCGCAAAACTTTTATCCTGAAAAAGGTTCAAGCTAGCACCCAATAGACTAACACATCAGACCTTGAAGAAATGTCTCTACCATCACAGAAGATCTCCGAGCATTCTATATTACAAATCACTCTTTGGACAGCACATACTTCGGTCGCAAATTTTCTATTTTGTATCGAAACCTCGAAACTACGCAAGGTTGAAATTCATTAAATCATCCACAAAGTCTCAATATTCACTGCATTCGACGCTGCCAGCATCTAAGCTATGATGATACTTCCTTTACTTTTATCGAATGCCAATTTTGTAAATCAATGTCACTAGAACCTCCATTACTTATTTTGTACTACGTTACAGGCTAAACCTACATAAACATAAACATTGCCACAGGAATTTACTTCTTTAAATAATAATTTTAGCTCTTCTTAATATTTCTTGTTCTTTAAAAAAAGACAAAAAGTTCATTTTTCCCAACTCTCCCGTTTTTTTCGCAGATACAAATATCCTCAACAACCACCACATGCGTGTGTCTAATCTTAACGGTTATAATTTCGAAAACGAATCACATCGAATGTCGTGCATTGGCCTCTGCATCCAATATAACAACCACAAATGTAACGAAACAACGATTATTTATCGAAACAAATTCAATTCAACGACAAGTGGACGAAGTTAACATTAGCAGTGATCACAACCGTTCGCTGAAACGGGTATTTCTCTCAAATCGTACGGTCACCTGTAATGATGGCTCCCAGGCGGGTTTCTATCTTCGAAAATCAGCCGGTTCGAAGAAATGGGTTGTTTTCTTGGAGGGTGGTTGGCATTGCTATGACACGAAATCTTGCCGAGCGAGGTGGATGAAATTGAGGCATTTGATGACTTCCGCTCAATGGCCGGAAACTAGAGATGGTAAGTTAGAAAGCAAATTGCTGTTCATATCCGTTTGAATGTTTAAATATTTAAATTCTTTCAGTTGGTGGAATTTTATCCGGACTGCCAGATGAGAATCCCTACTGGTACAATGCGAACCATGTTCTAGTGCCGTATTGTAGCAGTGATTCATGGTCTGGAACCAAAGCGCAGGCAGATACGAGAGATGGTTGGCGTTTTATGGGATCGTCTATTATTCGGCAGGTTATAGCTGATTTAATTCCTCTTGGGTTGGGTAGAGCTTCGGGTTCTGAGCTTCTGTTGGTTGGTTCATCAGCCGGAGGATTGGGTGTGATGCTGAATTTGGATCGAATCAATCATTTTCTTCATCATGAGAGGAATTTAAAGGTCCTGGTGCGAGGTGTGAGTGATTCTGGATGGTTCTTAGACAGGGAACCATATACACCAGCGGCAATTGGTGCTAGTGAGGCTGTACGGCAAGGGTGGAAAATGTGGGAGGGACAGTTGCCAGATGCATGTGTAAAGCAGCATACAGTGGAACCCTGGAGATGTTACTTTGGCTATCGGCTATACCCAACTTTGGAATGTAAGTAACCGAAATGCGAATATTTTCAGGGGCAATTCATGACTTTTTCTTCTATTTTTAGCTCCTCTCTTCGTATTTCAATGGCTCTTCGATGAAGCACAAATGAGAGCGGATAACGTTGGTGCACCAGTCACCCCCCAGCAGTGGAACTACATCCATGAAATGGGAGGAGCTTTGCGTTCTTCTTTGGACAACGTATCAGCTGTGTTTGCTCCATCCTGCATTGGTCATGCAGTGCTATCCAAGCGGGACTGGGTCAATATTAAGATCGACGACGTATCCCTACCTAAAGCTCTGCGTTGCTGGGAGCAATCAACTCGTCGCAAGAGAAACAACAAACTCCGTCGTGCGACCGAAACCAGCGTCATGCCATCGGAAAAGCGAAAGAAACACAACCAAAGACATAAGCACTCAGAAAAGCCAGATAAACCGAAAAGGAATCACCGGCTGACGAAAGAAGAACGTGAACAACGCCGCAGACATAACCAGCAAAAGAGACGCAACCAGAGCAACAATAAGAATCCTCGTAGGATGAGGACGACGACACCGAATCCAAACCGTTTCGGCAACCTTCCCGAGAATGGAACCCATGCGAATCGGCCACACAAGAACCGAAGGAGGAACGAGAAGGATAGTACTGAACAGAGAAATAGTCATAACAACAATAATGGTCCTAAAAAACGTCGACGAAAGCAGCAGGTGCAGAAGGAGCAACCTGCTAGGCTAATTACCAAAAGTCAGAGGTCCAATGAAGATGGACCGCCACTGAAGTGTAATCTGAGGTACTTGGAGCGTTGCAGTTGGCCACAGTGTAACCACTCGTGTCCGACATTGACAAATCCTTTAACTGGTGAGGAAATGAGGTTCTTGGAGTTGTTAACTTCATTTGGGCTGGACATTGAGACAGTGGCCACTGCTCTGGGAGTCGATATGCAAACGCTGAGCAATATGGATCGCACGGAACTTGTTAATCTATTGACACAGCAGGTCAGCTGAAATTAGGATGAGAATAGGATTTTAATATTTGTTTTGTATTTGAATCTCTAGATGAGAACTGGCACACTGGACAAGCAGGTGGAGATTAGGGTTGGCTGTTAGGTTGTGAGAGGTTGTAATAAGCTTGACGCTACTACCAAGCAACTATCAGATATCTATGTAAATACAGAACTTTGCAGAGTTGATATTGTTGACAATCGACGCAGGCATTATCATCTAAACCATTTGGGTTTCTTAGCGAACATCTTTCTAGATCTATCACGTAATGAAGCTCTTTTTTTCTGCTCAAGGCGCTTATTATTGAAGTCGTTGGTTATGTGTCCTTACAACTTGGTTCGTACTTATCTCTGAAGAACTTGTAAAGACACCCCAGGTAGCCTTCATCTGCATCCATACAAGCCCAGTTGCTTTTAAGTTGTTAGTCTGTGCTTTTCTAGTTTGAAACTCTGTCAACTTCAAACCTAACAACCGGGCTTTGCCTCACAATGCAGCGTTCCTTCCTAATTTGACGCAGATGTTTACAATGCATGTAAGGAATGTACATTCTTGTAATTCTTTTTACAAAAAGCCCCCAAAGGAGAATTCAGCGACATCTACTTAGGCTAATGTGTTGTACCTGAAGGTACCTTCTTCCTTAACAACCCTCATCACTCGTTTGAATGTCTACTGAAGTTCACATATGAAGTCGGGTGTGGAAAGGAATGATAATCTTACTCCTTTATATTTTTTTTTTATCCTTTATCCGAGCTTGAGCCTTCAATGGACGGTGTTTCGAAACCGTATAACTATTACAGAGATATAAAGTATTTGCTTTTGTTTGTTTGTAACTCTTTCAACTAAAAACTGGTCATATGATTGCAATTGAACTTTTACCTACATATCAGACATGTATCCCAAGTAATATAGGCTATGAATCGTCAAGTTTTACTGGAAAGCAGCTGGACGGTGGCAGTCAAAGTAAGGTTAATTGGAGAAAAAAAAATCCCGAAAGTTTTATTGCTAACTCTAGCTAAACCGTTAAATATATATCAAAACGATGTGTAGAAAAATGATTGGCAGTAAAAAGGACTACACAAATTCTGCAAGAATATACATATGTCTGTCTATTAAGTGTTACAACAGTTTTGTTCAAAAATGCTATTGTTAGATGAATTTAGTTAGCATGGTAGTTTTGGTACTTAGTAGACCTTAGTAATAATCGGAACGATGGCTACTTTACCATGAGAACGGTGTCAAAAATGATTTTTTTTTTATAAATTTGTTGTTATGTTAAATAAAATAAATAAAACTTTGCTTTTCACTGCTATTTACGGTGATGGCTAAGCTGGATTCATCAGAATTCATGAGATTGAATGAGATTAATAGAAGTAGTCCAAAATATTTATAATAGTAGTTTTTCCGATGTACTGTCCTCAGTATTGGAAAAAAGTGCTCTGATCATTGCATTCGAAATTAAAGTTCACTAACTGCACTTGCCTACTTCGACAGGGATGGATTAAAAAATTCGAAATAGGATATAACGTTGTCGCTTCTTACACGATCAGAACTTGAAATCTCAGTTTAGTATAACTCGGTCCTTACCTGACATCTTTATGTGCGCATATTTGCTTGACCAGTGTGACGTTCTCAGCCTCAACCCTCTTTCACTCTCTATTGTTTTTATCGTAGCATAATATATTATTTATTTGTTAATTTTAGTTTATATTTGTTTATATTGCTTTCTGACGAACAATCCTAAACTGCCTTTTGAAGTACAATCACCAATATGTAATTATATGTATGTATGTTTTTTTTTTTTTTTTTTATTATCTTGCTGTAAATTTTGTGAAAAAATATAAATTGCAACAAATAAGGTGTAAATATGTAAAATAATTCCCTTAGATGTAGTTTTGTATATTATCCCAGTTAACAAAAAAAAAAAAACAAAAAATGAGAATGAATTTAAATAAATTCGTGGATATGTATTTTAAATCATAATATAAATTTTAACTTGAAATATAATCTGAAGTATATATGTATACATTTTCTTTTATTTCTTAATTTTTTATTTTTTTTTTAAATCAAGTACAATTATTGAAGCCTTTCAGTCGCTATCATTTGTTATATGTATATCAATCACATATTCCAAATTTCACTACAAATACAGTTTATTCCACAACTCATACTTACACATAATTATTGTCAACCTTTAAATACTTACCAACAAAAAAACAACAACCATACACAAATGCAACTACAAGACTGTTTTTTAAATTATTTATTGAATTATTATATAAGTTTAGTATTTAATTTAATAAATATAATAATTTATATGTTGATACAGTAATGTATTTTGTTCCGTGCCTTTCTTATTGATATTATAATAATATTATTTTCGTACCAATATATTGTAGAATTATGCTTAAAACAAATAAATATAAAAAAAAAAATATTGTACTACCTCAAGAAAATAGCAAAAAACAAAAACAACTTTATAAAAAATAATATATCGTACCTGGAAAAAAAAACTATTAAAAATGCAACATTCCGTCTTAAATATAAAGAAACAAATAAAATATTTTGTAATATTGTAAAAAGAATAGAAATACACTCGAATACTGTATTGCAAAAAATTATACGAGTATATAGATATTAAAAAAAAAACTTCCTAATAATTATTTTTAAGATATATTTTGTAAATATTTAGTTATTTTTTTGTAAATATTCTTTAAGTTTAGGCAAATTCTGTACTTAGATATAATATTTAATTTTTTTTATGTTAATTGTTACTTGAAGACGAAAGGAATAAATATTGAGGAATAATTTAAAAATAATTACTTTCGTATGGCTCTTTTAATTCAATTGTGTAATTGCACGATGTAAGTTGGAAAAGAAGAGAAGAGATAGAAAAGAGGTATATTTTTAGGTGCAGTGGCATTGAAACTTACGTAGATGTCATTGGGTTTCATTGCATACTCCATGAGTGGTGTCAGAGAAAAGGCAATTCTTTTGTACTCGTTTTTGATTCACAGTATTATTATTACCTGAGGTGTTGAGTGCCCACATTATTTAATCTTATTATTGGAAAGTGGTTATGGTTGGTAATATACTTGAACCGACAACTTACCAACTGAACACATTACCACTGCATCATGTCAGCCACTTGTTCTGTAAAATAAGAAGTTTTAAAAAAAAAATACTTGGCGCAACAGCTCTTTCAGTGCCAGGGCCAGTGTTGTCACTTGGATTTTGAAAAAAGTGGTAGATTGGACCAAGAAAATGTGGTAGATTTACTAAAAGGGTGGTAGGTTTGATATAACATTGACATTTGAATATCCCCCCTCCCCAAACACACACACACACCCATTTGCGAAAACTATTTATTCATAACAAGAAAAACTATTCAAATAAATTGAATACGAGTATGTTCTAACGATGTGCATAAGTATTATACATATATGTTGAATTTTCGAAACATTTATATACTTGTACATACATATTTTCCAAGGAAACCGAGTTGAATTGGTTGATTCAATATAGTGGTAGAATTTTTGCATTCCGTTGTAGATGTGGGAGATTTCAAAAGCGTGCAAAATTGTGGTAGATCTACCACAATTGTGGTGAAGTTACAACACTGGCTAACATGGAAGTTGTTTGCCCTCGTGGCTACCTAGTACAGCATCATTGCGTTGTGTTCATTCGAACAGTTAACTATGGCAGTATGTATGATATGGGCATAAGTCTGCTGGCCGCCTTCGGCGAGCCATTAGTTGACGATTGGATGCTATACCATTGAACAAACTGGCTGAAACCATTGAGTTTCTTAACGCCTTGATTCTCTCGATTGCCTTTAGCGATCACTCTCCCCTACAGATAAAAAGGATAGTTTGCCACGAGCTTTAGACAAAAGACCAACTATATATGTATAAATATGTAGTCAGAACTTTTTAACTAGATCCATTTTGATATTCAATTAACAATCCTTTCCACAGGCGAAATCGAAAATTAGTAAATTTATCAAAGCTAGATACATAACTCTCACACTTGAATCTAGCCTCTAATCAACGGGGAGCAAAGGCTCTTCCTCTTCTTCGTAGCTTTGCTTTGCATCTCATTTCATTATTCTCGCTGCAAGTGCTCACATGCTTTTAAGCCTTCTTTGTGGCATCAACAATTTTCAGCAAATTACTTACTTATACTTGCTTACTACCATCTCAGACGAGAAGGCTTTTGGTGTCAACCACACTGGAGTTTTGACTCCGGTCTCATGAATAAGGCCCAATTCAAAAATACAGTGTTGCAGCATCATTAAAGCAACAAGTTCAAAAAAGCAACATTTTGGCAGTGTTGCTCAAATCAAGAGTTTTTTTTGCCACATCTGCGCAACCAAACGTCAAAGAAGAGCAACCTGCGCAACAATTGTTTTGCTGTTGCTTTCCTTTGTTTTGAGCTCTTGTTGGTTTTTTCCAAGTGAGAAATGGATGAAAGGTAAACGTTTAACAATGTTAATGTTCTATTCATATAATGTATGTAAATATTTTTACTACATTCTCCAATTTCTCCTATTGTACATACCATGACAACACAATCGTTCATAAATGTCAAAATAAATTGCGCCCGATGGCTCCAAAATCAGCCAAGGCTCTGGTGCTGGTGTCTTCGTGGAAGACAAAATCATAAAGCTACATCATTAGCTAGGCAAACATGCACTTGTCTTTCAAGCGGAGGCTTATCCTATTCGAATGTCCATGAGAGAGACCCTGTTTAGATGTTAACTGATGAGTGTGCACTGTCGTGTCTACATGTGCTAAGCTCAGTGCTGCACTATTTCGGGGTGGAATAAGTGAATTGAAACAATTGTGTTTTGGACAGCGTTCTCTCATCCAAATATCCATATCATCCCTCGATCCTCACTACTCCACGATCGAACTAATAATGAAAAAATGGAAGAGAATGGAACATTTTGGATGTGGAACGTGACTTTCCTCTCGATTTTTATATCTTCTTCATGACTGTCCCCCTCTCTTTACCCCTCACTTTTCTCACCCAAAAGTTATAGACATAGCGGACTCATCAGTTAACATCTAAACAGAGTCATATTGTATATTGTAAGGGCTAGGTGGAAGGGTAAAAGTATCTGTGTCTGAAGCGATTGCCAGGTAATGCTTAAGGCCTTGCTCAATCCCTTAAATTCTTTCAAATTAGATCGAGTATGCAGAATCTATCTAAATTCTGTCGCAAGATCACAATAGAATCATACAGACTGAGATCTCTGGTTAGATAGCTAAACTAGCCTTAAAGGCGATACAGGTCTGTACCTACGTTGGGTCTTCCTGCGATTCTTGTGGATTGATTGCTGATTCCATAAGCTCTCCATGACTAAAGCGCTTAAACGGTTTTCTACGAAAAACGAAAAAAAATCAGTATAATGGATAAAACAGGGCTTACTTCCAGATAGATAGATAGATAGATAAATAGATACTGGTGCAAGTGCACTGCGACCTTTAGGCGCTAGTCGATGATATGCTTGGTCTAGAGCACATTGCTTGTAGATAGTGCAATTGTAACAACTGCGTCTGGGTGCTCTAGTGGAGCGTTTTCTACCCCGACAAAAAATAAATTACAATAAAAATTGATGTACACTGGTATTGGATTTCTTGCGAGACTTGGGGACATTTATTCTGTACTACATAAATCTTGACAGCCTCTTTGGTTCACAGACGTGCAAGTTCAAACAAAATACTGACCTGAGCATACATTAGCTTCTCGGAACGCTTTAAGAACCATAGTACCCACTGGTAGACTAGCTTGAGAAAATAGCAATTCAATCAATATAGCGGAATTTTTTTCTTATCAGAAGGTCACCAATCGCATTCTTTAGATTTAAGTGGGAGAATCGCAATCTAGCTATGAAGGAGCTCCTCCTCTTCGTAAAGCCGATTAGCTTGAGTTCGTTTGCCACGCTGCTATAATGAAGCTCTACTTTCTAACTATACTACCAACACAACTTTCTACTTCGGCGATGAAATTGCAAAGGACACACTTGCTATGAGAATATGCTGAGGAAGCAATCCACAAGCGTCAGCAGGTTCGCCTTACAAGAAAAGAACATATTTCCCTTCGTCCATTGTATTCAATAACATGAAGTGAGAATAAGTTTTCCATCTCCCTGAATGCGTAATCAAGAAGTGACAATCCCCACGAGAAGACAAGAAAAAAAAGCCATCCAGAATCTTAATGAGGAAATGACTCTATTAACGTGTCTCTATGGGCTTTTAGGTCGTCTCGTGTCACAAAAGCTACCCCAGTAGCGTGTCGCGCGAATCATCTTCTCCGTGCGTTGTGTCACTAAGTTGAGACATTATCACTCAGCCGCACTTGGACGGGGGATACAAATTGAATTTTATTTTCTTTCTATCCAGTCTCCGCCAAACTCAATGATTGTTGTTTAGTCAAGCCATATTCTCGTCGCTATTCTAATCCAGAATATCAAGTTCACAGTCACAGAAAAAATCTCTCCTCACAAATGTCCGTAATTAATCCTTCAAGTTTCTGGTGTTCCTCTACGACAGTGATATCAACGACGACATTGCTTCTTGCCATCATCGCCTCGTTCGGCACACTTCAAGGTAACGCCGACGATTAATTGCATTTCTAATTAAAAACGAAGCACCAACAACATTCACATTCCTTTCTCTCGTATATAGCATGTCCGGTTTACCTGACCATCTCCCTAAATGGAAAATCTCTCGAGGAATCATTCGTGGAAATCAACTGGGGACCGGATTGCCGCAAGAAACCCGAATGGATTGGTCTATTCCCCGATGATCCCTCTGTGTCCAACACACAGCCTCTGGCTAAGGTCGACGATTTGAAAAATTCCACCGGAAAATATATAACAAATGTGAAAATAGGAAAATTAAAATTTCCCAAAGGATGGAACCGTGACGATGTGAATACACTACCCGTTGAGTATCCCCGAGGTAAATGCCTGGATTATTTTGTAGCGAGTTTCATTGGCACGGAACTGTTGGCTGTGGAATGTTTAAAAATTCAGCCCAATTGGATGGGGAAGATGGATTATGTTCCGGTAATACCACTGAAGAGTCTCTTCATTCCAGGTGAGAATGTACATTTTTTTTTATTCTAAAAAGTTCACCATTTGAGGAAAAAACTATAAAAGATAAAAATAAACTTCAAGGTTTTCGGGGGTTCTTAGTGAATTTCCTCATGAAGCTGAAGTTCCTTCTTAAAAATAAGTTTCTCTTCAATCCTTTGCGAAAGTTCTTGACCCAGAGTCGCCGGTCGTTAGAGCATTTTTTTTGTTCCTTAGTGCGTTTCTGGAACTTTTTGATCTTTTTTAGAGGCGGTTAAGATGGTTATTTTTTAAAATTTACCCTTGGGTAATGCATCAAATATCAAAATATACAAGTTCAGTTCAATTTAGGAAAATTGTGCGTCAGAAATGAAAGGGGACTATACAAATTGTATTTAGATTAAATTCTATAGAGTGACTCGGTGTGATTTGTTTCAGGTACACAAAAGATTATACGTCCTTGATATCCTACCAAACCATCACTGTGTGATAGGAGCGCATATTTTGTTGTCTTGACCATGGCAAATTTGCTGGTGTAGATGAAATTCATCCTGAAATGCTGAAAGCTTTAGGTTAGGAGGCTATCGCGTATCTTTAAAGTGGGTTTGATGATGCGGCAACTGACAAACCGGGATTATTGTCTCTCTTTTTCGAAAGGGGGGACGAAAGAGAATATGCCAAATATAGGGTATAGGTATACCTCTTTTAACTCTGTGTTAGAAACGCGTTCCAGAGCTGTGGCTGAATCTAGGTCCGAGGATGAGCAATGCTACACTACTAAGAAGCTATTCACTCTCAGAATGGTGCTTGAGAAGGCCTAGGAATATGATATGCCAGTCCACAGCTACTTTGTGGATTTGAAGAAGTCATACGATCAGTTTACACACTCGAGACAAACTCTGATTCTAGTGAGGATGCACACTCAATGTTGAACAACTTTTTCTCCGAACGACCACTTAGTGTACATGTGACCAAATCGGCTTCCAAGGTGTGTCATGAATGCCGTACCTCCCCTAGTAGCCCTAGGATGAGATGTCGGCAAACAGAGACCATACTTCGAGTGTGAAAATAAATCCCTAGCATATTAGCCAAGATTGATATTTGCAATAAGAAGCCTTCTCTATTTTTGCTCTACGTTATGTGGCATATAGATATTCCTTACGGGTGGTATTTGTAAAAGCGCTTATTTCAAACATCATCACCAGTTGACGGTTGGGTAAAAGATGTTTTTGCTTTGCTCGTTCTGAGGCACTGCTTCCTATATTTTATAACGCTATCTCAATAAATCTATCGTGTGTAGATGCAGCTGAGAGCATCTGAAACAATTTTTTCTGGGAGTGAAAAGCTTCCTTGTGCTAGTTAGTGTTTGGACAGATCTAGTCCGGCAAATTTTGTGCAATGTTTGATAGTCCGTGCAGCTTCGTTGCCATATTCCTTACTTCATTTAGGAATTTCTCAGCATTCATCAGATAGTCTTTCGCCTCCATTTTCCTTCTTGGATAGATTAATAGTTGAACAAGCCCATCCAGGAAGTTCAGAGCCATCTACTTCTAGTTCTAGCTTCTCTCTCTATAAGTCACCTGGCCCTGACAGCATCATGCCTATTATGATGCAGAAATTGCAAGACATAGCAATTCCCTGGCTATTACAATTTATAGGAGTTGCTTAAACCTAAACCATGTTCCCCAAACCTGGAGACGTGTCAAAGTGGTTTTCATCCCAAAGGCGAGGACATGAATCCGCGAAGGATTTTAGACCCATAAGCCGGAGGACAGGCTGTTTGTTTGAAAACTTTAGAACGTATCCTAAACTTCCATATCCGCGATAACCTGAGTTCTCCACTGTTGAATTCCCAGCATGCGTATCTCAAAGGGCGGTCCACAGAAACTGCTCTTCATGAGGTCGTGCGTACAGTGGAAAAAACTCTTCACTACAAAGAATATACTCTCGCCACATTTCTTCATATAGAGGGAGTCTTCAACAACATTTTCACTGAATCTGTTCAGGAATCTCTCACCGAGTTAGGTGAGAAACTATCCATTGGCGTTATTAGCTAATGGATAGTTTCTATGCTCAGTACTCGTATAATCCATGCAACACTAGGCAAGAGTAGTACAACTAAGACGGTAAACAGAGGAACTCCACAAGGCGGAGTCATCTCCCCCCTGCTCTGGTTAATGACGATTAATAAAATCTTGGTGCGACTTGATAGGGTGGGTTTTAAGGCGGTTGCGTACGCGGATGATATGGTTATACTAGTATCAGGAAAGTTCCTCTCCACGATAAGTCAACTCATGGAGAGGGCTCTGGATAAGGTACACTCATGGGCTACGAGCTGTGGCCTCGGAGTAAATCCGGAGAAGACTGAAATGATGCTGTTTACCACTAAAACCAAGGAGTTTGGTGGTCACGCTACCGTTTGGTGGCCAGCTTTGAGCAAAAAGTACAATATCGGCAGAATAAAAAAAAGTACAGAGATCGGCGTGCGTGGGTATCACAGGAGCAAAGAGGTCTTGTCCAACAGATGCTCTCAGTGTGATCTTGCATCTGATCCCTCTCGAACTACACGTCAAAGACACAACTATATGCAGCGCAGTCCGGCTCAGGGAATATGGATGCTGGACCACAGGCCATATGGTCACGACAAGGTCCTGGAGACGATACCAACTGAACTGGTTGCGTCCTCGACCGACTACACGATACCCAAACTCAACTTCAGAAAATCCTTCTTAACAAAATTCCCTTCCAGAGAAGAATGGAAGAACAGAAGCGTTACCTTACTTAATTACTTAGGTGGCGCTACAGTTCGGGGTGAACCTGGGCCTCAACCAACAAACCTTCCCATTTAGCTCGGTCTTTAGCTAGTTGCTTCCAGTTGCGCACTCCAAGCTGGTCGAGGTCCCCTTGAACTTGTGCGCGCCACCTATGGCGATGATTCCCTCTACTGCGTCGTCCCTCGGGGTTAGATTCGAAGACTCTGCGGGCCGGAGCGTTGGTGTCCATTCGCTCTACATGTCCTAGCCATCTCAGACGTCCAATACGCAGTTTTTTGACTAGGTCGATGTCGCTGTACAGCTCGTATAGTTCGTGATTGAATCTTCTCCTCCAAAACCCGTCAACGCAAACGGAACCGAAAATCTTACGAAGAATTTTTCTCTCGAAGCGACCAAGGATATCTTCATCCTCTTTTAATAAAGTCCATGTTTCAGCGCCGTAAAGCAGGACTGGGATGATCAAGGTCTTATATAGAGTCTCCTTAGTTGTTCGAGATAGGGCTTTACTGTTGAATTGCCTTATAAGCCCAAAAAACAGCGATTGGCAAGAGTTATTCTTCGATTGATTTCTGCACTGATTTTGTTTGTAGAATTTATAGCAGAGCCAAGGTAGACAAAGTCCCTTACTACCTCGAAGTTATAGCTGCCCACGGTGACGTTTTGTCCAATTCGTCGGTATTGGTTTTCCCTTCTTGTTGACAGTATATACTTGGTTTTGCCCTCGTTTATCGCTAAACCCATTTTGGCCGCTTCCGCTTCAATGCTTGCAAACGCACCGGTGACAGCCCGCTGAGTTCTTCCGATAATGTCTATATCGTCGGCGTATGCAAGCAGTTGTACAGACTTGTAATAGGTTGTGCCTCCGGTGTTGGATTGTGAGTTCCGCACAATCCGTTCAAGTACAATATTGAAGAAGTCACATGACAGCGCGTCACCTTGTCTAAAGCCTTTTTTGACATCAATGGTCTCCGTGAGGTCATTACCGACCTTGATGGAGCAGCAAGCATTCTCCATCGTCAGCCTGCACAGACGGACAAGTTTGGCAGGGATGTCAAAACTAGGCATGGCTCTATAAAGCTCTTCTCTATAGATGCTGTCATAGGCGGCCTTGAAATCGATAAAGAGGTGGTGAGTATCGATTTGGAATTCTTGGGTTTTCTCCAGGATCTGCCGAAGTGTGAAGATTTGGTCGATGGTGGACTTTCCTGACCTGAAACCGCACTGATAGGGTCCAATCAGGCTGTTGATAAAAGGTTTCAGGCGTTCACACAATATCGCAGAAAAGATCTTGTATGCGATGTTGAGGAGACTGATGCCTCTATAATTGGCGCAGTTGAGGGGGTCTCCTTTCTTGTGAGAAGCGTTACCTGCAACTATGATATAGGGATATACACGGACGGTTCGAAGATGGACTGCGCAGCTGGCGCAGGCATCTTCTCTGACCAGCTGAATATATCAAGGTCCTTTCGTCTCCCAGACTCTGCTAGTGTTTTCCAAGTGGAGTTTTTTGCGATTCGAGAAGCCTGCCGCCTGCTAAACAATCTTTCAACATCTAATCAAAATATCGCTATTTTTTCGGATAGCCAGGCTGCCATCAATGCGGTTTGCATCTCCTCAAAACTGGTAGAGCAATGCTGGTTCGAATTGAATCAACAAAGCACTCACTCGAGAATCACTCTCATCTGGGTCACAGGGCACAGCAACCATGAGGGTAATGAGCGTGCTGATGAGCTGGCCAGGCGAGGATCTGCCCTTAACGGCTCTCAAGCAGAAAGAGTCGACATTCCGCTTGGTGCCGTTAAGGGCTATATTCACCTTAACTTCCTCCAGCTAGCCAATCGCGGGTGGAACAGCCTCACAAGCTGTGTCATATCTAGGAAGACGTGGCCCAGTTTCAACAAACTCAGGTCAAAAGAGTTACTAGGCAAACCAAGACCAGTTATTGCCAAAATCGTAGCTATTATCACAGGTCACTGGCCAGTTGGAGACCATGCGGTCAAGCTTGGTATCCCCCACAACACTTTTTGTATGAGCCGCAAGGATATTAATGAGAAAGAATCTCTATGTCACTTCCTTTGCAGATGTCCGGCCCTGGCGAGGATCAGACAACAAACTCTTGGCAAAACATTCTTCGAGGATCTGAGAGAGATAGCGGACAAGAGAGATACTACAATAGGTATACACGAGTCCGTAACGTTTGTGGTAACAAAACAGCGCACCCTAAGTGCTAATTGAGTTCTTTTGGACCGCCACTTTACCTACCTACCTACCTAATTCTAGTTTCACAATTGAGGTTTTTTTTTTCAAACTTGAACGGCACGTAAGGCGAGTCCTTCCTCTACTGCGCAGTTCTTTTGGTCGGAACTGTAGTGTTTAGCCACCCTACCTACATGTTTCAGCGAGCGCTGGACCACAATTAACCTTATTGTTTATCACTTAGGTTTGTCTAGACCACACTTCTATAACTTAAGACTCATGATCACCTTACGTCAAAGATGTTCTGTTAGTTATATCTTGGCTTCATACAATTGGAACTGACATTTTAAGCTCTTCTAAGGTGACAATCAATTCAGATTTCTGCGTGGGGACCCACCTAGCCTTCAATTTATTGCATGACTTGGCCTGATGTATTATCAGGGGTGACGATGATGTAGTAATAACATCATCGCTTGCCACGCTAATGATTCGTGGTTCAAATCCTGATGTCAGCAAGCATTTATTTATTTATTTCTCATGAAATATATAAAGAGTCAGTTCGATCAATTGCAAAAGCTTACGTAAACACTATTGCGAAGACATAACACTGGCAGTAGGTTGGTTGAAGTGGCTACCAGCTGAGAATCGCCAACACACTTAGACAAATAATAAGTCCATTGTGATACCACGTGGATCATAGGAGAAAATCTCTTTACCTGCTCACTAAAACCATTTTGAGCTTCTTATGAAGCGTAGGAGTCTCCTTATATCAATATCAATCAGGTCGCTTAAAACGTAGTAATAAGAAGCTTCTAAGTGAAGCTTCCTTCTATGGGAGAAAGCTGGGCAGTAGGTTGGTTAAATGGGCTGAAAAATTGTTCGCTCTGTTGGATGATTGATATGCCTATAACATCAGGTGATGGACAAAAGCATAACGTCTGAGTTTCAAACCACTTTATCAATCTTTTTTTCTCTATCTCTCTTTGTCTCTTAAGGCAAGTTGTGGCTCAGGGAAAGTATGCAGTACTCACTTCTGAAACTCAAATCGCTTCTTTCCCTACACATCCCATTGGCAGCACTTATCTTACATATCATATAACATACAAGCCTTTCTAATAGCCTTCCTTTGTCTAAAATAAAAAGATTCAAACTAAAAACAATTTCATCATGATGTTCCATAACTTGCAAAAATGTTTAGCTTGTAAGACTAGAATTTTATAACCAAACCTTTCTTACAGGAACACACGCATCAGGAGCTTTCAACACCAACCAAAAGTCGAATCTCATCAAGGACTACGCATTCTCGCAACATTTGGATGTTTGGTCGCAATTAATATTTGGTATTCGATTTTTCGACATCAGTATTGGGTGAGAAGAATAACCTATTAGTATTTTTTTTTTTAAGTTTTAAAATATTTAAATATAGTGTAAATTTAAAGAAAAACTGGACTCCCTCGGAGAAGGATGATAGTTTTTGGATTGTCAACGAGAATATGCTGGTTGCTAAACTGAAGCCTATTCTGGAGGATATAAGACGTTTTGTTGAAATTTCCAGAGAAGTGGTTATAATCGATTTCAGCTCATTTCCTATTGGTAAGATTTGAATGAATTATTTGCTCATGCTAACTAAATAAACAACAAGCGAAATTGAGAGTGTCTTGTAGTCTTTGATAGCGAATTCGACATGCCCTGTCGCTGTCTGTAAAGTCTTTCAAGACTAGGCTAGAGCAACTTCTATAGAAATCTTAACATTGATGCTTTGAGAATCGATGAACCTCAAAACAGCGTAGATTTCAAGCAAACGTGAAAGTAGCATTCATGCATTGCTATATCTCTAAGCTGCAGACTGTCCAGATGCCTCGTTTTTTCAGTCTTACATTTCGAGCTGATAAAATGAAATTTAATAGGAAGAAGTATAAGTATGATATAATAATTATCCGCCCACAGATAGGCCCACCATTCACATACATTACACCACGCTACACAACAGAAATCGAAAACATTCCTTAAAGTCAAGAAAGCTACTTCTAAAAAGCTGGTTATACTTATTTGTATCATAATTACTGGATGTAATGCCTTGTTAGGGCAAATTAGTAACTATTTGTATGCACTTCTAGGTCTTTTGCTAATTCTAAGCTTTCTGTCAAAAAAAAACACAATATCTCAAAGGCGCCGAACTAATGTCCTGCAGTACTTTTCTGAGCTGATGAGTTGTCAGAGTTTATCCTCAATCACAACAGGCATGCCTCTATCTCTAGACCAGTGAGCATTTGGTACAAGTTCATAAGCCTCATTGGTGCAGTTGATGTGCTTGAGGAAACTTGTAAGACCCCAGTGGATTTGCTACACTGGAGGTTGTCATTGATTTCCACTATTGCATTTGGCACAATGTATCTATGTACACTGAAATTTCAGCTAAATTAAAGGAAGAAATTATGAGGAATAATTCCAGGATAATTCTAAATTGTTTCCTCTCTATGGGGTAGATTACACTAAAATGCATCAACTATATGTTAGGTTTGGTATGTATACGTAAGTGGAAAAACGAAGGGAAGTGAGCCTCTCCGCCACACTTAGGTCAATATATGCAGACCATAGCGATGCCTATTCCTTAAATGTAAGAATTCCCTGTTCAATGAATAACGGCTTACTTACTGCTCCTGGAATACAAGCCATCCCGTGGATTTAATAAAGATCATGATGCCTTTCACCGGTTTATCAGACAGTTCTTCTATGTGCATTGTTTCCTCATGAACTTCCTCATCACCACAGCCCCCACAGAGATCTTTCCCCGTATTATGCCCCATATTCACTTCTATAAGAATAGATACATAGGAATTTTCAGCCCCTCTTCATAAACTATCGGTCCTAGCTTTGTCGAGTAGAGGTCATAGCTCTTCTTCTCAGTTCATTGGGTTTATCAATCTCTGGTATACCCTCATATCCAGGTACCCTTCTGTTTTCCAAGAACCTTGACAGAACTTCACAAGCTTCGATTTTATTTATGTAGCAGAAATAGTTTTTATTGCTTCCTGGCTATCATTGTAAAGGTGATATCCTCTTATGGTATTGTCTTCATTACATTCTCACGAGGGGCTATTATCACTGCTATGATGTTCGCTTGCAAAATACAGTTGCAGTTCAGAAGGCGGGAGATAAGGCCTTAGTGAAGACAACTGTGGATTGCGCATCATGTATTTCATCGCTTTTCCATTCTTCCCTGCTCGGGTAGGTGCTTAAAATGGTCTTGAATAGTCTAGATATTATAGTGTTATGTAATCTCTCCTACCAGGTTTCCATCATCTTCAATACACACCTCTGATCGAGCTTCCTTAGGACTTTCTTTGACTTAGCGTTTCTCAAGATCATTCTTCTACTTTCACGATCGTGAGAAGCTCTTGTCAATCTCTGCAAGACCGTTTTCGATGCAGATGCTGTCGCCGGAAAAAACAAAACCATCGGAGGCTGTTGCGAATATCACGAGGTCATCAGAATTCTAAATCGACCTGAATCTGAATGTCTATTCAGTAGCATGTGTCATTAAGGTAGTTTTTTTTTTTTTTTTTTCGAACGTTCAGGACATCCTTTATACGTTCTAATTTCATCATCAAGTCAAAAACTCCATAGCGTCTTTCTTACTGTTTCTCTGGCAACCCCCAACGACAACAGAGCTTGTGTAGACTGTACGTACTTTTCAATCCTTTTCAAAGGGAATGTCATTTCCAATTCGGGCATCAAAATCACCAACAGTGCTTTAAATACCATGTTGCTGCTCATGACTTTTCATGAAGAGCTCATGGAACTAGTCGGGATTGAGTATTTCCTTATCGGGACCCTCCATTTTGGGTCAATGCTGATGTCTTCGCAAGGTATCCACAGGCTTTACGATGTAGTTCTGTTGTTTGTAGCATTGGGTGGGAACGTTTACTATAGACCAAATGTTGTACTCAGCTTCGCTCAGGTAAAAAAAAAGAAGAGGAAAACATGTATTGTAAGTTACATCTAATAGATAGGCATATGCTGTCACTGACTTTTTGTAGATTATACAACAATACTGCCAACAATTCCCTACATTTCATTTTAATATATCTTTAAAGGTTCAGCTAAAGTAAGCAATAAGAGCCATTCTTCAACTCACCTCACTATCTTCGTCACTGTTCAGCTTATTTTGATAAGGCTTGATGATACATAGGTAGTCTATGTTATTCCAGATATAATACCTGGCATGTCAGTAAAAGCCTTAACGCAATCGAATAAGTAGCTTTTGAGTGAAAAAGTTACAAATAAACACAGATTGGAAGATCTTATTGTACATTACCTATATATAGTTTATTCAGGCCGTGGCCATCATCTACATACGAGCATACCTACAATCGAAGCTTAGTGTAAATATTTTAAACTGTTAAAATCTCTAATCATTTTCTAACGCTACTTTCACAACACACTGTAAAAACCAAAAATGTATCTCTTTCCTCAGCACTTCTACTAACCACTTTATTTCATTCAAGGCTTCTATAAACGTCCCGATCGGCATAGTGACCTCCTCCGTCTGATCGAGAAGGAAATAGGTGATCTGGCCTACAAACGTAACACCTCAACTGTAGACCCGATTTTTAAATGTTACGAACTGTCTATGAATGACATTCGCCAGACGGGCAAGCACTTACTGCTTATCTACCCTATAGAAGAGTTGCCGTATCCGGATAGCGGTAAGTACATGTACTAAAATGCTGACGCTTACTCATAGCGATGATGTGGAATTGTTTATGACATTTCCAAGAATCAACTGCTTTATAGACTGAAGATAAGACCAGCGGCGCCCATGGTCTTTAGATAGGGTTAAACAAATTGACATATCAACACGTACAAGTGTGGTTGTTTTAAACAATTACGACAATCGAGCTAAACAATGGAAAAATTGGCTAAGAGGAAATCCCCATACCCCCGTGACAGTGGCGTTCACAATGACATCGCTGGAAGCGTGATTTTTACTTGATTTAATTTTTTTTTTTCAATTTCTCTCCTCTATAGAATCTGAGATACTCTGTCCGACATGGAAAACATTTGCACTGGGTGACATGAATACATCCGCCTCATTGGACTTTATGAGACTTTTGTTTGCAAAGAAAAGCGATTCGCCTGTTCAGGATGAAGGCTGGATATTCCATGCGGTACTTGGACTCGAACAGGCACTGGTATGTTTGTCTTTTCTGCCTGGCTTCCATTGTTACATAATTTGTATTGTTGGGTACGAGTGCTATTGTCTAAATTGAAAGCAATTCGTCGAGTGCACAAAAAAAAAAAAATTGACTTACATCGCTCGAGATAGAGCAAGAAAATAAACTTAAATGAATTTGCTCACCTTGAATTGCACTCCAGAGTATATGTAGAGGCCCATCGACTGGGTGAAAGCACTGTTCAGTTGTACAACGATACAATCAATTATAAATACACATTCATAGATGTATCTACACGGTCTCTATTTCTTTGTATCTATTTTGATTTTGCAGAACGCGAATAGCAAAGCGCAGACAACCGAGGAACGGGCCAGCGTTATAAATGCGAAGTTATCTAGTTGGCTTGGTGGACCATGGAGTTTGACAGCGAATGTGGTTGCTGTGGACTACTTCACGAATACGAACATAATTGATTTAGCGATTTATGTCAACTTGCATAAGGCTTTCACCTTAGCGAATAAGAATCTGGCTCGCTTAGAAATCGCTGATTAATCGCAGTAAATCCGGAAGCGATTCTCTATATGAAGATGTCTTATAAATGGATGTACTACCACGAAATCGTTTGTTGTTAAGATAGCGAAAGAGAGTAGTCTATCAAATAAATGAGTTTGGGAATTATTTCGTCGTTCCAAACACGAAGTGGCGTATGTTCAAAATCTTAACTTTACAGTAGACCCAAAACAAAAAACATATAAAGTCATTTACATCAAAACTGAAAGTATTAATAAAATTAAAAAGGTTTGAGATACAGATACGCCACTTCCTGTGATGATAAATAACGATCGGTAGATAATATACGCCCAATATCTCAAAATGTCAATTTTTGCAGATACGCCACTTCGTGTTTGGAACGACGATTTGTTTGTCTTCTTTTTTTCGTAATTATTGTTTTGTTTCTCATTCATCTGCACTGGGTAATGCAAGCTTTTTCCTCAGCAATAGGCAATTGCATGGCCCAACGCAGAACTTTTTCCAAAAATAGTCGCTAAATCCCATTAAATATAATACATATATCTCCCTATTGACAACAGGCTACCAGCTTTGAATTAAGACTAAGAGACTACATAATGCAGATAACAACGCAGTGGACAATAGACACATCAGAGGTGTACTTGCTGAGAAATAGGCAGACTGTGGTCGTCCCAACAGTCAACAAAGAGCACAGTAGGCGTTTTCTCAGTTCCATTGCACCTTATATTTTCAACAAACTGCCGTCGGAAATATCTAGTCAAATTACACACGGTTACTGGTTTCTTAAAGTCCTCAAAAATTGGCTACTCTCTAGATCTGAGGTAGAGACCCTTATACAAGTTACGATCTAATTAACAAAATGTATCAACTGCAGGTTTAATTCTCATTTTTCATCTCGTTTAATTCATTCTAATACTTCGACACCCGCCACAAATCTTTTTGCCACCTTCGTACTGTGAACTACATACACCGCGTTCTTTTCTTTTCCTTTCCTTTCGGCTTTTACCCTTAAAATACTTTAATAATAACTAATGAATTCACACTTGTCACTGGTTTATTTTTAGGACCGCAAAGTGTGTTATCATAATATATCCTTTAAATACCCTAAATATGTTTTATATAACTATCTATTTACATATATTAGCTTTTTAGAAATCTTTTTGCGAAAATTTAAATTGTAAACTATAACTGTATTTGGAAAATTGAAAATTATAAATTGTAATAAATTGAATTGAATTGAATTGAATTGAGTCCTATCGATTTATCATTAACCTCAAAGCGTCACTGACAATCTGCCTGTTGAATTAGATTGCAATTCAGGCTATAGAACTTCAATACTGGAGAAAATACAATGAATCGCTATCAATTTACAAACGGATGGGTCTAAACCAAAGATGGAGTTGGTACCTGAATATTTTCAAAGGAGCTGCGTATTCACATCTCCTTTAACCTTCTGAACCACTAACATATAATCACGTAAATTGACAGTCAGGCAGCGCAGTGAAAGACTACCGCGTATATCTTACCGAGATAGCTAGACAGTATAAACCCAGCTTTGCTGGGTACCAGGTTACTGTGGCATACTGGAAAATTGCAAAGTTGACAACTAACCCAACTAACTCCATAAGCATTACCAATATCGATGTGCCACTGTCCTATGCTAAGTAACATGCAATACTGTAAGGCCACTCTGGCCAGTTCTTCATCAGAAAAGATCTCTAACCTATCAAATTTTATCACCGAACACTGCGCTATGAGTTAGGATGGTTATAGGTTCAGAATTCCCTAAAATGATTTCTGCGCAACCTGCAAGGACAAAAAGGAGGAAGAAACCATCGTTTATTATTTATGCATGTGTCCTGCGCTCGCTAATATTAGAAAGGCTACGCTAGGTGAATACGTTTTCAGCGATCTAAGTGAGGAAGCGAGAGCATTGCATGTACAATGTATAGCTTAAGTCAAATCTTTTATCCTAAGAAGCAAATGCTCCCAGAAGTGGGCGTTGTTATTCATCCATTCCTACTTAGTGCCAGCAAAATAGAAATATTTTTGGTCCGAGTATATCTCATTGAGGTCAACTCAAAACCAACCAATCAAAGCCCATTAAACAAAGTGTTCTTTAGTGATGAGTACCTTCTGTATGTAAACAAAAGTTTCGCTTCACTTACAACCCTATAATTAGCATGACTGAATTGCTTAGACTGGTAAATGGAAACTGTTCTCGACTCATAGCGGGCCTTTCTGCGTGCTTATTTTAAATTTTTATTTATGTTTCCCAACTTTCCCCTATAGTCGTAAAATCCGACTAATGACTGAAATAATGAGATCGCTGATACAAGCTGCTGAATTGAGATTCCTTCGTAATACCGCTGCCATGACACGCAAAGACTACTTCTCCGAACGAACGAAACGATCTGTGCTTTGATGATTTGGTCATGTAATGCACAATACTCTAAACCGGCTTTCAAGACGTGTCATGATGACAATTTGGTAGGCCCAGGGATGGGGCCTGTCTGAGAGATATTGCACTTTTTTCATATATACCTACGCACTAGCCTGGCCTGCCTTCTTAAGAAAATTGTTGGCGATGATTTCATGAATTTTTTTAAGCGTCGCTCAGCTTCACGACAACGCAGAAGGATGATTTGTAAATAGCTCAAATGAATCTTGGACGAATTTATTAAAAAAAAAATTATTTTGTTTTTAAATGGAATGTGATTATAATACTGATTATAATACTGAAACCGCATCCAAATGCGTTCTGTGGTTCTCGAAATTAGCGTAATCATACAAACAGACTTACTTACTTATGTCCTGTAACCCTTTGTGGGTCCTAGGGCCTCTACTACGGCTACGTGCCATCGTGTATGGTTTCTGGCAATGTGTCTCAGCACTCCCCAACTGCCGTGCCTCCTTCTCGACTGGTTTGCGCCATATTCTCCTCGGACCGCCAGGTCTTCTGCCATCCTGAGTTAAAGGGGTTAACTGCAACGAATGAGTGCAGCATGCTCTCGGATCTCAAACGGATCCATTATGCTCCTTAGAGGTTAAATGGTTCCATTGAATAGCATGCTTCGCCATGGAACTGTCACCCTTTTGGAACGTGTGACCAATCCACTGCCACTTCCGTCGTTGGATGGTTGTGCCTATTGGTTCTTGACCCGTTCTTTCGTAAAGGTGTTCGTAGAGATACGATTGGTCCAGAAAATCCTTAAGATATTGCGCAGGCATCTATTAACGAACATTTGCAGCTTCCTGGTGATAGTAGTGGTCACTCTCCACTCGCTGCATCCATATAACAGCACGGATACAACATTGGAGCAGAACAGTCTTAGTTTGGTGTTCAAACTGATTGCATTGCTTCGCCATATTTTGGACAACATCGCGAACGCAGACTTTGCTTTGGCGATATTCATCGGTCGAGACAATATTCCCAAGATACTGGAAATCCTCTACTCTCTCTACTGGTTGCCCAACAATGCATATTTGAACGGTTGAGTTTATTCCAAGGCTGTTCTTTTTAGTTTTTGCCGCATTAATTTTCAGCTCGATGACACGCCTGCCTCCCTCTCCACATCTGCTGTCATTTGGTGGAGGTCCATAATTCTGTGAGAGTGTAAGCATACATCATCAGCGTATTCAAAATGTTTCAGTTGGGATTTAAGGGTCCATCGAATTCTTCCTTTTCCCGTCGACAAAGCTGCACGAAGAACATCGCTAATCACCAATAGGAATAGGATTGGTGAAAGAATACAGCCTTGTCTTACGCCACTTCAGGTCTCAAATTCCTCAAAAAACCTCTCTCTGTGCAGAAAGTGACATTTGGAGCCTTCATATATAGTATTGATAATAGCAATTAGTTTATCGGGAATACCTCTCCTGCGTAAGGCACCTGTTTACACTATCGAACGCCTTTTCAAAATCGATGAACAGCAGATGGAGTGGCGATCGATGATAATCCGCAGATAGTTGATGTGGTCAACGCAGGAGGACCCAGAGCGGAAACCTGCTTGTTCGGCATCGAGTATGCCTTCGAGATGTTGTTTGATACATACAGACTTACTTATATGGCGCTAGGGTCCGGGGTGGACCTGGGCCTCAACCAACAAACCTCTCCATCTAGCACGATTACGAGCCAGCTGCCTCCAGTTGCGCACGCCAAGTTGGTTGAGGTCCCCTTCCACTTGTTTGCGCCACCTACCGCGAGGTCGTCCTCTACTGCGCCGTCCGTCCGGGGTGAATTCGAAAACTTTCTTAGCGGGAACGTTGGGCTCCATCCGCTCTAAATGACCCAGCCATCTTAGTCGCTGTATGTGAATTCTTCTGGCTAAGTCGATGTCCTTGTACAGGCCGTATAGCTCGGCATTGTACCTTCTCCTCCACTCACCGTCTATGCAGATGGGACCAAAGATCGCTCGAAGAACTTTTCTCTCGAAATAACCAAGGGCATCCTCATCCGGTTTTGTCAAAGCCCATGCCTCTGCGCCATACAGCAGGACTGGGATGATTAGAGTCTTATAAAGAGTTACCTTAGTAGTTCGAGATAGGGCTTTGCTACTCAATTGCCGTTTTAGCCCATAAAAACAACGATTGGCAAGAGTAATTCTTCGTCTGATCTCCCTACTGAAGTCATTTGCGGAGTTCACCATAGAGCCTAGGTAGACAAAATCCTTTACTACCTCAAAATTATATCTATCTAAGACGCCGATGTTGGGTGTCCTTTTTTGTAGACAGCATATATTTTGTTTTGCTTTCATTGACCGCTAGACCCATCTTTGCTGCCTCGATCTCAATACTCGTAAATGCCCCATTGACGGCCCGCTGAGTTCTTCCGGTTATGTCAATGTCATCGGCATAAGCGAGTAGTTGTTCAGACTTGTAAAATATTGTACCTCCGGTGTTGGCTTGTGAGTTTCGTACAATTCTCTCAAGTACTATGTTAAAGAGATCGCATGATAGCGCGTCACCTTGTCTAAGACCTTTCCTGACATAGAACGGTTCGGTGATGTTCTTACCGACTTTGATGGAGCAGCGAGAGTTCTCCATCGTCATTCTGCACAAACGGACGAGCTTGGCAGGGATGCCAAGACTAGACATGGCTCTGTATAACTCGTCTCTATACACGCTATCATAGGCAACTTTGAAATCGATGAAGAGGTGGTGCGTATCGATTTTGTATTCATGGGTTTTTTCCAAGATCTGCCGTAGTGTGAATATTTGGTCAATGGTGGACTTTCCAGGCCTGAAACCGCACTGATAAGGACCTATCAGGTTGTTGACGATCGGTTTTAGGCGTTTACATAATACGGCAGACAGGATCTTATATGCGATGTTGAGGAGACTTATACCTCAGTAATTGGCGCAGTTCAGAGGGTCTCCTTTCTTCAGGATCGGGCAAACGATGCTGAGGTTCCATTCATCGGGCATACTTTCGTCCGACCAGATTTTACAAATGAGCTGGTGCATGCTCCTTACCAACTCACCTCCTCCTGCCTTGAAAAGTTCAGCCGCAAGGCCGTCGGCTCCAGCAGCGTTGTTGGATTTGAGTTTAGATATCGCTATCCTCACTTCATTCTGATCGGGCTGACGGGAATCTTGACTGCCATCGTCACTGTTGAATGACTCATTCTGCCTGACAGCGGAATATTGGTCATCATCACCGTTTAACAGTCTGCAGAAGTGTTCCTTCCATATCCTCAGCACCGACTGCGATTCCACTACTATGTTGCCATTTTCGTCCCTGCAGGCTTCTGTTCTGGCTTTGAAACCCTGGCATGTTCTTTTTACCCTTTGGTAAAATTTTCGAACATTGTTCCTGCAATAAAGTCTCTCAATCTCCTCGATCGAGCGCTTCTCATGCTCTTTTTTATTCTTTCTGAGAAGTCGATGTTTCTCTTTTCTCCTGCGCACGTAGAGCTCGTAAGCAGCTCTAGTACTTCTATGCAGCGCCGCTTTGTACGCCTCTTGTTTTGCTGCATTCCTCATCAAACCAGGGGTTTCGTTGTGGTGGCCGAGAGAAACCCAGTACATCAGAGGTGGCATCTCTGATGGCTTGTTGGCAACGCTGCCACTGGTCTTCCGCATTTGCTGCTGGCGGCATAGGACTTAGATTGAGATTAGAAGAAACACGATCGGCAAAGGTTCTGGCGGTCTCTTGCGATTGTAGCCGCCCGACGTCAAATTTCCTCACAGTATTTCGTTGATTTCGCTCCGTTCTGGATATCCGCATCCGTACCTTGGCTACAACTAGGTAGTGATCCGAGTCCACGTTGGCTCCTCGGAAAGTCCAGACATCCAGAATACTGGAAGAGTGCCTTGCGTCGATCGCATGGTTGACATTTTTTCGATCAAAGGAGAGCCATGTTCCTTTGTGAATGTCGAGACGTGCGAGCCGCGTACTAGCTACGACAAAGTTTCGCCCCGCTGCAAAGTCGATTAGCCTGAGTCCGTTGTCGGATGTGTTGTCGTGCAGTCTCTGCTTTCCGACCACGCTACTAAAGACGTCCTCTCTTCCTAGCTTTGCGTTAAAATCACCTAGGATAATTTTAACGTCGTAGCTAGGGCATTGCTCATACGTCTTGTCCAAGAGCTGGTAGAAGTCGTCCTTTGTCGCGTCGTCCTTCTCCTCATGAGGGGCGTGAACGCATATTAGGCTTATGTTGGCAAATTTAGCTCTGATACGGATAGTCATAAGGCGCTCGTTCACATGCCGGAAACTCAAGGCTTCTTGCCTAAGTCTGCCTCCAATGACAAATCCGCACCCGAATAGACGCTGTCCTTTTTGTCTGTAGCAATCGCCGTAGTAGATGTCGCAGTTTTTCATACTCCTTTTGCCCGGCCCATCCCATCGCACTTCTTGGATGGCGGTAATGTCTGCTTTGAGACACTCTAGGGCCTCCGCAAGTTGTTCGGCTGCACGTGGTTTGTAGAGGGACCTAACATTCCACGTGCAGACACGAAGATCGTTGTCCTTTTTACGTTTGCTTGGGTCGTCAACAGTAAATTCATCCGTATCTGAGGCTGTTGGTTGCTTCGTAACCGAAGGCTTTTTACGTGGTAGGGAAGTTAACCCGACAGCACAACCCCCAACCTGGAGGACCAGATCCTTTTTTAGCAACCCCTAGGACGAGGGGCCGGATACACCGATGTCAGTAACCCACTTCGGGGATATGAGCGCTGCCGTTGGCTTATTAAGGGGGTTCATCCGCCACCATCTCTTTTTCAATAACCTGACGTAGTATTGAAAATCCTTACAGACCTCAGCTTCAAATATGTCGAAGTAGCTCCGGTAAGGTTTCCGCTGGCCTGTAGACGTCACCGTTGATTCCATCGGGAGAATTCATCCGCCGCACGTCCTCCCTCTGAGGACCTCTTGTTAGACTTCTGAGACGCATATTTCAGCCGAACAGGTCAACAAGAGATGCCTCGTCCAGTTAAACATATGCGCGCTGAAGTTCACCCAGATGTGCTTACGCAGGTCCGAGTGTTCAGCTACACATATATCGTCAGACTCAGCATACGCTCATCGTTAGTTCACTATCAGATAGCTATCCAGCGGGCACCACGGGGAGGTGATGATGCGATTTTGCCCACCTGATACATACAGACAGTCACGTTCTAATGAAAACTAAGTTTCGTACCTTCAATAGGAGGGGAACTTATATAAGAAGAAACACTTTTACAGCAAAAACTAGGCTATAGTGGTAAGTTGGTTATTAACTAGTATAGGTTGTTGGTTCAAGTACGAGTACCAACCATGACTATTCAGCATTGCTACCATACAACTCCTAGAATAATGAAATAAGAAATACTGTTAATAATACAAAGCAAAGCATTATCTTCCAAGCCAACTAGACCTAGGTCCTTCACGTGTTGTTGCGCCAGATATATATGTATGAAATGAATATGTTGTCCACCAAACAATCAACAAATGTGCAATGTTATTTTTGTTTTGCAGATTTTAAAAAAAAATCCATTTACTTAATACGCATTATATGAATAAATCAGTTTAGTTCTTTTTTTTATAATCAATCAATTGACATTTCTCTTTAACGTAAACAAAATTTAAACGATAACAAAAGCAGAAAAAATCGATCGAGATAAAGACATTTATTGATAACATCTTTCCCCTATTTTAAGAACCGAAATTTATTATATCATTTTATTATTCTATTGTTATTAACAGAAAGAGATGTTCATGAATGAATAGCGTGAATACTTTATATTGGTTTTTATCAAAGAGAAGCTTAGTACGAAAGTGTTGAATTGCACTAATGAATCGAGAACAACAACCTCATTGAATGGGGACATATGACCTACAACTAATGCATAGTGGAAAAGATAAAGGTATGTACATTCAAATCACCACAAAAAAATCGTGACTTCTCACGTAAACCCTGTACTGTGACCACGGTAATTATGTTATAGTCAATATGTAGGTGTATCCTATAAAGTTATCAGCGTGAAAATCGACTATGGTATCCAAATACCCTTCGTTGAGCCGTTTTTCAAACCAAACCGAGTGGGGTGCCTTTGCTCAGAAACTAGACAACTAGACAACAAATTACTACGATACCTGCAAAGCCAGTTTGTTAAAAATGCTTTAATGGGAAAATATCAATGGCTAAGCAAATAATATCACTTTATGAAGACTACATGTACTTATTTACTTGCTTAGGTGATGCTACACTTCGGAGTGAACCTGGGCCTCTCTGTTTAGCTCGGTCTTTAGATAATTACCTCCAGTTCCGAACTCCAAGTTGGTTGAGGTTCCCTTGAACTTGTGCACGCCATCTACGGCGAGGGGGCCCTGAAACATAGCTTTCCGAAGGGTTCAGAGGTAGCTCATGTACTTTTTAATTTACGTATTCACGATTCGAACTCAACGAACGAGCTTTCTGAAGACCTAACGTCGCTGCACGCATATATTAAAATGTGCCAGTTGAAGTTGAACTCGAAGTTTGTGTTTTTTATTTGGATAATCAATGGGCGATAACAAAGTTAAATGTTGTCCCCTTAAGCTTGGCACTTTTTTATTTACTTGCTCATTGATTTATTTATTTATTTATTTATTTATTTAATTACTTATTTATTTATTTATTTATATATTTATTTATGTATCCATTTAGTTATATATTTATTTATTTATCTATTTATTTATGTTCATATATATTTATTTATTTATTACTAATCAACTTACCGATTTTGTATTTATTTTTTCTTTGATAACCTTAAGTTTTATTTGAAAACAAATATCTCTTTTGAATTATGTTATTAGTACTCGTGTTTTTTATTTAATTTTTTAGTTATTTATTTATTGTTTTTTTTTTTCTTTCTTTTCTTCTTAAGGTTTTCTTGCATTTTCCTCCAAAATATTGTATATTTCCTAAATGACTTTCAAATTTGTTAAAATAATGTTTCAGTAGAAAGATAAAAGTATATCATATCTCTGAATTGTGTTGTAAAATGTGCGGTAGCGAATGTAAATTATATTGTAGAATAAAGTATATCTATCTATTAAGCTTGGCACTCAAATTTACTTAATACAAAGCTACTGTGGAAAAACTGTCGACAAGACGATTCACTTTTTAGTCGGGAAATTAACAACCCCCCAAGCTTACAGCTGTCATCACGTAACGCCTTTGAACGGCAGAAGAAAAACTTGGAAGAGACAACTTTAATTTGAACAGAAAATGGGAGGCAGAACTGCATCATGCCAAATTGTCCAATAAAGCATGGTGTAGTCGCTTCCGCACTAATTCTTTTTTATATAATTTGTGCGCACTCAAGGGCTTAAATGTGTTTACATGGTACGAGCGTTGGAAAGGATAGATAGATAAAGAGAGAGAGAGAGCTGGCGTCCAGACCAGATAACTGTTTTTTTTTTATTTGTTTCTTTGCTTCTGATTCACAGTAATTTTTTCCGGACCAGCTGATGTCATAGGCATATATAGCTAAATCATCCAATAGATCGAACAATTTTTCCAGCCATTTGACCGACCTATTGCCAGTGTTCGCACAAGCTTTCGCAATTGATCGGACCGAATTTACATATACATAGATTTTATGAGAAAATCAATATGTATTAATTTGAACCATGAACCATTACCGTGGAAATCGGTGACGTTACCACTACACGATACCTGGATGTAATTCTACATTCCAAATTAAATTGGAATAAAGACATTGAGGATCGCGTTAAAAAAGCATGTGTAGTCTTTTGAGCTTGCAAAAAAGCGTATGGCAACATGTAGTGTTTCAAGCCCGCTGTGGTATATTGGTTATACACATATCCTAATCTATGGCTCTTGAGTCTGGATGGAAGGCACTAAAGAAGTAATATCAACTTTCAAGCCTCACCAGAATCTAGAGATCAGCCTTCATCGGTATCATATAATCGTTACGTACAACACCTACGGCGGCAATGGAGACCATGCTAAATCTCATTCCGCTGCATCTTTTCTGCAAAAGCACGACAACTAAATCGGCACTAAGTCTGCGGGAAGCAGGACTTTAATCATCTGCATCTTACAGTCACGCCTCCATCCTATTAAGATGGGAGTTCACAAGTAGGCAGGTAGCTACCGATTACATGACGCCGAGGCTGACTTTTAACAGGAGATGAATTATTAGAATTCCTGACAGAAACCACTGCATAAATGAGGATGTTACTAATAATGTGGAATTGGCCTTCTACTCTGACGGTTCCAAAATGGATGTCAGTGTAGGAGCTGGGGAGTACAGCAAAACACTTGGGGTCAGCAACTCGATCAGAATTAACAACGAATGCAGTGTCTTTCAAGCAGAAATCACAACTGTTAACCAGGCTGCGAAAATTATCACCAGTCATAACATCATGGACAAATCGATTTCTGCTTACATCGACAGCCAGGCAGCCGTTAATGCTCTCAAATGCACCGTAATTAGATATAAACTTGTTCAAATCTGCAAACGACGTCTACGTGAGGTTTCACAAGCCAATAGGGTAACCCTATGTACATAGGTGTACCGCGTAATGAAGGAGCAGATAAACTCGCTAGAATCGGGTCGGCGTTGCATATCTCACAGGCCTTTCCCTACGTGAAGGTTGTTAAAAAAAACCTTTCGACCTACAGTTTAGTGCCGTATCCGAAGTGCAATTTGTTTTGAGAAGCTTTTTCGAGACGACAATACTCTCGGATGTTTGTCAGACGCTCGCGAGAGGTGGGACCGTGAAAAAACGTTTTATTGTTTCCTGGGATTCTAAATTGGAACCTCACGCGTTGTAATATTGATTTATTTATGTATCATTTTCTTAGATACAACTTACGACGGACCTGTCATTCTACCCTCACTGTTTGACATTTATGTTCAGTTCAGCCTGGCAATTGGTCATAATAGACTAACGTTTAAACAATGCTACTAAGTTATTCAATTTTACTCTGAAAAAGCATAATAAAAAAACACCCTTAATATAACCGAAACCACACAATAATAAAAAAAAAAAAACTCTTGGAGATTTTCACGGCAATTACGGTCAACAGCAAATACTACCTCTGGATCTAATCGACTTAAGGCTGTCTGTTATATGAAATTCCCTTACGCTACACCCTGAAAGTACTTTCTAAGTGATTCCTAGGTCATCTCCTCCGATAAGATTTGTTCTATTTTTCAAGTAGATGACTGCATTGTGAAGTATGAGGCCTCCTTAATCGATATCCGCTTCGTAATATTGCGTAAAAATCACAAGCCTGCGCCGATATTAAAACTTTCTGCACAATAAATAAAAATAATAAAAACTGCACCAATGTGGTTGCAGCCAATTTATTCAAGGCACGTGTGTATTTCGGCAGCGCACTTAAAATCAGGCTTTTGTTAAAAACGATCAAAAGAAATTCTGAAGAGAATTTAATGCGGTATTTGACTTTTGTCGCATCTGACTCATGACGATGTGCATGCAAATATGCATGTGGATATGTGCATGTGTAAATGCAATTAAATCAAGTCACGTGATAATAAATATTTTATTTTACAGGGGAATTCAAAATTCGCTGATAAGGATCAAGCACCAAGTAAATATACATATGTACTACGTCAGTGTACAGTGCTGCCATCGAAAATTGTTAAAACTTTAATTGAAACATATCTCGCCAGTTAGAGGATGATCCTGAAAGGTCTCAGAAATTTCAATTTGAGTCAAACGATTGACTTGTATTAGAATCGAAACGAGGTTGATATGGTTGAATTGTCTGATATATTAATCGCATAGGTTAGGTTGCGTAGGGTTATGAGCTTTTCATAAACCACTAGGCACCAAGATGAGCCTATCGCGATCCCTTGGGAAACTTCACGGCAAAAATACCTAAACCAATTCTTCCATACACGTAATTTCCCTACAGGATTTGAAAATATCATTGTTGTGGTTCAATGACCTTACCTCTTGTAGGTTATCGAAGAAGTAACTTCCATGGGACATTAGCCTTGTCCTGGCGATGCCTTGGCATTCACAGAGTACTTGTATTACTCGTATGTCCTCTGATACATAGAGGTCATTGCAGTACCTACAAACATCATAGTCTTCCTTAAAAGACAATGGACAGAGAGTATTCCTATAGCTGTTCTTAGCCATGATCTTTTTAGTTTTATGATCTCCACAGATTTCCGGCCTTGGACAGCTTATGACCATCTAAATTGGATCGTCTTAAATTAGCCATGGAACACACTGCATGTGTCCGGAATTCTCAAGGCCACCTGTAGGTTAATATCTTTCGAGTATATACCTGACCCCGTGCCCTCTCTGGTCTTAGAACCATCTGCGTGTATTGCAATCTCATTCTGGATATAGACTGTATACCTTTGCCAATCCTCTCTAACAGGATACATTACTGCGTATGGTGTGACGAAGTCTAAGGTGCCAAGGATATCGGGAAATAATTCTTTAAGAATAGAGTTATATCTTACAGTACTAGTCTTGAAGAGACAAACGTTAGTGAGCCGAAGCGTACTGTCGCCCACTTGAAATTTGATTTTTAGGTCTAGTAGTAAAAAATGCAGAAAGATCTCGAGTGCAGCCGTAAGCGTTCTGCTAGAGCACCCGTGATGGCAATACAGGCTGTTCTTTGTACCACAAACAACATATCCCGTATGTTTTTCATATTCGTTGCCTTCCATCATATAAGAGCCACATACGTAAAAATGGATCCGACTGTCATGATGCATAGCCAGTGGCATCATTGCAGGCTTCAGGCCCCATTTTTTTCCCGCACTCCTTTTACAGATGCAAACAGCATTATAAGCCTTGCGGACTCTCTCCTGTATGTTATGTTTTCAATTTAGTTTCCTATCTAGCATTATACCTAGATATATTATCTAGCGAGATCCAAAAGGAAAAGCTCCACCACTACTATCTTAGGCAGTTTGAAGGGTGGTACCTTGTATTTTCTACTGAAGAGTACCAAATCTGTTTTATCCGAGTTGACGTGCAGTCCACATCATCTAGCCCATTTTCCGAGAATATTACGAACTGTTTCCATTATTCACTCAACGCGTCTAGGAATTTGCCCTGGACTAAAATCATCAAGTATCGTCCGCCTAAGCAGTGACGCTTATGCCTGTATAGCTTAGTTCTTTAAGTATCGCACCATTGACTAGAACCCAGATGAGGGGTGAGATAACGCCTCCCAGGGGAGTCCCTCTGGTAACGGATTTTTTATTGAACTATATTTCCGATAGTGGAGTTAATTTTTCTAGTGCCGAGCATATTACAAAGCCAATTGGTAATGCCATGCTCGACATTCATAGTTTCTAGGGCCTGTTTGATGGCCCTCCTTTCTACATCTCCCTTCTATGTCTAGGAAGACTGCTAGTACAAATTCCTTATACCTAGTTAACGCTGTTTTTATTTTCCTGAATATGTCGTGTAAAACTGTTTACACCGATTTCTCCTTTAAATATGCATGTTGAGTGCCGTTACATCACTTCTGATGTGGATACCAAGAAGCCTTTCAAGTGTCATGAGGAGAATTGCCTTATGGGTCTTTCGCTGAAGTGTGGCTTGGTTTACTATCTTTAGGTATGAATGAATATAACCCGCATTTCCCTCCATGCCACTGGTATGTAATCTGACCTTAAACATTTTCCTAAGCACAACTTTCTCCCAAAAAGTACTCAAAAACGACAACTTTCCACCCTCCTATCAAAAAAGATATTTCATGCACACCAATTAAAATAAGCAAACCAAAAAGTGCAGAGTAAAATCTCAAACAGCAAGAAGAAAAACCGAACTGCCAACTTGACTATTCAACCCAAGCATTTGCGGTTTGAACTCGATTCTGATTCTGAGTTGACTCAACCGAGCTTGGGTTGAACCTCATATATTGACGGGGTAACTATGATTTGGATCAAGTATTTCCGAACATAAAGGAAGGGATACACTTTTTTTCAGCAATTCCTCGATTGTGGGTTCATATTTAGAATTTTCAGTTCTTTGTATTCCACTCAATACGCTCTTTTCAGCGATACGTCATATGCGACAAAAATAACTATTTCTTTTGCTTCAGGGCAAGCAAAATAATTTTCTTTTTGTTTTTGAAGATGTCACGTTCTACATTATGTATGTACATATATGCAAAAACCACTACATTATGTGTGTACAAATCCGACAGTGCCCAGCATGATCAATTTACCAGACAGCAAGTCATGTTGACAGCCGCTTACCCTCGGGTTTAATACAGCGTCATTTCATTGATTTCATTTACAACTCAATTAAAACCTTTCAGGTCATCGCACCATATAATGAGCATTAATTACAACTCGTTGGCAGTCACAAAAAAAGTGCCCCCACCAAACTTAGTGCACATTAAATTAAATTCTGAATTTATTACCACTCAAACATCAAACTGTCAAATGACACAATTAGGACAGCTAACGTATTTGACTTTTCAATTTTCCTGATCACATATCAAAAACCCATTAACAGCTGATTAAAAGTAAACCTAACTACAACAAGTCGCCACGTTTGACTTGTCAAGGCAGATCTAGCTTGCTGTCTAAAGCATGCCCCAAGATTGAACCCTCTCTCGCATATGAATGACAGCTGTTATTAGTATTTTACTGCATTTAACTATCTCTGTATACTGTGCGGCGGGGTGCGGTGATCAAGTCCAACTGGTTGCCAACAGCGGTATAGGTTTCTGAATGATTCATCATGGCAAGATTTGCATTTTTTCACAAAGCCCCTCTGGATCAAACTGCTAATGTCATTTGCAATCAAAGTGGACCCAAGTGTGTGTGTGTGTGTCTGGTGAATGAGATAATTTGCTTGATTTTAGATGTTGACTGCATTGATCGTTTGGTACGCTGCGCCGCCTGTCTCGGTGAGTAATAATTTGGCCTGAGACGTCCATGAAAAGAATGCGACCTTCAGATGTTTCGGTGCAAACAGGGCGGCAGGGGGAGGATCGGATTGAATATAATGTCATGTAATTCACAGTAGAATGCGGTTGTAATAGGAGAGGGTAGAAAATTGAAAAAAAAACCGCTGAGCAAGAACGTATTTGACGTTAACGCATTCGTGATAATTTCTGTTGAAATTTATTCAGCCGAACCCAAGCTTTGAGGAAAACAAAGTTTCTGTTGCATAATGACAAACTGTATTGAAATGTCATTGCTCATGCATTGATATGTACATATACACTGCGAAATGTCAATATTGTTATTAGATTAGCACACGACGTAATAATGTGATATATGTCGGGGCATACTGTATCATTGAGGCTGACTCTAAGAAAATATCAGCTGACGCATTAATGTCAATTGTGTGTAATTTCTTGGAAAACCCCCATATAATCATACTCTGACTTCAAACATCCGTTTCGAATTGATAACATGTAGCAACTTCAATAGCATTATCAAGAAATGCAGACCTGAAAAAGGTCACCGCTGAGTCGCATTTACTTGCGTCTACGTTGTTCTTTGCAACTGTAGGTACACCATCTCTTAGCATACTCAGGTTCCAAGTAAGTCAAATATTAAATCTAAATAAAAACGTTAGTGCCGTTTTCGAGGAGATCCTATTCCTATAATTTTGGAGTTAGGATGAATATTGCTATTTCGCATCGATTTGTGATCCCACCTACATACTTCAGGTATGATGGTTGAAGTCAATCTGTCTAGCCATTTAGACTGCAGTTATCTACATATGTATACAGACGGGCGGCTAGACAGACAAAATTAACAGGCCCACATTTTTCAATTCCTCTATACAAGTACATATTTCCAAATCATAAATATAGGTAAATACTAAATATCGCTCTAAAGTCGACTTTCAGATCGAAGTAAAACACTTGCCAACTAAAGAAAATTTTCTTAAACTTAAGCCAATCTATCGCAGTAAAGTACACTTTTTCGTCTGGTGACTAGTGATCGTTGGGGACTTAGAATAAGAGAATTACCTAAATATTTTTTGGTACACCCGGTGTTTTAAAACCTGTGAATTTGGTTTTCTTATATAGTTTCTCTGTAAGTTTGCAAAGCATATAGCATTTTAATTCAAATTTTCTTCTTTTTATAAAATACTTTTGAAAAATACAGCTCGTGCTTAAAAAGAGTTGACAGTCATGTCCCTTATTAACAGAACATCTCTGGCTGAGTACAGCATTTAAGCGCAAAATACCGTGTGTACTTTAGTAAGGAAAACATGCCCTATTGCAGGTCTAGAAGCTTATCTTAGGCTTACTCCGTCTCACCAAGTGGTCCAAAAAGAGGTCATTAACAGTGCTCTAAAACTACATAAGGTACTGAACCTCAAGGCTGGTGACTACACGGCTCATCTGAAGATGTAAAATCACATGCGTAACGGACCGATTTTTAAAATCCCAGATACCATGTTTCAGACTTGATTTCTCCAAAAATTTAAAAGTAGTCCTGAGTAACTGCCAAGTTTTAATTCCCAGGTGGGATACGCAGAAATGTTTAAACTGGGCAATGGCAATGCCCTGGTTCAGATTTCAAAGGATAGTAACGTTGGGAATGTCGCACTCCATCTTTCAAGCCGAAGTTCACTCTATCAAACTATGTGTACGTGAATGCCTAAGGAGAGAGACTAATGAGTCTGCTTTTAGACAGCCAAGCTTTTCAGACAGCAGTTCTCAGCGACCTCAAATATGGCATGGTGGGGTAAAAGATTGTTTGGGATTGGATCAAGCTCTTTGGAAACCCAATATATCTGTGGCAATAAGCTGAAGTAGCTTAAGTCCATTTGCACGATTTTTCAGGAGAGACGTTAAAGTTGTCGCTCATGTTGTAATCGTATGAAAGTTTTCAATTGCGCCACTATTCTGATAGCCGTAACTCGGCAGTCTTTACAGATATGCAAACGAACAATCGAGGAAAATACTTTGTGTAATTGCGAACATTTCTCTGTAATTAATTCAACTTAAGTCGACTCAAGCTACTTCAGCTTAAGTCGACAGATATAATAATAATGTTACTTTGATCTGAATACCAGATCATGCGGTTTTGAGGAGAATGAAAAAGGTCCTTCGTTATATTCGTAAAGTCGAGTAATGCTCAATCTGAAGCACAACAGTGGGAAGTGTATAGCTTACCCGAGCACTGAGTTAGAACTTAGGGACTAAACAGAGGAAAAAATTAATCCTCTTCAACAATAAAAAACTACTCGAGCTACGTAAAGAGGAAGTAGGGATCTTAACCGGCTTTCTCACAGGACATTTTCTTAGGTGCCACCTGAAGAAGATGGCTCTATCGGAATCGGACACCTAGCGACTTTGCGGAGCGCAGGTAGACCATCTGCAGCCGGCAGAACAAACGGTAGAACATATTCTCTGTGCCTGTAGTGCCACGCTGCAATGAAACATCAACCAATCTCTTAAGCCGAAATCAATATCCAAATCTATTCATTTGTATACGTAGTAATAACTTCGAGACACGTAATAATAATTTAGAATACCTTGCAAGAATGTGGACTGATATAACAACACCATCGTGAATCAGGAACTTCTGTTCGGTAAGAAAATCTTAGGCTTCTAGCAGTCCTATCTCGAAAAGGTGAAATATTTTGCGGAAAACCTCACTTTGGCTTTGTTCTCACGGTAACACCCAAAAGACACTCCTCGTCAGCGAAGAATATCCAAGAAAAACTGTGCATTACAGCTGCAGTAGATACATTTATATATAAGTTACAAAATTGTAATTTATTTATTTAAAAAGTATTTTTTTCCAATATTAGCGAAGACAAAACTTTTTTTTTTTTTTTTTCCGAGGGTAGGTGAAAATCTTCAACAAGACACTATGAGGATCGATAGCGCGTGCTCATAGTAGTGTGGGATTTTTACCCACTAAAAAACATCCCTTCAAAACATACTTGTTTTTATTTTTACTACAACTAAGTATTCGACTTATCAAGTAGCTTTCATTTCGCGAAATAATGACGTTTTGCAGGTAACTTCCCATTAGAAGTTCCTGCTAGCTCCGCAGTTTAGACGCGGTTACTTATCGCGCTAAGTCTAAAGGTTTTGTTCTTTGTAGATGGCGTAATAAATTTCTTTCATCCAAAACTTGAAGGACTGTAATACATATTAACGTGACTTTCTAGTCGACTCTTATGCTTTCTCGCGTAGTTTTTGATTTCGTCTTCGATTGTTTTAATGCCAAGATTAACAATACCTCTAAGCACTTTATTTTCAAAAGTTTGTAAAATTTTAATATTACTTATTTTGGTACAACCCCAGAGTTGTATACCATATGTCCATATGGGCTTTAGCACTTGCTTTTGTAAAAGCAGTTTGTTCTCTATATTAAGCTTGGAATAATTTCCAAGTAACCAATACATTTCCCTGGATGGCAAACGACTAACAAAGGCCTCGTAGGGGCAGCATCTCCCGATAGGTGTTGGTCCGCTAAGTAACGAGAAGGAGCCACTGCAGCCGAAAACCTAGCAGCTCTGTTAGTAAGCCCTACTCCCACCTCCTCGTGGTGCCATCTGGGAATTTCTTCGGAAATTGCTAACGGGAGAGGACGAACGGCGAGCTTCCTGCGCCAAAAAACAGGATAAGTGTCGGTTGGTCTGTGGCCCAGCGAGCCGCAACCGTAAAACAAACTGTTGCTCCGAAGCGGAAACTATCGCCTCGGATAAGGACTGATAATTTGTTAACGACCTTTGGCTATCGAACACGGACAACGATCGGATTCTGCAACGTTAAGACCCTCCTGGACTCACTCAAGGAAGGGCCTTATAACGCCAGATTCCTCCAATTGGAGCGCGAATTCGCACGGTATAAAATCGACATCTTAGGGCTGAGCGAGATAAGATGGTACGATGCTGGGGAATACATCTCCCCAACAAAAAGCACTGTGATGCTCTACTCTGGTAAACCAGCTGGAAGTGCATGGAGTTCTGGCGTAGGACTCATGCTAACTCCAGCAGCACGTAGCAGCCTCATATCCTGGAAACCCCATAGTGACCGGATATTGACGGCTAAATTCCAGAGTAGAGTAAGAAAAATTACCATCATACAGTGTTATGCTCCGACTCTAGACGCGACTGAGGATGAAAAGGATAATTTTTATAGCCACTTAGGCACCGCCTACAACCAAACGCCTAATGGGGACATCGTAATGGTAATGGGAGATCTCAATGCCAAGGTGGGTAGCGACAACACCATGCTTAAGCACGTGATGGGAGTTCACGGCGTGGGAGACCGTAATGACAATGGTGAGCGGTTTGTGGACTTCTGCAATACCAACCCCCTAGTCATCGGAGGTACGCTGTTTAAGCATAACACCTGCCATTAGATCAGTTGGGTCTCTACTGATAGGCAACGAACATCCAACCAGATCGACCACATTGCGATCAGTCGCCGCTTTAGAAATTGTCTCCTGGACGTCCGAAACAGACGTGGAGCTGACGTCGGACAAGAACGAGATCACCATCTTATGGTTGCTCATTTACGCCTTCGTACTGCATCCGTCAACAGCAACCGCTCAAACCTACTTAACATCACCAGGTTTAATATCGACAGGCTCAAGGTTCCCCAAGTGCGCCAACAGTTCAGGGAGCATCTTGCCTTAGAAGCAGAAGCAATCAGCAGCATAGAGAACATGGATGACCACTGGAGTGCTGTGAAAAATGCTTTTGCGACTGGGGCACGCACGTATGTCGGTAAAAAGCAGAAACACCACCGCACATGGCTTTCTACAGACACCTGGAGACGGATCGATGAGCGTACAGCAATCAAGGCTCGGATTACAGCGGCCTCAGCAGTAGAGAGAACCGAGCTTGAAGCCCAATACCGTGCGAAGAAGAAAGAAGTGCAGCGTAGTGTGAGACGTGACAGGCAGGCTTTCGTGCTGGATCCTCCTGCATCGACCACATAAACACCTTACGGATCATAATCGAACAATGCGTTGAGTATAGGTCTCCGCTTCATTTACTGTTTATCGACTTCGAGAAAGCTTTCGACAGCTTGAATCGAGATGCTATCTGGTTGGCCTTGCGCAGGAGAGGCATTCCAGAAAAGCTTATAGCTATTATCAAGGCTACATATGAGGGCGGCAAGTGTCACGTCGTGCACAATGGTAAGGTGTCGGACGATTTTGAAGTCCAAAGTGGAGTACGTCAAGGGTGCATACTGTCCCCACTATTGTTCTTGGTGGTTATCAGCGATGTACTCCGTGCAGCATTGACGGAAGCTAATTATGGAATTCGTTGGACTATGACATCTTACCTTAAACACCTAGATTACGCTGACGATGTTTGTCTACTTTCAAAAATATAGAAGCTGAGGCAAACAAAGTGGGGCTTAAAATAAACACAGCCAAAACAAAAGCCCTGAGTACTTCCAATACCCGCGCTCAACTTAACATTGCCGGAAAGCAAGTCGAGAAAGTTGATAACTTTCTATATTTAGGAAGTGTCGTCTCGGCTAATCGCGGTGGCACCGATCTGGATGTGTGCAGCAGAATCGGGAAGGCTAAAGCTGCGTTTGGAATGCTGTCCAAAGTCTGGAGAAGCAATGTTATTAGCTTAAGAACCAAGCTACGACTGTTCCGCTCCAACGTAGAATCAGTGCTGCTTTATGGGTGCAGTACCTGGAAGGTGGACACCATTAACACACGCAAGCTGCAAGTCTTCGTAAACAAATGCTTAAGAATCATCTTGAGGATTTTTTGGCCGAACCGCATCTCCAACGAACAACTTTATCTGAGAACGGGCCAAGAACCTATAAGCATTACTATACGAAGAAGAAAGTGGCAATGGATTGGACACACCCTACGGCGCGAAGACAACTCCATTGCGAAATACGCCATGCAGTGGAATCCGCTCACCCAGGCAGGCAGAATAGCGGGACGCCATAGGCAAACGTGGCGCAGAACAGTTGAGGAGGAATCGAGCTCTTTAGGAATGAGTTGGAGGCAGCTCAAACGCGTTGCAGAACTCCGAACACGATGGTCAAGTCAAGTAAGTCAATACATTTCCCTATATTTATCATCTAGTTCTTTGCGTTTTTTCTTTACATGCGTTTTCCATTTCAGCTTTGCATCAAGTGTCATTCCAAGATACTTAGCCTCGTTTGCAAACGGAATTTGAACCGAGTTTGAAAAGATCGGCAAATTATTTACTCTCTTATAAGTAAAATTTACATGAACAGATTTGGTCTCGTTGAGTGCGATTCGCCAAATCTTTGTCAATTCATTTAATATATCCAAAGCTTCTTGTAGTTTTTCTGTAGTATCTTCGTTTTACCTACTGCCAAGATAGCAGTGTCGTCGGCAAATGTAGCCAGCTCAGTACCTTCTACTTGTGGTATATCGCGAGTGTATAATAGATATAAGACTGGACCAAGTACGCTTCCTTGCGGCACCCCAGCCATTATTTCCTTAAAATCTGAATATTCGTTTCCACATTTGACGTGGAATAGTCTATTTGTAAGGTAGTTCTTCAAAATATTGTATAGGTGCTCTGGCAGAACTTGTCGTAATTTAAACTTTAAGCCAGACCTTGTCAAAGGCTTGAGAGACGTCGAAGAATACGCTGGAGCAAAAGTGTGACACCTTGTTTAAACTTACAAATATGAAAGCAAGATATACATTTCTATTAAGTTCATCGTTTGGCATAAGCCTTCCCTTAGCGTCATTGTATTAAATGGAACTAAATTATCTTAAAACGCAACCCCATCTTTCCCTCGGTCGTCTCTCGTCTGATGGAATCCATTTAATGCAGATGTTTGTCCATCTTCTGTTTTCTATACTCGATACGTGTCCAGCTCCAGTTCTAGCTCCACTTTAGTAGTTTTAGCTGCTCACTACGTCAACTATGTGTACACAGATTCACCTTCATATTTTATCATTGCTTACTCTTCGCTCGATTCTTAGGTTGAAAACTTTTCTTTCTATTTCTGTTTGGCATATTTTAAGCTTTTCTAGAGCGTCGTCTATTACATTTAAAGTGTGTAGACAATATGAGATGAGTCGAACATATATTTTTTGATCTTAAATTTGAATCGAGAATTTGTTTTATGTTCCAGTGATGTTTCCAGCAATTAGAGATATGAACGTGTTTTTATTTATTTTCCTAAAAGATTTCAAATGTCCGAAGTAAAATGCAATTAACTACGAAAGTATGCATAGGTACACCCTTGAAAAGTGTGAAATCTAAAAACATACCAACGATTCTGTACAATTTTTTTCTGAACATAATTTTGGACAATTTTTTCGTGAAAGCTCTTATAAGAGACTCTCTGTTCATGATTCTAAAATGTTGATATCGTTTAGAAATTGGTGATTGAAGAGATAGATGATGATATTTGAGTACTCAACCAAAAGCAATTCCTTAACTATCTTTGCCGTACAGCACTAAGTCATTCACCTGATCACTTCAGAATACGCATGTAGATTATTTCATAGAAATTCTAGACACTTTTGCAGGTCCAAGATACCTACAGTCGCCCCGATGGGTCCCCAAACCATCGCACTAACAGCACAATGAAAAGAAAGGAAGTTCAGCGTAGTGTGAGATGTGACAATCGCAATCGCGTTAACAACCTTGTAACACAGGTTGAGGAAGCGGCAGGTAGATGCAACAGTAAAATGGATTATAGGATCACGAAGGAGCTAATGGATAGTCAGAGCTCCAAGCAACACCCGGTGTAGAGTTTATACGGTTCGCTATTGACTTCGGATGAGGATCAACTAATAAGGTGGCGAGAGCATTAGCCACGATTCTAAGTCATTCCGCGACAACAAATATCCGAATTCGCATTGGTCCTTCCAGTAAGACAGAAATCATAGCCGCGATCAAAGTACTCAAGAAAAAAAAGCGGTGGGACTAGATGGCATCCCCGCAGAGCTCTTCCAAGTAGACCCAAGAATATCGGCAGCCTTAATACTACCACGAAAGCTTCCAAAAAGAATGGAAAAGAGGAATGATCGTCAAGCTCCTAAAGAAAGGAACTTAACGGAGTGCAGACGCTGGAGAGGTATTTGCCTTCTTCCTGCGGTCTCCAAAATAATAGCAAAAGCGATACTGGATAGAATCAAGGGACACCTTGATGGAACTCTCGATGTTGAACAAGTAAGTTTTCGGTCGGGATCCTTCTGCATCGACCACATAAAAACCTTACAGATCATCATATAGCAATGCGTCTCCACTTCATCTGCTACTTATTGACTTCGAGAAGGCCTTCCACAGTGTAAATCGGGATTTCATTTAGTGTGCCTTGCGTGGGAGAGGCATCCCTGACAAGCTGATAGCTATTATAAAGGTGACCTACGAGGGTGCAAAATGTTGTACAAATTGCACAAATATATGCATGCATGCAGGCATGCACAGGGCTGCATTCTTTCATCATTACTGTTTCTATTCTAGTGGTGATCAGTTATGTTCTCTGTGAAGCCCTTAAGGCAAATAACAGCAGCATACAGTGGACAATGACACCCCATCTTAAGCACCTAGACTACGCTGACGACATTTGCTTGCCTTCACATGGAATACTGCACCTAAGTGCATCAAATAGTCCACAGCCTGGAAACTGAGGCAAACAAAGTGGGGCTGAAAATAAATACGGCTAAAACAAAAGCACTCAGTCTTACAAATGGTTACGTACTTACTTACTTAGCGATACAGTTCGGGGTGAACCTGGGCCTCAACCAAAAAACCTCTCCATTTAGCTCAGTCTTTAGGTAATTGCCTCCAGTTGCGCACTTCAAGTTGGTTGAGGACAACTTGAACTTGTGCGCTCTACCTACGGCGAGGAGGCTCTCCACTGCGTCGTCCCGAAGACTCCTTACAGATACCGCCGTCCAATTCAACACTGCTGAACTGCAGGGCGAGAAAATTGGCAACTTTCTTTACATATGAAACTAATCAGCAAAGCGAAAGCTGCATTCAGAATGCTATCTAAAATCTGGAGCGGCAACGTTTATAGCATCAAAAGTTTCGTTTCGTTTAAATGTCGAGTCAGTATTTCGGTATGGAAGTAGTACGTGGAAGATATGCTCCACTGTCATTCGTAAGCTCTTCTTTCGTCAGTAGATGTCTACGCAATAATCTTAGGATTTTCTGGCCTAATAGTTTCTTAAGCCAACAAATCCATATGAAAACGGACGTCACTAGGTTATGTTAGGTTAGCTTAAGTAGGGTTATGAGGCTATCATAAAACACTAGGCACCAATATGGGCCCATCGCGATCCCTAGACAGACGTCACTATACGACCAAGAAAATTGCAGTGGATTGGTTACACCAGAGAGTTGAAATGCGTTACAGAACTCCGAACACAATAGCACGTAGACGTTGTTGACTCCCTATGCCCCCGAGGGGTGACAGGACATAACATAATAACAACACCACCCGCATGCTTCGCTCTTGGTCATCTTTGTATAACATTTTCTTGTTTAGTCTTGTGACAAGCAATTAATCTTAATATGTGCCCAAAATATTGCATTATATTCTACAAGGAAACGCCGTTTTCCAGCAGTTTTCCAGGATATACTCGTAGACCAACAAAGCCAACCAGCTATTATAAAATAAATACATCTACAGCGAAGTTAATCGACCACTAGTCTGGAGTAAACATTAACAGGTAGATGCTGCGTATTTATGTACTCAATTAATCACGATTGTATTCTCTGTTGTTTATAAACAACGTCGTTAAAAAAGCTTCTACGTCTTTAAAATTAAAGATCACAATATGTTCCCGTGCTTTTGTAGTAGCTTACAACTTTATGGTCCGAATGTTAAAACAATAACAAATAAAAACATTGCTTACCAATCTTTATTCGCAAAAAGAACAAAGAATGGTTAATCAACAAAACGTAGCTCGGTATATCAGACAAGGCATTCAATTGCCTAATTGATTTCTTGTTATTGTTATCATTTCTGGGTAATACCGATAACGAGTAACAAGTAAACTTTTTGTTTCGGCCGGAAATTGAAATTTCGAATTTTCTTCGAATAACCGCCAGAGTGACTGTCAAAATGATGATTGCTTCATGCATTTTCTGATGTCTGGACTTGAAATTTATTGGCCTAGTCACTTTGTTATTCTGGTGTCAATAAACTCTTTAACTAAACATAACGAGTATTTTGCAATAACAAGTCGAATTTCCAAATTATTGGGAAAGCCGTTTATAATCAATTGTGTTCTCAAAGTCACGTGAAAACTCTTCTAGTTTAATCACGGGATTGTCTAATAAGTTTATCTGTTATTCGATGCACTGTAAAGTTAGCTTATGTTATGACAATTGATTCGTTATTCAATCGGATTGTATCGTCAAAGATTAGACAGGTTTGAGGCTACGGTAGAATGAGAGGGTTTTTGTCGAGACAGAAGCTCAGCATCGAGCGTATTTGTTTAGCCCAATCTTCTTCTTTGTGTCCAGGCTTATTAAGATTTGATTTCGTATTTCATCGTTTGACCATGCGATCGCAGTGCGAGTCGCTTACCCAGCCCTCATGTCCTTTTTGAAATCTCTGTGCTTTGACAAAGGCAGATAGACGCACAGAGTTGTACCAAATATCGAGAAATTAAACAAGGAATGCTGAACCCAAGCCTAGTTTCAGTGTCAGCGCTAAGAGGACGAAAGACATATATAAGGCAAAGATCTGGGGGAGGTCATAATCCTGGAAGATATAACCAGGCTGTGGCACTGTGACTGCCATTATAAAGGAACGGCGCTGACAAATTCGGATCAAAATTTAGATGTGTAAGAGCCGAACAAAAGGCTCCAAAACTTCTACTTCGTATATTTTAGTTTAGATTAGGCGGCTTGTGTTCTTTCATAAATTAAACAGTTTTATCAGAAAGTTTTATTTCGAAATAAAACGTAGTTCATAAGTTGTTAATCAATAAAATCCCCAGTCATGCCTAAACATGAAAAGCTAATCTTTATGGTATTATAGTATCTAATATCGTCTAGGAGTTGCATTGCTTATTATTTTAAGACAAAGGAACTTGCCATTTATACCTCTATTACTTCGACTGATATGAGAGTAACTATTTTTTGTTCTTTATTGGAATAGGCAGGGCTACCGCCCTGCTACGTATTAGAAACAAAATATCTGCTGCTCTACTACATATCGTAAATCGACCATAACAGTCCTGCTTTACGGCGCTGAAATATGGGCTTTATTGAAAGCGGATGGAGATATCCTCGATCACTTCGAGAGAAGAATTCTTCGTGAGATATTCTGTCCGTTTACGCTGCGGGTTTTGGAGGAGAACATGCAATGATGAACTATACGAGATGTACTGTACAGGGACATCAACTTAGTGAAAAAACTGCGTATGGGACGTTGGAGATGGCTAGAGGACATGTAAAGCGAATGGACACTTACGCTCCAGCCCAGAGTCTTCGAATATAACCCGGAGGGACAACGCAGTAGAGGTCCTCTACACCGTAGGTGGCGCACACAAGTTCAAAGGGGCCCCAACCAACTTGGAGAGCGCAACTGGAGGCAATTAGCTAAGACCGAGTTAATTGGAGAGGCTTGTTGGTTGAGGCCCAGGTTCACTCCGAATTATAGCCACCTAAGTAAGTAAAACCACCAGTTCGATGCACTTTTCTGCTGAAAATCTGGTCCCCAAAACCCTTGTAAGAGAAAACCTAAATCTATGAGATTTAGAATCGTGACCATCTAGTGGTGATTATGCCATTTATTGCCCAAGGCAACCAACCCAAATGTAAGAATTACTTCTTTATTAAGGCTTTTGCCTGTTCTCTCATGTTAGTCGATTTTATTCTTTTCATAGAAATCTTACTCACCAACGAGACACTCAGTTTAACAATAAAAGTACCATTCTACGTCATGTGTGTCAATCAGATTCGTCGACTTGCTTTTATCTCCAAAACAACCTACACCACTTTTTTTTATACAATCAACCTTCCATATTTGGTACTATGATTTTGATGCAATATAAATTATTACCTATTTTTAAGATTTTAGAAATAAATTGGCGCGCCTCACATCAAAGCAAGCCCATGTCAATCGCTGAATCTAGGCGGTAACTTCATATGGCTAATTAAATAAATCTGTAGGAGGGAAAAGATTCATTGGGAAAAATTAATCTTATTGTGGCTTTGAAGTTGTTTTTGCGTATCTAATACATATTTCTTGAAAATGACTAATATTACCTAAATTGCTTATTGTCTCTACTTTTTCACATAGCGATGGAATAAAGCTACAATATTGAAATATTTCAAGCGATAGAGATTTATATACATACATAATGTATGTATGTACATATTGTAACAGAAATTGCCGATCACGCCGAACACTTCCCAAGGTTGCGACAGATGATGGAGCTAAAAAAAAATAACAGAATTTCCTTGGTTCCTGAGAGGGGTTTTGAACTTCTTTTGTTTCAGTCAAACTGTTTTTAACTAAATTAACTTTTAACAAAAGAAAAATTAATCTAGTACAATTTTATTTTCCGGCTTGCTCGTTTGGCATTCGTAGTCGCTCGCTTGCCTCCGGTGGCTGCGTGGGTTACTAGATCAGAGCAACTATCTACCAGGGTTTGATGGCGATGGTCTAGCTTGTCAGACTGCCTTACGAGTAGTGCTGGCAAGCCAGAATCGTTGATGGTCCCGCTCGTTATTGCGATCTAACTTTATATTCGGCGTCCGTACTCGTTTGGGAATGGCTACTTTCCTCTTTCGTATGTTTCTCTAGATTCGCTACTGCCAGTGAGCAGGCTCTGTGGGACTCTTCCTGATCACCCGTGTTGCAGCCAATTTTTTCCAATTTTCCACTAGCACCACTATCACTCGGAGCGACGAGTTTGCAAGTACTGCTGTGGTAAACTCAAATTGGGTTAATTTCTCCTTCAGTCCATCCAGCTTTCTTTCAAAATCATTCTGCGACTCCATCATCTTCACTATCGTCGTTTCCATGAGCTGGGTTTGCTTCCGGGTGGGTTCATCAAGTATTCTTACTTCATCGGCGTTCGTTGTAATTTACGTGGTGGGAATTATGCTTAATTCTGTCCCGACAACCCCGCACTTGACACCAATGTAACCTTATTGCCGGTCACGCCGAATACTTCTCAAGATTACGACGCATGGTGAGGATAAAAAACAGAATTTCTCTGTTTCCCGAGAGGGTTTTGAAATTCTTTTATTTCAATAAAGCTAAATTAAGTTATCTATAATCAATTTTATTTTTCGGTTTGAAATCTGCGCGTGTCTAATACATATCTGTGGTCTAACAAAACAGATTTCATTCCTTGGCTTCTGCCAACCTCCTTTTTATTTGACTCTGGCTTTCCAGGCAAATTCCTAAATTTCCAATTCGCCAGTGGAACTCCATTTGCCAAAAATGTGTCAAGTTTTGGCACCTTCGGGTTGACAGCTTCGAGAATCGAGATATCTCTCAGGGTTTCTTAGTATTTTTGTTCTTTGGCTAAAGTGTTTTCTTTCTTCGCTCGTGTAACAATAATCTAAAAAAAAAATACAAATATTTGGCGCAACAGCTCTTTAAAGTGCCAGGGCCTACCTTCTCGTAACCACTCGTGTTGTGTGCGTTATATTTTTCACACGAATGGAAGGGACCTACAGTTTAGTGCCGAATCCGAACGGCGATTTGAGAAGCTTTTTCGTGACAACAATACTCTCGGATGTTTGTCAGACGCTCGCGAGAGGTGGGACCGTGAAAAAACTTTTTGGTGTTTTCTGGGATTCGAACTTGGAACCTCATGCGTAGTGATCCGACACACTAACCACTTACGCCACGGCGCCCACTAACAATAATCTCATCCCCTACTTTCTGCACAAAAATTCGCTGCGTGTCACATTTCAACGAGTTGGGTAAAAATCTCAGGGAGAAACAGATTTACAAAAAAATGACGGGAATGGGTTGAGCAAAATAAAATGCCCTCTTTTTAAACATCAGAAATATATGTATGTGATATGAAAATAATTAGTGAGTATTTGCAGGAATGAATCAGTTAAATATGAAGATTTAAAAGTTTTGTATATGGTGGAATGTATTAGGAGAACATTCTATGAACAATTCTTTGTGGCCTTTCTGGATTGTTTCCAATTTGCTGCCAACTATTTCATAAATCCGCCCATAAAAATTTCTTGGGCTAAAATTCGCAGCATGGGGAAACTTTGTACGCTCTCGTGAGCTCACCTACGAAAAACTACGGAAATTTAGCGTACGAGAACATTTTTCGTCAAATTTTATAGAAATTTGCAGTTTTGGACAGTATGGGAACAGACCTAATCTTATATATTAATACGTGAACACGAAACTTATCGTAAGATTTTTTATTATTTATTATAAAAAGAGGGAGATGAAATTTATATCATTCGAAAGGTACTGTGCCATAGATATGCAGAAAAAAAAAATCATGTGCGTATGTAACCGTTAAGTTAGATAAATTCCCCTCGGTTGAATTTCGATCACACGCGATACTATGCAGTATGCAAATTAAATTTTTATAAATTGAAAATGATTAAAAAAAAAATATTTTTTTGGAGGAAGAACCTCTTTATTCAATCAAATGCACTTAAAGAGTAAACTGAACATAAATCAAAAATAAACTTAACACCTATCTTAAACTATGCGGCGGGAAATGTGAATGTTGGAAAATGGCTGATAAAGAAAAATGCGGGAAATATGATGCTCGTAAATGTTGGCTCCAAACGTTGAGTCAGCAACATGAATCTCAATGTGGGAATGTGCTGAGATGGGATAATGTAGGATGGGAAACATGAACCAGGAGCGTGATTCTAAGGTGGATGGGAAAAGATAAAAAAATAGAATAAGAACATGAATGCGGAGCGTTCTTATGATGTGGAGTAAGATGGGGTGTTAACTTACATATAATACATACATATGGTATGTACACATATCCGTATTAGGATAGGTTAGGGTGAAGTGGCTGCCAGCTGAGAATTGCCACGGATGAATTCAAAAACGTCAAAAAACTGTGCAGTGTTGCGGCAACAGAACAGCGTTTCTGTTGCTGTTGCCTTGCTACTGCTCTGTTGCCCTGCGCAATTTATTTTGACATTTATGAACGATTGTGTTGTAATGGTACGTACAATAGGAAAAATGGAGAACGTAGTAAAAATATTTACATATATTATATAAATAGAACATTAAAATTGTAAAACGTTTACCTTTCATCCATTTCTCACTTGAAAAAGACAAACAAGAGGTCAAAACAAAAGAAAGCAACAGCAAAACAACTGTTGCGCAGGTTGCTCTTCTTTGACGTTTGGTTGCGCAGATGTTGCAAAAAAAAAAAACTCTTGATTTGAGCAACACTGCCAAAATGTTGCTTTTTTGAACTAGTTGCTTTAATGTTGCTGCAGCGATGACACCTATTATAGCGCCGATATGTAATCCATATTAATGAATTACCATTTTCAATTAGAATGGATGCAGTGTACGTGTAATGCGGATACAGTGCGGTTGCGGTGCCTATGTATTGTTGCAGTGCGGGTGCAGTGGGAGTTTAATGCGAGTGCAGTGCCGGTGTAGTGCGGTTGCATTGCTTAAGCAGTACTGTTGCAGTGCAGATGCAGTGTTGCTGCAGTGCGGGTGCAATGCGGGTACAATCAGGGTTATCGTGAATAAATTTTCCTTCGGAATTTTTCCCCCAAACAAAAGTTGGGTATCTTCAAAATAGAGGAAATAATTCCGCGCAAAAGAAATATGTTAGGTATCATGAAGAATTCAACACAATCGCGATATTTAATTTGTTTTTGATGAATTTTTTCTCTATTTTTGAAGACACCTAATTTTTGTTCGGCGGAAAAATTTCGAGGGAAAATTTATTCACGATAACCCTGAATATGGACGCAGTGCGGGTGCAATGCTGGTGCAGTGTGGCTGCGAAGTGCGAATGCAATGCGGGTTCTGTGCGGATGCAGTGCGGACATAGTGGGGGTACAGTCGGAACATAGTAAATTTTACATAGATCTCAATTTAAATTCGTAAATTCTGACCGCTACTCTCTACTAAAATAGTTTGGACTGCTGTATTTGGATGACGACGATTGTGTCGGCTTTTACGCGTAAATAGGCGGGACCCCCAAAGCGTTTCTTTTTTTTTTTACCGCCTTACTTACTAATATTTCTCTCCCCAATGTCGTCCAACAGTTAGAATACTTTCTTGTCATCCTCAATATATTCTTGTATTTATGTAGTACTGACCGATCTGATCCGAAAAGTTCTCTAGTTATCATAAATGGCGGAATAGAAAATGACAGATAAAACTGGGGTCGAATCGCATCCTCCGTGAACAGATAACTCGTCACGTAATTTGTATGTATGTTGTTGCTAGATCTACCAACAGAGCAATACAAATTACCAGTCATCCGTTGACGGAGGACGCAATTCGACCCCTGGTTTCGAATCGCCATATACGCGAACGGATGACCCGTCACTTAATTTGTATTACATACATATGTTCTTGCTAGATCTACCGACACATTGCAAATTACGTGACCCAGTCATCTGTTCACGGATACGGCGATTCGGCCCCAGACTCTTCGTTCAGCAAGTGGATCAAGTTCGATTCGTTGCAGCTTTTCGAAATTTGTAGTTTTATAAACAACAATTCGTGTTGCCAATTTTAAACGACTCGTCATTTGTAATTCTATTGCTTAAAATGGGAACGCCATGCTTGATCCCTGTAGAAAATCTCGGGTGCAAAAAATCTCGCATGGAAAAATCAGAAAATTTTAAGAATCCGGCAGAAGAAAATCTTATCACAGAATCTCGCAGACTGAACCTCGAAAAATCTCGCGGCGGGATTGGTAACCCGGTGCGTAGCAGCGCCCTGAGAACCTGCATGTGAGGCCGAAGGCCTTCCGATGTATCAGTCGAAGAATGTCCCATAGTGTGAAATCCTTATGACACGCGAAGTGGGCCACCTAAGCAATTACTGTTTAATTCGTCTCGAATTACCATATACCGCGAGATTCTGCGCTACGTTATTTTGTGACGCGGAATTCTGTGCGGGAGATTTGGTGGCAAACCGCTTAAAGTTGAGAGAAATCTCTGTAGAAGAGACAAATAAAACAACAATAGTCGAAAAGCGATAAGCGGGGTAGGAATGGGTGTGCTGTTTGTCACTCACCCCAATTCTTCAACTCGTCGGAGTCGTATGCATCGCAACGCATACGAGTGTCGTATTTTTCCGCTATTACGGAGAATTCAACTGGTCGTTTGATGGTCGTATTTGTGCGGTATTTTACTCGCACTCAAAATTGGCTACGACTCGGGTTCAACGTGAAGCAAAATAGAAAAAAAAATGTAAGTAGATGTATTTTTACTCAAAATATCTGAATTTGTTGTTTTGTGTGCCTTTATTGTAGGAAAGTCAAGAATCGTAGCCAATTTGTAAGGGTGGTTTCTACTATGCCAACAACACGGGGTGTTCCCAAGCGGTCCCACATCTAAGTACTAACCGCACCCGTCGCTGCTTGATATCGGTGATCGGAGGAAAACTAATGCTCAGCATGTTATGGTCGTTGGCGTAATTATTATATACAAAAAAATTCTCCGAATTTCTGCCAAATTCTCAACCGGCACCAATTCGTCCTCTTCTTAATCGAAAAAGAGGCTATCAAATTGATATTTTTGATTTGTTTTGTTCACCAAAAACTTTATTTTGCTTTAAAATACACCGCCAAACTTAGTTTACATTTTCGTTTCATTTGCTTTAATGGTTTGACATTTGCATAACTGCGATGACACGCGTTGGTTTTTTTGAGTTGTCGTATGCATCGCATACGAATCGAGGAATAGGAATTTCATTTTAATACGACTTTAAATACGAAAGAAAATACGACTGGGGATTCGAGTTAAAGAATTGGGTGACTGTTTCCGAGGCAGCGGAAACGAGATCTGTGACAGGCAGTTTCATATTCCTGAAGGCTTATACATATATTAGCAGTCTCATTGGGGCTTATAATTTCCGTATTCTTACCGAATAAGCCAACAAATTCAAATCGACATTGTCACCTCACTGCACTTGACCTAAGCGATCTTAATCGCCGGCAGAGACCGGCCATACCGCTGACGATCAAACGATTTTGAAAAAGAACGAGACATCTTTTCACCTGCAAATTCCTAGTAAAAAAAAAAAAAATTGTCTTCAAAAAGAAAAATAAAACATCAATCGTTATGGTACATCTAATTTTATTTTTTCGTTTGTTCTTCCTTATGGTTATTGTAAGTTTTAATATTATCATTGATTTTAATTTTTATGAAAAATATACACGCATTACATCTGTAAATGGTTTTCTACACATTGGACATTTGGTAACTGATGACGCACACTTGGCACATGCCACTACATGGCCGCATGGCAGAAACGCCGTATTATATTCAGCGGCATAACAGATTTTACATAACTTCTCCTCTGGAATGATTCGCTTTTCTGTTGATGAGCTACTACTATCACTTCGTTGTAGCAAATCCTTTCCTACTGCCGTTGTCGCTGTCGATCCTACGGTGGTCGGTGCTTTCGCACTATTTTGTAGCTGCCCTTCGGTTTGTGTTCCACATTCGAAAAGTTCTACATCACTAGTAGCAGCACATAGAGCCTCTTGACTTTTCTCAGCTGCCAGCTTATGCTTTGCCATCACTGCATCAATGTATGCCTGACCCTTCATCAGCTTCAGATAGCGGCACTTGCTCAACCACTGAGCATGTTGTTCCCAGGGTTCATCGTTCTCATCCCAGTCTTTCAGCCCACCACCACAACTGAAGCAATTTACACGATCACCAACGCCCGTGTAGAAAAACCCAGCCTCAGCAAGTTGCTTCGGTTTTTGCTTCATGGTACGTGGCCACTCGGCAAACGATCGACAACGGGCCGCCTCAATTGCATACTCGGGGTATTCCATTTGATAGACATGCGCCGAGCTAGATGCTGATGGTGAACCCACTCCAGATGATATTGAACCTTCAGCATAGGCTCGGGAACGCAGTTCAATCGCCTCGTTCGAACCGCAAACATCATAGCTGGCAGGCGGCAGAATACGATGCAGAGCATCTGCATTGATTGGAATGTTATTTGTGGTTCGTCGTCGCATCAGTGGACAATTGGGCGACCATTTTATATGTTCACTCACTGGATGGTCGGTTTCCTCCCATCGACCGATCTCGACTTCACAGAAATAGCATTTCACTTTGTCGCTTTCGCGGGTATAGAACATGCCAGTTTGGGCCAACTCATGCTTATCAATGTAGTCCAGAGGCCAATGCTCAAAGGTCTTCTGACGTTCCAACTCCGACCGATAGATATCGCTCATGACAATTTTTGAAACGAATGCGTGCAGATCGTTGGTCTTATTGTCGGGCTCATCGAATGATGAATGCGCTGGCCAGAGCGAAGCAATATCCTTTTCCTTAACTGGAGACCTATAATTGGCCAGCAGTGGATTTTGATTTTGTATAATTCTTAACGACATTTTTAGTTTTTGTTTGTTGGGTTTCTTTGTTTTCAATAAATAAACGCTTCTTATGGTGCTGAATGGAGGTGGTGACTTCTTGTGGGTTTGTACAATAAATATTCTGAAAAGAGACAAAAGATAAAACATTTAAGATTAGATTAAGATTATATTTAAATTATTTGTTCTTATTATCTTATTTATCAAAACAGAGAGGTTTTAACGCGCTCCGATCAATTGCAAAAGCTTGAAAGAACACTACTGCGAAGTCATAACACTGGCAGTAGCTTGGTCATATGGCTGGAAATGATGTTGGATGATTGAAATGCATATGACATCGATAGTCGAGAAAAAAAAATATACTGTGAATCAGCAGACAAAAAAAAAAATAAATAAATTCTCCAGTTATCTAGACGCCAACCCCCCGAGATTTTCTGAAACATAAACAACTTAGTTTCAAACCACTAGACCAAATCTTTCTCTCTCTCTATCTATCCTTTCCAATGCCCGCACTATGTAAAACAAACATTTAAAGAGTATTCATAGCACATTCACCCCAATTCTTCAACTCGTATACGACAGTCGAACACGACCATGGTCGCATTTACTTATTACAAAGTGCGTACATTACTAACACACTCGTACGAAATTTTTGACAGGAGTTGTATGCATCGCAACGCATACGAATGTCTTATTTTTCCGCTATTACGGAGAATTCAACTGGTCGTTTGATGGTTGTATTTGTGTGGTATTTTACTCGCACTCAAAATTGGCTACGACTCGGGTTCAACGTGAAGCAAAATAGAAAAAAGCATACGAATCGAGGAATAGGAATTTCATTTTTATACGACTTTAAATACGACTGGGCATTCGACTTGAACAATTGGGGTGATTGGGTGCGCTTAACAATATATATAAAACAAAAAAAAGAAGTTGCATCTTAGCCATTATATGGTCTTTGATATACCATGGTATGTATGTTAGTCATACGGTTGGTGTTTCGTATCCGTCTTACCTTCCGAAGATTTGGTCATCTTATTAAGCACCTCGATTCCCGTTGTCGTTATCGTCGTTTTCAACAAATCGAGCTGCCAGTTTATGGAAAAGATTATTCCCTTCTTTCTGAGTAGTTTTATATCTCTGATAGCGACAACCGGAATAGGGGTGCTGATCAGAATACTTATTATATAAAAATTAGTAAGAGCAACTAGCCCAATACAAGACTTCTGCAAGCTATTCGAAAATGTACTGAAACAACTAAAACTGAAGCAGCCAGAAAAACCAGTACCACAAGCTTGCGCGGCATAACAAAGGTAAGACCAAGATAAGACAACACCAGGACCATTGTCATCAGATGTTATCGAAAGATAACATTTTCAATTTGACGATAAGTACTAAATTCGATATTCTATATCTCAGAACAAATGTTAGTCAATTCGCTTTACTTAGTCAGGGAGCTTCATGCGAATTAGGTTTGTTATACGAGGAAACTTTTGCAAAAAAAAAAAACTCTAGAATTTTGTTTCCTAAATCACTCAAGTTGTTATTTAAATTAAAAGAGCGCAAATCCTTTTGGTATTGTAAAAACGTCAATTTATTTACGAACCAATTAATATCCTTGAAAACATGTATCCTTTTTTGTTGTCACTTCTGTCTCAAATATTAGTACCGAACTTCGCGCAAATTAAGATTGTATACAAATCGTCAGTCTTATTTTATTTACGTACACTTGAACAATATTACTAGAATTTGTAAGAAATTTCCGATTGAGTTCTTACCAGTCCGCAACTGTACTGACAGAAAATTGAGTATGGTGCTGAATTAACTCTTGCTACACCCATTTATATAGAGACTCAGTTTCCTATCAGCATGATAAGAACAATGACTCATTTGACCTTGTTGTGAATAAATGCAAATATTATTTAGAAGTACTAACTCGTACTAAGATTGATTATCATAATTGTTCCTATTCAGACCTATTGGCAACACAAAAATTACCGTAATGATGGATGATGGCTTTTATTTTGCAGATAAAAAAAAAAAAAAAAAAACTAATTCATTAGTAAATAACATACCGGCTGTGTTTTTCGAACACGAAAATACTATAGACGCACTTATATACTTACTGCCGCCTTATTTAAATTCCCACCCATATTTGCGGAATAAATAATTCCGGCGAACCCCACAGGCGGATCAGTAGAAATGCGGTGAAGTGGGAGGGTTGTGATCTCTTGTTTTCGGATCATAACCTCGCTGATAAAAAGGAAGAAGATAATTCTTAAGAACTATCAAAACTGAGACCTAAGTTCACACATGCATCCCTAAATAAAGATTTACAATTAACTTTAAGTTTTGCACCAACTCAAAATATTGGCGCCCAACACGGGAACACAGAGGATTTATCATTTCAAAACTTAATATGGAAGGAAATGTATTAAAAAAAAAAATCAGTCTAGAGGTACTATCTTTCCCTCCCAAAGGGTGCGCCCTTAATACGACGAAGAAAGCTTGTTCAAGCTAAACAGTTGGACACAATGAAACTCGACAAAGTTTTTCATTTTTAAATCAACGATCCACAAGGAGAAAATAACTTCAACAAGTTAACTAGAAAGCCTAATGGAATCCTTCTTTGAAATCTTGCGGATTTCAAGTGAGATTACCTAACAAAACTAAAAATAATGCATTTTATTTGAAAATCTGAACAGCAATTCGAAATGCAGTTCGTGGAATAAATGCACATTTATTGCTGGAAATTTTAAATATACATACATATAAAACGCCCCCATTGGCATGAAATTTTGACTAGCGTCTGAATCTCCAGGGACTGTTGACTAGTCAAATACCCACCAAGAACTAAATTTAAAGACATGTGCCTCTAAAGTTGAACGCAACTAATACAGTACTTATTATCTAGAAAGGCTCATATTTCAATATAACTGAGGTTTGCTTTTTGATTAAACTTCTCTGATAACTTATGTTGACGCTGATAACTTATCATAAGTAACACAGTGCTCAAAGTTTCATTACTTATCTTTTCGCAGCGGTTTTTGTTGAAAACACTTACAAATTTCTTCAAACTCGAGTACAAATCTATAAATATATTTATATTTTTTTAACGCTTAACCTAGTTACTCTTATAAGAGCAGAATTTCGTCTGTAGTATTCAACTTCAACCAGTTTTCATATCTTCTCAGAGAAGCCTGACCATATCTTGCTTATCTTGTCTTTATTACTCTGTATTTAACATTTTGCTTATCTGACTCGCATTTCATTGTAATTTTAAATATCGTGTTCTCTAGAGTGTCCATTACTCTGTCGGCTTTTGAAAGATGTATACACGTGAATAGTTATATAATCTTAATCTGTATCGGTTGTCCTTAATAATAACAAAGATGTTCTCATTTTTCATTCTTGTCGCCATATTTCTAACAGTTAACGGTCAGAGTGACTTATTAGTACCAAACTACGACAATGTAGCATACCAATTGAAACACTATTCCATTAGACTCCCCCTGGTGCTCAGTTGTAACGTAACTCAAGCGGGTGACCACGAACTCAGTTGGGAAAAAAATGGAACGGAAGTATCACAAGTTAGCTCGCTTGAAGGCCGTTATAAAATAATAAAACCCGAAAGGAAGTTCATTATAGAAAAAACCGAAGCACAAGATGCTGGAATGTATAGTTGTCGAGTGAATAGTGTTAAGAAGGATATAAGAGTAGTGGCTAATGTCGTTGTACGTGTACCATCGAATACTGGTGTTGTGGAAGGTGAAAAGCTAACCATTCATTGTGTTGTCGTTGGAACTGAACCCAGAGTGCATTGGGAGACAGGAAATTTAACAATTTACAACTCGACTGGAAGACATATTTTGAAGGCTGATGAAAATAATAATAGAAATGCCATCTTAACTGTGGAGAATGTTGGCTTGGATGATAGGGGGGAGTACAAGTGTTTGGCACGTAATATTGTTACTGATTTGGAATTGTCTGAAGCCGCAAGCGATGTTACATATGTGCGAGTGAAGGGAAAGCTAGCTGCTATGTGGCCCTTCTTGGGTATTTGTGCTGAGGTTTTAATACTGTGTACAATTATTTTAATCTACGAGAGACGCCGCAGTAAGACTGAACTGGAAGAGACCGATACTGATGGTAATAATGAAAAGTAAATTTAAGGAATTATATAAAGATCTTTAGGAAATAAGCAAGAAACAAATTTATAAACAAAATAATTATAAAATTGTAAAAATATTTAAATAAATAAAACTATTTGTTGATAAAGGAAAAGTAGTTAATTATATGTGCATTCCACTACCGTTTAGAGGTAGGCAATTCTTACGGCAATTGAGAGCACTGTTGACCCGCTACACAACAAAAACTTATAGCGCCATCTAACCAACAAGTGATCAGCAATCAGGGTTCGTGCCGGCGATAAAGTCTCCAAGGTTTCCTGATCAAAATGGACAATAGCTCGAGAAGCATTTTTAAACGCAGTTACAAAGGTTTAAATAATTCCATAATACTGATTAAAAAAAAATAGCGATAAAGTCACCATTCAAGTGGGATTATTCAATTCGTTTTTTTATAATTTTGTTGTTAGGTTGTGCAATACGCTATAAGGTATCGCTTTTGAACTATGGCGATCGCACTTTAGAATTAAGCAATAGAACTCGAGTACTTTGCGTGATAAGCAAGAAAACGCAATTAGTTGCTATTGAGTGCAAAAGATAAACACTAAATTAGAACAAATAGTATATTGTATTAGATAAGTTCTTTGCCCTTTGCCTACAGCTATTATGCATATAAGAATGGTTATTCAACAGAACAACTATAACGCACTATAATTTTCGAAACTTGATGAGTATGTCCAGCTGCATAACCCCGTTAGCATGGAAAAAATGCATCTGAAATTCAAAAAATTCATCTGACATGGAGAATATTCATCTGACATACAGAACATTTGTCTGAAATGCAGAATATTCATCTGACATGGAGAATATTCATCTGACATGCAGAATATTCATCTGACATGCAGAATATTCATTTGACATGCAGAATGTTCATCTGACATGGAGAATATTCATCTGACATGGAGAATATTCATCTGACATGCAGAATATTCATCTGACATGCAGAATACTCATCTGACATGTAGAATATTCATCTGAAATGCAGAATATTCATCTGACATGCAGAATATTCATCTGACATGCATAATAATCATCTGACATCCAGAATATTCATCTGACATGCAGAATATTCAGCTGACATGCAGAATATTCATCTGACATGCAGAATATTCATCTGACATGCAGAATATTCATCTGATACGCAGAATAGGGAAATTATACATCGTTTCTGTTTTTATGATTTGCGAAATAAGGAAATGTTCATGATAGAAACAGGTAATATGAAGTTAATTTTTCGAGAATCTTATGCCGGCTTAAGACTTGTGGACGCTCTGTAAACATGGAGCGTGCCTTCAGAAACTGCCTAAGCACGCTATCGTCAGCCTCCCCAGTATGATAAGGCTTTAACGTCAATCTTTTGGAAATACCTTAAATGAGTCTGTCACAACTAAGCATATAACCTTGGCATTATCGTAAGTATTTCATAAAATTCCAAGGAACCATGACGTAGCTAAATGTGTATAATTTCATCAGCAAAGTAGAATTTCAAATGATGAACAATTTTTCATCAGAACTAGACCGGCTGCGGTATATTATTATCACCAAGAGCACTAAATCGATTTCCTTTACAACACACAGCTAACAATAGCTAATTTCCGGTGTCGACACCCCATATGTTTGCCTTATTGATAGTGTGGGTTCTTTTTCTGACGCAATTTAGTACATTAGCCAAGCCCTCAGACAGGCACAAAATAAACAAATGATTTTTGCCAAAATAAACCAGAGTTTACGCATAGACGTACAGACATACATGTATTCATCATACAAGAGTATGTATATCTGGCAATTCTTTCGATTTCTTGGAATTCGCATTCAAGCGTTCAATTGAATTGGACATTGTACCCAACCTATAGCTCTGTACATAGAATGCATTGCCTCCTGAAGAAGAAAAGACCTCACAAGGCACTAGCGTTTTATGTTGTATTATGCCTCCTCTACTCCTCATGCGGTACACTGGCTATTTGCCTTTGCAACATACAAAACTTCGTGAGTTGTGGTGGTCTTTGCCACCACTGCTGCTGCTCCTTCTCTTGGGGAGTTCGAGGAGTTGTTAATGTTTTCTTTTTTTTTCACGATTTTTCCAACCCAAAGCTGCATGACTGCATACCTTTTAGTCGGCAGAAAAAGCAAATCGTGTTCAAGCGCTGCACACACTAGATTGGTATCATTGATGAAGCCAGAGGGAAAGAAGCCAGGCGCAAGCGGACAATAATTGTGTGGAGGCACACCAAACAACCAAACAACCAACAACATGCAGCCAACAGCACCACACACAGCCCTTCGCGCAGCGCGGATTTATATCCACACACAGCGTGAGAGACTTGCCGAGGGGATTTTCCACCACCACCTCCTCCTCCTGGTGCATACTGTGAGAAAGTTAGAATGGAATGCAGTCAAACTACTGCCGCTATTGCTGCATGAGAAATAAAAGACACAAATCAAGCAGCTAAGCCACAGAGGACGACGGGATACAAAAAACCATCAATGGGTACAGAATTGGTTGAGAAAAAAACCGACATGGTACAGATTTCGGTCCAGAGTCCATCCACCATTCGTTAGACAGAGATACATACAAGCAATCAAAGGAACACACAAGAGAAGAAATAGAGAAGTAGAATGGAATGCAGTTCTTCCACTTTGTGTGGTGGGTTCAACTTCAAAAGAAGTACAAGAAGTACACTCTTGAGAATCGGTGGTACAAAAAAAAAAGGCAACAGCAGCGTGATTTTCAACTTTTTTTTTCTTCGTCTTCTTCTGCTGCCGCACAAGAGACGGGTTCTTGTGCATACATCGTGCTTACTGTGAGAATGGAATGCGGGCGCGATTGGAATCGAGATGCTATAAGTATGACCGCCGACCCAACAATGAAAGACGAGAGTACTGGTCTTCGATTCTAAGAAAAACCTATTATCTTCCCTCTGCGGCAACACCATTGCATTCCATTCTAGGTTCCTCCTCGGGCGGGGGGACGACAACGATGACGACGACGATGGCTTTGTATCGGCAAAGTTCAATCGATTGGGAAAAATTGGATTTTGTTTTCCGTTTTCCTCCTTCGTCGTGTTCTTAGGAATGTCTTTGAGAGGAGATTTTTTTTTTATCTAAAATAGGCATCTCTAATCCGGCGGCTGGACCATTAATGAGTATTGTGTAGGGACATAGTGGTGCGGGCGGCCCAGACAGAGGGGAATACTCTCATTCTCGGGGGTCTATGAATTATGTTAAGGTCGAATATCAGATGATTTTTTTCCTTTTTTTGTTCGTTTTTATTTCTAAATTTTCTTGAAGAGAGATTCTTATTAATTCTGGGAATTTTTATTTCGGGAATTCCATTTAGAATAGATGTGAGTGACCACCAGCGTGGTTGATGAAGAGAAATAGAAGTGTTTCCGATGGGAAGCGGTCGCAAGAAGTAGTAAAATGTATGGAAACTGAACAGCTTTGCACTTTACACTTCTGTGGCAAAAAGGAATAACAGCATAAGTACCTTTACACATTCCAGAAAACGTATTTAAAGATGTCTTTATCGTCTCATTTCCCTGCCCCTAATTCAGTAACCGCTTCAGATAATGAATTCCAGACATATCGAGGCAATATTTCAGCGTTATAGGTTCGCCTTTCGTGAGAATATTATATAAAAAATGTTAAAAACAAAAGATATTTCAATAACGGCATAAGTATACTTATGCTGTTATGCCTTGTTGCCACAGACTTAACACTCAACCTTGTGGCATGCAAAATCTTTGCACGGTTTGCAAAAGTATTGCAAAGTGCTAAGTGATAAGTTGCGAAGCACTTCTGGTCCCAGGTGCTTTACCGACAAACCTACAAGGAATGACTATAGTCTACTTCCATTGTCAAGTAGGTTCTATCAAATTTTGAGATCGATTACTTTTAGAGATTGGCGATACCGATAAGCATGTGTTTAAAGCCAGATGGTCGCGATTCAATGCTAAGTGGACTCATGCGTCAATTGGCACTATCAGTTAACAGATAAGTGACCATCTTTGTACTTAATTTGCAGTGGAAGATAGTTCATTGATCACGTTTGCACTGATAAATAAGTGTAAATCCATATTGATGTACAATAAAACCCCTCTTGAACCTACGCTGATGCGACTGGTTGACCATTCAACGGATAAGAATAACTGTCTGTTTAACAGTGGTGTCCGCTTATGAGAGGTTTGGGTTAAGTAAGGATGTTTTTACTGAAGTTAAATAATCGAAATAAAAGTACAGGCGACATTTTCTCTTCTTCCTTTTATCAGCGAGGTTATGATCCGAAAATAAGGGATCATAACCCTCCTACTTCACCGCATTTCTACTGATCCGCCTAAAAGTACAGGCGACATCAGAATGGTATAACCACCTAAAGTAGTTTACACCTGACCTGGTACTGCTAATAGGTAAAATAACTCTTTTCCCTTGGCTTCGTGAAAGCATTCGATAGTGTTTGGCTTTGGTAGAAGAGGCATTCTGTGCTGTACGACTGTACGTTGTTCTGTGCGGCTACTAGAAGTTGTTTGAAGTGGCGTCCCATAAGGTTGCATATTATCTCCACTTTCTTTTTGTGATGATTAGTTATGTATCGATGAAGTCATTTTACATTCTAACTTGACACCGAATTTTAGGTATATACATTCTCTGTAAGGAGATTCCAGAGAAATAGCAAGAGGTGTCTTCCTACACGTCTTCTATAGGATTAATATGACCGTTTGTAATCTCATTTCGCCCAAAGTGCTTTCGTAACAGTTTGGGTTCCATTCTTGACCCTTGACTGCCTACTAGAATAGTAAGCTTTATAATGCACTTAAGAGAAGGCAAATCGATTTGACGATTCCGACTTTCCGTCTGTACATATTGAAATTACTTAGCTTGGAACAAAAATAGGCCCGGTTCACTTAAAAATATATAAAGCGAACCTTATAGGTTGCCAGTGTGCATTTTCTGGTCTTGTTCATTGCTATCGAGAAGAGTAGTTGCTTTGCAGATTGACTAATGTTGTGGTTAAGTGTTGCCTAGTGTTGCCATCGCATATAAACGAACGAAACGGAAATTCCGATTCTCCTAGTGGACTCAACACGTTTCTGCAATCCGGAAGTTGTACCTGACTTCACTTTAAGGTTGTATTTTGGTATCTTATATACGTTTAGGAGAAACGATGTTATGACAAGTTAGATTAGGTAGATGGGTGTCTTGTGGCAAAAAGAGTCACTGCTCACTTGGACCAACAGTTCGGGTCCATTGTGCTCAATCATTTGACCCTGGAAACGCTGTAACGCTATAAGTTATCGAAATATCTTGCAAGAATATGTCTGAAATCATTTTCAAAGATGCCATTTTGTCAAAAAAAAATGCTGGAGAACTGAAAAATTTAATAAGGCGAATGACAATCAAACTCCTTTGGTCTCCAAATGTGAGCTTTTTAAAATTTCTTTTAGACTTATGTGAAATACTAAAAGAACATACCTAACAAGAGGCTTATGTATATCCTAGATATAAAGTTTGAAGCTGGTCACACAGTATTGTAGACGGGTTTAGAGTTTAGAAAAAATTGTGCAAGAGCAACATTTTCAACAGCAATAACCCGAGACATATTTACTTTACGAGCGAAGTCATAAATACACACTTCGGTCGCTCCGAAAAATACTCCCAAAAGTACCCGCACTAAAGAAACTCCTCGGGAACTCCGACAACTGCCACACAGCACGATACCACCTCCAGTGTTCTTTTCTTGCTTCTTCCTTCGTTTCTTTACTCCAGTGTGTGATGTGTTAATTGAAATTTATGTTATCCAATTTCCAACTTCCGTTGAACCTTAAACATGGCGCATTTTAATTTCTTTACCCCGGAATAAAATAGTCGTTTGTGTACACATAAAACCACAAATATTTTTTAATATTAAATAACAATGAATTGAAAACTGACAACGTCGCAAATCAGATGAATTTCTGCTGTGTTTTGTCATACAGTTGAGCGAAACTCTCTCGTAAAAATAGTATACAGAAAAAATTATATTGCCATCGTATCTCTGCATGTACATAAGTACATATATAACCGACACGGTGGGAATGGGCAAAGAAACCAGACAAATACCATTCAAGGCAGCAGAGGGTGAAGAGAAGAAACAGAGTCAAGTACTTTATCATGTTTGAGTTTGAGGGGGTTAAGAGAAAGCCAATTTTGGTATCAACTTTCCCACACGCACACTATCATCCAAATCAATCTCATTTTCCAATAAGTTTCCACCAAACTTGCAAAACTAAAAAAGAAAAATAATCAGCACACTACATGGCGAATATTGATTTTTCCTTTTGTGGGTTTCCCCTTACAAACGGCGAGCAAAAGGCAGCCATGTTTTTTACACTAAAAAAACCAACACACACACCGCATTTATACATATTTTTATCGCAATCGCACTTTCAATGGGGGTGGGGGGGAGGGAAATACAATTTTATTTTTTTCTTTATTTTCTTTTGTAGGACAATTTCTCTATCCTTTTGTGGGTTAAAAACTTATGAAAACTTAAATGTAAGCCTACCTTTAGAAATTGCAAATATATTTCGAGTCAATGATGATGCTGGATGTTAAAACGGAAGAGATTCATGTTGCGATTGCCAGTCATTTGAAGAGAAAAAAAAATGTTCTTCGAGATTCTTTCTAGTACTTAATCTACACAAAATACTTTATTCAATTCGATTATCGATAATCACACACGGTATACGGACTAAAGTAGATTATTTTTTTATATTTTTTGAGATAACTAATAAATATAATAAATATACAAAGAGAGTACGAAACACTATTATCTGAGAGTGCACGTTCAACTGAGAAATAATTTTCGTGAATTCGTCTGACGACGACGTCAAAACGATTTTCTGTCGACCTCAGTGTGAAGTTGTATTGAAGATTTTCCCTATGCTGCGGTTTGTTTGTGTAGATATGCTGGCTGGCATTTTCGCGGATGTGTTCGTGTGTGTATGCGCGATGGTTGAATGGAGTGAAATGGTAAGCGCGAGTGAGAGCGAGAGGTGGATAGAGTGGTTGGAATTTATTCAAGCTAGTGTGTTAGAATACTATCGTGACGATGGAACACGCATACGCGATACTACTGTTGTGCGCCGTTTGCCATGCTCACAACCGAATAAATGAAAACGACTGAAGTTGGTGAATTGCGCGCAGTGGCGTAGAGAAATATGGATTTCTAGCGGGGGCTTATTGAGCGGAGAAACGAAGTGAGGCTTTTTGAAATGTGCTGTGTCACGAGGTGTTGTTAACATTTAAATTAGAACTACTCGTATTGAATGATGTGCATTTAATTTGTTTTCGTCTGACGGTGCGGACTTTAAGTGGGAAGTGCCGGTGTTGGTGTGATAAATAGTGGGAAGCAACTTTACCCTCTAACCAGTAAGGCCGCCCTGAACCTGCCATCATTTAAAGGAGAAGTCCTCATATATCCTCCTTATTTCACTTTAACCGATCTGTCAACCCTTAGGAAATAATACATTTACATAACGTTAACTGTTTTTGCCTTAACGTTCATTGGATCGGCAGATAGGGTAAAGTTGGAAATGCACTGTACAACTACAGGCCAATAAGTCTCCTACCTAATATCGGGAATGTTTTTGAAGTGGTTATTAGTAAGTCTATTTTATTCGTGTGCGAAAGAAAGGATATTATACCGCAGAACCAATTTGGGTTCAAGAGAAACCATTCGGCGGTGCACGCTGTTACAAAATTGATTTCTGATGTTAGTTGGAATCTTAACGCCGAAAGATGTACAGCTGCCTGTCTGGTGGATATCGAAAAAGTCTTCGACACGGTTTGGATCGACGAGCTTTTACATAAACTTCTCCGATATGAATTTCCGTATCATCTTATAAAGATGATTGCATCAATGGTGTATGAGAAGAAATTCGTGGTAACAGATAGGCAATACCCGACGATTAAAGTCTTTAATGTCACCAATGGGCTCCCGCAAGGCACAGCCACAGCACCGCTTCTATTTAACATATGTGTTTCCGAAATGCTTAGAAGTGTAGAACCAATGAAAAATCGGTTTCTAACTTAATAAAAGAACTTTATTGACTTAACTTAAAACTATTCTAATTATGATGAAATTAAAGTGAATTAAATGTGTGGTGCGAGCGTGCGGTATGTCGTGGTACGTTGCCTTCATCTCTATCGTGTCTGGTTTTTATCTAACTGTTCAGATAACATTTGAACGACGACGTGGCTAGAAGCTGACAGATTAAGCTTGGCTATAAGTGATGCCACGTTAACGCTTTGTGACAGAGATGCCACAGAAGTTTGGATAATTCTCTAGCATTTGCTGACGACGTTATTCTGTATACAAAAATACAAGATATTCAAGATGAACTTCAAAATAATTCTGAAAAGCTCCAAACATACTGCTCCGAATGGAAACTTAAGATCAAGCACGCGAAATGTGAAACCATGTTGTTCCGCACCCCAGTAAGACGCTGTAATTCAGATTTGAGACGGAACTGGAAAAATGTACAAATCACGAATTCTAATGGTCTTCGCAGCGAACCAAAGACCACTCTAAACTTTCTAGGTGTCCATTTAGACAAATGTTTGTACTATAACGAACACATAGATAACACAGTTATAAAAGACGAGGGTGGCATTTATGTCTCTCAAACGCCTTTTTTACTCCAACTATCTGAGATCCGATGTGAAGGTCATATGTTACCAAGCCTTCGTTCGTCCAATCCTGACTTGTGCGAGTCCAGTATGGTGAAACATAAGTCCATCGTATATGGAAAAGCTCCAGTTATTCGAGAGAAAATGTATTCGAGCATGTATGCGGATGTACAGAAGCGCACATTCCGACCTTCAGCATAACGTCTCTAACAAAAGGCTATTGGATGCTTCCGGTGTATCCAGAATCGACAATTTCATTCTGGATCTTGTGAGAAATCATTTCGCACGGTTAGCAAAGATTACAGATAACGAACCTGTGTCGGGTCTATTTTACCCTTACCCTGGGTATTTAAAAAATGCTATGGAGAGTGGATACATACTACCTGAGGCATTCTTGCATCTAGATGCACACGGGTATTTATCGGACTCAACGAACATGCCAATTATCTATCATGCTGCTAGAAGGGCAACCGATAAACGTATTCTCCATAGGCCTATTGACTCGGGTGATCGAAATGCAGAACTAAGATACTGCGTAAGTATACCTGAAAGGGATATAACTAACACCGATCGGTTTAATTGGGAGAAATACTGGAGGCTGGGTTGAAGCTAATGTGTAGGTTAAGTAGGACTGAGTCCTGGTATGTGATTTTTGGTCCGCCGGTAAAAAGGAGAATGACATTTGTCATACGCTGAGCCTTTGTATAGATGGGCTGGAGATCACATTTTAGGACCCTGTTCTGTCGTAGGTTACGTTAGGTTTAACCTAGGATAAGTTAGTTTTATTTGTTTTACCTTGTAGTTTAGTTGAAGAAAAATAATAAATATTTCTGCAAGGTTTTTCCACAATTTTCCTTAAAACAAAAAAACTAAAATATGCATTAAAAAAAATAAAATAAAATAAAAGATAATGGAAATATACCAAGTAGATAAAAATCATAGTGTAAGTATTGAAAACTCTTCAGGTTAGATACTTTAAGCTATAATTATTGCTGTCATTTTTGAGTTTATTTAAACAATAATAAGACATGTAATAATGTTTAAGTGGATAAATAAACAAACAGAAAACAAAAGCTGTTGTACCAACGGTTCGACAGCTTTGGTGTTGTATACGATAATTGTATCGTGTGTATCCACACAATCGGCCGTTGTACTGATATCGTATGGTCACATGGTCTTGACTGAACAACCGCTGTCACAAACGCAGATTGCATGGAAATCATATGGTGTGTATGTGTAAAATGGCTGAATAAAATGTCTGGTTGTACGTAAAACGTACTCAGATTGTATAATGTGTGTACTGCATACAACAGTTGGGCTGATGTCGGTATAACACAAGTCGGTACGACGGTTGTATCGTGTATTTCCCACTTAAGGGCACTAGTGGTTGGCCACTCTCTAGCCGTCGGTCACTTTCACCCTTTTCTTCATGCAATATACCTAACTATAAGAACCGTTAGGAATTTTTCTAATGTGAAAATGCAGAAGATACAAGCAGGAACATGTCCTACACATCTATCCACAAATTTGATATTATTACGCAAGTACTTTAGTTGGTAGATTCACATCAGTCAGTGCGCATTTGCAGAAGTGTGTATATAAATATGTTATATAAATAAATAACATTTCTGAACGGCATTGTTTCGACGTTTTAGTTTGGACTGCGTGATTTTGACGATTTAATTTTCAACTACATAACGAGTTAAGCAATCGGCAAGCAAGCTACTGCCGTGTGAAAGTTCGTGGACGAGTGATAACATTTACTGTCGTTTCATCGTCTGAAGTTAGGCATGACTGTCAAGGTCTTGATAAATGCGACATAGGATAGTACGCCAGTTTAATATACTTCGATTCGTATAGCAGGTAAACGTATTCGGTCTGAATGAGGCCTTCAAATTAACAGACTGCGAAACGCAATTTCAAATCAAACCCAGTGGCTCAGTATTCCTATCATTTCAAGAATGACACCGAAGTCAAAGGCTTTTAAAGAAGGCTTTGAATGGTTTAAATTAATAAAGCCGAGCTGGTGATGTTCTAAGTTGAAATGAATTTAAAATAAGGGTCACATGGAGTAAATTGAATCACCGAAAAATCAAATAAACCCAATCTAATCTAAAAACTATATTTACATTTTGAACACGCCATCATATAAGAATCGAATTATACTAGGTTGAGATAAGTTGAATTTCATGGCACAAGTTCAAATACACATTGTGTTGCGGCTTTTCATATATGTATATACCACTAGCTTAAACCCCGCCCACTTCGTCAGGCCCACAAAAATGTCTAAGTTTTTTTTTCAATGTTTTTGTATTTTTTTTGCCTATCACCTTTGTACCGTAATTATCTACATTAAAAAAACAAAAACAAAATAAATTGGTTGAAAATTACGGCCGGTAGAGGGAAACATACGCATTTTGCCTCTTAGTTTTATACCTATTATATAGATTTTGACAGCACCTTACACAACTACAATCACATTCTTCTCAGCCATTCAATTTTTATAGAATAAGCACTCATGCCCTTATTTAAGAACCACCGCGGGACTTAGATTAAATATGGTGGTCTAAGACAGTTATCATTCAAACTGAGCTGAGTGGGTGTGTGCATATAAATGCGTAGCTGAGAGCCAAAAGGGCAAAGCCAACTGTTCCAATAGATTTCACCAGATGGGACGAGTTGGGATGAGAGTAGGACATGATGGGTGATGGTTCAAAAATCGATCTTGTTGTACACCTAACTAACCAACTAAAAATCATTAAATTATACTTTAGTGATAGAAGACATATATATGTATGTAAGTTGTTTTGTGCCAAAAATCTTAAACAACAAGGAAATGCCAAACAATCAAGAATTGCCTGTTTGGCGTTCACAAACGATCAAAATTGGGGAAAAATTGCAAAATATATGAAGCGGGAAACAATGATTTGTTCGCCAAGCAGAGAACGATGTCTGAGACGTGTATCCAAGTTTGGAAATATTTAAATGCTTTCATTAAATTCTACAAGTATGTTCATCGAACTGAATATTCAGAATCACAAGCCGGTATGTAACCAATGTCGTATATCTAACACCACATCATTGAGAAACAGGTCTTAACAGGAGATTCTTGAAGAATCAAAGCCATGAACATTATTAATAAGTTGTGAATATAAAGCTATGTATATTTCCATGCATACCCAACTTACTCGTACATAAGAATTTTACCAAAATCTAAATCTGCAATTTACAATTGAATTGGTGAGTGGAAGAACAGTACATGTACAAAATATCGCTTTTGAGGAAAACAGAAACAACTATTTCACAGAAAAACTATTTATTTTTCTACATAATAATGTATAAGGGATTTGAAGTATTCCTATTCCCCAATATGTTCATGAATGAATAGTTCAAAAAAATCTATACTGGAAAGAAATATTTAGCCATGAAGGTATTGTTCTTATACTGTTCTTCACTCAGTTAGAAAAAAATACACATTTCGGTGTTTTGTAGTATTTTTTTATAATGAATTACAATAAACATAAAACTTATCAAGAGTATATCAAATTTTAATGAATAATATTATTATTCTGGAGGATCATCAGTAGTTTTCCATGATATTATTTCGGAAAAAAACTCCAACGCCTCTCCAGATACATATTGTATTACTTTCTTAATGTCGGCAATCTTTTTTTTCTTTTATAGGGACTGGTTCTTTACACGATTTTGTAGTTGGCAATTGCAAATTAACATTTGGCTTCAATAATTTAAAAGTATGTGATATAAAGCCTCATATGAAATCTGTTGTTGTAACATAGCCAGGAGTTTCACTGCTATATTTAAAAAAGTTATAGTGTGATACTGCAAAATTTATTTTTTGTTCGTCAATTGATTTACTAGTCTTTTTGTAGAGACTAGGCCACCAGTTTTTGAAGTCTACAATATCCTTATAATTCATTGGTGTAACAGTGAACGGCTGTTTCTTCCTCGAATTAGCTATTATCTTGTGGTATTCTTCGGGAAGATAAATGCGATCGCAATTTTTCACAACTCTTTTAACTGTTCCGAAGTCCCTATCGCATGGCAAAAATGAATGTCCATGAACAGAGAAATAATGACATATCTTTTTAAAACGTTTGGTACCTGTAAGAGTTATCAAAAACCTCACCATTGTATTATTACGGTTTTGACCAGGGCACCCATCTGAGAATATGTGTAACTCGGTTATCTCTGGAGGTATTTTATTAAAAAAGTGCAAGAAAAAAGTACATACTTCGTCTGGGCCCTTGTGTGCTTGGCCCTCATGAAATGTGTAAAGATTGCCAGTATCGTCTTTTAAGTTGTGAATTTCAAAAGCATATAACCACAATTGGCGGTAATAAAATATTTCTTGAACTAGTATTTCTGGCAGAGGCAGATTTTGCATAAAATCAAAAGTTACACCATACACACCGTGTCCCTTAGAGCATATTTCTTTTATTTTTTGCATTTGCATATAGAACTTTCCGGCTTTCCGCTTATGAACCATTAGTTTAGTTTTAGTTTCTCTTTTCGCACTATCGCAAAGTTTTGGATCTCTTAATTTTGTACCTAACCGTTCACATTCATTGCATACATCTACTTGTGGCCTACCAAATCTTAACGAATAGTTTTCACTGGTATTTTAGGTAGTACTCGTATTTGACTTTGGTTTTGAGATAGGCCCACCGTTTCATAAAGAGTTCGTACATACTTTTAACATTGAGCCTAGCATCCAGATACTACACTTCTTTGGAGCTGCTGTAATGTGAAGTTTTTCTTGGGAAAGACTCTATGTGCTCTTTTATTTTGATAATACATTAAGCAGGTAAAACGTGGGAACGATTATTATGATTACCTCTTAAATCAACTGGCGTTTTTCCTGCCTTTAAAAGTACGTTTAACCGTTGTAGTCGGGAGCTGGAGACTCCATGCAAAGCAAGGAACGTTTTTTTACATACCGTTATTCTACTACCTCCTTTTGATTACATTTTCGTTCATTTTCCGACGCCTTATTATGGGCTTGGCTTCCATAAGTCCCATTAGATAAATCTCTGGTGTCTGGTAATAAGGGATTAAGTAAAAAAATGGCAAATGGGTTTAAGTCAGTTTGTTTTCTTTTCCAATTGGTATTACCAACTTAAGTCTAGCGCAACTGCTCCCTATATAATAATAATTAACTGATCCACAGGCAATAAGTGAGTAAATTGCTCATATAAAAAACACACTTAAAACCTCATTTTCTGGTGAGCACAATTTCTGACTTAATCCCTTTTTACCTAACGTCAAAGAAATATCCTGCTCATTTTTAGTTTTCATTTCAAGTAAATTCGATAGTATGGTTTTCTTCTCATCTTGTGTAAATTGCACATCCGTCCCTACACCTAACGGAGTTTTGAAAAATCCAAAATTATGTACATGTGTACATATGCCAAACATATTTTACTTAGTCAATTGGTTGAACTGTTTTTTTCCTAACACCGTGTCTCCACGAGACATAATAATTTCAGGCTTTTTATTCGTTGGGCAAATTTTGTCAAGACATCTCACTTGCAACCATATCGCGTAAGAGTAAGCAACAACCCATTCTTGCTTGACACCGAGTCTCCACGAGACATATTTATTTCAGACTTCATGTCAGGCACCAATCAGCCATGTTTTCTTCGTATTAAAGCTCAAATTGACAGTCCCTGTCAAATTTATTTCAGGGTTTATGTCTACGAAGAAGACAAGACAAAAAGTCAGACATAGATGTCAGGAAGCACGTTATGTCCGAAAAATGGTGGTCTCCACTAGAAATATTTACGGCAAGTCGCATTTCATGACACAAATTGTGTCTCGTGGAGACACGGTGTAACGATTTTTCCAGCTTTACGTATTGTTGACCATGAAGTCGAGCATTCTTTCGTTGGTTTCGTTTTCATTTTTCGGGTCGCCTTTTGCTTTTTTTTTACCGATTTAATATTATTCTCACTGTCACTACTACTACTGGTACTGCTCATTTTAAATTCAGTTAACTACGATAATTGATCATGAAACAAAGGATGACGTTTCCATGCAAGATCGCAGAGTTTGAGTGAAAGAATGGTATAAGCACCGCATTTGTACTGTTCTTCCATACAATCAGCGAATAGCGTAGTCTATTTTTGAATACATTCAGCTCTCTAATGTACTGTTATTTTGCTGATCGGTTGGTTTACATACATATGTAGAGCATTTTGGCTATTTTAGCCGAAAATGCAATTTTTGGCGCTTGTACTGTTCTTCAACTCACCGATTCAATTGAGAGTAGTGCTTCTTTTGGAGAAAGAAATGTATTTTAAATACGTTCTACCTACCGAAACAGGCCATACTAGGCCCCAGCACAAGATTTCTTACCGAATTATTATCGGCTAATATCAACTAATTGCTATTCTGTTTTAGGAAAAGATAAACAATTTTCGTAAGCGTGCCAAAAAGTAAAGTAACGTGAATCCCCATTTTGAAAAGATAATCCATTTATCGTGGTTAACCAAGATTGTTCGCTATCATCCTTGTATATAGTATAGTAATCACCAAAAGGCAAAGTAATTTCTGTCCTCCCCCGCATTAAGGGGACTACTAAAATTTGCCAATTGTTCGTTAATTTTAGAAACTTGATTTTGATATAAAGTAAATATTTGCTTTTCTTTTGTATTAGTCCAGGCAGGGACAAGGTGATAGAAAAGTAAGTCACCTAACTCTATTTCTTTACCTATCAATCTTGAATCCCTATATCCTATCCCTTTCTCCATCACTGGGTTCTTAACTTTTTAAAGGACTGTGTTCTAAGTGGTGAAGAAAGTCGGTAGGCTTACTTTCTTATTTTCCGAATTTAATGCTTAAATGCTACAGAATCTCCTAAAGGTCTTTACACTCAATAATTATTTTAAAATGTCTTAAGTAAATACCTGCTATAAAATTTGTTCCCACATGCAGATGGAGTTAGATTCTGGCACCCCTAGTGATGAAAAGTAAATGCGAATCTATTAATAAAATTCTCTTGGAATGTTTTTAGTTTTAAAAATACTTGATACTTTTTTACCACATTAAACAAAAATTCCAAGTTTCGGCGATAATGTACTTTATTTCAGATAATTAGTACTATACTTGGTGGACCTGAGAATACTCCTCAACATGTTTTTTTTAATAATACTTGCTTCTAAAATTTAGCTTATGCGGTTATGTGTTGTCAAGTGATGGATGTTTTTGACTAGAAATTAAGCGAAGGAAGCATTCAAGATACATGTTTTTTGTTCAGTTTCATAAAATGTCCAAATGTTTATGATGAGTTACGGAATAGAACTTTGCCATTACTATAAGAATAAACATAAGGCTATCGCGTATGAGGAAAGATATTCACATTTTACAGACTTCGAAAGTAATTTTAAAATTCTGATCTCGAGATGGTTTAGAGAGGTGATCAGAAATGACTAGAACTAACTCTATTCGACATCTCTATAAGTCTTTTTTCTTTTCTAGTTTGAACTCCTACAACGAGGAATATTACGCAAAGATCCGAGTGAAACTGCACTATTTACAATTTAAAGCCAATGTATGAAAGAAGCGTAACATTAAGTTTCTCTACCGTAATAAAAAAAAAAATAAGTGCTGCTGGAAATATTTTATACCAAAAATCAATCTCCTAAGACTAATACGTATGATTTCGTCCAGCATCTTTGGAATTCTTTTGGGCTTATTGGCATAGACCTAACTTTCAACGTAGCGCCAGAGAAAGAAGTCCAATTGTGTTAAATCACAAGATATCGGCAGAAATTTGACCTCGTTATTTCGCGAGATAGTGTGTCCTGGGAATTTCGTTCGCAATAGGGCCATTGTTTCACGTGATGTGTGACAAGAAGCGCTATCTCGTTGAAACCACATACTGTGCAAGGTAATGCTATCCAATTCACACCATAAAAAGTTTGTTAGCATGTCACCATAACATGCACCGTACATACATCGACTAAGATGGCTGTGTCATGTAAAGTGAATGGGGCGGAAAATCTTCGTATCCACCCCGGATGGACAGCACAGTAGAGGACTACCTCGCGTAGGTGGCGCAAACAAGTGGACAGGGACCTCAACCAACTTGGCGTGCGCAACTGGAGGTAGCTGCCTCCTAACCGGGCTGGCTGGAGAGGGTTGTTGGTGGAGGCCCTGGTCCACCTCGGACTTCAGCGCCACCTAATTAAGTGACGTTCAACGCAATAGCGTTACTGGCATAGTTTTCGCTCAAAAACCACACCAAACAGAGACTCGTTGTGGGTGCATAAGTTTTTTTCCGAAATGTGCTTCATCGCTGAATATAATTTTCGTGAAAAATCAGTATATATGGGGCTGTAAATTGTCTAAAGGCTTTAGTTCTACAGCACATAGAATAGGTTAACTTGCTTTGCACGACGACGATTTGAGGTTTTCGGGGCGTGGGCTACAATTTCTTCGAAAATAGCAATATTTTCGGTCGAATGACCTGGACAACGACGCATAAATGTTTTCATATTTTGCACCGACCCAGGTTCTTGAAATTCCTGCACCAAACGGCATATTGCTGTCTCAAATGGCCGGTTATTCCTTTTCCTATTTCGGCGAGATTATGATCGGAAAACAAGGGATAGTAACCCACCCACTTGATCGCCTATTTAAAAAAAACAAATATTTGGCGCAACAGCTCTTTAAAGTGCCAGGGCCTGATCGCCTATTTGACCTCAGAAAATATCGGCAGGCCTCCCGATTTTGTATCACTTGGTTGCTGAGGTCAATCAAATGCCGGTGTCGCTGCGTTTGTCCGATCCGGGCATTTATAGGCCTGACTTAAAATGGCCGGTTATATTGAACGGAAAAATCAAGCAATTTACTTCCTGCAGAATGGCAACTTTCATAAAACGCTTCGTTCACATTAGTGAGTTTGAATACAGTTAAAAGTTAGTGGGGTGGAATACACAAAAATAATAAAGGATAAGAGCTAAGCTCAGGTACAGATTAAACGAATTTCATTAAACTTCTAATCGAATTTAAAACAAACAAAAACCTGAAATAAACAAACGAATTGCGACGCATTGAATGAGTTTACCGACGTCGCACTATGATTTGTAAATACCAACCGGAGGTGTGCCAATCTAAAACCGATACAATGTAACATGTTGTTATGAAATCAATATTTACTTTGAATTAAATAAGATCCTCACTTTAGATAACAGTATTTGCTAATATGAAAAACATTCCTTATCTAGGCTAGGAATCTTTGGATTGTTATATACGACTTCTACTGTTCTTTAGAAGTATTTCTACTTGTACTTAAGAAAAAAAAATCACTCCTATGAGGGTGTAAACAACCTTATTCACTTCTTTATACGGTATCTGTAAGAGGTATCTGCTTTGGTAAAAAAAACTTCCACGTCCTATACGTGTTTATAGAACATAAGGAACACCATGAATGGAACCAAATAAGTAATACCTTATGAACTCCGGTTAGAGTGCGGATAATTGTCAATATTCCAGCGTGTCTTTGAAGAAAAATAGAAGAGACACATCGTCCAACTTGATGCTCATTACTGGTGGTCCATTAAAGTTTATTGGTTGATCCTCAGGACTACACCTCTTTCGGTTAACCGGAACTTTGCGGAACTCATCATCTTTTCATCTGCATATCTAGGCGCCCTTACACGCCGATAGCTGGTTTCCATCAAAATAATCCAGCTGATTCCTCAAAACTTCTAGTTCAATGAACTAAATTAGTCCTCCACAGGACGTTGAGTCTACCATTTCATGACTATAACTATATTGTCGACTTGTGGATGAAAAAAAATCAGAGCAGATGTTTAACACTTTGAGGAGAGAGGTTTTCTCTGTAAGATTGTAGCGAATGAAGGAAAACTCCATGAGCCCAAAAGGCCAATACATGTCGAGTACACTAGCTCGTAGTTCTTCGATCAAATGATGAAAAAGGCCCTGGGTAGGGTTGGTTCTTTGAAACGTAGTACAACAAGTTAATGACGCGAATATCAGAAGGATTGGTCTAGATTACTTACTTACTTATTTAGCTGAGTGACTTATGTTTGACGGCGATGAAAGACTGCGGCGGTCAAGCAGGTACTCATTAATGTGTCAGGGGTCCGGTAGGAAAATACATACAATACATTTTTGAAAAGAAACGTAACAATTCCAAGCTGTGGAAAGTTTGTGTAGAAATTGAGACGATTTGATAGAAATGCACAGCAGAAGAATTAGATTTGGCTCCCTTCAATCTTTTCATTGATTCCTATAAAAATACATATCTACTTGGATCTCGTTAGAATTTTTTTTGTAAATGCATTATCTAGACGTTATTCTGGCTCCATCCATTTACATTTTCTCTAAGACTAAATACTTCATTAAAAATCTAACGAGCCAGCGATGATTAAAACAAAACTGTAACTTTAAAATCAACACCACTTCCGACCTAAAAACCTATTCTAGCATTTGTAAGCCCCCGCAAAGTCCCCCTTTAAACAAAATCCTCCACCGCTACTGTCCCTAATCCCATCCCCTCCACGAATACACATAATTTTTCATTCAACTCGAGTGGAACGTAAAAATGGTTAAAATCATGAGAAAAAAAAACCACACAAGACTCCTCTCACCCACTACGTGCATCTTGCGTACGCATTCCTTATCGTTGCAGTATGATGAACGGAAAAAAAATTCATTTATACAACACGACTTTACGCCGAATACAAATACTACTACACTACTACACAATTTTTGTAGTATACTCACACTAACACCAGTGCAGTGGTGCGCCAATACCACCAGGCTCTCTAAATGGTTGCGCCACAAAAGGATCCTCTCGGGTGCACACACAGCAGCAGCAGCGGAGCGGATGTGCACCAGTGAGTGGCTTGATGTGTGTGGGGGGCTTAATCGACGTTCGCATCGTCGTTGTTGTTGGAGGCAGCATAAATTATATAGCCGTACGACGACAATTCGGTGGTGTGGTATGATGATGGCGCATGCCAAACGGAGCGTAGCCATTTATGTTGGACATGAGATAACATGGTGGTAGAGAGGTGAAGAACCGGGCGAGGGTTGGGGGTGAGGCGGAGGTAATCGAATAAGTTGGCTGACATCACAGAAGGACGAACGATGAGGACGACAAATATGTGTACTCTATGCAGGGATAGACAATTTAAATGTTTTCCGATGTCGCTGTATTGATTAGGAACACCGAAAGTCGAGTCTGTTGTTCGTTCTTTTTTTTTTTTTGTCCTTCTGTTATTGTTTTGGATTTTGGCTCTTTGTGCAGACAGCCGGCACCTGGAGCAGCTGTTTTCTTCATGGCGGGCATAGTGTGTCAGGGGAATGAAAAATGTGGAATATTTAGTGTAATTGCTGGTAAGGTCCTTATAAGGATTTACGGGAAGAGAAAGAAAGCAATCATCATTGGCACTGTTTCTGGTTTTGGTTAAAATGCAATAAAGAGTTTGTTGAACGGGTTAGACGAGGAAGACTGTCACTGAGGAGGTGGACACTGATGGATGTAATCTAGTATGGAACGAAGTTTAATTTGATTGGTAAATGGGCGGCTGAAATTTTAAAATATGGAACTCATTAAAGTCAATCCACGGCTAAGTAATCAAATGATGATACCACATCAACGAGGTTTCAGTTGGTATATCCGATGAGGATCTATAATTTGTATTGTTCTTACCAGAGACCAAAACAATTTCAGAAATGATAACTCTAATTTAGGAAACAGTATTCAAGTTGAATATAAGATCGTGTGTCAATTGGTCACTAAATTTTGACACAATCGTGATGAATAAATTTAACCGACTACAGAACCTACAGAAATTGTGGTTAAAGTCTGATATTTGTAGGTGGGGTTGAAAGATAAGTTAATGGATAATATTGCACAAAAGTTGTATGGAATAATCTTTCACCAAAGCTAGTTTACCATCAACATGCAAAGAAACGTCAAAATTTAGCCACTCGTCAGAAGACGCCTCAAAGTGACAGTCAAAATAAAATTGGGTAGCATTATTTTACGTGAAATCTGTCATATTCAAACATTCAAATCGGGTTCTTTATAGTGAAAATGTAAAAATAATTTAAAATAGTAATGAAATATTTGCAATTAGCAGAAAACTACTTTAAGGTCAACTTGGAAATTGACTTAGCGCAAGGTACTGACATACTAATAGTACCCTAATTTGTCATATACGTGTCCTACCATTAGTTTACAAGATTTTAACTATCTGTGGTGTTTAAGACAAATGTCGCAATATACTAACACGGTGAAGAATTGTACTTAGAGCAGAAAAGAAGAGTGTTCTGTGGAGCAACACTGTGAAAACTGCACTACGTTTTTTTCAATGTCGGAAATAAGAAGTGAACTAAAACTCAGCTTTCTAAGTTGCATGAAAGCTCCTGAAGGTGTGAGGGATGCACAGGCATTATAAATTGCAAATTCAAGCAACGAAAAATATGCTTTGAAGTAACCTGTGTTTCAAAAATCTTTACTTGGCTCTGATTTATTTTCTGGCTATTCATACTATAAAGTTGCAAGACTTCAAATTTCTAAAGTATTCAAGGGCCACCCAACCAGACGCGATTTAAAATGCAATACTTCTATGAAGCACCCTGTATGTTCGTAAATCGAAAATTTAAAATTCTGGTCTTTGAGGCTGACTTAAATAGGTATGCTATTCAGTGACTTATACTTCTCCTACACCTGACGTAAATCTTCTGAGATATCAGATGAAGACATGAGATTGCTATCATACTATCATGCACTAAACTAGGCTGCAAGGTCTATCTTGTAGCAAACTTTATTAAAAGTTTGCACTAAACTTTTTAAGGGATGGAACAAAAGCCTATTAAAATGAGCTCTCTCGCCTATTAATTTAATTTAGTTTCGTTTCATTAAATATGTTGTTTGCGTATGTGGAAACTGGGCTTTGTTCAGCAAACTTAAAAAAAAAGAAATCACTCACAATCAGAACTCGAAAAATGAATGACAGTCAGAGAATAAAGTCCATACTTTAGTCTCAATAATTTGTCAATTTTGACGTTTCGCAAGACTTGACATTTAAAGTACGGGAATGTACCTATTGCAGGTGATCTGACATTAATCGGACTCTGGTCCTCCACAATTGTAATACTTCATCTGTTTCTCAAATAAGCCTATTTCAATAAGTAGCTAAATAAAAAAATTGGATTTCATTGATAGTTTATAAGCTTAACATGACGATCCCCATTCCCCAATTGAAGCCGCCGCAACAAATTTACAAAGAAGAAAAATAAGACCCTAAGCAATGCTACAAAATCACAAAGACATATTTCTTTTTGTAGAATCATTAACTGCCCAATGCTTTTATCCTTTACGACAATTTAATAGCACAGCTTTTTCTTCCAACATCCAGCCATCTGAAATCAGCTTATTTATAACTTTCGTTTAAAACCCTTTTTTAATGGCACTTTGTGCGCAAGTGTAACAACACTGTGTGGGAATTTTATTGTTTACAATTTCTCAGTGCCTTTCCCCATGAAATTATGAATGAGTTATCTTAATACTTCCGTTTCTTGCCTCTTCTATTTTCCTCAATGGGAACCTAGAATTTTGAGCACAGCCGGAAATATCCATTACAGTGTCAATAAAAATGATGAAGATCTAAGGTAAATATTGACGTGAAACGATTTCCGTTAGTACACAAAGGTTTCTCATTTGGTATTTCTCAGTACCGATAAATGGAATTAAATGGAATTTAACTCGGTCACACGTTTCTTCTAAATATATGACATTTAGACACGTACGGACGAGTGTGAGTCTTTTTTTTTTTTTTTTTTAAGAAAACTGCAGTATCATTTTTTGAAGTGGTCTACAAATACTATATGCACATATGTATGTAGGCATCTATGTATTTCAAATGTGTTACCAATCTTATCACGGACCGCCAGAAAGGTGCGATTTTGACATTTAAGTTATCAAGAAATTGATGCGATAAAATGAAAACAATAAACAATTTAGGTGCTGCTGACGGCACTCCTAAATTTAGTTTTCTAGAACCTATCTTCAAATTAATTTCCCTTTCTTGTTATTTATAAATTGATAAGAAATGGCTGAAATAATGTTCATTTTTAAATTGATTAATGACTTCGATAATTGTCCATATCTTTGGAAATATTCGAAGAATTTTTGTGTTGTGAAATTTTTAAAAGTAATTTTCTGACTTAATGAAATAATAAGTGTAGAAATTCAAATAATTGACCAGCGCGTGCTAACGGTGATTATAATAGGAAGCGTTATACTTGTTACCAGTTAACGCCACGTTATAATGTGACTTTTTGAAATGTGTCAATTTGTTTCTTAATTGGTTGCGATTTTTTGCGTACCTTACTTAAGCACAATATGATGGATTGGTATACCAAAAGACTGCGTTAAATTAAAGTAGTGACTAGTCTAATCCGGTGGTCTTTCATAAAAAGTTTTTTCCATAAGTAGAGATGTAAAAAAGCGGAGTAAATTCGGAAAAAACAATTCCGGAATGAATATAGACTTTGGGCTTTTCAAAAATAATCCGTATTTTCATCTGGCAGTGTGTTTAAATAAAGCCTTTCGGGAAAGGCTACATAAAACAAAATCATTTGGTCAGACGAGTGTACGCCTAATGAATGGAATCTCACCATCGTTTGCCGGATCCACTAGAAAAGAAACCCCCTCAGCTGCGCCAATTATAGAGGCATCAGTCTCCTCAACATTGTACACAAGACCTTTTTCTGCGATATTGTATGAACGCGTGAAACCTTTTAACATCAGCCAGCTTGGCCCCTATCAGTGCGGTTTCAGACCAAGTCCACCATCGACCAAATTTTAATACTTCGGCAGATTCTGAAGAAAAAAAAAAGAAGTACAAATCAATACTCATCATCTCTTTGTCGATTTAAAGGCCGCCTATGACAGCATCTATAGAAGAAGCCATATAGAGCCATATATAGTTTTGACATCCCTGCTAAGTTTGTCCGTCTGTGCAGGATGCCGATGGAGAACACTCGCTGCTCCATCAAGGTCGGTAATGACCTCATCGAGACCTTAGATGCAAAAGAAGGTTTTAGAAAAGGTGACGCGCTGTCATGAGACTTCTTTTGCAATTGATCAGACTGACTCTGTATTTCATGAGAAATAAATAAATAAATGATTGCGGATATCAGGACTTGAACCATAAACCATAAGCCTGAGAATGAAATGACGTTACCACTATACCACCGCCACCCAAAGTTACTACTTCCAGTGAACGTAAATCATAAAGAAGTTGTACGTCCCCAATAACAAAATATGATATACTCGCTGGGTACATCTGCATCTTGCGATATTCGTAAATCTACATATTTATATATTGTTTTTTAATTATTCCATTTGTGCTAATAGTTTTTGGGAACAAATTAAGCGATTGGAAATTAGCTACACTACTTTTGAAAAACCTGGCAATCCTGTCTATGGGTAGCAAGAGTAACAAAATAGCTGTTTACTCCCGAAATTGGCAACACAAAACTATTGCATACGATTCCACCAAAGTCACGTCTATTCTATTAGGCTGCTATTAAATTATCAACGATATAAGATTAGATAAGATCTCTTTGACCAAATATAAGACGATCTCTGTATCCATATATGGTTAATAATCAGTTTTTTGATTGAAAAAACTAATAAAGATATAATTTTTATGTGACAAATCATGTGTTCAAATTTTTAGTCAAAGATCCAAGTATTACATATGTATATCTATGATATGCTAATAGCGGTCTAGAGAGAGCGTCTTATTAATGGTCAAAGAAATACGATGTACAAAAATATCATAAAAATTGGCTGAAATATTTCTTTCTTTCTTTCTTTCTTTGTTTGATCAAAAAAATCTTTATTACGAAGGTGCATACATATGCGCCTATAATAGTCCAAAGCGCCACCTAGGACATGTTAGAAATCTACAAATACGATCTCATACCATCTGAATTTGTAATTTTTCGTCATGGTTTAACTATCTTTTGTTTTGTGAAAAAAAAATTCTGGAAATTGGAATTGCCTACACTCTGATAGAAATAACCAAGGCCATTCGCGCAGTATCACCCAAATTCCACGTAAACATTGCTTCCATTTAAACGTCATAGGCTAATTTATAATAAAACTTCCGGAGTAATTTTCTGACTCAGCCTAGACTTTACTATAACAATCCGTATTTAAGTACTGTTGCTATGAGCTTATGAAAATAAAGTCTGGTAACCTTACGACCGCCAAGCTATATATTTGGCAACTCTACAACAACACCAATCCCACATCACTTTTTGACATTCGACTTTTTGACGTCAGCTCTAAAATTTAAACAACAACTGACCAACCGTTTTTTTTTATTTAAAATGGAACAAGTTTTTATTATTAGTATTACTGAACTACTCACCCGATGAAGAACGAATGATGACACTAGACCAGAGCATTCGAATTAGATTCCTTTTTTATTTTCACACGAATTTTTTTGTTTATTGCTTTTGACCTTCACACTCGCTAATTAAGCAAAAAATTCCTATACACACGATATAAGTTTTTGATTAATTTTACTTAAAAAAATACATGCAATGGAAAAATTTCCAAGTACAAAAATATAGTACACTTCCCTTGTTTTCGATTTTACAGAGAAAATTGTTTGTAAACAAACAAAATCAAAACAAAAGTACGTAGAAAAAGTACTTTGAGTTTGAAATCGTGAACCAGTAGATACGAATGACAGAACAAAACAGAAATTTACTGTCGAAACGAATTTGAAACTCGAATTCGAATAGAGCAACAAATATGCAAATTTAATCTGATTCACACAGTCACACTGATTGGTGTGTATGTGGTACAGAGTACATATTGGCATCCGGAATGATTCAGATGTTTTTCGTTATAAGAAAAGCAAGGCGAAGATAACAATAACATCAAGTAAATATGCGAGATACAATGACGCACACTAGGGAACTCTAAGCGTGTACTACTATACTACTACTTACAAATATACGGTCGGAGGGGGATTAAGCAATTGTTTGAACTGCGACGGAGTACACCCGAAATACATCTTTGTCGAAGAGTATGACGTAATTTGGTATCGAAACAAAAAAAAAAACAAATTAAAGATTAAAATCCAAAAATAAAATCCAAACTTGAGTGCAAAGCGCCATCGTATCTAAGCGCGCACTCTATCCATCAGATTCAAAATGCAAGCTGTGGATGGGTGGGGTGGGAGCGGAATGGTGTGTGGTAACAGTAATAGTAATCGAACGACCTTGCAAGGCCTATGGTGGCAAACACCTGCCATTCGCAACTAACAACAGCAAACAAAGCTTAAAGCTGTGCACATGCAACGTTCTTGTTATAGCGAGGGGTTTGGTGGAGCACAACATCATAAACCACTTTATCGGGCATCAGCCCCCGATGCACTGTCTCAGTGTTGATGGTGAGTGGTGGTAGAAGTTCTTTGTCTCGAAGATAATGTAAGAATTGAATGTTGATTGAAAAGGTAATTAAAATATTTAGCTGCAAGTAGGGTAGGTCAATAAACGATAAAATGGTGAACGATTACAGTCGGTCATCGGTTGACCGATTAAAAGGCAGGGCATGTGTACATAGGCACTTGTCAATTTGTTGCAGATATTGTTTACTAAGAACAACCGTGAGGTTCCACTTGAGTGTTGATAAACATGCACGCAGCATGAGTCATAAGGGATGTAATGCGGCAGGCTGTGACTTTTTAGTGATTGTATGTACATATGTACATATATGCATGTAAGTACTTCCGATGGAAGACTGGGTCATTGAGCTTGTCAGAGTCATTAGTGGCTGCTGTCATAAAACGTGTCGTTTCCGAAACGCAGTTTTGATGACACGTAATCGCACGCATTGAAAAGGTCACTCATTGGAAGAATCCAAAGTTCAAAGTTTGATAGTGAACAGGGTGAATGTTATCACTAAAAATATTCTGAGGAAATTATCAGCATGTATGAATCTTCTGTAATAAAAGGCAGTTATTGCATTAACTAGACACTAGACTGACTAGATAATAAAGAACTCGTACCTAATCAAGTTGAGAATTCCACTTAAAACGAAGAAGGCACCCTGAAAAGGGTGAACTACACGCATCTGGGGTGGAGCTACATGTAATGTATGGAGCGTAAAGAAAAAAAAAAAAAAAGGAAGGGTGCAAATGAACACAAGTCTGCATGTGCTCAAGGGATATCATTGGTTCTGAAAGCAGATAAACCAACCGAGTTAAAACACTCCCTTGTCGACAAGTTTTGGTCTGAATCGTTGTCAAGGTTGGGTAAGGTAAGTGGTATGCCTATCTTAGGGACCCATCAGAGCGCTATCTTGTGTTGTGTTCCAAGAACCTTGAGTTCTTCTCGAAATCATTGCCAAGATCGACCCAATTCTGTGACCAGAAGGTGCGATTGGGTCGCACGTACATACTTGCTACGCACTATTCGTTGGCATTTTATTCAGATTTGAAGTTTTAAAAAAATCGTAGAAATGGGATCTTCCATCTGGCAGCATACGTCCTACCTACCACAAAATCCTTAAAACCGCTTTCGAGAAACTCAAGTAAAAATAAGCCTCTTAAGTACAAGAGTCATATCCCCGCAATTGAATCCAGAGCCTGACGAAAGTTCTGAACTAATAAGTTTTCTAACTCGTCGATTTAACGACTGCCAAGGTTGCTAGTTATTCTCTGGCCTAGAGCAGAGTCCCTACTCGCAAGCAAATATCGAGCAGGTATTTGTAACATTTCTACTTCCTCTCTATAGTACCTGCAATAGTAAGGAATGTTCTTGATGAACTCATCACTATAACCTATGTAGGTAGTTTAAGTAGAGAAATGAATTTATTCTTATCGAAGACTCGCCAGTTTTCAGGGTAGTTCAGTGCATAGCTGCTCGTTTTAGAGCGTCATCATATGTATATTTTGGAATACATATGTACATAGTGTTAATTGGGACCATTTTCTACCCATTACTTGCCAACTTATAAATTAGTTCTGTAGCTTTACTAGTTATGTCTGGCAGAAACACATTGCAATTCACTTCTTCTTCTTCCTTTTATCAGCGAGGTTATGATCCGAAAACAAGGGATCATACTACATACTACATACTACATTCTACTGATCCGCCTGTGGGGTTCGCTTACATTGCAATTCACTTATAGCCTAATAGGAGCACTTCAAACCTAGAGAACCAATCCATCAATCTAATGACAGAATTTCCAATCAAAGTGTGCATATAATATGACTCTCTAAACGTACGTATAGATTCCACAATCCCTTGAAAATATATGATATTCTGTTCGTTTCTAACCTTACAGCATGATTTCTATGGCTAACCACCATAGAAATGCGGTAATGAAGTTCTCAAGGTACAAACGTACAAAATTCGGAATCGGGTCCAGAAAGCAGTCAAACAATGATGGTGCGATCGCGAATATCGTCAAAAAGAAAGACAAAAATATCGCTAAAGAAAACCAAACCTTGAAACTTTCAAAATAAGCACCTTAGACTTCATTGACAGTCAAGCTGCACTAAAGGCGTTACTAAATCTGAGATCGCCAGGAATGCAGTGTTCAACAATGCTTAAGGCATTATGTACGCAAAACCGTCTCAGATTATGCTGGGTACCTGGACACTGCGATGTAGAAGGCAACGAAAGGGCCGACGTGCTGGTTAAAAGAGGAGTAGAGCTCCCGCATAGTGACATAATTAGCAGCATTAAAACACCAAGGTGTGTGGCTAGTGGAATTATTCGTGATAGAATCATAAACATGGCTAAATTAAGATGGTCCAACTTAGATGGTCATAAGGTGCCCAAGTCCTTGTGGTCTGTGTCAGACTGTACGAATTCTGGGGAGTTCATAAAACTATTAAGATCATGGCTAAGAACAGCGATAGGAATACTCTCTGGCCATTGTCTTCTAAGAAAGCATGCTATGAGACTAGGTTTTGCAAATTGGGAAGTTTGTAGGTCTTGCAATGACCAACATGTTTCAGAGGATATAACACATATACTCTGTGAATGTCAAGGCATCGCCAGGACAAGGGTAAAGTGCTTCGGAAGATACTCCTTCGATAACCTAGAAGAGATAAGGTCCTGCAGCAGAAATGTCGTTTGTTTAGAAAAAAAAGGGAAATATCTAAGCCGTTAAATAATCATCATGTCCAATTTAGGGAGAATTTTGGTACCAATAAGTTTGATCTAACAGACTTTGTACACCTTGATGTGTTAGACCTTCACAAAGCTATCATATGCACTAAGGTAATATCGTAATGCTGTAATCATTGGGATTGTATCCCATCACACAGGCTAGATCTCCACAGGCGGATCAATAGAAATGCGATGAAGTGGGAGGGTTATGATCCCTTGTTTTCGGATCATAGTCTCGCTGAAAAAGGAAGAAGACGCTGTTTTTTTCTAGCAAATGCTTTAACGGAGCGAATAAAACTACCGTTTGCTGTAAAATATATTGATGATCAAGTGATGCGTCCCTTGTCACACAATTTAAAATTTGTTTCCAAACTTGCAACTTACCTGGGAATACTACAATTAATCAGTATTCCTTAAAACGTGGGTTAAAATGGAAGAATCTACCCGTATCTGCGTGATTTAGGTTTTTGTTCCAACAGTATTTATAAATTGTTTTCAGCATTTTAAATATAAGGAGGTTATTGTTGGTTTGGTAGGTGAAGCGGAATATCTGTTTGTAGGTACTTCTTATTAATTTTGTTCTTCTACCCAGCAACTATCTTTTTTTCTTCCAAAAGCATTGTTAGGTAGCATTAACGAAGAGAAAGTTGTCAATTACATTAAAGCTTCTTCGTTGAATTCAGAAAACTCTGGGACCTTGGCTTCTATCTACATATCTTTATCTATTGCTCTACATCCTTTATTTTTTCGCTTGAATCCTTTAATCGAAATAAAATTACACATTTCCTTCGCCAGGCTATGGCAATTCTTAATTTGGTCTACTCTTTTAAGAAATGTGTTGCAGTGAATCAGACCATAAAAGGAATTCCACGGCAGATATGTATACAAGGCAACATACTCGTAATCACCTGCGGCAGCTGCTACAACCATCAAATTTATTAAAAAAAAACGTAGATTCAATCGAAAAGAATTTGATCCAAAAAAGAAGAATGCACCTCATCCCAATTTTAAGAATCGAACATGTGCGCCAGCCAGCAGCATGAACCTGTGGCACAAAGTTAAGCCTCACACTCGCCACTCTGCAGATGTTCCAAGAACAAGAACAATCCAAAAATACAAAAAAAAAAAAGAAACACAATGCCAAAAAAAGATGATCACAATGAAAGATCTTTCAGAATACCAACGATCCGCTACCTCTTTGTATTCCTCGTTCTTCCTCTCGATGAATCATTATCATGTTCGGATATAACAAACGTGTGCCGACAGCTGTTAATGTCGATGTCGTCTCAAATGCATTCCTTTATCCTTGTCAAAGGACGAGAATAGGGAACACGCACACACGTCTCAAAATAATGCGTAAATAAACGACATTTATTTTATAATTGCATTCGCTATCATAGCACTAACGACATCAAGTGGTGCGTCTACAAAGTTTCACTTCTTTGATCGTCTTGTGTACTCACTACTTGCGTCTTCGATAAGTGGGAAATAGTTAGTACTTCAACCAGAAAGACGAGGGAATTTTGTGATCTTCAACCAGGCAGCCACCAGACTGTGTCTGTGTGTGCGATGTGATTATTAATGTTTTATGAGATGAAAATAAAACTTGAAACGAAAGAGCAAATGACCAGACTTGCAAGGGATAGGGAGCGTGTCAAGAAGAGGATTCTTGTGCTAAATGAGCTCATTATTGTTATTTCCTCTCATGTTATCGTATCTCCTTTGAAGCCAAATGGTGCAGCTATGCGGTAGGTGGTGGGCAACTGCAAGTGCAACTTTCGCTTAAGTGTATAATTTTCTCGCTCTTTGTGTCGCTATTTGATGTGTAATCAGCTGAATTTATAGGACGATACACTGCTATGCTACAGTCGCATAGTAGTAGGGGTGTTATCTTTACGTAAGCAGGTTTGGTAGTTAACTCTATCCTTAGACAGCAGGACAGAACTCATCGGAGTAAAGGAACTCTAGAATCTTGTAGCAAAAGATGATTTACCGGTGGTGGGTAAAATACATTTTAATTAGATGCAGATACTTTTATTGTAAGAAAGAAAGGCGGACGTTAAGGAACAATTTTGATGGAAATCGAGTCAAAATTCACATCTAGATTTCAAATTGCGCCTGGAAAGTGCTAAAGGTTGAAATGAGGATTAAATAAAAATATTATCGAAATCGTTGTTCGACTGCTGTATACGATACTGTGATTCTATTGGTTGGCGACCAGAATCGAAAAATATTTTTCAATTACGCAGAAGTTGACTCAATTAAAAACAAAAATCAGCACTGCCAGAGTACTGCAGAATCAATAGTGTTCTAAATTGTCCAAAATGGATGTTGTCCGAAATATGGCGAAGCAATGCAATCAGTTTGAACACCAAGCTAAGACCGTTCTGCTCCAACGTTGAATCTGTGCTGATATATGGATGCGGCACGTGAAGAGTAACCACTACTATCACCAGAAAACTGCAAATGTTCGTTAATAAGTGCCTGCGCAATATCTTAAGGATTTTCTAACGCAATCGTGTCTCTAACGAACACCTTTACGAGTGAACGGGTCAGGAATCAATAGGCACAACCATCCAACGACGGAAGTGGCAGTGGATTGGTCACACGTTCCGAAAGGGTGACAGTTCCATAGCGAACCATTAAAACCGTACACGATGGCACGCAGACGTAGTAGAGGCCTTAAGACCCACAAGGGTATACAGGACATATGTAAGTAACTAAAGTAAATTGAACAAATTTAGTACTTAAGGCAATATATATTTACTAGAAATTCGACCGAGGGGAAAAAAAATAAACAGTGAGAGAAACAACGCTGTGTATCTGTTTACATAACCTTTTCTTTGTAATATTCTCCCGTGCAGGGATCTAAGCTTATACAGCCATGAACACGATCAAAATGCTTTCATTGAATTGGTAAAAGCGTTTTGTATCGGGAAATCATGTGTGAATGTTCACTTTATTTTACCTGACTTAAGGGAAAAAAATGAACATGATTTTTCTTTCTGCATATCTATGACACAGTATCTTTCGAATGATGTACGTTTCGTCCCCCTCCTTTTATAATTAATACTTAACAAACCTATAATAAATTTCGTGTTCACGTATTAATATACATATAAGATGTATGTATTTGTGATATAAGGCCTTATTTGACTTGGGATTTGGCAAACTTACAACGTTAAGATGAGAATTGCCGTTGACATTTGTACATGGAAAAGACTACCGATAGCAATATTTATCACTCAATTTACGCCGACTTTATGGTGCATGTTGGAGTGTTATCACCTCTTCTGTGGAACCTGGTAGTTAATGAACTACTGATGGACCTGGATACGTCAGGTTGTAGGATGATCGCCTATGCTGATGACATTGCTATTGCTGCCTCCGGTAAACACCCGGACACTCTCAGGGATATCCTCCAATATGCTCTCCTTCGGCTCACCAAATGGGCCTCCAAATGTGGACTGGGGGTTAACCCCTATAAAACGGAACTCGTTCTCTTCACGAGGAAATATAAAGTTTCCCTCATAGACCCACCTATGATAAATGGCACCAGTCTCAACTTCTCTGAAAACGCAAAATATCTGGGTCTTATTTTGGATAGGAAATTAAATTGAAAGGCCAATCTACTAGAGCGCGTCAAGAAAGCTAATGTAGATCTCTATACCTGTAAAAAGGCTTTAGGTAGGAGCTGGGGTATTAAGCCTCAAATCACTCATTGGATATACGTGTCCGTTATCAGGCCTATACTACTATATGGCGTGATCGTATGGTGGTCTGCTCTTGACAGAGCTGTCCACCTCACTCAACTAGCTAAGGTGCAAAGATCTGCATGCATCTGCATCAGTGGTGCACTGAGAACTACTCCCTCCGTGGCACTGGACATCTTGTTCAACCTGCTACCTTTGGATATTTTCAGCAAATAGATGGCTGCCTGTGCGGACATCCGCGTGAAAGCCTCCTCTCAGTGGTCTAGCTATCGCTTTGGCCACTCCTCGATCCTTGATCTTCTCAACCTCAAACAGGAAAACACGGACTACACCCCGCCGGAACTGAGATTTGACCGTAACTTCCGTACGAGCATCCCTAACCGGTATGTATGGGAAACTTCCTCCCCTGTCGATGGTAGTTCGGTTCACTTTTTTACAGATGGATCTAAGACGGAGGGTGGGGTGGGTTGTGGTGTTTTCTCCGAAAAACTCAATCTGAGCATCTCTTTCCGCCTCCCTGATTATTATAGCCTTTTCCAGGCGGAAATCATGGCGATTAAGGAAGCCCTGTCCTGGCTGAAATGTAGTGTATTATCTGTCAGGGATATTAGCATTTTCACTGACAGCCAAGCGGCAATCAAGTCCCTGGAATCGTTCTCCTTCACTTCAAAGGCTGCCTTAAACTGTCGTCTATCTCTTATGGAGATGACAGAGCAGTTCAACATTCACCTATGCTGGGTGCCGGGCCACAGAGACATTCCAGGTAACTGCAGGGCTGATGACCTCGCTAGACAGGGTACCACTCTAAGGATTTTGCCTGAAAGGCAAGCCCTGGGTATGCCCCTCGCTACATGCAAGTATCTACTAAAGCTGAACGCTATTAGCACGACCAACCTCAGATGGGGAAACGGCTCAAGGTGTCACATTTCGAGACAGATCTGGCCTAAGCTGGATCAAAAACGTAGTGCCGATCTGATCAAGTTAAAGCGTACACAAATCAGCTGCGTTGTCGGTGTTCTCACTGGACACTGTATTATAGGCCAACACGCCAAAAGACTTGGTCTCTTCTACAAACGATTTCTGCAGAAGCTGTAGGGACGAGGAGGAGGAGGAAACCATCCTTCACCTCCTATGCACATGTCCAACCCTGTCGCATAAAAGAATGCTCCATCTAGGGTCCCCCTTCCTTGACGACCTCTGCGATCTGACGTCCTTGGACGTCATGAGCATCCATCGCTTTGTCAAAAGCTCCGGTTGGTTTTGTTAGTTCCTGAGTGGCCTAATGGTTTGATCCATTGTATCACAAAGGACTTTCAGTGGTCTAAGTGTGTCTGCACTCTCGTGTGGACAGCCAACCTAACCTAACCTATGGTGCATGTTACGATCACCTTGGAGGAGGATTTACAGACCGCAGTATGAATTTTGTGATTCGGCCATTGCGTCTTTTTAGTAGTTTTCTTGGAATCAAATTCGGAAAAATCAAAAATGTTGATTTTTAGAAGCGGTGGCAAATATTCTAGGAATGAAAAGTGGGCCTATGAGAGAGAGGGCATCGAAATTATACGTGTGTTCAGATATCGGGGAGTTTTGATCTCGGCGAACTTGAATATGAACAAATATCTTACGGTTACACTATCAGAAACTAAATGTGCACTTTGTTCATTCTAGTATCGCTGCATGAAAAATAAATACATAACCTATAACTCAAAGCAGAAAATATTTTGCGCAACTTCAAAGTCTATACGGATATCAAGTATGGGGGTATTGTTCCTTTGAATACATTTTTTCGTTTTTTCATCAAACGCATCTTTCACCTGCCGAGCAACACTTCTAATTATATGCTGAATTTGGAGACCGGGACATCACCTCTTTTCTTGAACATTTCAAAACTGCATTTTGATTATGTTGTCAAAGTTATGCCTGTTGATCGAGAAAGATTGCCAAGATTAGTACTAGTTCACATCCTTTCAACTAAAGCAAAATTTGCCCCTGTCGGGGAAAGACAAGCGTCTAACTGCGGCTTGTATTTGAATATAACACCGTAGGGGTACAATCCAAATTTGTAAGGGCAAACTTTCTACTGGAAAGAACTGGAAACCTGACTTATGATTAATACACAGCCGATACTCAGCAGTCTTATAACAGTGATTTGAGATATAACCTAAAAGACAGAACTTATTTCTTAAATTTAAATTCAACTGCGATAATACAACAACTATCATTTTTATTATTAATTAATTAACCTGCATTATATACCTCATCGATCTGATCTTCCAATTCTGTGTGATGTCTGTAACCTCAAAGAGAGAGAAGATGTGTTTCATTTCCATGTGATACGTCCAGTGCTAAAGGAATTCCGTGTAAGATTCTTCGGTGCAAATATATTGGAGCTAAACCAAGTGATAAGACTACTGAATGGAGAATATGGCTGTGACGTATTTTATAAATATACTGTTAATGCACTCTGCCAAAGAAAATATGTTATTAAGCGAACCCTTTAGGAAACACTTACTTGCTACTTTCTACAATATTTGATATTCAAAGAAAAAATATATATGTGCATAAACTTCTTTAATAATCTAGGCTATCTAGGTATATACATATTATGTCAATCTGGTAGAAGGCGTTAAGCCAAATCCAATTAGACTTGTAATTCTTTTTTGTATATAACAAATACATATCTCTTTATGAAATAAAAGTCATTAAAATCTTAAATCTATATATGTAAATCCGTGAGTGGACCTTATTTAACTATATAATAATTGTCAGTGGTCCAATATCCAGCCAAAAATATCTCAAGAATTATAAGGCACAGAGAGCTGAAATTTTACAGGTAGGTAGAGGTCTGTACCTTTGAAAAGAATAAGACAAATTGGATTGTTAAGAGTAAACTCAGCACTTAAAGGCTGATGAAAAATATTTGTGCAAGGAGAGCGCACACTAAACGCGAATCTGATTGGGTGCTTGTACTTGCAATTAATATCAGTTAATCGAGCACCTAGTCACAAGGAGATCTACTCCGTAATTAAAAAGGAGTACGCATATAGCCTTCCCTTTTTAGTACACTTTTTTTTTGAAGAACTGAACAAAGAGTGAAAAAATTCGAAGGCGGCACATTTTTTCCCGTGATGGTGTTAGTGAGAAGGAAATACATTTACGAACTCTTTAATTCCACTCGATTATGCAAGGTCGGGGATTGGATAACATGTACTCGAACGAAGCTTCAATGCACAATATAAGTAAGCCGTCTTTCATGCAAGTTTATTTGATGTCGCAGGCACGTTAGCTTTGCTATTTGCCACGGGTAGGTCAACGGACAACGTAAGTTTGGCAACGAATTAAACATTAAAATAACCAACTTCACGGTCTTGCTCGGACTGGTTTAGGACTTCGCTTCTTTAGATTAACAGCATCACATTTAAAAACAGATCAACTGTTTAGGAAGAACAAACAGTTGAGGTCTTTATATTTGAAAGTACAGTGACAGGAGTGAGAAAACATCAAAGGAACTAGCAGGTTCAAGAGCCAAGTACCTTCAGGATGTTAACTCACTAAATGTATTTACACAGATACTCGGGCAGCGATATGGGATAGAGAAACGAATTCCGAGTGGTTCCAAGCAAAATCAGGAGCCAGACAAGGATGTGCGCTCGGCCCATGCCTATTTGCGCTGTTTATTGACGATCTTACCGGTTGCTTGCCAGGAGGTATACACTTTTCTGGATCATGCATAAAGACCCTGATGTTTGGTGCTGATATAGTTTTGCTTGCAAATTCACCAGAATCTCTCCAGCTAATGATCAATCGTTTACATGAATACTGTTGCTTATGGAGCTTTGTAGTTAACTTGGAAAAATCGAATATTATGATTTTCAAGAAGGGTGGAGGCAGAATGCGGTGGAAAGAAAAATGGAAATTGAATGGTGCAGAAGTAGAGGTTGTGACTGAGTACAAATATCCGGGGGTGCTACTGACAAAAAAACCTTAGTTTGGATAACTATCTTAATATAAAGTTAACTCAGGCCAAAACTGCCATAAATATAGGTACAATATGGAGTAGATGTCTTGGCAATAAATTCGTAGCCCAGAGCAGTAAGTATAAAGTATTTGAGGCAGTCTCCGAATCTATTTTATGCGGCTCAAGCTTGGGGGTGCAAGTATTTCTATACTGTTGAAAAGCTACTAAGGTACTATATTAATCGTGTATTTCGTCTTCCACCTAATATGCCTAACGACATCCTTATGCTGGAAAAAGGACTGTCCCACTCTTCATGAAGACACTTAAACTGCAAATAGGTTATACCATTAAAGTTATGAACATGCCTCCCGTCTGCCAAAAAAGCGGCTCTAAAAGAAAGGTATACCAAACAGAGCTGGTATGCAGAATGGTTGGATCTAGCAGATAGCTGTGGTATGCATATACATAAATCTAGATGTCGAAAACCCTGCGAACTGGAAACCCATACTCTATGATCTCATCACGAGAGTTGATGAAAAATTCGTGGTTAGGTATACTGGAGAAGCTACGAGTTCTGTACATCGGTCTATCTACAGCCATCACCTACAAGGAAGAAATTATTTTAAAGATGTTTATAAAGTAGAGAAAATATCGACGAAGCTACTCGTAAAACAAAGAGTAGAACTCTTGAAATTGAACTACATCCCTCATAGGGAGGATGTGCCAATACTCTGCAGCATCTGCAATCTCGCCGAAAGAGAAGACGTACTTCATTTTGTTCGAAGAAACAACATTGGAAGCGATTTTCTGACAGAAGAAGCAGTAATAGACTTACTTAATGAATTAAGCGTTGAGAAACTAGGTCCATTCGCGTACACCCATCTAAAGCGCTTTCAGGTGCTTTAAGGTGCTCTAAAGTGCTCGAAGTGTATTCGCGTACTGAGCGAACATGACAGATAAAGAGAAAAATTGATAAGTAACGAGTAGCGAGTATTTCTCCTCTGTGCTTGAACGTACTAGAAGAATTTCTGCCTGCACGAACGTAAAAATATCTCAAATGGAATCAGCTGATTGCAAAATGAGTCAAAGAGTTTTTGATTCCATTTCAAAAAGTCAATAGACATAAAAAATGGATGCAAAGTATCTTGAAGAAAATGCTGTGATGTGTAAATATTTTCCTAAAATATTTCTTTTTAACTTAATATGAATCTGTTAGCTTTCACATGAGTTTGATTTGTTCATCATAATTTTTTTTGATGACAGTTGGCTTGACATGGCTCGAAATGGATCGCTTTTCATCCGCCTACTTTTGCTTAGATTTTCTGCTCTCTGAGAGTTTTTACTTTCGTCACATATTTGACAATTAATTAGTTTTTGGATCGGAAAGTGAGCGAACGGACGTACTATTTCAATATTGTAAATTAGCACTTGCTTATCGAGAAAGTATAATGAACAAACATTTTTAAAGATTACTGTCTAGAAAAAAAAAACTCTTTTATTAAATAATTTGTAAATTTTAATTGTCAATCAGGCCGTCTGCTATGATTATGTCTTAAATACACGATTGGAATTTATATGAGCGACATAAATAAAATCATATCTAAATCTAAAAATCTAGTTAAAAGAAGACAATAAAAAGTTTATGTGTAAGCTTTTATGGGTCTCTCTTTAACTAATTTGGTAGTATTGTAACTTATTTTTAAAGATATTGTGGTCAAGGCTATCCTGAACGAAAGTCGACACCAAAACTGCTTATATTTCGAAGTTATAAGGGGCGTTCACATTCTCAAGCATGTTTGACAAGCACGGCATGATGAATGTTTGATGGATGGAAGCCATTAGCGTTCACATTTGTCAAACATGTTGTCAAACATCAGTTGTAATTAGAATTTCAACCATGGCGGATGTTGCAATTGAAGCTCTAGTAATCGATGCAATTTTAGAAGATGAAGAAAAAGCAGAAGAAAAAGGAAAACAAATAAGAGGAAGCAAATTTGGACGAAGGACACTCTTTTTGAGTGTGTCCACCGTCGCATATGATTCTATTTCTTTTAATTTTTCCAAAAAGAATTTCATATGCTTAATTTTTTTTTTTTGTTTTTATAACCTTCGCTTTTACATTGCCAGGTCTCTGGAAAGCTTTGATACATTTTAAAAAATTCTCTCCAATTTCCGATCACAGCCATATTTATAGGTACGATGCGCATTGGTTGAACGTTTCTTGCAAATTAAATTTCTTCGCGGCATGACGAGCAAGCGTTCACACTCTCAAATTGGCTTGTCATGCCAGGAAAATATCAAAATATTTTGAAATCCATCAAGCATGCTTGACAAGCCGCTGGATGGAGCGTTCACATTATCAAAATCAAGGCAATCATGCCGGGCTTGTCAAACATGTTTGAGAATGTGAACGCCCCTAAAGTTATAAAAAGGTGAAAAAAGGTTGCGAGGAAAACAGACTCGTCCAAATTTCTGTCGCTTTGCTAGAATAAATTAAATTAATTTACATTTACATACGAGTAACTTCCCTTAAATAGATATTGTCGAAAAAAAAAAAAAACAACTAAGTAGCACACTAAACAGAATGATGTCAGTACAATGCATTTGCATTCTGTTCCTTTTGATAAACACCGCTATTTATAAACGTTTAGTAATTTTAAATTACTTACACTCAGTGCGAACTATTTGCATGTAGTATGCAATGATTTGCATTTCGCGGATAAAGAATCGTTTTAAGTAATTTTTCGCTTCCATTTTTGTTTACTAGCGAAACGCGTAGTTGTAATTTGCATATCAAAGCGATCGACTCATTGGAGCATTCAGAATTAATTGAATAATAATAAAAATAATTGAAATAATCTGTTCTGTTTTATAATTTTTATAGCGACAGATGGTCATTTAAGAAACGCGTTGGATGAAACTTATGTTTCTCAAAAGTAGTTTGGAATTAATTGTGAGATAAAGACTTCGGAAATTATAAAAGGTATTCAAATCTGTCAAAAATAGTATTACCTGCTATGAAAAGAACTAAAACATGTACTTGGATACATTTAAAAGCTATTAAAGCAGAAATAATATAAGAATTTGTTGGTATTGTAGTATTCTTGCTGGGGTTCGTTTAAATAAAACCTTCTTTTGTGTATTTTAATCGTTTATTTATTATCAAACACCAACTTTACTTTAACACAATAGTCAATCACTTTATTCTTTATTTATTTCAAAATAAACGGTCGCTACAGATTTATTTTCACAATGTCGCTTGCTTTCACCACTGGTCGGATATCTCTTGTAATCGCTGTATTCACTTATAAACAACTGTCTCGACGTTGGTTGTGGTATGGGTATTTATAGGAAATTGCAAGGGGTTCTAGAACATGCTAGATGTTTCTCCGGATGAATTGAGGATCATGGAATATTGGGATATTGTGTGGAACAATTGTGGAACGTAAGCACACCAGGTTGGCACGTAAGCACATCAGGTTGGAATATTTACTACTAGTAGGCAATAGATGTCGTTGCACAGTTTGAGATATAGTGGTTTAGTTTTTGGTACACAAACCATCCTGTAGTCAATGCTACAGTATCTTACATACGCTTAAGAAAATATAGTAAGAACAGTAACATTTATCGACTAACGTAAGCGGGGATGGATTGTTTCGGGCAAAATTAAACTGATTCTCTTCACCATCAAAACCAAAATACCTGACTTCACACTTTTTCGGCTAAATGGCCAATCGCTTTCAATATCGTCCAGTGCTGGATATTCAGGAGTTATCTTAGACCCTAAACTCAACTGGAAGCTAAACAGAGAACAACGGGTAAAGAAGGCATGTATAGCTTTCTATGCCTGCAGCAAAACATTCGCGTAAAAAATGGGGACTGCAACAAAAAATGGACCCTGTGGATGTGCACAGCCGTGGTACCAAAAAAGCCTATAACATAACCAAACTTAACAAGGCACAAAGAACGGCATGTATAGGCACCACAGGCGCTCTACAGTCAACCCCGACAAATGTACTAACAGTATTTTTGCCTCTTTACCTTTAGATGTGCGCATAACAAACATCACAGCACACAGTGCGGTTAGACTCAGCATAGTAACATACTAGACTCTCTGCCTAGAGAACTCGTTCTGCGCACAACAGATTACATTATACCCAGACTGAATTTCACAAAACACTTCGACGTTCAAATTTCCACTAGATCAGAATAGCAAGATGGACAGGTGATTTAGGATTTCGATTTCGATGCAACAATCTACACAGACGGTTCAAAGATGGAGTCGGTGCGGGTGTGCTTTCTGAATCCTTAAATATCTCAAAATCATATAGACTTCCGAACTTTGCCGGTGTGTTTCGGGCAGAATTACTCGCTGTCCAGGAAGCTTGTCGCCAGATCAAATTACACACAAACATAATTCCAAAGCAAAATATCGCCATCTTCATTGACAGCCAAGGTACCAACAAAGCCATTGTCTCGGTAACTATATCCTCCAAGCTGATGCTAGAATGCCGAAATGAGCTAGCCTCGCTAGATGACAAATTCAAGGTAATCCTGTTTTGGGTTCCAGGGCACAGTAACGCTTATGGAAACGAACTTGCTGATGAACTGGCTAGGCAAGGCTCAGCCCTCCACAGCTCACTTGCAAAATCAGTTCAGATTCCACTTGGACCAGTCAAAGCAGAATTTTTCTCAAAATTCCTTACAAAAGTCAACCTCAGATGGACTGGTTTTTCGACCTTCTTAAAATGGCTCTATCTATACCGAATGTATGCAGATCAATTAATGATTATTAAATTAACAACAGTTTTCTTTTGCAAATTTAAAGAAAACACGAATCTTTATTTTTTAAAGGTTTTTTCCACTTACATTTTTTTTTGTGAAAAATGCAAGGTAAACTAATTTTTTTTACTCCATGAAAGCCAGAAACCGTCCATATTTTGTTAATAATATTTTCACGTAAAAAGATTGGAGCAATGTTGATTAGGTTAAGTTGGATCAGCTCGCTGTGGTTTTTTGCCGCCGACGATTTTAATGTTAATTTTCTCCTTTGTTGGCTTAGGCACCATCAGGGCCTAGTCGTAGTATAGATTAAGTTACTTTCTTTTATTTTATAATCTTTGTTAACGTATAATTAAAACAGATTGTAATATAAAAAAATGTTTTGTAAAAGGTTGGCTACGTTTTTCCTGGCCGGTACAACAAAAATCTGTTCAAATACAGAGACTAAGATGGCTGAAACATGTACATCGGATGGAGCACAACGTTCTAGCCCGGAACATCTTCGAATCCACCCCGAGGGGACGGCCTCGAGGCAGGTGACGGAAACAACTGAAGGGGAACCCCAACCAACTTGGCGAGAGCAACTGAAGGAAACTGGCGCGTAATGGGGTTGGCTGTAGAGACATGTTTGATGAGGCCCAGGTACACCATGGACTATAGTACCACCAGTGTAAGTAGTAAATAAGTTAGTAAGTAAAAAACGCAAATAGTTAGGAGAGTTTAATAGAAAAATGTTCACTCTTTCAGTACTGTCTCGCTAAGGTTAACATTTTTCATTCAGAGTAGAGATCCTCAAAAGATCGTTATGCTTACCACCCAATTTCCCTGCTTCTTCAATTTAAATTCATAATATGGAAGCTAAAGATTCAATATGTGGACACCCTAAAACCTTAGAGCAGATAAGCCACCAGGACCAAACAAGGGTATAGAAGCTGCGTATTTTTAAATGTACCGTTTTTTTTCCATAACAAGCAAGCTATGGAATCCACTCTCAGGAAATATATGTATTTCTAGATTCTTTCAGGTCAAGAGAATAGAGCAATATCTTGGGGTAAAATCTCATCTTTATAGGTTCACTTCTCATGTAAGAAAATTATAAAAAAAAGATCTTATGGGAAGGTCGAAATACCCTACTTCTACAGCGAAAAAAATAAAAGGTTTAGTGGGCACATTAAATTTTCAGACCATCGCGCTACCTTTAGCCTTTAAATTTTTAAACAGATGTTAATCAAAATGTTAGTTAAAACTCGTATTGTACGAGTATGAGCACAGACGTTAGCTGATTTCATCACTATACCAAGGTTGAACTTTAATAGGTTTAATTAACGGACCGTAAAATAAATGCGCCGAAAGTTCTGCCAGCAATTAGTTATGCGATGCACTGTATCATATGTCATCTTCCGGGAATCTAAATCTGTTACTATACACCAAATGACATCCATAAATTACTGATTGCAGTAAAAGTATCGTCATCTTTGGCTGCTAATTAGTTTCCCTGCATGTTTTTTTTTCTATTTCAACCCCTTAGGTTGTGGTACTCATTTCGTGTTCCCCTTCGATGGTTTTAGTTGCGGAAGCTTTAAATGATATCATCATCATCCCTCTGGGTATTACATTTTACTGCGAAATACATTTAACTGTGTGTTTTTCTCTTAGTTGATGCAATAGAAAATACCCATAATATCACCCCACACCTATCGTATAGACCGAACTATTTGTCGATGATCACATCGATGTTATTTTTAAGAACGCAATTGGAAAAACATTTAAGAAAATGAGCCGCATCTTGTTTTTTTTTTTTTTTTCTATAAACACAGTTGATAAAATTTGTTTGAGTATCAATTCGGGGCGTATATTTAATGGCAGATAAGAATTTGTTTGTTAACTTTAATGAAAATACAATGATACTTTATTGTTTAGAGTATTTCAACAGATCTACTTATTATTTCTGGGTTTTATCCACTGGCAGTCAATATGTAAATATTTGATCGAAGTAGAATTTTTAAAAGACGTACAATTTCCTTTGAAAAAATCTATATGAATGAGAAAGCAGTTTCAAAAAGCTTTAGAAGGATGTTTATAGACCTAATAGGCACAACAATTAGCAAGATTTTTAGGCTTAGTTTTTGGAAAACATGCCTGGGGACGACATTGACGTAATTGGGAGGAGAGAGGGTGGTGTCAATGGTTCGTTCGTGAGTATTGAAGCAGAAGCGACAAAAACGATTTTAATGTGAACGAGGGCAAAACAAAGTGCATGCTGTAAACAAAAAAGGGCAATCAACCGACAGAATGTCACAAAAGGCAGTTACAACTTTGAGGTAGTTAAGGACTTTGTCTACCTAAGCTCCGCTCTAAACTCAGCAATGACATCAGCGCGGAAATCAAACAAAGAATCATCTTGTCAATCGTTATTTCTTTGGGCTAAGAAGGCCATTGATTAGTAAAGCTCTCTCTCGAACGGAAAAGGTAGCCCTGTACTAGACCCTAATTATCCAAGTCCTGCTATATGGCGCAGACGCATGGACGCTATCGAAATCGGATGAGGTTGCCCTTGGTTACTTTGAGAGAAAGGTTCTTCGAGTGATTTATGGATCCATCTGCATAGATGGCGGGTGGAGGAGAAGATGCAATAAAGAACTATAAGACCTAGCGAAACGATTACTTATACAGCGACTGAGATGGCTAGGACATGGACATCAATGCCTCGGCCCGAAAAGTAATCAAATCCATCACGGAGAGACGACGATTAATCCAATCCACTGCCTTTTCCAGAAGGAATACGTCTACTGTACTACTGCTTCAAATCGACAATGAAATAATCAACCCTCAGAAGTCACAGTCAGGAAACATCGTAATATCCAACATCGTAAGATCAACGTCAATGAAGTTAAGCTCCTGCTTAGAGCAATTAAATACTTCACACCGACGCAGCTCAGATCAAGCATTTATATCCAATCTCTAGCCATTGGCATAACGAAGCTGCATATGCTACTTATACTGCCATGGTAAGTGTTTCAAAGATCTCAATAGAGAGCTCCCTCGAAGGATCGCTAAAAATGTGACATTTCGACGTCTAACCAGGCAGAGTGTTACGGCACACTACCTGATAGAAATACCATATGTTGCAGAACAAGCAAATTTAGAAAATCACTCTTAGCGGACACATTTCCACAATTTTTAAATCGTCATCGATTTAAGACCAGAATCAACAAGTGGTATTTGTAGGCATCTCAGAGTTCTGGCTCAGCATTATAGGTTCACTTTTCTTAAGCGCATAAGACGAGGGAGAGTCTATAAAAATAATTTAGGCAGCATACTATATATAGATTCAACGGTAGCGTCTACAGCTTTACTCAGGTCAAAGTACTTCGTGAACACCTTATATGGGCGATGATACGCCAATATTTGAAGCTCATATCTTTAGGACTGGGCTAGGGTTCTATAAGAAGCAGATGGTTGCGTGCCAGTGTCATCTAAGAAGTAAGGGGTAAGAAGGGGTTGGTCAGGCAGAAAGATGTTGAAAACATGCAACTTCTTATAAGAGATACCACCGCCATAGCTTGAGTAGATTATCGACATTAACAAGGTGGCTTGGCGGCATCTGATCAGCTTGGCAATTATCAATTTGATTTGGAAGGCCAATGGAAGCTTTGTCAAAAAACTGTCAAAATTGCAGCCTTGCGTTAGGTTGCGGCAAAAAATAAGTCCATAGTCTGATGAATAGTGTTCTGCTACATCTTGAATGATAGTAACCAGAAGCGAAAGGAATCATTCCTTGACGACAACAGCCGAGTATATCGCCAACTCGATCAAAACGAATGAGCGATAGCAGCAGTTCAGTTTAAATCGAAAGAAGCTGCTGGAACTATTCAAGGCAACGGGAGGTGACTTGATATGTAGCGAACGTCGAGATAGTCTGTATAATCTCTAAGCACTTCTGAACTTCACTAACTACAGAGTCATCAATCAGTCCTCAATATTGCATACAGATCCTATATGCCTTACGGCCGCCCGACGACAATTTGATTGATCCTTATCAATGGTTTTTGTGCGAAAAGAGTCAACCATTGATCAACGCTTCACACTTCTGTACAGGGATGATGTTGAAAAATGTTTGAAACTAAAATGATACCTCTAAGTCCCTTGATGTCAGAAGTGGTCTACGAAAAATTGTCTTGCAATCTTTTCATCAATTGTCAGTCGCGTTTCTATGAACAATGCAAAACGAATGAGCAGAAAGATTAGAGCTTAACGCCATAGATAGATAGGCCCTAGTGGATGGACATTAGTGATTCAGCTGCAGTTGTAAGGGACCTAGTATGTGTGAGTTCCATGGTCTTGGCTACCGCCTAGATATCGTGCAAGACTAAATTATTTTTCTCTTTCGTTGTTCTCTGTGTTACAATGTTAAGTAAACTCAAAACATCCCCTATTGAAGCAATATAAATGCAAACAAATTTCACCAAAGTACGTAATAGCACGAAACCCGAACCACCCTGGTTGTAGCTTTGCAACAGGGGTTGCATCATCAACATCATCCATATGACACAGCGATACAATACAACTTACGTGTGCAATTAGTAACAATTCAACGTAATTACAATTCACGTCTTCCCTTCAATTTTTTATTTTTATTTTTCTTTTTGCGAAATAAGAATGAAAATGCACACACAGCACAGCACCCCTGTGGGAAAAAGAAGTATATTCCCGAAACTTCCAGATACGAAACCGAACAGCCCATGGGAAAAATGAGAACGTTTCCTGTATGTTTGTATGTAGTTACTCATCATTCCCTCAGTCTATATTTTCTTCTAAAGGATCCTCTTCTCAATGAAAAAGCCTTCTCGTCCTCCACCTCTCCACTAGAAAAACTGCACATTTGGTGCTCCTTGAAGAATGCAAAAGTACCTATCTCATCGCCGTGCGTCGTCGTCGAAAAAGTCCTTACAAAATGTACAGAGATACTAGATATGTACGTGTATGGGTGTATGCTATAGAAAAGTTGCCGGTACAATGAACGTCGCCATCGTCTGCAAAGGAAGGATATGGGTGCACTTAAGGAGCAGCAAAAGAACGATTTTTCTTTTCCTCCTTCAAAATTCATTGCACTGTGTAGATATTTGAGAAGGTGTGTTGCAGGACTTTCTTATTTTTTTTCTTATTTTTTTCCCATGGGAACCAAACCCGGGCCTGAGCCTCTAATGAATATTTATTTGCCTCACCAATACCTAGTAAGGAATGGATTGGATACCTGTACTCTCGTGAGAAAGGACATTGGCGAAGGGTGAGCACTCTGCGATTACGCCATATTACATTCAAGATTTTATCCCTGCTCTGGATTCAGAGGCGCACAAGGAGTAATGACAAAGAACAAAGCGCACACGAGAGAGAGAACATAAAGGACATGTGTACGGTGGTGTGATGGTGATGATGAATTCCTTGCGCGTCTTCCTGCTTCTATCATGATTGTTGTTCTCTGACGGATGAAAGCGGGGAGGATTGCTCCTGTAACTTTTGTGGGAACAACAGCACTGTGTGTGGGAAAGAACTATGAATGCCTACGAAGCGCCGGGCAGAAATGTGAATGAACTGTCGACGCGACGCGTCAAAAGAGGACTTTTCAACAAGTATAGTATTTCTTTTTTTCCACTCCACTTTAGTTCTGCCTATCCTGCTTCATCTTGGCTTAATCATATGGAACGCCATCTCTGTCGCGCCCAAGGAAACCTTAGGGTAGTAAAATTTTATTTTTTACAACTTACCATTTTGATTGTAATGTGTAAATATCCATGCAGTTGAAGTAAGGGATGACGTTGCACACAAGGATTAGCGCGTAATTTTTTCCTTTTTTTGTCAATGAAACGGTAAAGGATTTTTTGGAAAATTTTCACAAAATTCTTCACAATTTCTTTTTTTTTCGGCTGGGTTTTGATCCGCACTATAGTGTCACTGTCACTTGGATATCTATACTGTATCTGTGCTTAGTTTAGATAGTTTTACCCGCTCTCTCAGCCTCTCATAAAAGTCGACTAATAGTTGTGCCGTTGTGTAGTAGACTGATAGTGTTGGAACAGCCATACCAGGCCATTCAGTTGAGTTTGTGTCTAGTGTGTTTGTTGGTGGTTCTGGTACGTTGTGAAGCAGAGGGGATGGGTGGCAAATATGTGAGAAAAAAAAAAAAAACCAGAAACGAGAAAATGAAAACAAACAATTTTCTATGCTAGTGGTGGTGAGAGGTGGAAGATTTGGACGATGTAGCCCACCTTGACGGTCCATGTGTGTGAGATATGGGATGTTGGGAAAAACTAGTGGAAACAATGGTGTAGCTGGCAGCGGTTCACTTTGGGAAATAGAGCATATAGCATGCATAGTGTAGTGTGCTGAGTAAACACTGTTTTAGGGGGGGTTGTGGCTGCGGGGGCAGCTTTTTTTATTCTAGCCATTATGGGCTTCTATAAGATGCACCGTCGGGATGTGAATTGCATTGTGGTGCTATAGAGTGGCTGTGATGCAAGTTTAGTTACATGCTTACATGCAATTCAGTGTTTAAGAATGCGGTAGGGGAGGGTTGTTATTTTAATGTGACTGAGGCAGATTAAGTATGTGCAGTGCAGTAGTTTGTATGTGATTTATGTTGAGGTGTTACAAGTTTTATGATTCTGCATTGAACTTGGAGGAATTATGACATTTTGACGGTGTGGTAATTGAATTTTATAGAAGCACAGTCCTACTACTCTTGAAATTGTATCCTCCCCACACACATTCTTTTCAATTTTGTCTGGGTTTGGTTTAGTTTGCATTGGTATTTCTTAATACTTACCTAGTAACTATCGAATATTCACATACCTATTTTTTATCGCATAAGGCGATCAGCCATCGTAGAAGATGAATGGTAAGTAGTTTGTAACTATTTGTGAATGAAGACCTTCTACTCCTTCTGTAGGGTGATTCAATGGTAAAGCAGATCTTTGACATCGATTATTTTCTTCTTCTTTTATTGAGACGACTGTCATGTATGTACATATGTACATGCATTGATAAACTTAGTCATGGAGCGTTATTCATACATGTGTACATACTAGCTGTACACATGTACATATGTGTCATGTGTCACCAATGCGGCTTCTTCTTGCCCCTGGGTTGAATCAAATGGCAGGAAGAAGGCATCACTGTATTTAAGGCTGAGGTTAAATCTTCAACCATGCGATCAAGTTCTTTGCGGTTGCAGGGGGCATTAAGGTTATTTGAGGTAACCAAATTACTTAAAGTTGTCCGACTATCTGGCACCCGGCGTGCGTTGCTGCGCCTAACAAAAAAAAAAAAAAAACTGTCAGGCAGGCGCATGGGGCTAACTGGTAGACCACGATGATGTCATTGTCGTAGTCGTAGTTGCTGTCACTTAACTTTTCAGCCTTGTCGTACCACAAATATTAAAAATTGTTCAACTTTATACGACTACGACTACGGCTACGACCACGACAGCGACTTATTGTATTCACTTTTATTCATTTGTGGCTGAAATACCTACGCCTTTGACAGGAGGTACGAATGCGACTACGACGACGACACCATCGTGTTCTACCAGTAAGTCTGATGTTTTTGTAATTTTTTTTTTACCTATCACCTTTGTACCGTAATTATCTACATTTAAAAAAAAAAAAACAAGTAAATTGGTTGAAAATTACGAGCAGTAGATGGACACAAACGCATTTTGCCACTTAGATTTCTATATAAGAGATGTATGGTATGTGCAGTTGAACAACGTGTAAAAGTGATCGAAGTATTTTATGAAAATGGTAATTCTGAAAGAAGTGCATTTCGTGCATTGCGTGCATTTTTTGGTCAACGTAACCAGCCATCTGAGACAGAAATAAGCCGTTTGGTGCAGAATTTTATAGAATCTGGGTCGATGCAAAACGTGAAAACACCCGTGATTCGTCGTTAAGGTCCTACGACTAAAACATAGCTGTCGTGGAAGAAAGTGTAGCCTAGTCCCCGGCAGCCTCAATTCGTCGTCGTTCGCAGTAAGTGAAGAATTGACACAGGAACTGAAGCCAACAGACCATTTGCAGCGTCGTGTATTTACCAATTAGATGCTTGAACAACAAACATCGATCATTGGACCGTACTTCTGCGAAAATGATGCCTGTAACGTTGTTATGGTGAACGTTATCTCGACATGTTAACAAACTTTTTATGGCGTGAATTGGATGGCATGGACTTGGAACTTGCAAAATACGTGTTTTCAACAAGATGGTGCCACATGTCACACACCGCGTGAAACAATGGTCCTATTGCGAACGCATTATCTCACGAAGTAACGAGGTCAAATGGCCGCACATATCTTACGATTCAACACCATTCGACTTCTTTCGTTGGAGCTACGTGAAAACAAAGGTCTATGCAAATAAACCCAAGAGCATTCCAGAGCTGAAGGATGAAATCATACGCGCTATTAACTAGGTATATCCCGAACTATGCCAGAAAGTGGGAGTTGGGAATTTGTTGGATATTTTGCTACATACAAGTACATAAATATCATAGACTAGAGAACACACACACTAAAGCACAATGAAATAAAATAAGCTAAAACATTTGGACACATTTTTATCTATTTTAATTAAAAAATAAACTCTTCGCTGTTATTGAGTTAGCCTTTATATTCGAGCGATCTTATGCAAAAGGAAAGTTTCACATTTTCCTCATTAAAATTTGATTCATCCATACATACATACATACATACATACATACATTTTGAATTCCCCGCTAATCCTTCATGAGGGGGGGGGGGGGGGGGGGGGGGGGGGGGGGGGGGGGGGGGTAGGATGCTCAGGTGGACCGTTCATCCTTCTCGATCCTCCGCCATTGACACCAACTCATCAGGAGGAAACTCTAGACGGCTCCAGGAGAGATGCCGGACTGGGTGCAACCATCTATTTCTAGGCCTACCTGATGGCACGTCTTGGAAGCCGGTCTGGGGGCATACGCACTACGTGACCAAACTATCGGAGCATAGATCGTTCCGTTCGGAGAAGTATCTGCTCAACATTGAGCGCCTCGCGTACTCTGGTGTTGTGCACTCGATCCCTACGAGTTATTCCAGCAACACCGCGAAGAAACCTCATTTCGGCAGCTTGTATATGCGATCTTATTTTTTCGGTCACTACCCAAATTTCATGACCATAGGTGAGAGTTGGAACATACACAGAGTTAAAAACCGATAGCTTAGCTTGAACACTAGGTTCGGCCTTCCTTATAACAGATTGGCCAAGCTCTCTCAAAATTGATCCATCCTGATCAATTCTATAGGATAACTCGGCATTGCTTTTCCCATCACTCGTGAATAAGACCCCGAGGTACTTAAACTTATCCAACTGCTTCAATGGGACTCCACTAACATGCAGAGTGCACTGAATGGGTTTTTTGGAAACGACCATTACTTCTGACTTGTTCACGTTGATCTTCATTCCAGCATCATCACAAACGGCTACAAACCTTGCGAGTGCGCGCTGAAGTTCGATTTCAGAGGACCCAATGATGACCAAATCATCCGCAAAGAGCAGATGACTAATCCTTAGGTCACCCACTTCGAAACATTCCCCGCCACGGCTGCGCTGCAACATCCAATCCATATATACAATGAAGAGGAGAGGTGACAAAACGCACCCCTGACGGAGTCCAACGACCACAGTGAAATGTATTGATTTAACACCGTTTATGCAAACACAGCTTCTACAGTTTGTATATAAAGACTGAATCGCCCTTAACAGGGAACCATCAATCCCATGCTCCTACAGAACACTCCAGAGTTTACCTCGAGGAACCCTATCATATGCTTATTCCAAATCCACAAAACAAGTGTACACAGGTTTAGCATACTCCCAGGCTTTCTCAAGAACCATTCTGAGAGTGAATAGCTGGTCGGTTGTGCTTCTACCGGGACGAAAACCACACCGCTCATCCCCCAAACTGTCCTCAACCACAGCTCTGATCGCCAAAGTTACTTTCATTCTTACTTACTTACTTTTATTCATCCTAGAAATAAAAATAAAAAATAAAAAAATCGGAACACTGTATTTTACAAACTTCAGAATTTCCTATTAAAACCTTTACTTCCGCATTTTCTGTAAGGTTTTCTGATGACTTGCTGACAGTGCTGAAATTAATTCACTGGCGTAACGAGGGATTGCATAAAGCCATTTGGTTGACAACTATGGACCTAATTCTACCTGATCCCGTTTTATGGCTTGTGTGGTTTCTAATTGACGCAAAAATGTCAGCTAGAATATATCTAGTAGCTCTGCTATTTAATGTAACCTTACAGTTAACTCTACAAAATTGGACGATCCCATCACTTGCAATTGACGCTATTGAAGTCTTTAAAGTCAGTTAGGCGAATTCACAATTTTTTTTCGGGTGTAAAAGCACGCACCTACAGTCCACAGAGGTCTTATTCCAACTGGTTTCAATGACTTGATTGACTTCAATCCGAGTGCAAAGCAACATCAATGAATAAAAATCAATCAAAACTAATGTCATGCCTCTATCTTCCAGCTTTTCAATGTCGAAAACGATTGATTCAGTCATGACTTCAAAGAAGACCTTCGTTATTCTACCAGCAGATTTCTATGTTCTTCTTGGTATCGCAGACATATTTGGTGTTGCGCTTCTTCGAGTGCTTTCATGCAAGTTGGGGAATATTGACGGATTGGGTACGATTGACCGCATTTTAAGATCTCTTCTTCAAAATCTCGCAATATCAAAGTCTCGCAAATCAAAATCTCGAAAACTAGAATCTCGCATTGTAATACAATAAATAAACTCAAAAATTTGCATTATTTTAAGAGCTATGATTGTAAGATGTCGTATCATACAAAGCGTATGTTTATTTTATGGGTTTCACACTAAGGGATATTCTTTGACTCATACACCGGACGACCTTCGGCTTCACATTCAGGTGGTCAGGGCGCCCCTACGCGTAGGTGAGGCCAACACTGAGTAAGTGGCATGATCAATTTAATAAACTTCTCTTTCTGGAGTGTTTTAGCCGCTCACACGACTTCGTCGCTCCGCTAAGGGTAGTATGTCAACAACTGTCTGGCAGGCGCGTGGAGTTAAAGCTTTTAAATATATAGGTGAGGCCAACAGTGGGTAGGTGGCGCGCTTCGCGCAATCATTTTAATATCCTCCGTATTCCGGAGTGGTTTAATCGCTCACGCTACTTCGTCGCTCCGCTAAGGGTAGTATGTCAACAACTGACTGGCAGGCGCTTGGAGCTAAAGTTTATTTTCATTTATGTGCTCGTTTTCTAAACCCTATAAATTGCAAATTTCATTATGAAATATTTCCTAACTTTTGATAATGCGAGATTCTCCTGTATTTGCGAGATTTCTATTTTTCAGAGCGAGATTTTTATAATGCAATGATTTCAAATGCAATATTTTGTTATTCGGGATTTATTTTAAAAATGCGAAATTTCGTTATTAGAGATTTTGGCTTGCGGTCAATCGTACCGCTCCAATATACATAGACATACCCTAAGATATCCATGTCCGTAGCCATTTAAGCCAAATAGAAATTCAGCTCAAACTGCTCAAACAGCTTAGACTGCGAAAGAGCATACGGCTATCTGATGATCAGTGGGTGTTTGTCGTGGATAAATCAATAACAAATGCAATTCAAAGTATGAGGATCATAATGGAAAAACATCGTGATTCCTTAAAGAATTTGTATACTGTATTGGTTGATTTTAAAAAAGCATTCGACAGACAACCACGAGATCTGATATGGGCGGCGCTAAGACATCGATAGGTTCAAAATCAAATCAAATTTATTTGAATGGAACAGTGCTTCCCAAGTGCGAACATTTTCAAATACTTGGGATCTATGATCAATAGCAAAGCAACCTGTGATTACGATATCAACCATCGCTTAAGTGTAGGGTGAATAAAGTGTAGGGTGTTAAGTGGCGGGAAAACTCCGCTATTTTCTGTGACCGAAAAAGGGTCCCTAAGCTGAAGGAAATGCTCACATAATATGGTTCACAATGTGGACAATGCACAAAAAGTATGAGAGTAAATTGACGGCAGCTGAGATGAAGATGCTTCACATGACAGCAGGAGTGACAAAGCTTGATTGAATAAGAAGTTTGAATAGCGTGGAAGGCGACCGGGTCAGCTGCTATTGCCATGTTCAAAGAAGAAATCATTTGAACCCTGTTAAAAAGGCAACATCAATGAACGATCCAAAGATATCGTGAAGAAAGGCAGACCTATAGCTCCTGGATCACACAAATGCAACAACACCAGCATTTGATTTGCCTCAGTAATGAAGTGATCCAAAATTAGGAGGTCTGCCGATATTTTCTGAAGCCAAAGAGGCGAACCCCACAGGCGGATTAGTAGAAATTAAGTGAAGTGGGAGGGTAACGATCCCTTGTTTTCAAATCATGACCTTGCTGAAATAGGAAGAAAAAGAAGAAATTCAACTAAAACGAAAAAAGAAAATAAAGATAAAAAAATGATCCTTCGGATAAGCCATAAATCTTTAGGTCCCTTCCATTCGTTAAAAATATAAAGCACACAACATGAGTGGTTGCAAGAGGCTAGACCCATGGCCCTTCATTATATTTATACCGAAAATATATAAACATATGTATGTACGGATATATAGAAATTTAGCTCCCCAGGCTTCCTACTGATCTGTGCATCTATGTTGCCAGAGTGATCCCATATCTGCTTTCATCTCTACAGACTTGTTACTTGTTTTGGCATTGTTCTGCTGATGAATTATTTCTCTTCCGCTTTTCCACAAGAAGGTATTGGCACCATGTCAGCCACTAATTAGATTGCGTCATAGGAAGTCGAAAGGAGCTACATACTCTCAGCGCGTTGATTCTTGCTGGTTCTGTCTGCTTTCTGCATAATTTCGTCTACATGGCACCGGCCCATATTTGGGATTCATAGACCATTATCAATGCCGAAGCTATTGTTAGGAGCAGTCTCCTAATAAACTTTAGACAAGCAATGTTTGAAAATGTGCCGGTTGCTTTTACTGCTCTTTTAGTTATATGTAGCGGATGTTGTTTTGGGCGTGGCAAAATCGCATCATCACCTCCCCGTGGTGCCCGCTGGATAGCTATCTGATAGTGAACGATGAGTAGCATGTGTAGCTGAACACTCAGACCTGCGTAAGCACATTTGGGTGAACTTCAGCGCGCATATGTTTAACCGGACGAGGCATCTCTTGTTGACCTGATCGGCTGAAATATGCGTCTCAGAAGTCTAGCAAAAGCTCCTCAGAAGGAGGACGTGCGGCGGATGAATCTTCTCGATGGAATCAACGGTGACGTCTACAGACCAACGGATACCTTACCGGAGCTACTTCGACATATTTGGAGCTGAGGTCTGTAAGGATTTTCAATACTACATCAGGGTATTTCAATACTACGTCAGGGTATTGAAAAAGAGATGGTGGCGGATGAACCCTTAATGGGCCAACGGCAGCGCTCATATCCCCGAAGTGGGTTACTGACATCTGTGTATCCGGTCCCTCCTCCTAGGGGTTGCAAAAAAAGGATCTGATCCTCCAGGTTGGGGCTGTGCCGTTGGGTTAACTTCCCTACCACGTAAAAAACTTTCGGTTACGAAGCAACCAAGAGCCTCGGATACGGATGATTCTACTGTTGACGACCCAAGCAAACGTAAAAAGGACAACGATCTTCGTGTCTGTACATGGAATGTTAGGTTCCTCTACACCCCACGTGCAGCCGAACAACTTGCGGAGGCCCTAAAGTGTCTCAAAGCAGACAATACCGCCATCCAAGAAGTGCGATGGGATGGGCCGGGCAAAAGGAGTATGAAAAACTGCGACATCTACTACGGCGATTGCTACAGACAACAAGGACAGCGTCTATTCGGGTGCGGATTTGTCATTGGAGGCAGACTTAGGCAAGAAGTCTCGAGTTTCCGGCATGGAACGAGCGCCTTATGACTATCCGTATCAAGGCTAAATTTTCCAACATAAGCCTAATATGCGTTCACGCCCCTCACGAGAAGAAGGACGACGCGACAAAGGATGACTTCTACAAGACTCTTGATCGAAAAACTGTCAACCAAATCGATCACATTGCGATCGACGCAAGGCACTCTTCCAGTATTCTGGGTGTCCGGACTTTCCGAGGAGCCAACGTGGATTCGGATCATACCTAGTTGTAGCCAAGGTACGGATGCGGATATCCAGAAAGGAGCGAAATCAACGAAATACTGTGAGGAAATTTGACGTCGGGCGGCTACAATCGCATGAGACCGCCAGAGCCTTTCACGATCGAGTTTCTCTTAATCTTAATCTAAGTCCTATGCCGCCAGCAGCAAATGCCGAAGACCAGTGGCAGCGTTGCCAACAAGCCATCAGAGATGCCGCCTCTGATGTACTGGGTTTCTCTCGGCCACCACAATAGTCTAAGAGCTGGTGAACGTTTTTGAAACATCATTTTAGCACAGGAAATAAATATATTTTTTTGTTAAACTTGAGCTAATGATCACAAATATCAACGTCTGGCAGCTGTCTGTTGGTGCGTTTGGGGGGGGCTGGGCCCCAAAGACGTCAAAAAAAGGGATGCGGTCACGTCATTTCAGCAAAGCTGAATTTTTGCATATGAGTGGTTTACTTGTTTATATAACATATTTTACCACTGCCAGACATTTTGGCCGGGTCTAACATCCTGCCAGACGCAAGCGAAGTTTGAATGTCGCTATTAAAGCCATGTGCGACAAATGTATCTAATAGCCGTCTTATAGGAAATTAAATTCTAAATAAAATAGTATATACACAAAATTTTCATATATCCAGTAGAACAGAAGATATTTTAAAAAGTGTCAGTAGCCGCTAATCAAATTCAAGCAACTGAAAAAGCCAAGATTCAATGGCCTTTTTATTCATCTAGGCAGCTTCCACATCATGATGACTTATTTCAAAGCCATCGGAAAGTTTATAGATGATTCTGGATTGGCTTATGTAATGGTGGATAGTGGACTTTTAGCAAATGGTTGGATTTATAGCTGTAAAGCATTTTAACACGTGCAAGAGACTGCATCCTTTAATGACTTTGGGCTTTCAGATCCTACGTTTTGAAAGTTTTATGAAGAAAGAACAAATAGAAATTGGCGATGATATAATCAGTTATCTTAATGACTTTCAATCTACACAGACATCAAGTCCCACTATTGACCATCCTTACCTTATACAATTGTTTAGAAAATATAATGTATATCAAGAAGCAACGATTAATGGACAATTTGGCAAAACACCGCAGTTCTACATGATCTATGTAGATGATGTTAATTATTATTTAATTTTGACACGAAGCATTCGTACTGCAGATTTCGAATTATTTAAACCCCATATTGCCCAAAATCGCACGCACGGTGGTTGGTCAAGTACCACGATAATTTATTAAAAATCGACGAACCTCACCCAGGACTAAGAGAACTTTTTGAGAACAGGTCCTTCGTTGTGAAAAGAAGCGAAAAAGCATTCTCTAGACAGCCAATAGATTTGACGTTGGAACAGACAATAAATGCAGATGCTGCAAAAAGATTGACAGGAGTTATACATTTCACCAATTCGATATCTGCTCGTCAACGCTGGTCTAAAAGTCACAGCATAAGATCAACGATAATATCGCAGGTATTTGAGGAATGTGGATTGCATAAAGCTCAAGATATTACAGCAGACTTGGAAAGAAGTAAAATGGAAAAAAGTTGCGTGCAGCTTCAGAATTTTATGCATTACATTAAACAAAATATAAATCCTTTTGCACCAGAACTGAGTAACGATTTCTTATATAACATTGCAACAGGACGAGCAGCACCAAACCCTATAGCAATACCCTGGAACAATATATAGGTATTGCAAAAGTTTTATCGTATCCTTTGATGCCTGTTCCTTTATCAATGTACCATTTAGATGGAACAGTTTGTAAAACCGATAAATCTGTTGTCATGAAACTGTTGGAGGCAAAAGTTGATAGTCAGGCAGTACGCAATATTGATATTGTAATTATCGATGGCTTTTTCATGCTGCATCTCTTAAAGAAAGTTCCAAAAACATACGGCAACATTTCAAAAAAAATATTGCAAGTGCCTACTAGGTATTCTGCATCCAGAATCGATATCATTTTGATCGTTATTTTTCACCATCTATCGAAGACAGCGAACATCTTCTGAGAGATAGCTTGGACAACCTCAACAAATTATGACTTTTGTTACTGTTTTAAAACTGACAATGGAAAAGTGAAAAAAACTGTGGAAGACAATTCATCTTGTGAAAAACATGAAGAACCTGACACCAAAATCGTCTACCATGTTTGCAACATCGATTAAGATGCAAATGTTTTAATAAAATGTTCAGATACAGACGTTATTGTGATTATGTTAGGTAACATGGAACATTTAAATAGCTCTCTGAACATTTGGAAGGAGGTTGGCGTTGGAAATTCACGACGATTTGTAGATTTATCCAAATTGTTTAATGCTCTAGGAGAGTCTTTGTGTAATTCTTTACCAGGATTTCATGCAGCAACTGGTTGCGATTATTATGCTACATTTTACAGAAAAGGAAAACAAAGACCTTTTTGTACAATTGAATGAATCCCACAAATATCAAAAACCATTTATTGATCTTGCTTGGTACTTTGGATGTACATGTATAAGGCTCAAGGGAACAAGTTTTTGAAGTCTTAGAGGAGTTTGTATGTCGTTTGTATAATATCCGTAATATAAATTACGTCAATAAATCCAGATATGAGATATTTAAAAAAACATGTAATGCAATGAACATGAATGACGATTTCCATAAAAAATTTAAAAATGTTGACGCTGGAAATTTGCCACCGTGTAAATCAGAGCTGCGTCAACATTTCTTACGGGCTCATTATATTTCAAATATTTGGAGAAATGCACATTTAAAAAATTCAACTAATTTATCCCCAATTGAAATTGGATGATTGGAATCTAATGGTATATATGAGTTTCTTTGGTTCGACGGTGATCAATACCTGCTTTAGTGAAAGACGTTGTAATCCAACCTCCTGATATTTATGATGAAAACGAGAGTTCAGGTACATACATTATGAATATTATAAAGCATTATTTTTATTGCAATACTATTGCATATTGATTATTCCATGCAAACTAAAAAAAATTGTTAAATTCTTTAATTTATGTGATGATGGATCTGAACCTGACGACGAAGAAGACGATGATATACAAGATTAAAATACCATAGTACAGGAAATTATATTCTTCCAAATCATTTATATAACCCAATAAAAAAACCGAGAATTATTGAAAGCATGATTGTTTTGTTTTTCCCAGGTAGAACAGCCGAAGGGAGAAGACATATGATGATATCTTAATACGAAACGAATGGTTTCGTATGGCGGCTACTGACACTTTTTAAAATATCTTCTGTTCTACTGGATATATGAAAATTTTGTGTATATACTATTTTATTTAGAATTTAATTTCCTATAAGACACACTTAGTAAGTTTTCAAATGCTTCAATAGTTTCGATGAAAATCGGCTATTAGATACATTTGTCGCACATGGCTTTAGTAGCGACATTCAAACTTCGCTTGCGTCTGGCAGGATGTTAGACCCGGCCAAAATGTCTGGCAGTGGTAAAATATGTTATATAAACAAGTAAACTACTCATATGCAAAAATTCAGCTTTGCTGAAATGACGTGACCGCATCCCTTTTTTTGACGTCTTTGGGGCCCAGCCCCCCCCAAACGCACCAACAGACAGCTGCCAGACGTTGATATTTGTGATCATTAGCTCAAGTTTAACAAAAAAATATATTTATTTCCTGTGCTAAAATGACGTTTCAAAAACGTTCACCAGCTCTCCGACTACAACGAAACCCCTGGTTTGATGAGGAATGCCGGCAAGCACATGCAGCTTAACAGGAGGCGTACAAAGCGGCGCTGTATAGAAGGACTAGAGCTGCTTACGAGCTCTACGTGCGCAGGAGAAAAGAGGAACATCGACTTCTCAGAAAAAAGAAAAAAGAGCATGAGAAGCGCTCGATCGAGGAAATTGAAAGACTTTATTGCAGGAATGATGTTCGAAAATTTCACCAAAAGGTAAAAAGAACATGCCAGGGTTTCAAAGCCAGAATAGAAGCCTGCAGGGACGAAAATTGCAACATAGTAGTAGAATCGCAGTTGGTGCTGAGGATATGGAAGGAAAACTTCTACAGACTGTTGAACGGCGTTGATGACCAATATTCCGCTGTCAGGCAGAATGAGCCAGGAGTGAGTGAGGATAGCGATATCTAAACTCAAATCCAACAAAGCTGCTGGAGCCGACGGCCTTGCCGCTGAACTTTTCAAGGCATGAGGAGATGAGTTGGTAAGGAGCATGCACCAGCTCATCTGTAAAATCTGGTCGGACGAAAGTATGCCCGATGAATGGAACCTCAGCATCGTTTGCCCGATCCTGAAAAAAGGAGACCCTCTAAAGTGCGCCAATTAAAGAGGTATAAGTCTCCTCAACATCGCATATAAGATCCTGTCTGGCGTATTATGTGAACGCCTAAAACCGATCGTCAACAACCTGATAGGTCCTTATCAGTGCGGTTTCAGGCCGGAAAAGTCCACCATTGACCAAATATTCACACTACGGCAGATCTTGGAAAAAACCCATGAATATAAAATCCATACGCACCACCTTTTCATCGATTTCAAAGTTGCCTATGATAGCGTGTATAGAGACGAGTTATACAGAGCCATGTCCAGTCTTGGCATCCCTGCCAAGCTCGTCCATTTGTGCAGAATGGCGATGGAGAACTCTCGCTGCTCCATCAAAGTCGGTAAGAACATCACTGAATTATTCGATGTCAGGAAAGGTCTTAGACAAGGTGACGCGCTATCATGCGATGTACAATCTGTCTGTACAACTACTCGCTTATGCCGATGACATTGACATAATCGGTAGAACTCAGCGGGCCGTCAATGGGGCATTTTCGAGTATTGAGATCGAGGCAGCAAAGATGTGTCTAGCGGTCAATGAAAGCAAAACAAAATATATGCTGCCTACAAAAAAGGACACCCAACATCGGCGTCTTGGGCAGAACGCCATAATAGACAGATATAATTTTGAGGTAGTAAAGGATTTTGTCTACCTAGGCTCTATGGTGAACTCCGCAAATGACATCAGTAGGGAGATCACACGAAGAATTACTCTTGCCAATCGTTGTTTCTATGGGCTAAAACGGCAATTGAGTAGCAAAGCCCTATCTCGAACTAGTAAGTTAACTCTCTATAAGACACTTATCATCCCAGTCCTGCTGTATGGCGCAGAGGCATGGGCTTTGACAAAACCGGATGAGGATGCCCTTGGTTATTTCGAGAGATAAGTTCTTGGAGCGATCTTTGGTCCCGTCTGCATAGACGGTGAGTAGAGGAGAAGGTACAATGCCGAACTATACGGCCTGTACAAGGACATCGACTTAACCAGAAGAGTTCACATGGCTGAGTCATTTGGAGCGGATGGAGCCCAACGTTCTCGCTAAGAAAGTCTTCGAATCCACCCCGGATGGACGACGCAGTAGGGGACGACTTCGCGGTAGGTGGCGCAAACAAGTGGAGGGAGACCTCAACCAACTTGGCGTGCGCAACTGGAGGCAGTTGGCTCGTAACCGCGCTGGCTGGAGAGGTTTCTTGGTTGAGGCCCAGGTCCACCCCGGACTGTAGCGCCATCTAAGCAAGTAAGTAAATAAGTAAGCAGATGTTGTTTAAAAGTTAGACTTGCATCTACAATAATGCGATTTTATTTTAACTCCGACTTGGAAACAACGGCGCGGCGGCGTGATTGCCGAGGGTTGCTTTTATAGTCTTCATGAATTTCCTGCTGCTGATGAACACTATTTCTGTTTTTTCCTCTCCAAGTTATAAACTTACGCATGTGAGCCAGTTTTGAGCTATTCTGATAGTATCGTTGCAGTCAAGTTACAACTACTCAGGGAGTTTGGCTGCTGCAACTGGATTATGGACTATGAAGGAAGGTAAGCAGCAACAAGAAATATCAAAATTATAGACTTCTATTAACTTCTTAGTAAATTTAAATTTCTACCAATTGAAGCGCGTTTTGTGAATTATGTTTTCAGAATGTGTACAACGTTTGCGAATATGTATTATCCAAACCAGCAGTCGACAATGAAAAATGAGAATAATTGCCAGGCAGTTGTTGTATTTGCTTCGACATGCTAAATTGAACTACAACAACTGACTGAGCATGACTCGCCAAAATCACGAATATGATGCTCTGATACGCTGACAGACGTTATGGGCTAATAAATACATGGCAAAAAGCACAATTCTCGAATACTCCACTGCAGAAGCTTAGTCTGGTCTTCATAATAAGATACCCATTCTCTGAGCAAATTGCTTTTCGGATACAGCACTAAAGAGTAGGTCCATTCCATTTGTGTGAAAAAAAAATATAACGCACATAATACGAATGGTTGTGAGAAGCTAGGCCCAGGCATTACAAAGCTGTTGCGCCAAACATTTTTTTTAAACTATTCCAGTTAGATTGTGAAAAATTTAACATTTTGTACCATCGGAAAGCATCATCCATTCTTAATCTCACTTTACCTATGGTGGTGCTATAGTCTGGCGTGGACCCTCGCCTCAACTAGCAGGCCTCTTCAGCTGGTTAAGCAGTGCGCGTTCTCCATCGTCATCCTACATAAGCGAATGTGTCTTACAAGAATATCAAAATTGGACGTGGCTTAAAAAAGCTCATTCCTATTCACAACTGAAATTGATGAATAGATGATGGGTGTCGATTTAAAATTCTTAGATCTTCTCTAGGATTTACTGTTAAGTGAAGATTTGGTCAATCGTCGATTTATTGAGCCAAAACGGTAATTTCCTACCAGATCGTCGAAAATATGGTTTCAAGCATTTCACCATTACACCAGATATTATGTTGTAAGCGACATTGACTAGGCTTATGCGTCTATAATTGGCAAAGGTAAGGCGGTCTTCTTTTAATAGATTGGGCAGATGGAGCTAAGGATCGGGTATGTTTTCATTGGACTTGCAGTCTGATCCGATTTAAGCTTAGCTGTGGTTGCTCCAACTTCCTTCCACTCCGGAGGTTGTACTGATTGATTGTCCTTTAGATTGAGACTATCAAAATGTCTGATACCCAGGTTATTTGCTATTATCACAGTTTGACAGTCTACACTTTACATATCTTCAGTAACGACATCGTCTCAATTATAGTGTTTCCGTGTTTGCCGTTGCGGCATTCGGTTTAGGTAGCGGTCGCCCATCTTCAATCTATTTATAACAAAACAACTACCTTCTTCTGACTGATTTAAACTAGATCGAAATCTATTAGATTCACATTAAGGAGGCATTCATTAAGTTAATAATTCTCCTAAGAGCGGTTGAACAAAGCAATGCAACAATTAGTTACCATTTAAAAATAACCGCCAACTGAATACAACTGCCGCCATCTGTTATCCTAACACTGAACCACACGATTTCTTTTTCATTCTTCAACGTTGCCGCCCCTGCACTTAGCTTCCACGATCCACGAAAATGGATTCCCTCATGTGGATGAAATATCCGCACAAAGCAAACTCACCCAATTCGGTTAAAAAATTATATTTTGATGGTAGATCGAGGAATGTGAGAAGAACTTCCACAACGTACTCTCTCTCGCTTTCAGTGTGTGTGCAGAGTATAATATGGAAAATCGAATTCGCGTTCTCGTTGGAAATTCAATTTAAAAGAAATAATCCACAATCGCGACTAAAAATTCTATAAAATCCCAAAAAAAAAAAGAACCAAACAAACCCCAAAAATAAGTTTTCTCCGCGACCAGCCACAAAACAGTGTGACCGCTCCCCAAAAAACTCAGAGTTCTACATTTCTTTCGCTTCGTTTTTTTTTCTCTGATGAAAGAAATGAAAATAAAAAAAATCCGCAACAATATGTGAGGTTAACAAAAAAAAAAAAAATTGAAGAGAATTTCCAAAAAAGTGTGTGGATACTCTACAATTTCAACAAAACCAACGAATAAGAAAAGTTTTCTAAAAATATATGGAAACGAAGAATATCATTTCTTCCCGAGAGTGTGGATGGAAAGTGCGAAGGAAATTCAATGAGAGTGCATAGTGTAGTGTGCGTAAAGTGGCGTAAGGTTTTGCTGCAACAATTTTCCTAAATCCTATTCGAATTCGAACTGTTTTTCATATTTTGCATTTACTACCAATGAGTAGTGTGTACAACGACGAGTGAGTGATGTGAAATGCTACGCGAATTCGTTGTGTAACTTCGAAGGATACTCTCGGCATTAATTTTGCGCGGCTGTTGAATTTATGTCAAAAGAAATAAAATCAAAAAAAAAAAAAAAAATTGTTCTCAAAAGAAAAAAAAGCAAAGGCAAGAAATAGAAACGAAAAAAGACGGTAAAGAAAAATCTCAGAACATAACTACGAGGCAAAGAGGGAGACAACGCGCTGACCAGGCTTATACTAGGTCCCACTCGCTCACATGCAACAAGAGGGAAATTCGCCCGAGCAAAGCAAAAAAAAAATCATCTAAAGGAATTCCTTTCTTTCTACTAGCTTTGTCTCACTCTATTCTCTCATTCGTATCTGTGCCAGTGTAGTAGTTGATGGCAATTATTTCGTTCGGGTCCATATTTACCTTCGAATATTTTTTTTTTGCAATTTCCCATGATTTTGTTTTTGTTGCTGTAATTTTGACAAGTGACAACTGACGAGAAGAATTTACTAGAATTGAACCGCGAAAAAGAAGGAGGATTACTACTGACGCGCGGCGGTGAGAGTGGAAAAGAAATTAAATTTTTGTGCTTTTTCGTCATCTCCCTTACTCGGTTGTGTCAGTGCTTATGTGTGTGTGTTTTATGTGCTGTGTATAGTCTTTCGTGTGCATTTTGTCGGTTCTGTCCAACAAGTGCGTGAAACATAAATAAAGAAAAAAATTATCAGAAAAATCATCTAAAAAAAAAAAAAATAAATAAAAGAAATGTCGTCCGATGCGAGAAACAATTCGGCGGTGATGAAACGGGCCGAACAGCTCAAACGCTGGGAGGAATCTGAAACGAATCGCGAACAACCGGTACCGAAGAGTGAAAAAAGTCGTAAATTAAAATTTCCATCGGTAGACGTATTCCTGGACGCCTGTTTAAATGGCGAGAAGGAAGAAGTTATTAAGTCACTGGAGAATGGAATGGATATTAATGTAGCGAATTCGGATGGATTGACAGCATTGCATCTAGTGGGTATATTTATTTTCCTTGGTTTTATTGTCCTTATAAAGGACTTTAGGTAATCTTGAAGTCCGTTGATGATATGTCTCATTTGGCGATTTTCCTTAATTTTTACTTCTCTTTTAATTTATTATTATGTGCTCTAAATCAGACACTGTACATGTAAAGATTTATTGCAGTTTTTATCGTGCGCATGATTTGGCAGCACTGATTTTTTTTTTAAGTTTTGTCCCTAAAAATCTGCGTTTTGGCTGGTGAAGGTCTTACGTTCCGCCGCGGGCTGCCAGTGTGAGGAGAAATTGTTATAATTTGGGAATTTTGGGGTCTAAAATTTGTTGGCCAGTAATCCTCACTCGCTCTTTATTATCCAGAGCGCAAAGCAAGTAATGCCTGAAACACAATAGCGCCTCGACCTCGGCTTCGCCTGACGTTTATAAGTTAAACCATAGGAAATCAATGTATACTATTACAATCTCGCTTCCACCTCGACCTCACGTTTTCCATTCGTAAAGAAAAACGTAATGCTACTCTAACCCGAGGCAAAAGTTGAGATGAGCTGAACTTTTGCGTCCTTTGACAGCTAACAGCTGTGGAACAAAGGAAAAATATGTAAACACACGTTTAACGCGCCTTCGAGGTGGATGGAACGTAACGAAAGCAAAGTTGAGGTCGAGGCGATATTTTGTTTTAGACACGCGAGAAACCGTAGTTTTTATCTGGCAACTCCTAAAATGTCGTCTTTTTGTCAATCAATTTCTTGGTATCTTTTGCCTATGTCAAGGTTCAGGGATGTTTGAGGAAATTAAAAATGCATTAGGAAAGAGTATTCCATCATACAAAGACATGCAAGGCATACAAAGAGCTCCAAAAAAGGCGCGATACGCTCAAAAATTCCATGGTCATGAATCCAAAACCAATTAAGAACAGACCCAAAATAGTTACGAAAAACCCAACGAAAGAAAGGAATTGCGTCAATATTGACTTAAAATCGGGTAATGAAGAAAAACCCAAACGTAGTAGAGAAAATGTGACAGAAGCTAAATCCCCAAATATTGGCGTGCGGTCTTAAGCTCAAGCGGCGATGACAGTTAATGGCAAGTACAAGACCGACAGCTCACGGGAGATCAAAGCAAGAAATCATTCAAACTTTAACGTAAAGACTCCTGCTCAAGCTGCGACATTGGAAAACGGTGATAGAGGTAGCTCACAAGATCATGCATCCCATGTTTTTTCTCTAATTCTTGCGAAACTTGAAGATCAACCCAAAACAAACTTATTTTCGAGACTAGTTGCATTAGAAAACAACATTCACAACACGCGCACTTCAACCAGATTATGAAAGAAACGCTTAAAATTCTTACTTGGAACGCCAACGGGCTTATACGAAGACTCGACGAGTTAGAAATCTTTATACGAGAAAAAGGCATTGATATACATACATATGCTTGGTCTGTGAAACGCATCTGACAAAGCAATCGTATGTTATGATAAGGAGATATAGCGTGTATCACGCCTTCCACCCATCGGAAAGAGCCAGAGGCGGATCATCCTTGTTTATAAAAGAATGTATCGAACACTCGGCAAGTAAAGATTGAATTAGAACCAATGCAAGTAAGCACGGTACGCGTTAGAAATAGACATTTTGCTTTCAACATTTCGTCTATATATTGTCCACTGCGAGGTAAACTTGAAGAAAGTGATTTCACAAACATCTTCAAATACCTTAAACCAAATTTTATTATTGGTGGTGACTTCAACGCGAAACACCCCTTCTGGGGTTAATGTAGGCCTCTCAGAAAGGTAGAAAGCTATATAATGCGGGTATGTAATACAGTTGTGATTTTCACTCGACGGGTAAACCAACATATTGGCCGACTGATAGAAATAAGATACCAGTTCTGATCGATTTCTTTATTGTTAAAAGAATATCTGTCAACTGTTTAAAGTTGAAGAAAGCTTTGATCTCTCCTCTGATCATTCTCCAATCATTATGACGATAAGCGATGCTCTGATTAAAAAAGTAGGACCGGCCAGATTAACCAGAGCGAAAACTAATTGGGATGGCTTCAAAAAAGATATTGAAGCAAGTATTGAACTGAGCGTATCACTTAAAACGCCATATGAACTTGAAGTTGAAGTTGATCGCTTCGCCGAAATCCTACAGAATCCCGCGTGGAAGAATACTTCCAAACCCAAGAAAACGCCGGCCAGCTGCATTCAAACTTATCCGCAGGAAATAAAAGAGATGATTAAGGAGAAGCGAAAAGCGCGCAAAAAATGGCAACAAACTCGGGCTCCGCAACATAAACACATCTTAACCGTTTGTGCAACTCACTAAAAATATCTATTATATTATCCTTAAGAATAATGAAATACAAACTTACCTAGAAAGTTTAACGGCAGAAAAAGATTCTAATTATTTGCTGTGGAAGGCTATAAAAGGTATTAAAAAACCTCAAATTCAGGGCGCACCAATTAGGAAAAGTCAAGACGAATGGGCCAGGCATGATAAACAGAAAGCGCGTGTTTTTGCCGCCCACCTGGAAGAAACTTCCAAACCGTTTGGTGGACAAGCTCTTATTCAAAATATATATACGTCGTATATAGACAATACCGTAATAAGAAATGCAACAATAACCGAACTTAAGGAAGAAATAAAGAAACTTAAACCTAAGAAGGCTCCTGGATACGACCTAATCACGGGAGAGGTTATTAAAGCACTACAAAGAAAAGCTCTAATTAAGCTTCTGTTCATTATAAACGCCGCGTTTATTTATTTATTTATTTATTTATCTAATCTAACTTAAAGCTAAAACTTAAAAACTAACAAAAAAAAAAAACAAAAAAAAAGGGACTTAACGCTGAGCTTAAAACTATTATTATTTATTATTATTATTTTTTTTTTTAACACAAGCTTAAACTATCTAACTAACTTAAAACTAACAGAGGATGGAAGAGCTAGGAAGAGAAGGGAGAGGGTAGAGGTGAGAATTTGGGTGTGGGGGTGGTAAAATCAAGACAGGGCTAGGTGGAATTGAGGCGGAGCTGAAGACCGTTTCGAAGGGTGGTTCTGCTGCAGTGGAAGTCAAATGTTTTTTCCATATAGTTAGCCAAGCGCAACATTCTGGACAGTGGTGCATTATAACTACAATTGGTGCGATGATAAGAGAGACGGAAGAGGGGAATGGACCTTAGGTTACGGGGATTGGTGTTAAATGAGACTAATTCAAGAAGCGCGGGGCAATCAATTTGACCAGTGATTAGCTGATGGAGGAAGAGTAAGTCGGCAATATCGCGACGAGTTTCGAGAGACTGAAGATTGATGAGCTTTAAGCGTTCAGAGTAGGGAGGTAAGTCGTATCTATCAAGCCAAGGGAGACCGCGTAGGGCGAAACGGATAAACCTGCGCTGGACGGCTTCAATACGTCGGATGTGTACAGCATAGTGTGGCGACCAGGCTTGGCTAGCATATTCGAGGATAGGTCTAACGAAGGTTATATTTAGACTAGAATATGTTCCCAGTCAATGGAAAGTCGCCGAAGTAATAATGGCCCTTAGGCCCGGAAAACCGCCGATTGAAAAAACGTCTTATAGACCGATTTCGCTCCTTCCAATTATATCCAAAGTGTTCGAAAGAATATTGATTAGGCGAATACAGCCGGTTATAGAAGAAAGAAATCTCATTCCGGATCATCAATTCGGATTCAGAAGTAAGCATTCTACAGTTGAACAAGTGCATAGAATAACACATGTAATCGAAAAATCTCTTGAAGAAAAAAAGATTTGTTCAAGCGTATTCCTTGACGTCTCTCAAGCCTTTGACAAGGTCTGGCACGAAGGCTTAAAGTTTAAATTACGACAAGTACTGCCAGAACACCCATATAATATTTTGCAGAACACCCTTACGAATAGACTATTCTGCGTCAAATGTGGAAACGAATATTCAGATTTTAAGGAAATAATGGCTGGGGTGTCGCAAGGAAGCGTTCTTGGTCCAGTTTTATATCTATTATACACGTTATATACCGCAAGTAGAAGGCACTGAGCTAGCTACATTTGCCGTCGACACTGCTATCTTGGCAGTAGGTAAAACGGTCGAAGATACAACCGTAAAACTGCAAGAAGCTTTGGATAGAGTAAATGAATGGACAAAGGTTTGGCGAATCGCACTCAACGAGACCAAATCTGTTCATATAAATTTTACTTATAAGAAGATAAATAATTTGCCGATCTTTTCGAACTCGGTTCAAATTCCGTTTGCAAACGAGGCTAAGTATCTTGGAATGACACTTGATGCAAAGCTGAAATGGAAAACGCATGTTAAGAAAAAACGCAAAGAACTAGATAATAAATATAGAGTAATGTATTGGTTACTTGGAACATATTCCAAGCTTAATATAGAGAACAAACTGCTTTTATATAAGCAAGTGCTAAAGCCTATTTGGACATATGGCTTACAACTTTGGGGTTGTACCAAAATAAGTAATATTACAATTTTACAAACTTTTGAAAACAAAGTACTAAGAGGTATTGTTAATGCGCCATGGTATATCAGAAACAGCGATATCCATAGAGATCTTGGCATTAAAACTATAGAAGACGAAATCAAAAACCACGCGAGAAAGCATAAAAGTCGACTAGAAGGTCACGTAAATATTACAGTCCTCCAAGGTTTGAACGAAAGAAATTTACTACATCGTCTACAAAGAACCAAAAAAGACATGCAACCGTTAAAAAAAACTTGGTTGGTGACTTTAAACGCGGTAGTTCGAGCATTAAGGACTTGCTACAGCAGAGACGATCAGTAGACATGTTTGTTTTAGTAGACAGACTAGTTAAACAGTCCGAGATATTAAAGCTGGAATTGAGCATGATAAATTGGGGAAATTGATTCGACCTAAAACGCATTAGAATTAATGTGTCTCAAAAGTGTCTGTCCTCGATTGATTAAAACAGATGAGAATTGGGTACGTATACATAACCCTGTCCACCTACTTTTTGTAACAAAATTCGTAGTTTTTAAGATTTCAAAGAGACGTAAAATTACGAAAAAGTAAGCGAACGCGGTGAAAAACAAGGTTGTCCACATTATCATTTACTGATACAGCGAGAGAGCGAGCCCAGCGCGTGTCCAGCGCCAGTTATCAAATTAGTTTCAAATAAAGAAATTGTAGCGCGAGACGCTTCGCGTCATGATTTTGAAAAATCGTAAAAATCTGGAGGCGATACGGCTTAACGTTTATTAGCGTGTGTACTTTCAAAGAGTTCAGTTCATTTTGGAAGTGGTTTTTCTACTTTACACACAAAGAGAACTAAAAAACTTGACGACGCGCACCGTTCATTGTGCATTGGCAGACGATTTTATAGCAAAAACGAAACGATGGCGTTTTTAACCGCGCTCTCGTCTCGCTTTCTCGCTACATTGTGAAAGAGGCATTAAACGTCAGTCCTTAGGTGTACTCGAAAGAAAGAAAGAGAAAGAACTCAACCGCAAAAGCCAACAAAAAATCACGTACATCGATTTGATAGATTTGATAAAATTTCATAAATCTCCCCAGGGAAATTTCTTGGACTAAAATTAGCAGCATGGGGAAACTTACTCTCTCGTGAGCATTTTCTTTTGCAAAAAAAATACGAATCTTCTTCGTACTCGAAGAGGATTTCGTAAAAATTCGTAAAATTTCGTAAAAATTCGTTGCTTTCGTTCGTACGCGAAAAATGCAGTCCAAACCTGGCATCAGTATTTTAAGACGTGAATACTGACCGACTGCCTTCCAGTTGGACCAATAAATTATGGGAAAATGTTTAGTTTTAACCCATGAAAACGTAATTTTTCCACCAGGATAATGCATCTTGGAGAAGTATAACCCCATGTCTGTCTGTTAACCAACGCAGGCTGCTTAACCACAACTTTATCATGCATACGTTGCAGTTGCAAGCAATATTTTTCTACATTTGTTGTTTCACCATGTTTTAGGAAGGTGTAGTAAATAACACCTGCTGCAGACATCTTTGGGTGAATACTTGACTTTGTCAGGCGTTTTGGTGCTGCATCAGTGTCAAGCCACTGCGTAGATCTTCGACGATTATTATAGAAGACCCACTTTTCATCACACGTAACATTTCTATTCAAAAAAATAGGTCTCTTTCGTTTCGAGCAAACTTCAAAAGAGTAATCTTTTACAGTGATCAATAAAAAAATTAAATATCGGGTTTGAAGATCAGGGTGGCCACTTTAATTTGACGTATAACAACTGTGTCGTTCTTTTCTTTTGTATGTATTAGAACGCCTCCAATATTACCGACCTGCGAAAACGGCAATTTCATTAGCAACAACTTAATATTTTGGAGGTAGTTAAAACAAAGCTTTAATCGCAGCCTACCTATCACTACAGACGCAGATAGTCCGACCCTTCCAATTATTCCGTAAAATACCTGTATTGTAGTTCATGGCAGTTGAAAATGTCTCCGCTTGGGATGCATACGCATTTTCCTCGAAAAGAGGGGACAGGGTGTCCCAAAAATTTCTCTAATGAGCTGGAGTGTGACCATTGCAGTGTGCGGGATAGCTCCAACTAGTTGAAGTCACATATAAGTTCGCTGTGTTATAGGTAAACTAAGAAAAGTTTGGAACCAGTGGCCGTTGCTGATCCATACCAAATTATACATAACTAGTATCGTGTTTGGTCGAAATTCCACCTCCCGTGCAAAGAATGTAAAAGGATTTAAGCTCATACAGCCATGAACGTGATCAAAATGCTTTCATTTAATTGGTTAAAGCGTTTTGTATGGGGAAATCATGTCTGTTCGTACCTTTATTGTACCTGCCTTAACGGCAACATAGGCACATGATTTTTATTTTGTGCACATCTATGGTACAGTACCTTTCGAATGATATAAGGTTCATCGCTCTCCTTTCGTGTTCATGTATTAATATATAAGATGTACGTTGATAAAATAGATTTTGAATTTCGGTTACCCCGAATTCTGTAGTTCTGCAATTGACGTACCAATCTAAATGCAAACAGACTTCAACGCTAATTATTACAAGAAATTCAACATTTTCTGAGTTAAGTTACCGAAAACGCACTACAAGACGTTCCGAATCATCCATAGGCTTTAAACCTTGCACTAACTAAAGCTTGTAAGGAAACAAATGCAAATCCCTTCTCAAAATAGGGTGGAATGTCTTCAAACAAATCTTAGTTTGTCCTTAACACTGCCTAAAAAGCTCAAGGTTTTGTTCTAATTGAACTTATCATTGTCTACGGAATCTTGGTTGATTAATTAAGGAACCATGTTTCTGAAATCTATTAAGCGATCGCTAAATCACGGCGTTGCTGCGTATATATAAATCATAAATGTTAAACTACAAAAATTCTTTGGTTTTTCATTATGTCTAAAATAAAAAAAATAAAACAAGTTATGCGTTTTTTAAAATCGACCAGGACTTTTGGGACACCCTAAACATAATATGCTTATACCTGAAAGTCTGTTACTTATAAACAAACAAAGCTGTTCAAACTTCACAATGTCGAATACTTATGGACAATCATCCAAGCGAATTTAATTGAATTCTTTATTTAACAACATAATCACCCCAATTCTTTAACTCGTATACGATAGTCGAATACGATCATGGTCGTATTTTAAGAACACCCTCGTACGTAATTTTGGACAGGAGTCGTATGCGTCGCGATGCATATGTATATGGTCCTTCAATAAGGGCGTCCGATTGCAGCTATGGCTTCGATGAGGTTGTACCCCAGGTCGTAAATTGTTGTTGGTTTATTTGCATATACAAGAAACGTAACATAGCCTCAAAGAAAAACGTTTAAGTGCGTTAAATCGCGCGATCGAGGCGGGTAGTTGATATCACCGTTTCTCGAAATAGGTTAGGTTAGGTTAGATTGGCTGTCTGCACCACGATGCAGACACACTTAGACCAGTAAAGGTCCATTGTGATGCCAAGGATCTACCATTAGACCACTCAGGGACTAATAAAACCAACCGGAGCTTTTGATGAAGCGATGGATGTTCATGACGTTTAAGGACGCCAAATCGCTGAGGTCGTCAAGGAAGGGAGCTCCTAGATGGAGCATTCTTTTGCGTGATAGAGCAGGACATGTGCATAGGAAGTGAAGAATGGTTTCCTCCTCCTCCTCGTCCCTACAGCTCCTGCAGAAGTCATTGGAAAAGAGGCCAAGTCTTTTGGCATGTTGGCCGATTAGACAGTGTCCGGTGATGACACCGATAACGCAGCTGATCTGTGATCGCTTTAGTTTAACCAACTCGGTACTACGTTTCTGGTCCAGCTTAGGCCAGATCTGCCTCGAAATGAGACACGTAGAGCCACTATCCCACTTAAGGTTGGTCTTACTAATAGCGTTCAGCTTCAGTAGATGCTTACATGTAGCGAGGGGCATACCTAGGGCTTGCCTATCTGGCAGAATCCTTAGAGTAGTACCCTGTCTAGCGAGTTCATCCGCCCTACAGTTTCCTGGAATGTCTCTGTGACCTGGCACCCAGCATAGGTGAATGTTGAACTGCTCTGTCATCTCTGTAAGAGATGAACGGCAGTCTAAGACGGTCTTTGAAGTAAAGGAGCACGATTCCAGGGACTTGATAGCAGCTTGACTGTCAGTGAAAATGCTAATATCGCTGACAGATAGTACATTAGTTTCTCGAAATAACACGACCTGAAAATCCTTTATTTGCTGTGTTGCATGTAGCACCACCTCGGTAGAACCACATGTTGTCTATGCCCGTATTATCTAATACGGGCTAAAAAGAAACTTGCCGTTGACAGTTACCGCCTCGCTTATTTCATTTCGGATAACATATTCTAGAGCACTCAGACTCGATGCGGTTCATTGTTCTACTTTGGTACTGTGGTTGGAAAACTTCGATGTTATTCGTTCCCAACCAAACTGCCATCTCTACGGCCCCATGGCGCCGCTTGACCAAAATCCGCACCAGAGAACTGTGGCAAGTAGCTCGTTTTATGAGCCACTTGAAACATTCACTGCCTTCACACACGTTCACATTCATTCCAAGAAATGATAAGCTACCCTCATACTTTTTTGCCTCCATAATATGTAGCCTGAAAATTCTACACTTATTCAATACGAGCTACTTGAACCATTTGAAGGCTCGTGAATCACTTGTACATTTGTGAATTCTCTGATTGAGTGTATACTTTGTGGGCGCCGTGGCGTGAGTGGTTAGTGTGTCGGATCACTACGCATGAGATTCCAAGTTCGAATCCCAGCAAACAGCAAAAAGTTTTTTCACGGTCCCACCTCTCGCGAGCGTCTGACAAACATCCGAGAGTATTGTTGTCACGAAAAAAAGCTTCTCAAATCGCCGTTCGGATTCGGCATTAAACTGTAGGCCCCTTCCATTCGTGTGAAAAATATAAGGCACACAACATGAGTGGTTGCGAGAAGCTAGGCCCTGGCACTTTAAAGAGCTGTTTCGTCAAATATTTGTATTTTTGTATACTTTGAGTGCATTCAAATATTCATGTGTCGATTCATACTTGCTTGTTTTCTTTGTGCGTGAGACTGTGGACGGCTAGTGTTTTAGCGAATGATTCACATTTGCAAATGAGTGGATTCATGCAGATCTTTGATCCATACCATGCAAAGGAAGAAACACACACCTCTGGATGTAACGTAAGCTCCTGGAACTGTTGTGGATTCCCGTCATTCCAAATCCGACAATTTCGCATTCAGTGCATCGTCTTCTTCTTCTTCTTCCTATTCGATCCGAAAACAAGGGATCACAATCCTCCCACTTCACCGCATTTCTACTGATCCGCCTGTGGGGTTCGCCTGTAAGTGCATCGTCGTTGAAGGTAATTTTTTTCACAAAATTGTCTCAGTTTTGGCTCAGTCAGCGAACGTCCGACTCATGTTGCAGTTCTTAAATCAATTGAATCTTATATGAATGAAGACCCAAGTCTTTTTGCAAAATTCGCCAAGTTGAAGTCGCGAAAAGGCATACTATATTTGTGAACGACGAAAAACTGAGAGGTTCCGGATCTCAAGCAATATTCTGTTCCACTGAGCGCTCTCGTTCATTCGGCTCAAAGTTCAAGCGTTAATGTAAAACCCCGTAGTGTTTTAGGTAGATTCTGATAACATGTCGACTTCGACAGTAGCTACATATGAGGCGGTTAAAGTCATAGCGGTATAAGTCATATTTAGCTCATGTTAAGAACTTGAGATTTGCACCGCTGTAACTTATCGGGTGTTCCTTTTATCTATCAAACTTGTGCTACCATCTGTCGACGAAGTAGTGAAATTTGAATTTACTTTACATTGTTATGCAACAGTTTGGCATGTGTATTATTATTTCAGGACTTACACCAACATTTTTGAGATGTGACTTACACCACTATGACATTAACCTCCTCATATCTGGATTAGTGATTCCATGAATTTAAACTTGAATGCAATTTACACGTTCGTTCTGATATACTGAATCAATCTATATTATTTTGATATACATATGTATGTATAATACTACAAGTTTCTGTCCTTCTTTACGCGTGCCAGTATCATTATCGTTTTTTAGCGAATTGGGTATGTATCAGTTTGTGTACATAGGTATTTTTCGCACGTCTTTGTAGAAGTTAAAACATTTCGAATTTGTTTTATTAAAATTTTGATCAAAATAGATTTCTCCCAGACAGTGGCATCTTTTAAACAATTCTTTTAATTTTTCTGATTTATTTTATGAAAAAATAATCTTTTTGGAATTTTTTCTGACGCCGGCCCGTTCGAAGGAAAACCGAAAAAACATTATTGTATATAAAAATAAAAGAAATTTCAACATAAACATGAGGCTCTGCCACATGTCACTAAATATTTATTTAAATAGTTTATCTTTCCTTGTCAAGAAAAAAAAAACATTTATCTCAAGGTTGACCTCTTTTTTTTTTTTGTGTGGAAAAATGGAAAACTGCTTCAAGTGTAGTAGGAAAATCCATAAAACATATGAAAGAAAAGACGAACAGGAAATGCTTGTAACTAGGGCAGTGGAGGATGTGAACGATAGAGAGATAATAGATTTGAAAAGATTGCCTGGTCGTCGCTGCGTTGCGAGAATAAAGAACACAATATTCCTATAAAAGAACAACAGAATGAAGAAAAGGAGGTCGATTGACCTTTCCCAACAATGCGGAGGAAAGCTGAATACATATTTTATTCTTATATAATTGGAATATAAAAGATGCCGAGCACTCTTCTTTTAGTGGAAGTGGCTTATATTAGGATACATACGATTTGTACGCAGAAAGTAGAACACAAAAACACTGCAAGTGGGATAAGGGAAAGAATATTGTACTCGCATATGGAGTAGTCCTTTAAGCAAGGGTTGCTGTTTTTATTAAAGTTCATTGGACCGGCTTTGTTCATTAAAGGCGAAGCGAAAAATTCCGCATTCCGCATAACGTGGGATATAATAGAAGGCGTATACAGTGTAGGACTTACGTAATCTGTAGAACAAAGGAGGATTCAAAAGGAATTAGTACAGAGGTGGAAACTTCAAACAAAAAACGTACTATGACATTAGCACAGTGGAGGATATATAAGACCTTTGATTGGTAAAGCCCTTATGGGGTTTTGGCGAGTTTTTGTTGCTTAGGTTAGGTCAACGCCTTAAAAATAGCAGGGATCACTGAGATTAAGGTTTATAATACGACATAATGCCTACACAACGTTTTGCGAAGGGATGAATCGTTTTGTGTTCTATGGAATGACGTTGACATTCTATAGAATTGTTGAGCAGTACAATCCACTAATTGTAAAAAGATCGACTCGAGTAAGGGGAGTGGGATTTCAAAGACGTTTGCAATCCCTGCTCTCAAGTGCCCTTACTTAACCTAGGTTAGGTATACGCACTTAGACTAATGAAGCTCTATTGTGTTACTATTTGTTCTATTTTTATTGCTTAATAGGACCAGCCGAAGGTTCTTTGGAAGCGAAGGTGGATCTAGAAGTCGTCGAAGGGCACACAGTTGAAGCAATCTTCTTTTGAATACGTACAAAGAATGTTAATTTAACATCTCAGGTCCTACCAATGGCGTTTTTACAGGAGTAGAGAGTTACTCCTTTAACGCTGTTGAGTTAATTAGTTCTCCAGCCCAAAATAAGACCCAATTCTTAATCTTCACCAGACATCTGCAGCCACCTTGGGGTGCTATCTTAGTGTTATAGGTCCGCCTTTTCCATGATTCCGATTGAGGAAAAAAAAAGATCGGACTAATTCGTCTGTTCACGTACTCTCGAAGTGATCTATTGTTTAAGTGAACTTTGCACCACCATAGTTGAAGTTGACTTCCGAAAATAAATGTTTTCAATTGTTTGCAAAAAAAATTTACTGACGCACATCGGCTTGTTTTTTCCTTTATTAATCTTAAAACCTTCACCTCTGACACTGGACTGCAAATTCTCTACTTTATTTTGCAAGTTTCCGCAGTGTTTTTTTTTTTTTTTTTAGCGACAATAGCCACTATCTTTGGAACACAATCGGAAATGGTGACCCACTGTCCAGTGAATAATATTTAACCTTACATCACTTTTTTTTTAAATAATATGATCCTTGTGCCACTATGTTTAGTGCGATTTTTTTTTTTACCGATCAGATTTATAGAGGAATGCGTCGAGTACGAGTCCCATTTTCATGTATCACGAAGGCATTTGACTCTGTCGCGATTTTATATTTTATGCATTGCACAGAAGGGACATTCCGGAAAAACTTAAAGCTGGTCTTATGGCTACCTACGACTGTAGCAAGTACCACGCTTCGCACTACGGTAAGATATTCGAAGTTAACAGAGTCCCAATCGGGGAGCGACAAAGTTGTATAATTTCGCCAATGTTATTTTCTTGTAAATGGATCTATTTGAACAGATTCTGCAAAATTCACAAGCCAAAACCAAATCTACAATGTATGAGTATCAAAAGTCTGTGCAACTACTTACGTACGCCAATGGTTTTGACATATTTGGAAGAACTCAATAAGTTGTCACAAGTACAATTACAAGTGTTAACGCAAAAGCGGTCAAAATAGGTTTAACGCAACGAATCGTACACAATGTCACAGTTGGCAGTTACCACTTTGGGACTTCATCTACCTTGTCTCTGCTATTACTTTTAAAAACGACATCGGCGTAGAAATCAAACGAAGAATATTATTACTATTATTTATTAAGTGTACATGAATGTACAAAATAATATACAATTACAGCGCTAACTACCATGGCTTTAGGCTGAAATTTAAAAAAAATTAGGCTTAATACATAGATTCAGAAAATCCTGATGCGGGGTAAGACCGAGGGAGTACAGACATCGTCGGACATGACTCGTCTGTACCCACTCGGTCAACCCCCGTCAAACGGAGAATAATTCTTGCCAATCGTTGTTTTTTTGGGCTGAGAAGACAATTTGATAGTAAAGCCCTGTCCCGAACCAAAGGAAACTTTATATATAACCCTAATAATCACAGTCCTACTTTACCTGAAGCATGGATAGAATGAGGAAGAAGAAATATTTTGTCGTTTCGAAAAAAAAAATTCTTCATAAGATATTCGGTCCCGTGTGTGTTGAAGCGCTTTGGAGGAGTTTTACGACTAGTGCAGCACTTTGGGGCTTATTCAAAAAACTGTGTATTGGACGCCTGAGATGACAAGGGCATGTAGAGCGAATAGATGACACCAACGCAGAGTCGTTGAACCTAACCCGGCGGGACGATGCAGTAGAGGTCCTCCTCGCCGAAGATGGCGCGCGCAATTACAAGAGGAGACAATTATCTATTAGGTTGTCCAGAAAGCTATTGCGGTTTTTTACCTTTTAATTTAAATCCCCATATCTCAGGTTAGAATTAACTTTATTTGTCGAAATAAGGCGAACAACTCTTCGAAGGTACTATAAATATCGACTTGGCTGAAGGTTTTCCCCTGCAAGAAGTGTTTCGTAGCCCAGTTGGTTTAGCTTTTACAATTTCTTGACAGTATTTCTCTGCCGTGATGGATTCTTTCCAGCTCTTGACCACCAACCAGTCACCATTGTATACTTTTCGTGGAGCTTCTTAGGGTGATGCGTTGGCATTTCCTCTCGATCAAAAATTGTTAAAAGAAGAAGAATTGAAGACTATACCGATTTGTGGGCTTTTGTTTTATTTGTAGGTTGAAAGCCAAGTGAGGTGGGGTTTAAAATATTCTATAATACCATGCCCTGTAATCAGCCTTTGATTTCGGTGCATTGTTTTCAATCGTCCGGATTAGGACTGTAGCGTATTAAATTTTTTTTTTCAGAAGATTTAACCTGAAGTGATAAAATTCTGTTGCTCAATCTGTGAGCCTGTAATATATGTCAGAACGGGATCATAGGTGGGCGCCGTGGCGTAAGTGGTTAGTGTGTCGGATCACTACGCATGAGGTTCCAAGTTCGAATCCCAGAATATACCAAAAAGTTTTTCACGGTCCCACCTCTCGCGAGCGTCTGACAAACATCCGAGAGTATTGTTGTCACGAAAAAGCTTCTCAAATCGCCGTTCGGATTCGGCATTAAACTGTAGGTCCCTTCCATTCGTGTGAAAAATATAACGCACACAACATGAGTGGTTGCGAGAAGCTGTCCCTGGCACTTTAAAGAGCTGTTGCGTCAAATATTTTTTTTTTTGATCATAGGTCATTAGCCCGTAAAGTTGGAAGGATTACTTTACAATAACGAAATGATCTGAGCATCTCATTCTAGAGATACAATTAGAAAATGTCCGGAAAAAATCCAAAATCGACTTTGATTTTTTCGTGGAAACATTGAAAAAAGGCAGAGCGAAAAAAAAAAATCAATCAAAAGAGACAGTGAATGTAATTAATGTGGTAATTTTGATAATTCTTAAAAACCAAAATGTCCATAGTTTCTGTGTTATTTTCCAACAAATACCCCAATCAGGAAATTCGTCTTAAGTTATGCAAACAGTTGAATCATAATGAACCAAGTGTATTATGGACTAAGTTAACCCCCGACTGGATACATAAATCACTTCATCCAAATCAATTGCAAAGTATACAACTAAGTGCAGATTCATAAACAATGTATACGTAGATCATGGTCGAAGTAAATTCTCATAAGTTCCGTCTATAAAAAAAAGTACATTAACATCTTCCTTGTCTGGTACATCCAAAATATACTGAATGTAAAAATGTAAACATTTTCCAGTACCGTAAATTTGGGATAATCTCTCTCGTGTCTGCAATAAAACATTTCGACAAAGTAATCTCGATAATTTACAAAACGTGAAAGGTCATTCATAAGAAATATACACCCATCATCTCAAAAGCCCAAGGATTACGATTACAAATGAAACATTAAAATCCTCGTTAAAAATAAAATCAACATAATTTTTTGCGGGACTGAATTTTTCAAAAATAATACATTCCTTATCCGTCTTAAAACGAAAACAAAGAGAGAGACTCGTACAAGTGTTTGGATCCGAGCAAGAAATCGAAAGCACAACAAGATTTGCCTTGTCAAAGACACTAACCCCGCGCACAATGACATGGCCGAATCGGATTTGTGTTCCAAGGAGAAATTTGTGCTGTCTCTGTTCTTGCGGATTACTGAATTTATGGTCTTTGTTTCTGTGGTACTGTGCTTATTCGAATTTATTTTTTGGAATCTCAAATATTTTTATAATATTCTTTTTTTTCTCTCTACAATTTGTTGCAATTCAAAGGAGTCTATTTATGGATTCAAGGTTACGTCTAGTAGTCTAGTGAGAAATATGAAATTTGGACTTTTATTCTATGGGAAAAGATTTATGGTAAATGATACTAAATTGTGGTTGGTTATAGAAAATTTATATCTAAAAGGCAGTAATTCATTCAAAATTGTGCAATTCTGTGAATGGGTATTCATTTTGAATCAGAAAAAATCTTGAGACGGAGACAGACATTTAGCAGTTAATTTCATCACCCGCCTTGTGTGCATCACTGCACAGTGTCCTGGTCAGTTTGGTTGAATTGGATAAGTTGAGACAGACTTAATAACAAAGCCGTTTGTAAAATAAAACCCTTTACACTAAACAAGACCCAATCATGGATGTCCACAGTCCTCTAAAATGAAGCAGTATGTCTTGTGCTACAAGACATTATAAATTTCTCCAAAATATGGTCGAATTTAAGTAATTTATTAAGAAAACGTTTTTTCACGGTCGCACCTCTCGCGAACGTCTGATAAACATCCGAGAGTATTGTTGTCACGAAAAAGCTTCTGAAATCACCCTTCGGATACGGCACTAAACTGGGACCTACAGTATCCATTCGTGTGAAAAAATATAACGCACACAACACGAGTGATTGCGATAAGCTAGGCACAGGCACTTGAAGAGCTGTTGCGCCAAATATTTATTTTAAGGTATTGTTTCTCAGTTCGAGAGTACAGCTAGCTTCAATCGCGCAGAAATTCGAATGTGCGGATAGCTTCGAACCGTTTTCAGTAGATCTAAGCTATTTCGTCTTTGATATATTTATAGGAGTCAATGGCACATGAAAGGACTTACAGGATGAAATTCAAACACTGTCTTGTCAGCTCTTAATTAGTATTTGCATAGAGCAGCAAAAGTGTATCAATTCCAAAACGGAAGGCGTTTTAAGGGCAATCTCAAATCCTTCGATCTCTGTATCTCTCTATCGCAAATGGATTGTCAGTCGACCAGCATTAAAAATTCCTATTTCAGTCCTACAGTAGAACAATGTTCAATCTTCAAATTAGTTAAACCCCAACAGGCAGGTATATGACCATGCATGTAGCTACGGTTATTCCTTTATTCCCACAACCAAGCTTCGATGGTTATTCTTCTTCGGCGTAATAGAGAACTAGAGGTCGGATGATTCAAAATAAATCCAGAAATTCTAAAATGGTTGCGACCTGGACCCAATGTTACTGAGATTTGTAAGTTTTCTGTCAGAATTTCGATTGATGCTTGTCTAGCGAGGTCATTCTGATCGGTTACGTATGGAAACTAGCCAAAGCTTTTTATAAAACGAAGGAAGCTTGTAATGTCTGTGTTCGCCAGGTCGCCAAGGTCATCGAAGAGAAGAGCTCCGAGACGGAGTAGTCTTGTTTTGGGCTGGTCAGGTGCAGAGGAAATGGTTTCTTCCTCAATTTCATCTCTCCAACTCCTGCAGAAATCGTGCGATTGTTGCTGGTGGCATCCAGCTAGTAAATCCAGCAGTAAAAGTTTGCACATAGCGAGAGGCATATCCAGATCCTGCCCTTGGATATTAAGGGTAGCACCAAGCTTGCCGAACTCGTCAGCCTTACAACTACCTGGAATGCCTTTGTGGCCTGACATCCAGCATAAGTGAAGAATGATTCCAGGGACTTTATTACCACTTGGCTGTCCGTGAAAATGCGAATATCCCTGACAGATGTTACATCACACTTTAGCCAAGACAGGGCTTATTTAATCGCCAAAATTTCCGCCTGGAAAACTCTACAGTGACTTGGGAGGCGGAAGAGGATGCTGAAGTTTAGGTTTTGGAGAAGAAACTATCACCCTTCTGTATAGCTGATGCAAGATGCCTTTCCAGGCAGTGCATATTCCACAAATTTAAAGATTTTCAGAGTATTCTTCATCACTTTTTGTAATAGCTGCATAAACATAGGCTCAGCCCATAGCTTTTGTTGTTAAGGAGGTGTAATAGACGTCCTGTGGTGAATTCATGAAGTTTTACCATCTAGTGGTGAAAACACATAATTTTTTTTTATAGGAGAAGTCCTTCATTATCGTATCCTGGGATAAAGAAATGTAGGTCAGCTAGTATTGATGCCAAAAAGTGTTCCCTGTTGTGATCTCACGGGAATTAGTTTTCAGGTAGTTATTAAAATGGGCAGCCATTTGCCCTCACAACATGTCTTAAGACAGTCTTTCTTATTTTTTTTTTTTTTTAGATCAAGCTAACCGTCCATTGTAAACTGTTACTTACATTTAAATTGTTAAACTACTTCGATTTCTCTTTTACCCAATCAAGAATTGAGTTGGTCTTATTGTAGTTCGAGTTGATGTGCAACGTCAAGTTAGTTCATTAGTAAACAATGTAAGTATTATTGGCCCTAAATAGCTACCCTGAGATATACCACATTTGCGGTAAAACTTGTCGAAAAGTAGTCATTAAAATGGACTGAATGAGATCTATTTAAAAGGTAAGACTCAAGCCAACATTATCATTAAATCCCAGCTTTCAAATTTTAAGGACCTTCATCCTTACTGACTGAATAAGATCTATTTAAAAACTAAGACTCAAGCCAACATTATCATTAAATCCCAGCTTTGAAATTTTTAGGACCTTAGTCCTTACCCATCAAGGAATGTCAAGCTAAATGGTCTGGGATGTCTTGGATATGGACTGCCTTAAAATCATCATCTTACATACTCGTAACTGTTTGTTTTAATAACATATTCTGACCTTAGTTACTTGTGGTCTAAGTTAAAGATTTTGGTGATCGAACTTTTCTTTTGCGATCAGCTAATATTTTTGAAATTCTTTGGAGTATTATTTTTTTTAATTTCGGCAAAAAATTAATTTTGTTAAAAATTTGTCAAACCGTATGCATTTAGGCCAAATGAAATACTATTATAGACTTAATGCTAATATAATTGAAAGATTATCTATTTTCTTCACATATTTACGTTTATGAACAGGTTTGTTGTTCAACTCGTATTTTTTCGTATTTCGGCCTCTTTGGATGATTTTTTCATCACTCCTTGAAAATTGACAGTTTTCGTAATTTAGTGTGGAGAGTATAAATTTTATCCTGCGATGTGCTCAAGTAAGAATTAGTTACATTCTATGTACATATGTCCGACTTTAAAAAATAGTATTCACAACATAAATAGATATTAAATCTCCTCTATATTTCGTTCCTACATTTTTTAGGGCCATGCCAAATTTTTGGGAACATTTCTTAAAAAATAAAAATAGATTTTAATGCAATCTCTGTAGTGGAAGGAGGTAGGTACTCGTGCATTTAAGTAGAAAAATGGCCCACTTTAATAGGGCGTAGTTAGAACATAAGGAATAGGGTATCATATGATCCGTTTCAGACGTATTGTTACCATTTTGTATTTTTATCTTTAATGTATATTTTAGAGGTGAATGTGCATGACTATATATACCATTAATGGCGATTCAATGAATTACTTCTTGGCTTTGAAGCTTATTTTTCAAAACCCTGTCTACGATCGCAACAGTTACTCATTCAAACATTTGTTATCTTTTATCAAATTCATGACACAGCGAAGAACATCACGTAAAGTAAATAACATCAACAAGAGCGGCAAATGTGACCGAAAAACAACTGTCAAAGTATGACAACACACACCAGGGGCTTTACCTAACGATATATGCAATAAAATCCATCAGCAAAATGTTTATAGAAAAAAAAAATTCAATGAAATCATCCTGAGAACATAATGTTCAGTCAATCAATTAAAATAATTGCATAAATGCAACAAAAAAAAAAAAACTACCCAAGACGGGCATCTTTTGTGCGGCGATAAAAGCCGCCAAATACAAGCATTTATAATCGCTTTTGACATCAAAAAATTAGTCCGAGTGTCGAAACAAATTACAAACATCACACGATACATCAAGGAATAGAAACAAGCAAAGAGCAAAAACCGAATAAAAAGCGAAAAAAAGTATAAAAAATAAATTAAATTCACTTTGATGTCTAGTTATAAAATAATGGAATTACATGACCAAGGGGATCAGAGAGTGAGACCGAAAATAACAGTAGCTACGTATAACTAGACATACCAATCTATAAATATTAATTCCCCTACCATTTTATTGTAATTCATGAATTTTTTTTTGTTCAAAAGAAAGAGAAATTTGAAAAAAAAGCGAAAACTGAAAAGTCATCGACATTCGGATTTAAATTCGCACGAAATTGCGCACGCAAATAGAATGCGTGGTGGACGGGCGAGAAATAGATTCTTCTTCAACCACACACATGCACACAATCGAAAAAAAACGAACAAAATAGTATCTAAAACTATCTGGCTGTATCTCGACCTAGAGTTTGACTAATTGATGCCAGGGAACAGAAATAGCATTGAATATGAGATGTGTGTAACGCGCGCTTCGTCGTTGTCGTCGTCGCCGTTGTAGTCCATCGAAAAGGGTATACTATTTGCAATTCTACATAATACGACGAGTACTGAAAGGGAATACCATGCCCTCGTTGTGGCAATGTCACAGCTGATTTATAATCTCTTCTGGACGCAAGCGAGCGCGCGCGCGCGCATTTACATACATTGTTCCCTTCAGCGCAAAAAAAAAAAAAATGAAAACCGAGCCACTGAACTTTTGCGAACGCAACGCACTAACGAAACAAAACGAGATCAGCACTGGCAAGGCAAAGAAAATGATAAAAAAAGAATTGGCTGGTAGAGATAGACTGTAATCTGCAGATACAGTAGAAAGGTTAAGGGACAAACAATGCGCTCCTGCCTGCAGTCACATACGACTTAGTGGATAGTGTCATCGGCATGAATGTGCTAGAATTTTGCTCTGATAATATGGCAATGCTGATGGGAGAGTACTCAAGACTACAGGGTTGGTCAGCACAAGTGAAAAACAAGTGAGGTCAATTCACTCATCGCTGATTGTCGGTTGACTTTGCTACTTTGGAGCTATTCACAGATCTTACAGTAGTGCTGTGCAATTTTGGTATGAGATGTATTTCTTTTATTTTTTTTGCGAGTGGACACCTTTATGTGAAGATGTCGGGTTACATAAAAATAATTGGATAGGGTAGATGAAGACTCTGGTCAGCAGAATCTAAAAAAAATTCCACATAAATGCCTTGAATTCTCATCGTAAAATCTATGAACTTTCAATAGTTTAAAGTACTATCTTTCCAGATAAGATATATCACTACATGTGTCAATAGACATGAGCATTTATTGCTTACGTAGACAAAAATGTGTTTTCTTTGTATCAATTATTAATTATCCTGAGAAAAGGGTTTCTGCCTAGAATAGGCTTTGGATCAGTTGAAACCACACTTCTAAAGATCTTGGAATCTCATCGACCAAAAGGAGTGATATGCGGAATTTATTTCTTCCACTGTCGTCACCTAGGGTTGAGCTGTTCATACGAGTACTTGACCTGTCTATCTAAAGACTGTTAAGAATATGCTCGGTGCTTATGCTGTTGAAGACCTTTATTAGCTTGAGAAAGGCATTTAGGACATTATGCCGCAACGACCGCTCATTACATTATGCGAGTATAGCACTTTCGTTGATCCATATTTCGAACATGTATGTAGTGGTGTGAATAGATAGGTGTCTCCTATCACTTCTCAAATGCATATATGTATCTACCAAAGTAGATCCACTTGAACCAAGGATGAAAATTTCCTCTGGTTTGCGCAGTATCATAACCTGAATATTGTCCTTTTCAGGTGCCTATGGTTTGATAGCTGGAGCTGGATTGTACTTACTTATTTAAATCCTTGCACCCCTCGAGGGGCATAGGGCGACAACAAACACCTATGCGCCATCTTGTTCGGATTTCTGCAACGCGTTTGAGCTGCCTCCACTCCCAAAGAGCTTGAGTCCTCCTCGACTGCCCTCCGCCAAATTGCCTCGCTGTTTTGCCTGCCTGGGTAAGCGGATACCATTGCATGGCGTATTTCGGAATGGAGTTGTCGTCGCGCCGTAGGGTGTCTCCAATCCACTGCCACTTTCTCCTTCGCACATAAATGTCTATAGGTTCTTGGCCCGTTCTCAGATTAAGTTTTCCGTTGGTGATACGATTGGGCCAAAAAATCCTCAAGATGATTCCTAGACATCTGTTTATGAAGGCTTGCAGCTTGCGTGTGGTTGTTTTATCCACCTTCCAAGTACTGCACCGATACGCACCGATACAGCAGTACTGATTCTACGTTGGAGCGGAACTGGCGCAGCTTGGTATTTAAGCTGAGAACATTGCTTCTTCAGACATTCGATAGCATTCCGAACCCAGCTTTTGAAACGATTTTGTCTGCATTCATTTCTTATGCATTATGTTCATTAGAATAACTACCCTCTTTCTATTCGTATGATTCAGTTAAACTATCGTCGACTTTAATCTGATAGGTAAAGGTTGTTTTTTTTTTTGCTTAGATGTGTATATATGTAGAACTTACGATAGCAATAACTGTCAAACCAAGCTGTCATTCTGCGCTCGTTTTGACATTTTTTTTTTCATCACGCTTGAACAACTTTCGGATTTTTATTGAGCACAAAATCGTTTGGCGAACTGTTAATAGATTTCGTACCACATACTCGCTAAATGAAGCAATAACACCAACACGTCAAAGGAATATGCGTGCTGAAGAGAATATCGCCACTGTAAACGAAAGTGTGCAAGAATATCCAAATTTATCGGCAAATAGGGGCACCACTCCACTACTTTGAACATTTTGCACACAAATTTTGGTCCACACCATATTGAAGCCACTACACTAGACCATCAATTGCGTCACTCTTTCGCTGATTGGATTCTAGAGCAGTTGCAGCTGATCCATTGTTTTATCGCAAAATTGTCGCATATGCAATCAGACTAATCCAGAAGAGACTCTACACACCCCTTTACATGCTGTCAATTGGCCTCAAGAATCGTGCGATTTGACACCTCTTGATTATTTGTTGTTTGGCTACGCGAAGTCAATGATATATGCTGTTAAACCAGCAGCCATTGACGCATTGGAAGTCAACATTGTTCGTGTTATTTGTGACATACGGACACCTTTGGTCGAAAAAGTGACCCAATAAGTGAACGAAAGTGCCCAAAATTGTTTTTAAATATAATGCCATGAATTGATTTTTTGAATAAAAAAAGATTTTTAATTAAAAGTACATTTTTTTTGAACTTTTATAAATGTAGAGTTCTATCGGGCTTAAAAAAGAACACCATTTGGACATTTTTTTGTGGTTTCTGTGGAGTTCGAGTCACTTCTAAATACATTTCAGGGCATCAATCGCATACACAACACATCTTTGCACAAGTGTGACCTTAGCCTTAGCTTATTGCTTGTTTGCCCTGTAGAGTAGCATTTTTATTGGGGTCTGTAAATTTATACACTGTCTCCATATACCTATACTGAAAAGCGTTTCAATGACTTTCAGGGATCATCAATAGAGTAAAACCATGTCAAGTAGATGTTACATCATTTTGTATTGCCTACAAATTTTCTATGTCGTAAATTATTGACAGACAGAAAAAGATTGACCACAAATATAGAATTTCCATTGTTATGTATATGATACCTACTCATGTGATTAACACCACCCCCGAACTATCGATGAATGCATGCGGTCATCGCTTCGTCTGAATTTTATAATCTTTACGTTGTAATTGTTAGAAAAAACAGAATTCATAACAACGTAAAACAATATTTCTAAACTACACTCGCATTTGTTGGAAAAAGTTTCAATGACACAACTTCTTTCTGTTTTTTGCGAAATACGATATTGCTTTTAGCGTCCATCAGTGCATTGCCTACGGTTACGATATCAAATGGAAGAACAAACTTTTCCCTTTATCAGAACAAAGCTTCGTTTATAGACTATTTATTCAGCTGACATTTGTTTTTTTTTTTTTTTATAATAATATATTATAACTTTCCCAGCTGGTTCAAAAAACTTTCTTTTATACAGCTGTACACACAGAGTCTGTAAAGTTTTGTGCTTTGAGCTGCACTGCTGCTGCACAAACTGTAATGCATTGTATCGTCAGATTTATTTATTTTTTAGTTTTTTTTTTTAATCATGACAAAGTTTATTTTAAGCCAAACAACAAAAATTTATAATCCATCGTGTGAAATCGATACGTATCAATAATTTTAATTGTTCCTAGTGGCAGTAGAAAAAGTGCATAGAGAAAAAAAAAAAAAAAATAAAAATGAGAAAGAAAGAAGAAAAACGTTTTATTTTTCTGTCGGGCCGTATCTAGGGCAACTTTTACTACCGCGGCGCACATTATACAGTCGGGCAGTACTGGAAAAGCGATTAAGCAAGACATTAATTTTGGAAATAAAATTCTAGAGCCAACGAGCGAGTCATCCAGCCATCAGCCAGTCCCATGTGAACGGGTGTGGATTTGGTTGCTCGGTACGCAAAACAAATGCGCGCTGATCTTCCATTTTGCTTTACAACATTAGCGACGAAGAATAGCGAGATGGTTCGCGGGGCCACTGTAGATAATTGTGGCTAGAAAACACGAGGGAAATGCTATGATTTTTTTGCCGTTTTTTTTTTGTGTACCAAAATAGAAATCTTTCAGCGCGCACAGAGAACCTAAAATAGCCAGCATCAACAGCAAAAAGCATTTGGGTTTTTTCCTACGTCTTTTTTGGTTGTTTTTTGATTTTTTGAATTATTCGCGGGGTTGAATACTCGAGTGATTATTTATTGAGGAATCGTACTTTTTTTTGCGGATGGATTGATTGTATTCTGGGCATTCGAAGGGATGGTTTAGGTGCGAGCAGAATATGCGCGTGAGAGCGTTCAATTAAATTGATTATTTAAATTGGTTTGATTTGGCATCATCGCAGCAGTAGGGGATGAAAGTATCGCTCCATTTTAGAAACAAAACAATTTTTGATAAATAAGTTATAGTTTAGGCGATTTTTTTGGGTACGGGTTTATATAATGCACTGGTAAACTGGAGAGCGTGTGACGTCAAGAAATGTCACAGGCGGATGAGAGCATGTTCTGTGAAAGGGAACGCGCCGTTTTTCCGCTGTACTGAATTCCGCCTGAATAAAATCCCGCCTGGAAAAAATCGCAAAATTTAAAAAAAAATCCCACAGTACAGAATCCAGCATGCTGCATGCAGAATACCATGGTATAGTGGCGCCCTGAGCACGTGCATGTCTGGCCGTCCGATGTATCAGTCGAAGAATGTCCCATGTCCCGTGAAATCCTTTTGCCACCTATGTACTGTTCAAATCGTCATGCATTTTAATTTATTCAACTTTTGAACTCAACTTAACGGTGGGTGTATGTTCTACTCACACAAACATGAATACAATCCCCATTTGTGTGTAAAACATATTAGATGCTTTCAGGTTCTTATGCACTCACACAATCATGTTATGCGGGATTTCGTGCATGCGGGATTCTCTGTGACAGGATTTTGTGCGGCAGGATTTTGTGATGCTGGATTTTGTAGGCGGGATTGTGTGGCCAACTTTTAGTGGAATCTGTATGGATCCTTTTTGCTCAAAACGTGGGCTGCCAGGACGGAAAAACAGAAGAGGAAAAGTTCTTAAGTTCTGAAGAAATTTAAAATGATTTTTGATTCATTGAACCTGATTTTATTTGAACCTCCATTTTGATTCAGCTATTCCTTGGCCATACGCAGAGAAAGTGAACTCTTTTGTGTCCACGTGACTACAGCCGCTTCTCCTTTCATCAACGCTTACTGCTTTTATAGCTCCTTCGAAATACATCAGGATGGAAATGCACACCATTTTTTACTTTGGCGTCCAAGGATGTTAGTAGTTCCATGGAGTTGCCTGAGAGTATTCGACATTATCTAGCTCATCGGCCCTATCTTTTCCGCCGTCTAGTAGAGTGTAATGTTGTTTACTTTAGCTCGCCGTGACAACATTTTATTATTTTCGATTACCGCAGATGAAGTATAATTGACTAATACATGTTCTTCTAAACATTTATTAACCGATTTTTTTATTCCATTTTTATAGCCTTTTTAAAAACAGATATGTTGCTCGAATTTATGTTTCCTTTTTCCGTACTTCCAACCGTCTCTTCAGGGAATTTGATTTGTATGTTAAGGTTGCATTTTTCCGGGAGTTCGGATGTTGCAGATGGTGGCCACTAGAACAAGTTAGGTTAGACCTTACTTTGGACATAATGCATGCAGTAAAATCCTTTTGCATGTGTGGAAGGCGATGAATCTAATACATGCAAAGCAAAACTTTTTGAGTTTGAACCGCAACTTTATAGCCGGGTAGTTTATTCTTCTTTAAATGTATTTTAATTGAGATTGAGGCAGCAAAGATGGGTCTAGCGCTTAATGTAAGCAAAACAAAATATATACTTACTTACTTAGATCCTTTAACCCCTCGGGGGGCATAGGGCGTCAACCACGCCTGCGCGCCATCGTGTTCGAAGTTCTGCAACGCGTTTGAGCTGCCTCCAACTCATTCCTAAAGAGCTCGATTCCTCCTCAACTGTTCTGCGCCACGTTTGCCTAGGGCGTCCCGCTATTCTGCCTGCCTGGGTGAGCGGATTCCACTGCATGGCGTATTTCGCAATGGAGTTGTCTTCGCGCCGTAGGGTGTGTCCAATCCATTGCCACTTTCTTCTTCGTATAGTAATGCTTATAGGTTCTTGGCCCGTTCTCAGATAAAGCTGTTCGTTAGAGATGCGGTTCGGCCAAAAAATCCTCAAGATGATTCTTAAGCATTTGTTTACAAAGACTTGCAGCTTCCGTGTGTTAATGGTGTCCACCTTCCAAGTACTGCACCCATAAAGCAGCACTGATTCTACGTTGGAGCGGAACAGTCGCAGCTTGGTTCTTAAGCTGATAACATTGCTTCTCCAGATTTTAGATAGCATTCCGAACGCAGCTTTAGCCTTCCCGATTCTGCTGCACACATCCAGTTCGGTGCCACCGCGATTAGCCGAGACCACACTTCCTAAATAAAGAAAGTTATCAACTTTCTCGACTTCCTGTCCGGCAATGTTAAGTTGAGCGCGGTTGTTAGAAGAAGTGCTCAGGGCTTTTGTTTTGGCTGTGTTTATTTTTAGCCCCACTTTGTTTGCCTCAGCTTCTAGATTTTGGGCCATCAGATGAAGATCCATTATCCGATGTGAAAGTAGACAAACATCGTCAGCGTAATCTAGGTGTTTAAGGTAAGATGTCATAGTCCAACGAATTCCATAATTAGCTTCCGTCAATGCTGCACGGAGTACATCGCTGATAACCACCAAAAACAATAGTGGTGACAGTATGCACCCTTGACGTACTCCACTTTGGACTTCAAAATCCTCCGACACCTTACCATTGTGCACGACGTGACACTTACCGCCCTCGTATGTAGCCTTGATAATAGCTATAAGTTTTTCTGGGATGCCTCTCCTGCGCAAGGCCAACCAGATAGCATCTCGATTCAATCTGTCGAAGGCTTTCTCGAAGTCGATAAACATTAAATGTAGCGGAGACCTATACTTGCTCGATAATGATCCGTAAGGTGTTTATGTGGTCAATGCAGGAGGATCCAGCGCGAAAGCCTGCCTGTTCGACATCGAGAGTCGATGTCTTTTTTGTCTACAAAAAAGAAAATCTAATATCGGCGTCTTGGACAGAACGCCACAATAGAAAGATAATTTTGAGGAAGTATATGACTTTGCCTACCTAGGCCCTATAGTGAGCTCCGTAAATGACACCAATGAGGAGATCAAACGAAGAGTTACTCTTGCCAATCGCTGTTTCTATGGTCTAAGAAGGCAATTGAGTAACAAAGCCCTATCTCGAACTACTAAGGTAACTCTGTATAAGACACTAATCATCCCAGTCCTGCATGGAGGCATGGACTTTCTCAAAATCGGATGAGGATTCCCTTGGTTGTTTCTATTGATCTTTGGTCTCGTCTGCATAGACGTTGATTGGAAGAGAAGGTACCATTACGAACTATACGACCTATACATGGACACCGAATTAGCCAGATAAGTTCACATACAGTGACTAAGCTGACTGGGTCATGTAGAGCGGATGGACGTCATGTGATAGACAGTTACCACTGAGTATGCCTCCTCCTTTCGCGAAAGGTGAAATAAGAGGATATCCATCTACTCAAGGCCATAGGTCTCTTGATCAGTGTATCTGAATACTTCTTGCGGCTTAGATTTTCTTCTTATCTTCTATTTTTTTATTCGCACTTCAAGGTATGAAGGCAAGTTTTCCATTCAATGGTCAAAATTGAAATTGAAAATTGCATACCTCACGAAGGTTTAGTTGTTCCTTGCATTCAAATCTTCTTTTATTCCGTCAACTTTCCTTCAAAGTAACCAATGTTTCTAAATCTCTTATGATGGAAATTAAACCATTTTTTTACAGTTGGTTATTGCTAGTACATACTATACATACAAATTTTATACGATTGACTCTACAACTTCGCTTCTCCATTCAACTTACATAGGTTCAATCAAAGGCTTGGTGCTATAAAAAAACCTGCACATTTCCATTTGTTATACAAAAAAAGAACTCCATTTGTTATAATATCCTTTTATATCCCTTAAGGTTTCAGAAAAAAGTTTCAGAAAATTGAGGGATACTACCGCTTCAGCAGCATGACTGCATGAAAGCAACCCCATACAATATTTATAATTTTCATAATTAATTCATATTATCTGTTTCCATCCCCATTACTTCTGAATCCCTGAATACAATGAATTGAAAAACAAGATTCCACTCTCCTCTTGAATCGTACTCCAAACAGAACATCCATTCAATTTATTTATTTAATTTTGTAAACAAAATATACGCAAGTACTACGTACATATTTCAGAATGCACAGCTCGGTGAAGTTTTCATCGCCTGCAATAAAAAAAAGAAGCAACCAAAACAAAAACAACCCCAGAAATTTGTAACGCAGCAATCGAATTGCGTTCTACAGGAATCCTTATACGTACGTGCCTCTTGGAAAAAAAGGAAACTCCACAAAACCCCGAAAAGAAAAACTCAAAATTGAACTACCACATACAAAGAAAAACGGGAATCTGAAAACGAAGTACAAAAAGGGGTGGCAGAGCCCCATAGAGTTGCATTTTCTAAACAATTCACGAGAAAAATATTATACTTATCCAAGAGCCATTAAGGAACATTTCAGTAGTCGGCATCGTGCAATAGATAAAGTTTCGAATAACACATACGTGCTACCAACTCGTATAATGGGGCAACATTTGAGTGCTAAAGTAGAAGGTGGAGATGATGGTGCTGGTGGTGATGGTGATAATGGTGCTTCATGTGGCGCAGAGCGATGAGATTTGCCAATGGAATTGACGATGGTTACCAAAATTATTCGAAAAGAAATAGTGACAGTGAAAAGTTTTGAAACACCATTCTATATTTTAAATAAAATGTTTTGGAGAATTTGATAAAAGTTTGCGTTTAGTGTAATCTGAGTAAATATCGAATATCTCTAAAAAAGTGGTAAAGGCACTAAGGTGGAACGAAAGACATGATTTTTAGAGCGAAATATCTTGAAGCCGGTAAAAATCTTTTTAAGCTTTTGAGTTAGTTGTCGATATTGACATGAACACTGGTATTTTCTCTGATATCCAATCAGCGCTTACGAGCGCAAGCACAAGCACATGTGTGTGGAGAAACCCAGGTTTGGCTGATGAGGTGGGTCCAAATGGACTCAGTTTTCATTTTTTTTTGTTACTTTAGTATTTTCCAATGACTTCGGACATCTTTTGTTAACCTAGCTGTAATCTGATAAATGAGCTGCATAAGCAAATCCAACATGGCGTGCATGTATAAGTTAAAGATGATCGAAGCTAAAAGCGACCCTTGCGGTATCCATGGCTGTGTCCTAGTCTGAAACCAGCCTTTTCTACAGTATCGCCTTCAATTGTAGGCTCCACGATTCTATTTTGAATTTTCCGGTCAAAATTCTTGTAGCAGATGGACAAGAGTGTTCAGCATCGTTGCTTTGAATTCTTTTAATGATCGCTTTGTGATTTATGTTTGGAGATGTTTGCAAAACGGCTTGTGATACGCTTGCGCTTCATTTGAAAGCTATAGTTTGCCCCTTGATCTTTTTGTATTAGGCTCTAAGTCTGCTTGAGGGGGTTAAATCCAAGCTTTTTTGCTTCTACTTTTGTTTGCAGGAGTTCTTTTGTAGCTTTATGACCTCCAGTTTTCTCCGTAGTTCCGTGGAGTTATCCAGTGGAAACTGAAGTTAAGTTCTGTGGGTAAGTATCAGCATGACGCTAAATTGATGGAGACTAGCTGAAACGTTAACATTTCTGTCAAAATATTAAGCCAATTTCTGCTTACATCTAGAAGGTCTTATATTTTTTTTTGTTTTCAGTTCACCAGAATTTTTATAGCCTGTCTTGACTGAGGGACATCATCCCAAAATTTGTTTCGTTTATACTGTTCTTCTTTTCTACTTTTTTTTTTTATGAAGTCCTTAACCGCAAAATTGTTCCAATTCAAATGGGGATGTGGGCGCCGTGGTGCGGTGGTAAGTGTGTCGGACCACTGCGCGTGAGGTTCCATGTTCGAATCTCAGAAAACATCAAAATTTTTTTCACGGTTCCACCTCTCGCAAACGGACAAACATCCGAGAGTATTGCTTCTCAAAAACAAATTGCCCTTCGGATACGGACCTAAACTGTAGGTCCCTTTCATTCGTGTGAAAAAATATAATGCACATAACACGAGTAGTTCCGAAAATTAGGCCCAGACACTTGAAGAGCTACTGCGCCAAACATATATTTTATAAAAGTGGTTGTTCCTTGCGTCAACTGCTTCATTTTCTTTCACGCCTATGTGTACCCAGCAGATAGTGACTATTACATTCATATGCATGTATATGTCTTATGCATGATCTTAGTAAGGCATTCTTATACCAACCTGGGTCTTCTTCCGTGTGAGTTTAATTGCGGGATATCTGTCTGACAGTATTGCGATGTCTCGTCCGCGATATTTCCTCTCGAGGTTGAATTAGGCGCATCTTTCGACCGCGGGAACCTCATTCAAAAATGCTGGAGATGGTTTCCATTGATTCTGAGTATCTAGTCGTCCTGGGTTCATACACGTCTGCCACAGTACCTGCGGACGTTTTCGATCCCTCCATGTGTACCATTTGATTATGTGTTGCTTGAATTGATATTTGATCGATAAACTGTTTCAGTTCCTTCTGCTATTCAGTATTGTGTAGAATTTTCTCTTCTTTTTCGCTTCTTGACCATATCGTCTCTGGGGGGCCAGTCCAGAAGTGTTACCAATTTCGATAGGGTTCCTGTTTTTTTGTATGCTATGTATTTTCCTTTACCGAATCCCTTTTCTCATTATCGTCTCCCTAGTGGTCTTCTCAAGTAATATTTGTAGTGGTCTGAGTGCTGCGATCCCGTCTATTGCTGCTGTGGGTAGGCTCCCATAGCTTCTATTATACAGATGCAGTATTAATTTGCCCTTCGACTAGGGATGTCCTCGTTGTTCTTAGTATTGATCTGCTGGCCCGAGCCACTACTCCGTATGTGATGTCGGATGTAACTACACATCATCGTTTACATCCAAGTCAATAAGGCGGGGCTGCATCGCCCGGCTTTTCCTCAGATGTTTCTGCACACAATAATAGCTCGAGTGCAAACGTTTTTTTATGACATTATTTGGACTGTTTTTAAGTTTAGATTAAGATTTGGCTGAAGCTCGAAAGGAGTATAGGTTTCGCTGAATTTACTATGGACGTTCGTTTTGTTCGACATTCGTGTGATTAGGAATTAAAGAGTATCTACCTGTGTATAGTCATTACAATGTGGAAGCTTGGGATTAAAACTTGACTCATTTCCTCCACCTGAAATTGGGCAATATTTTAAGATCGAGGAAGTACTAACGGACATATTTTTCTTCTTTCAAGAATTCAAATGAACAATTAATATACCCTATGAGATAGCGCCTGTCTTGAGAGACGCCTATCGCTTCGAATGGAATGCGATTAATTCTTTGAAATTCGCCTATTTTCTATTTCAATTTCAACACAATTCTTCCATGCGGTTACTCGCGGCCGCACGTATGAGTTAATAGATTATTTTTAACAACCAGAGAATAATGTTTCCCTCCCCCCGGTCTAGCGCCGCCGTTGGACAAGGGCTGCCAAACGATTTCAGTCATCATCCGCAGGCATATACATTTTTCGATAAGAATATTATTTTCTAAATGCTGACTTTGTTGTAAGCGGTTTTCTATCTTTTTTTTTCTCTTTCGATTTCGCTTTGTATTTGTTTCATTTATTTGCGGTTGTAGTTGCCTTTTGCCGATTGAATGAGTTTCGTTTTATCAGCGGTATAGATACTCGTAGATTGCAAAAAAAAAAAAAAAAAAAAATCAGAGTGCCTGGTTGTGGATGAATGATTTGGTTAAGCTGGGGGGTTTGGCGAGGGTGGTATGTTAGGCGGTGAATGAAATGTTTAAAAATTTTACGTTTTACAAAATGTTATTCGAACAATAAATGTTTGCTGAGAACATATACATATGCTATGTATGTACACATATACTTTTCTCTGGGGGGAATTATTCACAGTTTTGTGGTTGCTTGGTTCAAAGAACGCCCCCACTTGATTTTTGGGGATGATGATAACAATTTTAAATTTATCATTATAGCGCCATGCGAGAAGAGAAATATACGAGTGCGGATTCATTTTGTCAGATTTTGTTCTTTTTATCGTTTATGAGTGTACGAGTGTGAATTTTCAAAAATTTTATGACACTGAGTTATTATTTTTCATGTCTAGAACTTGGAAGTGAATGATTCTGACGTGAAACAAATGGGTTATCAAACAGATACTATTATTTTGGGCGAAAAAATAAAAAAATAAATTCAAATGAAAGTGGGATTTGACAACGAGTTAGTGTTGATGACGCGAGATTCTTATCGCACATGGTCGCCCACGGAGTACATGAATCTGCGTCAAATAATGATTGGCCTAAAAAAACACAACCCTTCGATATAAATTTGTTAGATATTGCAACTAAGTAATAACTTATCAAGCAATTTTTCTATCACGAAATAAAAACGTTTGGCAGGTTACTTTCCACTGAAAGATCCTGCATGTTCTGTAATCCAGACGCGGTTAATCATTATCTCGCCAAGTCGAAAGGTTTCGTCCTTTGTAGTCGGCGCAATAAATTGCTCTCATCCAAAATTTGTAGGACTGTATTGTTGACATGCCCAATTAGTCAGTTTCTATGCTTTCTCGCGAAGCTTCTAGCTTCAGCTTCGATTATCGGAATTCCGAATTCGTTTCTACTATACCACGGTGCTTGGACAATTTCTCTTAGCTTTTTAAGTATGAAAACGGATTCGTTACATACTGCTTTGCCAAACAATAAAAAAATCTTAAAAATAACAAGGCCCCTGGATATGATTTAATAACCGCACAGATCCTCAAGGAATTGTCAATGAAAGCCCTGATCAAGCTTCTGCATATTATAAATGCTGGGCTAAGATTATTATACGTTCCAAGAAAATGGAAAGCTCGCCAAGGTTATAATGGTACCAAAACCGAGAAGCCTTCAAACGACAAAAAATCGTACAGACCGATATCGCTCCTGCCGATAGTACACTCGTATGAAAAGCTTGTTTTAGAGCGCGTACAACCGGTTATTGAAAAAAGACGTTTGATTCCTGACCATCAATTCGGCTTTAGAACAAATTATTCCGCAATTGATCAGATAGAATAACAAATGAAATAGAGAACACCTTAGAGAAGAAAAAGATATGTTCTAGCGCTTTTCTGGACGTCTCTCAAGCTTTCGATAAGGTATGGCATGAGTGCTTGAAGTTTAAGTTAAGACAGGGTTTTCCGGAATAGTTATATGAGACTTTAGAATCCTACCTTGCGAACAGAGTTTTCCGTGTTAAACACGGATCAGTATACTCTGAATTTATGGAAATCGCTGCCGGAGTCTTGTTCTTACTCTACACTCGAAATATACCACAAGAAGAAGGCATTGTCGTAGCTATGTACGTTCGCGGACGATACGACTATATGACCAACTAGTAACTAAATAAGTCGAGTCAGCAACTGTAAAGCTCCCACGAGCTCTGGACAAAATTTACGTGTGGACAATGATTTGGCGCATTGCTCTCAACGAGACCAAATCAACTCATGTTAACATTACTTACAAAAAAATTAACAACCTACCCATTTTCATTAACTTAGTACAAATTCCTTATGCAAACGAGGCAATGTATCTAGGAATGACACTAGACGTGAAGCTCAAATGGAAGTAGCTCGTTAAAAAGAAACGCGACGAGCTTGAAAATAGATTTAGGCCAATGTATTGGCTACTTGGAAGACATTCCAAATTGAACATATTATAACAAACTGCTTTTATACAAGCAAGTGCTTAAACCTGTTTGGACGTATGGTATACAACTTTGGGGTTGTGCTAAACGAAGCAATAGAGATATCCTACAATCTTTTCAAAGTGCTAACAGTCATAGTAAATGCCCCATGGTATATCAGAAACACTGATATCCAAAGAGACTTAGGAGTAACTACCGTCGATGACGAAATAACGAACTGTGCTCGAAAATCTGTATTCGTCTTCATGGTCATTGCAAAAACATACAGCTTTTTGATTCTGAAAATTCTGAAAAACTCAGTTGATTTTCAATAGGTTAAACCTCTAATGTACTGGCAATCCCAACCTTTATGTTCATGTTTGGGAAACTCCCATGCTCTTCGTTTTGATTTTATTTTCGGGTGGCTATTGAGTTCTGTTCTCCACTGGTGCTCGAACCTGCACACATTTGGTAATACTCACAGTCACATTGCCCACTTCACCATTGACATCCCAAATTTCTTTGGAATTTTTCGTTGATGCAGCTATAAGTAAATACTTTCCAGACTTAAAACATCTTTGGGCCGTTAGGATCATACATCTTTGGGTCGCTTGTAAATCATTTTGTATCCCGAAAGGCATCATAATGAACTTAATAAATTTCAAAGTACAACCACACAGATATAAGAGAAAACCCAGCAGAAATGAAAAATGGTGCAGATTGCATTTATACACGGCCGCTTACCGATGTCATGAAGATGATCATGATCATGAGTGAGACCGGCCATGCTTGGTCTTTGATAGTCGCTGTAGACACGTTAACCTCATGGATTGTACTTGGTTTAATAAATATCTAGAATGTATGAGCATATGTAAATACATACATAATGAATGCGAATAGTGGTAACAGACGCGGTCTCGCTTCGTTTATCTTTGAATGTTAAGTTTATGATGATTGCTGCTGATCCAAACCATAAATATAATACAATACAAAATGATTCGAATTGCAGATTCTACAAAATAACAAGCATAATAACGCCGGCAAGATACGGCTAGAATAATTACTTTTGTATAGATACTCGTACATCCTACAGCAGAAAGATAATATCAAATTCTAATCAAGTTACTAGAGGTATGCATTACTTATTTAAACCAATAGTACACCGTACTGAAGCCTAAATGAATAGTGCAGACATCGTCAAATAGTAATTTGTTTTCTTAATGCTTCAACAGCTTTCGTAGATTAATAAATACGTGTATTCATAAACAACGGTCATCATTTGCACTCTAATTGCTGCTAACAAGCACTGTCTCTCAACGGCATTCTTCGCGCAAATGTGCAAATTCTACTAAACATGCCTATAATTGGATTACTCATGTAGTAGCCGTGTCTATTAACAGCCACCAGTGAACTAATAACAAATTTGAATGAATTTCCTTTCCAATGCAAATTACAACCCAAGCTATTACCTAATACTCATAAAAGTTATTCTTGCCAATAAAAACAATATTCCGGGCGAAACGGTTCTCGAATGACCAGCATGTTACGCGGCTCTAGCCAGAGATTTATCGCTCCGATTCAATGGAAATTAAATTCATGTAAAAAATTCTATAAATACCCTGCCATGTCAATAAACAGACGAGCGCAAATTTCACATAATCCGCGCACCAACGCCGCCGCCGAGCGACGGCCTTCCCCGATAATTTGGCTACAAAATCTGAGTACAGCGAGCTGTGCGGTGCGGCGCAATGAAGGAGCTTCTCTGAAGGATCGCGCCAGTGTAGGGGCAGATACTTTTGTATCTATTCTGACCGTCTGAACTGCAGAGACAGCTTCGCTATTAGCAGATCAACGATCGATTTGTATGCGATGTATACTCGGCGGCGAGTAGTGTACTACACCTCATTCCGCACAAGTTACGATGGATGGACGGGCATAGAGTTGCGCGCTTTATATGCAACATATCTGATGATGACGTCGCACGCGTCCTCCCATCACTTTCTTTAGCGTTTTTCTTCTTTCTACACCGATGGCTGCCTATAGTGTTCCGCTTTCTATTTTTAGATTTTCTTTTTTAATTTTTGCTTTAATATTTCATTTTGTCTTTTTGTGCAATACACAGTTCTATACTGTGCGCGCTGTGCCACCAAATGTAATGAGTTCGTCTAAAAGAGAACTATGATGAAATAACGATTTCGGTTGAGTACTCGGGTAGATGCGCGCAGCCATGTGCAAAATTTGTTTTCGCTTTAATTGTTTGGTCTTATTTTTCTTTGTATTATGACATTAAAAATTGTATAATGAGCATAACTGTATGAATTGGGTGAAGTTTCTATGGCGAACTCTTGCTGTATGTTTAATTAAGGATTTTCAGATGGGTTGAGTTTTATGTTCTTCATGTATTAGGACTGTTATTCTTTGGAAATTTACGTACGTTCATTTTATCGTTTCGGAAAAAGATGATAACAATGGCGAAAAAATTGAAGTCACCTTATTTTAAGTAGGTTAACTGCATTCTAAGTAGCAACTTTGTATCTATTTACAAACACTTTTTAACCTACGTACAACTAGTATCAGCTTTTGAACGAATCCGCAATGAATTTTAGCCTAACAAACCCAAAAATGACAAAAGTTTCAAAGTCGATACTAAAGGTATTGTGGGCTCTCGTTTGTTTTAAGGCTATAAAGTGGGCATTATATCGACTATAATTAAGATAACACAAATTTTAGCTTTGGTACGTACTCAAATAATTTGAAAGGGCACTTTATCCGACTATTATTTTGCGCCAATATTTTCAACACCTTAGTAATACATCCAAGACCGGAATCGATCAAAATCTGGTCCTAAAAAAAAGAGTTATTACTGGTGAATAGCATGAAAAAAAAAAATTAGTGCGCGCTGTGTAGCGAAAATGCTGACACCATTCGACAAGCAACGACGACTCGAGTTCGGGTTTCGAGACAAGCCTTAAAAAACACAGGTTTTTCAACGAAAGACCACATGCCGTACAGCCCAGACTTGGCCCCGAGCGACTTTTTCCTTTTTTTCCAATTTGAAAATCGGAGCTTCGAGGCCAAAGATATGCAGATGAGAATTAAAAATGAAGGCAAAGAAAACGAATATTTTTTCGGCCGTATTAGGGCACCGTATACCCGATGTGAGAAATGCATTTCACTCGAGGGAGATTATCTTCTTTCATTTAAAGCCTTAGGCCCCGAACTTATCGGTCGCTCCTCGTATGTACTGGAAAATGTGTGGATATGCTTGGAAATAGTTAAAATAAAACTATTTTTAAGTCATTGCTCAAAATTCCAAAGAAATTTGATTGGGGAGAATAAGCTTGTAACAATCAGTATAGCGATAACACACCTCCTTTACACGTGCCCTGCTCTATCTACCTTAAGAAGAAAAACCTTAGGCAAGTACTTCTTCAGACGAACTGCCAGGTCTAGAACTCTCTAGGATCTGCAGATTTGTGTCAATGTCTAACTTGTTCCATTAGATGGAAAACAAATTTGTCTCAATGCACAATGCAAACAGATTCAATGGTAGAAGATATCCATTTCTCATTGAGAAAAGGTATTTTGTTTATGATGAGTAACAGAGGATCCGGTGAGTTTCTACAATGGTATCACAGTGGATCTATCCTTTGAACTAAGTGTGCTCTAACTGTAGCTTGTGGCAGCAGTTTATCTAATTTGACTAACCAATCAATATATTTTTGGGGGCTTAAGAAATATTTTATTTAAACGTAAATTTATTAATGGCAAACATACTTTATTTCTTATACACAAATGTATTGGATGGGGTTTGCGTGTGTGTATACGAATTTTAATTTAAGTTTTTTTTTTTTTTATATTTGTAGGTAAAATAATAATAAACGTAAAAATGTACATGTTTGTGCAAACCATATTTTTGTATATAATTTACACTTTGTTTTTGAAAGAAAACCGATGAAAAAGTATAAAACTTTCATAAGAATTCATTTGTTTATTCTAGAGAATATAATTCAATCGAATATTATACTTTGTTCCGTATAAACTTGCGTGCTGTAATCGCAATACAATAACCAAGCATTTGATTTCTTAGAAATTAAATACAGTAATCTCGCTGATTCAAACCACCTTCACTCCGAATATCGCGCTAATCCAAATCACGTACAAATATCAGTATTCTGTTAACAGAATTTAAGCAAATCTACGTACAAAATTGTACTTCTTTAATGGTAATTTTAACTAAGAATTTTGAAAGTCTTCAAATCCTACCCGGAAGTCTGCGTACGTATGTATAGAAAGGGACATCAACCAACCGAAGGCAGTTTGTTGTTTGAGGTCCAAGTCCACCCCGGATTTTAGCGTAATCTATGTAAGTAAGTCAAAAACTGCCCGATAAAGTTCAGATAAAAATTGGAAAAATAAAAAAAAAAAATACTTCGCGCTAAAAGCAAACGTGTCACAAAAACACGTTAAAACGCGAAGTATGCAGGGATATTGAAAAGTTTTTTATTGAAACTTTTATTTATATTTTCCAACATAATTTCTTCGAAGTCCAACACACTTTTCATATCGTTTCTTCAATACTGAAAAAAACTAATTTCAACCTTTGCCATTAAAGTAAAAAAACACAACAGAGCTCAATCCTTTAATCACTTCCAAAATAGTACGTGAATATCAAAACTCTCTGAAGTCGGTCGCTAGGCTGAATTCTCTAAATTATATGGGTCTTAGATCACACTGGAATCATGAGGAATGACATCTCCAATGAGATTGCTAGGCTTGGAGGAAGGCTACTCAGAACTTGAACCTGCGTTGGGTCTTCCTGCACCCTCGTCTAGGGTGCGACGATTAGGTTTCTCACAAAAACATGATTCTCCAGTATGCAGGCTGACTAAACGGATTCTCTCAAACTGCAGATAGTTTATTGCCGTTCTTACAGCGAATTTCGCTTTTGCTACGCGTCCTAATGTGCTAGGTCTAAGCGGTGACACTACGGAAATGGTTCTCTGTAAATGTCTTGCCCTTGCTCGTATCAGAAAGACAAAAAAATTAAAATTAAAATTAAAATGGGAAAATCAGGGTTTTTGCTTCCTAGTAGTACAAAGGGCCAGCTGCATCTGAGTGCTCTAGTGAAGCGTTTTCTTCTAAAAAAAAAAAATTCTTGTATATTCTTGGCTTAGAAAGTAAAAGCTTTTCGAGAAACTAGCAGTTTCCCAAGCAATTTGTGTTCCAAATAGATGGTTCTAGAACCACTAGCGGAGCTGGAGCTGCATATACCATATTATATTCTTTAATCGTACCATGTCAACTATTCATCAGGGCAGTAAAACTTATATATGTATGCTTTGACTACCTACATATCATATATACTTGTATATATATATTCTAATGATTTCTTATGATCATTCTAATATGATACTATATTCAGTGGAAAGACATACCGTGTCAGAGGTACAACATTTCCAGCACCCGCGTAATACAATATTCCGATATTTTTTTTCATTTTCACCGACCCATCTTAAATCATGTTAAACGTCAGCGTTAACCACAAATTGTATGTCATAATCAATCACAAACGCAATTACCCTTAATACTCTTTATCAAATTTCTAAGAATAAACATTGGGTGGCGTATACGTAACATTTTTTTTTTTTTTTTGTCGTTTTGTTCGTCTCTTGTCTGTTTGTTTGTCTATACCAGTGCGAATCAGTTTATGGTCACAAAGTCGCCTCTATATGATACATACATGCGAGTATATAGAATTTGAATACATTGTAAAATTCCTCTTAAGTACACACTGCAAAAGTATTACTACCACTTTAGGCCAATAATTTTCACTTGAAAAGAAATCAATGCAAAAAATAATTTCTAGTCACGTCATTGATACGACATTCCGAGACTGACATATTTCGGCAACGCGCCGGCAGTAGCAACATATTTCTTCTTTTTTTTTTTTATCGCAAATTTTATATAGTGAATGGAATTGATGTCTCAAAAATTATAATTTTTATTTGCCGATGCTGATGTTGGTGTCGCGTGTGTTGTCGTTGAGGAGAGGGATTTATATTCTATTGCGTCATATCATTCATTAAAATATTTAAGGAGAAGAAATGAATTCGGAAATGCCGTGAATAATTGGGATAGTTTTCTACACATGCTAGGAGGGGTCGTTAAATAAAATTTCAGCAAATTTCTATTTAAATCTTTTATTTTGCATAATGAAAATTAAAAATTCTTAGAACATAGAAATAATCTTTTACCGATGTTTTGATGGTTTTCGTAGGCTTTCGGTAGATATTTGTATTGTTGCTTTTTGAAGTTAGCATTATCAGTTTGAAAACAGGTACGGCCTTGGGCATAAACAGTGAAGCTCTTCAGCTGGAAGGATCTTTCCGCAACAGCTTCTAGTTTCTTCAAATCGGACAATTGTTAAAATTGTAAAAGTAAATTGGATTCATCGGAGTATTGATGCTCATTTGCTGTGACACGTCCAACTTAAGCGCTGCCATGACTTAGTGCGCAAAGACTTACGTAACCTCTATAGCTGCATTCCAACATTTTGAAATATTAATTTACGTCTAAGAGTTTAATTCTTTCAATGCAATTGAGGAGAATAGAAATGAGAGTGTGCATTGGTTTTAAACCCGGGTGGTACAATGTATCAGTGAAGGCTTCCACTTTGGGTGGTGTCCCAACTAATCGGGGACGAACGTTTTTAGAACTTAGTTTGGATTTCTAGTATTTGTTTCGAAAACGTATGCTTATAAACGCATAATTTAATGTTATTAGTGGCACAAATTGACTTCATGTACTTGAACTGAAAATTGTCTAGTTGCTTTTTCAACAAAGTTGTCTCAGTTATTATAACTTTATCCGTGGGGAATAATAAACCTGATCCATCTTATTTTTATTATATCGAGGGATTCAAATCGCAAACTTTTAGCAGCATCGTTAACCACTCATCTATTCGTACAGTCTAGGCTGAACTAATGTGTGAAAAATAATCAGGGACCACTTAGATATGACCTGCCTTGATAGTAACGAATGCTAACTTCGCTTTAGAAGCCTTCCTCGTCTTACAATCATCGTAGCCTTCCGACAGATGATCTTTAACGTTCTGAAAGACAAGAAAATGCACTGTTCAGGTCTTAAGTGCTTTTTTTAATCGGATCTATAGCTACCTTCTGTCTGCTTAGCTTGATGGGTAAAAGAATCTCCTTGTTTGATGTCCATACTTACAGCATAATTTGTGCATAGGCCAATGAGTTTGGTAGGTATGCTCAAATCAGTTTCCGGGGTAGATTGACTTATTTTGAAAATGTGCCATCATCGTCATTTACCTTCATCACTGCAGATAGCCTGACTATGAATTTCTTTTCTGCTTAACATTTCGCAGACATATTATTTTCGGATCGTCAATACTTTCTAAACTGCCTATATTTCTATCGGCTCCATGCTTCTATGGGTTTCGAACTAAAGTTTCAACAGTCGAAGTCTGAAACAGTAAGCGAATCTGCATCAATGGTTGCGTTTGGGTAAAATGTGTCTACAACTATTTCTACAGTTGCTCTGTAAAACTATTACAAGTGAAATGGCCAGCTTCTACTTAAAGTAAACCATAAAATGATAGAAAATATCAAAACCACGAAAGTCATATCCATTTCCAGTAGTAAAATTTAATTTCTGCCGATTTCCGGAATGTGAACATTTATTCAAAGTCAAAACCCGCATTTGACTGGCAATGAAAGCACGAGTACTTGCCAATCCGTTGTTATACTAACTTTGACGTATTAAGTTGGGCTTTACTAGCAACTACTAGCTAGGGACGTCTGACCAAAACGTGTGCAATATCTTTGGATATCTTAAACCGAGTTTGGCACAATTTCTCTTCAAACTTTACACAACCAGCGAAGATTCTATATTCTTGAATTGAATGGCCTTTTATTTATAGTCGAATTCTTTTCGGGCTTAACAGGATCAAATACAACATCATGTTGGTCTTCTCTAAAGTTCCATTGCTGTAGTAACGTTTTCCAATCGTTAGAGCGATTCGTTTCTCACAATGTTAATAGGATGTCGTCTGTCCTGAAAACAGACCTCCTTTAAAAGAAATAATGTTAGGCTTTACCAATGATGAGAAAAAGTGCGTTCCATTCAACATCTACTCGGAAGTACTTTAAAGTTTTTTTTGGCACAGATCCAATTGAGCACGTCTAATGCTACCTTATATCAATTTGAGATGGACAGAACCAACACTCAAAATTACGACGGGAAGATGTTTGCAATATTTTTCGAGTGGAAATATCATAAGTATTATATCTTTCGTTTATAGATTTTGCGATAGAAATTTGAACTTTCGCAATCAACTGTAGTTTCAACTTGCTACTTGAATTTAAATAAAAACAATTTAAAAATTGTTTACTTTGCGTGTATTTTAATTTGAAACGGTATTTTTTTTTGTCTACACTGGTAATTGATGTTGATTCAGGAGGAGGTCACTTTAAATAGAGAAAAATGGCCAACAAGCATGCTTAATTAATTAATTGGCAGACGCCCAGATTCTTTTTGTGTGTTGAGAGCAGTTTCGTTATTTTCTTCAATTACACGATTCTCGTTTGAAAATGCGATAAGACACGGCTAATAATTTATTATACGAAGAAGAACATTTCCCAGCTCACTTCCTCATAAATATAAATTATTACCACTCAACATGTAAGTAGAATATATGCCGCATGGCCTTTTCACAAGTCTGATGACCTTGCTCTACAAAAATATCACAACCAAAACAAATTGCTGATACACATGCCACAATGACCGAAGGATATGCCATTGCCATTTGTTGTGCAATTCAAAGGATTTTCATAGAATTTCCCTTATCAGGAAGAGTGAAAATTCATCCTCTTGTCCAATACGAATAAAATGTATTTCACCATTGATTACAAAGGAAGCCAAAAGAAAAATAACAAAACCTAGCGCTGTAGCATTCGGAATGACTCAGTGGCTGCCACTGGGGCTAAAAAGTGAATCTGTCGTCTACAGACAGTAGGGAGAGAGGTTAGTAGTACTTGGGAATAAAAAAAGGAAAAAGTGAAAAACAAGAGTATAATCGTCTCAACTGTCGAGAGACGATAAATGCTGCGCGCTATGTTTGTTGTTTACACTACACACAACTCAATGAGTCATTATTCGGAAGCTTTGGTTGGTACTCCACTTCACTATCATCGCTACACCACACTATATGTGATATCAAATTGCAACGATTCTTGTTATGGACATATGTATGTACATGTGTACGGTTGCATTCTAGTAATCATAATTGTATGTATAGCATCAAGCTAGATAATTGCAATACGATGGTATAAACATTTTGTTGTAATCAGCATTTTGTAATATTATTTACAGTCTCCGCCGATAGTCTACTAGGGTTAATGAGTATAAAATGTTGTTGTAAGCGTGTTGTGTAAGTTGGTTCTAAATATGGAGTAAAATGTAAATTTATTGATTGTTGTTGATTATTTTCTTGGGGCAGTATATAAGTTGAATGTTATCGCTGACCAAGAATGAAGAATCACCGACTGAGAATAGCCATGTCTTAAAATAGGTATATTCATTGAATTGATTACTGTAACAATAACAATAATAAATGAACGAATGAATCAATGGATTCTCTACTGGTGGGTCGCAGGGATGTGTTGGATGGGTATCTATTACATAGGTATAGTAAAATGATAACTAGGGTCGTGTCTGCCTGTGCATCACGCAAAAACTACTGGAGAAATTTTAATAAAACTTTGCCGTTCTATACCTTAGAGGTGGGTTCCAATTAGAATTATCACGATAATCCCCATGGAGGTTAAGATATATAAAATAAATAAACACATGCATTCAATATAAAACTAGATATTAGATAAGTTTGGGAAGTACTGGTTTTAGGAAAAGCTGAACTAAAAATATCCTTGCATACTTGTGGGCAAACATCAATCAGCTCGTTTATTTGGAGGAAATGTTTGCCTAAGGAAACCTTACTGATTCGGGAGATGGCTGGGGACATGCGTACTCGTAAATAAAAAGTTAAGCTGTATCGTCCTCCTCAAGACAACTTTCATATAGGCCCGAGCTTCTTATACTAATTATTGTAAGGTACTTAATTACTTGTCTTAAATCATTGCCCTCTTTAAATGTCGATATGCGTTTTATTCATGCCAATATTCGTAGTGCTGAAGACGTATGTACGAGTATTCGCGTTTGCGATACGATAAGCAACAATTTATAGAAGATTGTGGGTGGACCAACAAAGACGTCTATTGGTATTTTCCTGACAAGAATATCGACTTTTTCGTTTTTCTAAATACTTTCGTGGCCAGCACCATTCGAAGTTGTTCTAAGCATATTGTATGGAATGCACCTTTTCCTTCGGCATGGTACTGGGAAGACTCACTAGCCTGGGCGCCTCACTAACATTTTTCCGCTGTCCAATCACAACGCTTGTGCGCTTTAGAGCATTTCTGGCTTAGTTTTCAATAAAAAGATGCAGGAGAGTTAGGCAGATCAAGACTTCCATTGTCCATGTCAGCAGTGAAAGTTCCTCTCCCAGTACTCCAGTAATGCAGAGACACGCGAGGTGCTGAAGTTACCTTTTTTTTTTTTTTTTAATAGTTTGCTGCGCGCACTCAAGGGCTATGAATATCCCTTAAATGCTTGTTCTGCATAGTGCGGGCGTTGGAAAGGATAGATAGAGAGAGAGAGAGAGAAAGATTTGGTGTAGTTGTTTGAAACTTTGTTGTTTATGTTTCAGAAAATCTCCGGGGGTCGCGTCCAGATAACTGGGGAGATGTTTTTCTTATTTTTGTCTTTGCTTCTGATTCACAGTATTTTTTTCCCGACTACCGATGTCATAGGCATATCAATCATCCAACAGAGCGAAAATTGTTTTCAGCCACATGACTAAGCTACTGCCAGTGTTATGCCTTAGCAGTAGTGTACACATAAGCTTACGCAATTGATCGGACTGATTTTATATATTTCAGGATAAATAAATAAATGCTTGCTGACATCAGGATTTGAACCATTAACCAATAGCGCGGCAATTGACGACGTTGCCACTACACCATTGCCACTCCTAATGTTAATATCCCGATCATTTCCGTTTTTCTTAGTCTCCAAGCCAGCTTTTGATGATGAGAACATATTGGAACATACCGTCAAATGTATGCGGGTACATGTAAGCGTTGTCGTTCAGTGGTTATTGCGTTGGACTATGGAGTTGAAGGTTCAGATTTAAATGCTTTTGAAGGATCATCTTGCGATGACAATCACCTATGATTTTTTTTTTTCGTGAGCAAGTTTCTCAATGCCTTCGTTCGGATCCTTCCATTAGCTCGCCACATATAAACAGCCCTGGTGCATATAAACAACATTATATTCAGAATCGTTACGTGCACGACAATTGCGAGTGAAATCTTTTCTGCAGGAATATGAACCACGGCTACCCCGTTCCACATTTCGGTATGATTCCGAACGCCCTGCAACACTTTCCAGTTATGCTCAAAAGGTACTATATCTTCTCGGTAATTTGAATGATTACAAGCTAACTACCGTCCACTTCAGCCTCTCTTCAATGATTGAGTATGAAGTGATTCGTAGACGTACATCCGGCTCTAGAACAGAACATCTGTCTGTCTGTCGTAAACGACATACGGCTTGCAATAGCATTTTCAACGTTGCCTACACTTTTAGCAGTCTAGTGGAATAACATCTTTGTTACTCCAAAACATATGCTTTACCTTTTTGTTTTTCATTTTTGTCATTTTCTCAACTCCTTGCGGTACATGTTCAATCATTTGAGGCAAAAAAATTGGTTGCTGTTTGCCGCCAGTATGCTTTTAGGTCTGGTGAAATGAAGGTCTGCTATTGTGTGAACATTTTTTGGTAAGAAGGACATTTTTATTAATTCTTTTGTATTTAGATGATCATCAAATACATTTGAGTTTTCGAATATAATTTGAAGGCAATGAACAAAATTGTGCGTATATCTTGAGTTATATCGAATTTTTCATGTATTTCGTTACAACTTCAGATAGTTGTGTTGCCAAATGGCAACGATGAACCGATACTAAGCAAAGATTCTTTTTCAATGTTGTTACTATCAGCCTCAGTAACAACAAAAAGAAAAAATATATTTTTTACCCTCACAACAAAAAAGAACTACCGAAAGGTGTTAATTCAGTGCAACGCTCTAACTAGCGATGTGATCTAATGGGCTCGTATAAAGTCCTCGCCTTGACTGGTGAACTGATTCAATTATTTCTCCATTAACCAAAGATTTGACCCTATCGATTAGCTAGAGTCCTCTAATCATAAGCCCACCATTATCTCCTAAATAAAATCATTTTTATCCCGCATATATCGTAAATTCCATAAATAAACATACGCTATGATTTAATTGAGAACTCGTATAAACATATTTATAATCGCACTTCGCCTTTAGCGTTTCGGAGATCAACAACCTGACACTTTCATGGCAAGTGATTGAGCTTCTGCGCTGCCCCACTGATAACGAGTGAATAGAACATTATTTCCTTTGCATACACACTGAATGTTTTTTTTTTTTTTTTGTTTATTTGTTTCTGTTTATTACTCAATCTTAGATGTTGACTTCAAATAGAAAGAGAGACACACACACACTCCCTTATCGAATTGAATTTATTATCTGACTCTGTTCTGTGTGCCTTATGCGCTAAACAAAAACGCGCAGCAGTGCTCTAGATAATGCCTACTATGACGATGATATCATCAACGGAAATCCAGCGCTCTTATGTTTACATATCTAGTTTTTTTCGTACGAATTTGTTTACAATTGAAATCGATTTTCAAAGGATTTTTTTTTTTTTATCAGGCCTGTATCGATTATAACTTGGAAATGGTTGAATTCCTTTTGGAACATGGGGCCGATATTAACAGTCAAGATATCGAAGGTTGGACACCATTACATGCAACTGCATCATGTGGGTGAGTATGATCAGCATCTTTGCCAAACATAGCTTGTTTGCTAATTTATGTGTTATTTCGTAGCTATGTAAGCATAGCTATGTATTTAGTTGAGCATGGAGCTAATATCTCAGCCGTGAGTAGCGATGGGGCATTAGCTGTGGACGTAGCTAAAGATAAGAAACATTTGCCTTCGGTGACAGAATATATGCGGAAGCTAGTAGCCGAAAATAACATCGATTGTGATAAAGCACGTCGTGCGGAAGAGGAAATGATGCTAAGCGATGCACGACGATGGTTGCGCAGTGACGCCTCTGAGGCAGATAGTCCACATCCGAAGACAGGTGCCACTGCGTTACATGTTGCCGCCGCCAAGGGATACAAAAAGGTTAAATTAGCTTAAGAATCACCCCTATTCCCGTTATTGTCATACACAATATTCTTAGCAACTAGACAATTCTATCACTGTTTCTGAAAGTTAGCAGCACCACGTCTTTAATCAGTACGACAAAGGGAACGGGGTTGAACATTTTCTCTCATTTTACTCACGTGAGCTTGTATCTTATTTTAGGTTCTAAGCCTACTCTTAGCTGGGCGTGCGAATGTCGATAAACAGGATAACGATGGGTGGACACCACTGCATGCGGCAGCACACTGGGGCCAAAAGGAATCTGCTGAAATGTTAGTGAATGCAATGGCCGATATGGACATCCGAGACTATGCCGGAGAAACATGCATAGATGTGGCCGAAGACCAAATGGTAAAATTCCTTGAAGATTTGCGAGCGAATAATAGGAGAATGAAACGAAGACCTTCTAGTCAAATTAGGTAAGTCTCTTACGACAATCCCCTTTCAAAGTTTAATTGATATAACTCATTCATTTCACAATAGAATCTCAAATACAATCGAAAATCACATCGAGAACACAACACCTACGAAGTTTATTCGCGTTGAAGTGAAACCTGATACGAAGGATCCTGTTAATGGTAAGATGTCCCATTCAGTACACCTACTATGTACGGCTTAATTTATAGAATTTTTATTTTGTCACACACTAAACGGTCAGGTTCTCATTCGCGTTAAATTCATATTTCTTTTTGTTTATTTGTAAACTTCAACTAAAAAAAAAAACAAAAATTTCTTAACAAATCCTTTACCTCCTTTACCATGCTGATGTTGTGCACATATTCCCTAATATCCATCACTGAATTTTTAACCTTTAACCTGACCCCAACCCGCCCGCCGCCGCCATCCAACAATCAATTCTTTTAGAACAAATCGAAGAGGATGGTTTAAGCAGGATAACAGAATCGGACGAAACCGATTCTGAGCTAACCGATTCCACAGAGAGTTCCCACTCCACAAGTATATCAGAGGCTGAAGGTATCTAGAATGTTTTGATGGTATATTATACAATTTATGTTAGTTCTGTTTTTTTTTTTTTTTGAGTTTCTTGTTCAAATTTTGTCTTCTTGATGTTTCTTTACTGGCACTCGTCCTTCTATTTATTTACTGTTAGATGTTTTGGATTTGGTTTTAGTTGTGTTTTTTTTTAGTTATGTTCTGTTTTGAATTGATTTTCTTCGTTATTATTACAGTAGTTTTAACACTAAGGATTTACGATATCAAGATAGTATTATACTGCGAGGGTGAGTCAATTAATAAGTTGCACAGTGCAACTACTGCAGAGTAATCTAATTCCAGTAATTTTCTGAACATTTTCTTCACAAGTCAGAGTCACTTTTGTGGCATACTTATTATACCTTTGGCCTCTGAACGAAGAATAATTTTGTAATTTTTGGCTTTCGCAATTAATTAACTAGAACGAGGAGGTTTCCATTCTCATCGATCTTGAAAACGTTGCATCTGTATCCCTAAATTAATTCTTCTTCTTCCTTTTTTCAGCGAGGTTATGATCCGAAAACAAGAGATCACAACCCTCCCACTTCACCGCATTTCTACTGATCCGCCTGTGGGGTTCGCCTAATGTATCCCTAAATTAAATAATATCTCAAATCTGGTCACTTGCTTTTCTATACTCTGTATTATTCCTTTCCAATTGGGTTTTGTTGGTGAATTGCTACTGTCACTTATGCTTACGTACTTAGATGGCAATGCGTTGCCGACCAGGACCTCAACAAATGCCTCATTTAATTGTCAACTGTTTCTAATTGCCTGTACCATGTTGGTTAAAATCTCCCTACTTTTTTCCTCAAATCGAATCAATCACAACTCATCAGCTTTTTATAATGTGTTTGGATTATGACTGCGATTTTCAGGCCATTTTGTCATTTTCTGGGATTAAAGTGCTCAGTAATGTTCATACTGATGTGAATGGAGCAATGTATATTCTCCATCACCCGTTCACTTGTACACTTTTATCAAATTGCTAACAAAAGCTTTACGTCTGTCGTTCACATAATATGGCAGACATCTGTAGTTAACTCCATTTGTCCAAATATGCTGATTTTTAATTTCATCCGAACATTTTTTATAGATGAGTTGGTGTGTGTTTCATATTAATCGTTTCTCAGTTCAAGACTTAACCTTCGACTTTAGAATACGTTCTAAATGACAAGTTCTATTCACCCATTCTGAGAAGGTTATTAATTAAAAAGTGTGTCTTGGCCCCAAACATTGGTGGGTACTCTTCTTCGCACGTAGATGGTGGATTGCTCTAAGAATTTTAACTGTTTTTGTTTCATTACCTTGCAGTGAGTTAGCATTGAGTGTAACTTATTTATTGTCCTGTATTTGTGTGACTTTTAACGCCCAATATTCTCTAGTGATATCGACCTGTATTGGAAGGCAAAATGGCACATGCATCATAATTTGTTACATCTATGGGAATAGAGGTTTAAAACAAATCAGTTCGCAATTATGTAATTAATAAAAGAAACGCTGATTTTGTAGTTGTAGACTTTTCAATATTTGTGTGAAAAAATCTTACATATCGTAGCTTAGAACTAAACAGTGGGGTTTTCAATTTATATTGTTCTTAAATTGTTAGCACAGTCCTTATAGTCTTGTAGTTTGTCTTTGAAAGTCAATAGCTCCAACCGATCATTCAAATGATAGTAAAGTAGGGGTGTAGATTAAGTTTAACATGTCTGTATAGTTTAATTTTTGTGTTCATACACCTGTACGGTACTACTCTTGTTTAGACTTTAATTCTCTCTTCAAGTATATTGGGAGCTATGTACTTAAGAGAACTAAAACAGCATGGTGCAAGTTCTGCATCTGTATATATAGTTGTGACACATTTTCTCATGTAAACACATTTTTCCGCAGTATTATGCCGTATCCGAGGGGCATAAAATCATAAATTTCTTTCTCATGACAAAAATACTCTCGGATAAAATGTCAAAGGTTTGCGAGAGGATTCGAACATTGAACCTCACGCGCACTGGTCCGACGCATTAACTAGGGCCCGATGTAGCTAATTATCAGAAATGTATTCATAAACAATAATATGTATATATCTAATCTTTGCAGTTCTTCAACCAGGAAACTCCACGTCAAGGGAGCACAATGGATCCGTTTGTGATCCGAGTGCAGGCTGCGCTCAATCGTTGCAGCTAATCCCTTTTAACCTGACCTAACCTTGTCAAATATTAATACTACACGAGGTTTTATTGTATGGGGCTAGGAAGATTTCCTTTTGGACGACTTAAGCTTTCATTTGGTGATACCCCCCTTTTACGGTTATGCTCTAAGTATACTGAGATGGGTGCCCGGTCACCAAAGTATTATCTGATGAATTAGCTAGGATGGTCTCAGCAACTGAGCTCGTAGGTCCAGAACCTTTTTGCGGTGTCAATAGGGAAGAAGATCTAACAGCGATCAGGAAATGTGAGCACAAATTTCGTCTAATCGATTGAGGTACTGTCCTAGGACAGTCTCATTAGACTAGACAATCCAAAAGTCTAATGATGCCTTATTCATACAAAAAAACACACTCGGTAAAGGCTGTATTAGGAAACTGGGGGCTTCCTCGTTGGCCACTGCGGACTAAATACCGCTTCTGTAGGGAGAAGAAAGAAACCTCCGAGCACGTTCTTTGTGAATGTCTGATACTATGCTGGTTGAGATGCCGTATAGAGAGTTACTCCCACTCGTAGAGTTTAGGGACTCCTCTACCAAGGACATACCTTCACCTTCACAAAGGAGGTGGTGAGTATGTAAGTACCCTTCACACAATAGATCTTTCAGGTCGTAGTGTCGGCTATTGGGCAACGCCTAGTTTTAAAAAAAGGGGACTACTACTTTCCAAGAACATGTTAGAACATACTGATAAGTCTTCAGCTAATGAAATATCTGAAATCGTTAAACTCCACAGTGCTTCGCAGTATGGTTTCCGTAGCAATGCCCTATTTCTGGCCGTTGAACTCCAGTTGTAAAACTACAATTAATCAAGTAAATGTCGGTATTGCTTCTCATTCTTATAAATGATCTGGGAGTCTTCTATTTGGATTAGCATGACAGCAGTATAAAATGGGGTGTAATCAATATTGTGGATTACAGTGCTTCCAAAAACAGTCATGTTTACCGACAATGTAGCCAAACATAAATCTTCAGCTACTATCCATGAATGCTTCTTGCATTGCCGAAACTGAAAGAATCAATTTCCCGTATGTGTATTAATAATAATGAACACATATTCGAAGTTTTCATATAACGTATACAACTGCTTCAAGTTCGAGTACAACATCCTTGACCCATGAGTTAAGACCACAATGAAGTTGTTTCTTTTCCCTTCTTTTTTTATCGCTTCGCTTCTTCCATTTCTCTGTAGCCCAGAAATGTACTACTAGATATCTCTCATCTTTTTATACTTATGTCCCTTCTCGCCTTACGTTTCAAACATTATGAAAGTAGTGAAAATGCTCTGAGCGCGAAAGGATAGTACAAAAAGTTAGAACAGCGACAATACAGCGACTTTACAAAGCAAAAATCTGCAAGTTTTTCAACTGTGTCTATTGTAAGTTTATTTGTGGTGTATTCGTTTGTTATTGGCAGGGCAATGGAAATATGAGAATATCTTACATTTCTATAAGAGAAAATATTATAATTTATTTTGGTTGGTCCTTAGCACAATACTTTTCTGTATAATCTACCTTTTCTAGATAAAACGTTTAAAAAGATGCAAATGCATGCATACGAACATATTTATTTTATTAGTACAATAAGAAACCGCGAAACAGAAACAGAGAAGTTTATATTTGTGTGGGGAGTAGATTGATTTGTAAATAGCTATAAATTCTTAGTTCCTAAATCAGGCACAGTCACTATTAGAGATAAATCTGGATGACAAAAAATACATACAAAATTTTTTTTTTACATCATGTGACACTGAAGAATGTCCTAGGTAATTATGCTGGCAATTGAAGCGTTTAGAATGAGAAGGTGCTAAGTGACAAATTTAAAGTTTTGAGTGGCAAGTGTTTGAAGTTCTTTGCCTTGAAATTTTCCTGTAAAGGCAACTCGAATTCGGTAATACTATTTTAGATAGTATGACTTCATTTATTAAAAGTTATGATAAAAGGTTTTTTTTTTTGTACAAATTACTTCATTTAACGCCTTTATGCAAACAATTTTCTGATTATTTTTTATTCGAAAACGGATAAAGGTGCTAAGTGGTTTTCTTTTTGTTTTTACTTTTTTTTTTTATTGTCAGGATCTGCAGCTATGGCTCTGTCATAAAACCAACGGTGATCCGGTGGGAAGAGTTTCATATGATCCATTTTTTTTTTGTTTTTTCCGCTGATAACTGCTTGGTTTTTTTTTCCGGACGTTCTTATCAGGCAATTCCTTATTCTTTGTGATGATTACTTTGTTCAAGGGTGTTTCTTCATCGCAACATTCTTTGTACAAATAAGAAAATCCGTATTCTTCGACACGTATCTCGGAACTTTACCCTTTTATTTGATTCATTTTTGGTTGCATTTTTTACACAAAGTTTATTTTAATGATTTATTATATCGAACACAACCGTATTGTAGTCCTTATTGTGTATCGATATTGTTCTGCTGTGCGTACAGCTTCATGTTTCCCTAAAACTTTTTCGGTTCTTCTTCTTCTGGAAACTTGTGGTCAATGACATCAAAAAAAAAACACTGCAAAATGAGAGCTTGATATGTACAAGCAGATCATATTCAATTTTTTGTTTTGACCAATACATGAATCCGACCAGATTATGAAATGTTTTCTACTATTTAAAGCATTATTTTGTTGGAAAAAAGTTCACAGAGAACTAACAACCTTCGTGCTTCCTCTGTCAGCGACGTCCTCGGTCCATGTCAGCATGTATGGCTTTTCACCATCAGATGTAATTGAATGAATTCTCAAATTGTAAAACCGCATCTGCCTTGAATAGAAAGCTTTCGATGTCATAGTTTAGGTCAAGGCATAGTTTGCTGTAAATGGACTGTTAGGTCGCAGATATTAAAATCAGTACGAGCTTTTTCGCGATCAATATTCTGCGGTTCAAATGCTGCCATAGCTCAACCGACGCTTTGTTGTATTATTTACCACATCGAAAGGACCGATTAAATTTGGTATCAAAAATATTTCTATAGAAAAATTATTTTGGCACGAGTACGATAACTTTGGCGCCAAAAATTGATAGCGGTTTTTTGTATAGGGGTCAAAAACAAGCATTTTTTTAGGAAAAAATGACTTAAAATGAAAAAAAAAAATTATGAAAAAACAACGGCAACACATACAATGAAGTACTATATCGGTTTTGAAAGCCAGAAACCTGTTCTTTAATCCTAAATTTAAATTAAATTATCTATGTCAATAGTTTTTGAAAAAATTCGCATGCAAATTGAAAAATTTGATAAAAAAAATTAAAAAAAAAGAAAAAGCGGGCCACCCGGGTACTGTTAATTAAGAAAACTGTCGATATAGACGCCTGCCTGACGAAAAGAACCTACCCCGAGCGGAGCAACGAAGTTGCGTTTTTTTTTTATTTTAAGTCATTTTTTTCTAAAATTGCCCCTACCTCCTAAACGGGGCGAGATAGACCCCCCTCCCATAGTAAAAAAAATGCTTGTTTCTGACCCCTCGACAAAAAAACCGTTATCAATTTTTGGCGCCAAAGTTATCGTACTCTCCATTATTTTACAAAAAAAAAAAAAAAAAATGGATCGCCTTTCTTCTCTTTTTTTGTTCATTCACATTCTTCTATATATAAGTTGTACTTTTTTTTTTTAAATATTAAGCATAAGTGAAAGGTATCGCTTTAAATGGTTTTTGTTTTTCGAGTAGTGAGATTCTTCAGGTGGAAATGCCGTTATCTCCTCAGGGATTTTGTTTGATCGGCTTTCATGACATCCCCTTCTATTCAAAGATGGAACAAATTCACAGGCTTTCAACTTACTTTGAGTGATCTCAATGATGTCTAGATAATATGTATAATATGAAAGAAAGCGTTAAGTAAGCTTTAACCACCTTTATGTACCAAGATGCTAAGTAATATTAACACTTTCTTTCGCTACGAAACTTGTATTTACTACCGTCATCAAAAGCTAGCGCCTGTAACAACTACAGTAGAGAAATAGACCAACATTTAAGTTGTCACATAACACCTATATTGCGTAAAACAAAATCAAAATTTCCAAAAATGACGCTTAAAACCTTATCATTCTATGTAAACGCTTCAATTAGAAAACTAAAATCCAGCAATTTCCTAGATAAATATTAACACAATTCCTTCTTTTTCAATTCAATAATAATCCACTAAATTCTGTATGATTTATTTTATTTACTCTTTCATACTTAGTTTTATATATCTTTCCCTTATTTAAAATTGGTTACTGAAAAAGGTTTATTGTGTTTAAGATACATTTTTTGAAATTTTTTTGTTTAATGTTTAACTTGTGTAAATTGTTATTTAATTAATTTTTTTCTTTAGATGAAAAACCAAAACTTGTATCAGAATCAAATAAAATGCATACAGACACTGCCATTGATGAGGATGCACCATGGCGACGTGGTAGTGCGGCAAGAACACGCCAACAACCAGAGAGTCTACATAAAAATCGTAAGTTTTTTCCCCTGTTCATTGTGTGTATAAATAAGGCAAGTCTTGTTAGTCATCTAAGAGGAAAGTGAGTTTCCTATAATTTTTTTATATCAAAACTGATTAAGAATGTGATATGGAAAGGAACTCCATGGAAGCTAAAAAAAAGCAAATAGAAGAAGACAGTGCCACCCAAAACTAAATAAGGAAATTGCCTAACCAATATGACACAACTGCAATAACTCACACAAATACCATAGATACAATGAATTCAAAACGATTAGATTAACAAGACTACTGTGTTCCGTTTAGATAAGATTTAACTTACTAGAGTCTCATAAAATCTTTCATTCTTTTGCAGAAGTTCCTGAAAAAGAGGTCAAATCGACAGAATCCGATGTTATCCTCAGACGTACTCAGAGCTTTGAGAATGACGAAAAGTACGTAAACGTTATCAGATTTTATCATGGATCTATTTCTTTTTTAATCATTTTCGTTCATGCATTAATTTTTGAAATATTTATATCATTTCTGTGAAAGAAGCGCCTGATGTTGTTTAATTTATTTTGTTTACTAAATCGTTTTTTGCTAGAGCACATTTCAATTTACCTCCGCACAGTCATTCGTCTAATATTGAAGAATCAATAAGTAGAAATTCTGCAGAATGGAGAAAACCAATCTATACTCAGAGACTGATTAGATTAGAAAAAATAAAAGCTAAAGTGGTTAGTCACCATATCAGAGACATAGTAATGAAAATAATTTTATACTCACTACAAACAGTCTTTACTAAGTGTATTGAGTGTTAAACTCATTACGGTAGTGTAATGTAAAATTTTTATTTTTTTTTTTTGTAAGATTGAAATGTGCTCATATATACTCGTATTATTTGCTACCGCCAAAGTAATCATGCACACATTCGAAAGAGAGAAACACGGATAATTAAAAAAAAAATAAATGCACAATAATCAATCAATCGGTGAAACGAAAAATAAAACAAAAATTATGCTTGAGCTTAAAAAAAGAAAGATACATTTCTTTTTTAATTTATTTATTTCATTTTGACTAATTGTGTTCTTTGTTGTTTGCAAAATACTCATTCTATTCTCACCACATAAATATCATAATTAAAAAAAAAAAGATTCTATCAAAAATACAATGAACTACGGGCTAGAATAAAAGCCAATTCGTGTCCAATATTACCGGCAACACAAAATCCAAATGTGCTAGGAACAGTTAACACGCCCATTCAAAATTATTCAGTACAAAGATCGGCCTCACTCAAAGATCATAGATACTTCAGGTTTGTTTTTTAAATACACATGTTATAATTTATTTATTTACTATTCACTGTACATATATTTGCTTTACTAACCATAAATAAGTTAAAAAAAAAGAAAAAGAAAATAAATAAATAAATAAATCACTGCTAGTACTAACAATTTAAATACATTATGTAAACAAAAACATTTCTTTTGGAATTGCATGTAACCTTCATTCTATTAGATTAATTTTGAATTGTTCATGTAGATGGATGTAGGAGATCTGTCGGAATATGGTTTTTTTTAAGGAAATTTGTAAAAAAAATATTTAATATGCTTTCATTCATTTTTAAAGGAAACCTGTTACGTCGCCACCAGCCAGTCCGAATATACCAGTTGTAACACCAAATACCACCACCACCCCAACGACTCCTACGACTCCAAATACGACACAGATTCGAAGGTAAGTTTAGGACTTTTGATAAATTGTTTCATACATTTTTCTAAAGCTTCCGTTTCCGAAAGGGAATTTGGCAAAATAGACATGTTTTTGTTTTGTTCTTCTGAAAAATACTTAAAATACTGGTGAAAGAGTATGTATAACAGTTGTTATTTGATAGAGGGTCTATCTTAAGTCTTATACATTACTAAGGATACTAGATTTATCCTGGACGGGCGTTGGCTTTGAGTAAACTGATGGGTGATGACTATTAGACCTTGTATAATATTTAGCAATATTATGACAGAGCTTCTAAAATAAATGAAGAAGGTATGGCGATAATACACCAGCTCATACTCCGAATATACCATGGCAGCATAAGCAACTGTTCCAAACATGGAAAACGGGACTGATTATGAGTATACACAAGAAAAACGATAGAAACAGAGGAACGTGTGCTACAAAATACTTCAAAATATACTGTCGGATATATTAAACGTGTAATGAACGAGTGTTAGACGGATATCAGTGTGGTCTCGGACCAAGAAGACATATAATTGACCAAGCATGTCTCCTTAAGTAATGCCTCGACAAATGCTAAGAAACAACATTGACGAGCATACCTTATTTTTCATTTTCACACCGTGTGGTGTGACCGATCCACAACCACTTTCTCTTCCGTATGGTGATGCTTATATGTTCTGGTCCAATCTCCGATAAAGTCTTAATTAGAGATACGATTGGGTCAAATAATCCTTAAGATGATGCATAGACATCTGTTTATAAAAAATTATCGCTTGTGAGTGAGAGTGGTAGTCACCTTCCATGTGCTACACCCATACAGCAGTATTGATTCGACGTTGGAATGGAGCAGTCGCAGTTTTGTCCTTGTGCTGCTTGTGCATTCCTTCTCCAGATTGATAGAATCTTTGGCTTTCTCGATTCTGCTACGTACATCCAGTTCGGTACAACGACGGTCACTCGAAACCAGACTTCATTGGTATAGAAAAAGGTCAACAGGCGCTCAAGGTTTTTGCTTTTGATTTATTTATCTTAAGCTCCACTTTGTTTGCCTCGGCTTCCAGATTGTGGGCCATCAAATGCAAGTCCATTATCCTACGTGAGAGTAGGCAAACATCTTCAGATGTTTTAGATAGGTGATGAAATACTTTCCCCACCCGTGTTGTACTCTGTTTTGAACTTCCTCTGACACCTTACTAATTTGCAAAACATGACACTTACCACCCTCATATGTAGCCTTTCAAATAGCTACGAGTTTTTCTGGAATGAGTCTACTGCGCAAGGCCAACCAGATAGCATCTCGATTTAAGCTATTGAAAGCCTTCTTAAAGTCGACAAACAGTAGATTTCAATAACCTGTGCTCAATGCATTGTTGTACATATGATGATTAGTAAGGTGTTTATATGGTTTATGTAGTGGGATCCGACATCGAGGGCTGGAATGGAAGTTGGCGTCAGCAAAAAATTAATAAGATTATCCATTCTAACGCTTGCAAACACAAAAGGTCGGGTATGATACAGCAAATAACCAAGCATTGTTGGAGAAGATAAAGTTCACACCGAGCCGTAAAACTAAATGATGATGATTTTATCACACGAGTAAAAAAAAAGTTTCTGATAGTGAAATGAAAAAAATTTTATTCGCTGAAATATATTCCGAATGAAGGAAATAATAGAATTTGCTTAATTTGCAAGAAAACTCTTTAATTGTAAATTTCATAGTACAGTCTTTCTTCTTCCTATTTCTTCTTCCCACTTCACCGCATTTTTACTGATCCGCTTGTGGGGTTCGTCTATTTGGCCTCAGAAAATATCGGCAGGCCTCCCTATTTTGGATCACTCGGTTACTGAAGCCAATGAAATGCCGATGTCGTCGCATTTGTGTGATCCAGGCGTTTATAGGCCTGCCTCATAGTACAGTAGTATTATTAGTTTATAGTACAGTAGTATTATTAATTCATTTATAGTATAAATAGAATATAGCGAACTTAACGGGGGCAACGAAATAGGTTCGTTGTATTCAAGTTACATTATAACGAAAATGGACCTAGACGTCAATCAATAAACATGTAATTGAAGACAATTATTTGCAATATGCTTCTTATAGTTGCTTGCCTCATTTGCGTATTTTCTTCATCTCATCTCTCATTTGCGTATATTATTCGTTCGAAGATTTCCTGGTGCTCATCTACTTCAGAGTTCAGCAGAGTTAGGTTGGTTAAGACTTTACACAGCGTTTTTTATGTTTTTTAAAAATCTTTTTTGGTCCAAAGAAATAATGACTGAATGGTTTTCCGACGTCGTGGGTAGAAATAAAAGCAAAGTCTTATGTGCACAACACTCCCACCACTAGCTTATAATCAGAACCATATATATTAGCTGCATTGCGGCTCAGTTATAATGACCTATCAGCTCTTTTACACAAGTTTACTAGGTGCTGTAAATATAGCGATGTTGTAGGGGTATATGGGATATAAATAAGACCGAACATGTCTTTTAATACATGTGCAATAAATACATGAGTACCTATAAGTAATTATTTTCAAAAAAAACATATTTTTAGAAAACTTCTTTGCCAAATTCTCATTTCGGAATCTAATAAATCACAGTCATAAAAAAATCATAAAACAACACCTACCCTTGAAAAAACATTATAGCACGGCAAATCCTCCAACAAAACAAATTCAAAGTCAAAACAACAGCAATAATAATAATAATAACAACAATGGTGAAGTACACAATAAACCAGAAACAAAACAAAAAATGTCTCCTGGAACAATTTTCAAAAATTTCTTCAAGTAAATGAGAGTTTCTTCTAAGTGTTGCTTTATTTTTTCTTTCGTCAAAAACCGCATTAAAGACTAAAGAAAAAAAAATGTATTTTGCGTAACAAATTTCTATGAAATACCAACTTTTACTGATAACTTTGCTATAACCAATTTAAATGCATTGTCTTGTGTGAAAAATCAATAAAAAGAAATCTACGTTTTGTCTGTGTGACCTTTGCAACGAATAAAAACTTAACTCCAGGCTATAAAGAACAGTGACAGCGATACAATTCATATAGCACGTATATTCCGATGTCGATTTAATTGGTAATGATACTATTATGTATCTGTAGTTAATTAAATAAATAAAATGTATGCACCTTCTGTTGCGAAAAATCCGGTCTGACTTAAATATAGAACGTTTGAATAGGCGAAAATTATTTATCGATATTCTTTGTAGCCTGGGGGTAAGTACAACCCATGGCTCTGAAAACACCAACTGCGTTTCCTAATCCATTAACATTTTTTTTTTTTTTTTTGCAAGAGAGCGATAGTAACTTAATTTTTAAAATTAATCCATACAACGATACAGATTTCTTAACAGAGCAACGGGTTTGATCCTTATTATCCAACGTATCGCGTCTAGCGTAGATATATAAACTGTGCTTAACTTGTATGCAAAAATCAAAAGTGCAATTAGGTTACTATTGCTCGCAATCGACTCATATAAACCTGTTTTCTTCTATAACAAGCCGATATTCTGCTCTTAAGTAGAAAATTAATTACATTACTTTCTTGTAATATATAGATCCTTTGTGCCACCCGTACGTGACGAAGAGAGTGAAACTCAACGTAAGGCACACGCCAAACGAGTACGTGAAACACGTCGCTCAACTCAAGGCGTAACACTCGATGAAATCAAGAGTGCCGAAGAGCTCGTCAAAAAGAAAAACTCAACAATGAACAACAATAATAATGCTAGTGTAAGTACGAAAACAATTATAAAACTCAATAATTTATATAACGACAACCATTTATCAATAATATGTATTTGTTTAACCATAAAATGACAAAAACAAAAAAAGAAAGAAATTTATCAAACCCCGCCACCTACCCCCCCACACAAGATTCGCTTGGGAGGAGGTTTTTTTTACTTTATTTTTTGTTAATTATTTTAACCAAAAAGGAAAACAAACATGGAAAAGGTTTCATACACCTTAGTGATACACTTATTTTTCTTTTGGGTGGTTTTATTTATATTTTATTTTTATTTAATTTTTCAGTTTAGTTTGTTATAATTTTTATTTTTTTTTTGACAAACATTTATTTATGTATTTAATTTATTTTTTGAGTTTTTATTTTTTTTTTCAAATGAAGCAGATATTAATGAAATTCACAAAAGACTAAGATGCATTTTGATGAGAGAATTTTTGTTGATTGTACTAATAGGAGATTTTTAGGCGACTCACGCTAATTAATTTTTTTTATTTATGCATTTGCATAACTAATGCTGAGTATGCGCAACTAAATGCTAAGGAATCTTATAAGGCAAACATATGTGCTTAGGTTATCATGATAATTGTAATTTTTAATTGGTTTGTATTAGGAATAATTTTGTTGTTTTAGTTTGGAAATCACTAGGGATCTACAAAGATTACAACGTATTTATGTCGTATGTGGTATACTGACAACAACCAGAATGAAAGAAATATTGATTTGTGTCACGATGAAAGATTATTAGCGTTTGTATTATTTTCCACATAAACTTAGAAGTTATATACCATCGAATAAAAAGAAAATCATATAAGTGATCAGTTTAGGTTAGGTAATATGGCTGTTTGAACTATGGACAGGGCACGCTTAGATAAAAAGTTAGGTCCATAATAATACCATTAGTAATCGGCTCTCATAACCATTTAACATGATGTTGCTGTCTGGCTATAACTACATATGTATATGTATTTGTAGTATGTTAGCGTATGTAGAAACACGTCTGCCGCTTTTCTGACTTTTCCACTTGGAGTAGATTTCAGAGGACTTGTATGTAGAATAATCGTTGAATCCTTGCCAGGAATACAGTTTATCTGATTTAGTGCAGACCACCAGACTAGTGAGCCGTACGTCAGGATGGGTCCTACTATCGCCTTATACCTCCAAAAAAATAATTCGCTGCTGAAGGACGTATTTTAAGCCAGTAGGTGTATATTGCAATAGAAGCCTTACTTCCATTGTATTAAGATAGGATCAGTCTCCAATTGTACGTTTTTATCCAAGATTATCCCCAAAGATTTGGTATTGTTTGTAAACTGCATAACGGTGCTTTAAAGCTTTGGCGGAGTAAGAATGGCACCTTGCACTTCATTGTGAATAATACAACATCTGTTTTGGAGGAGTTGACCCCAAGACGAACTTCATTCATCCACTTGACGTGTTTGTTTAGGGATGATTCTTTCAGATTCCTTATTACTGTAAGAAGCTTCCCTGAGATGGCTAACGTGATGTCCTCCCAATAGGCTATACCATTCAAACCAGTAGCTATTGCAGTGGTGACAGTACCCCTTCCTGGGGTGGTTTGTTAGGCAAAAGAAATTTTCAAAAGTGTCAAGCATTATGCAAGCTTCCGAAAGTACTCTACAAACTCATTGGAGGAAATTACGTTAAGTGTGTACAACAAAGTTAACTGGTACTGCATCGTTTGCTATTTTTAACGAAGCTGATGTTATTGGTAACTTGTTTCGAATTTTTTGAAAGCTTCTTTGCAGCGATTTGCTATTTGGAAATGGTTTGAGCTCTTCGCGAGCTGAAAGCATTTAAGGTCGTCCAACCGCTTCTGGACCACTGCATCTTTCATGAACTTTTAGTTCATAAAATGGTTCACTATTGACATATTCTTTTCACATTCGTGCATATATGTGCAATATATGATACATGTTATACATGTTCTTCAGTTAGTATTTCGTCGTAAGCATGGTGTGTTTTTGCTTTCCGAATGTGCAAAGTAGTGTGTAAGTTTTCGGTTATTGTGTGGTAGGCTATCGGTTCAACTACCAAACGTATCTATTGAAAGTTTTCCAGCAACAAAAAATTAATTGATACGATTGTATAGTATTTTGAAAAACACGTAGTTACTCTAAACAAAAAAATAGAAATCAGAACCAAATGCAAATTCTCCGTGACTAGTTATGGCATTTCCATAATGGATGAAGTCTGCACTAAAAACCATTTCCTATTTCTTCTCAAAGGTCATGCAATTTTATTAAAAGAGTTTAATTTAGAAATAATAAATTTTATATACGAGTAATATAAAAAGAATTAGATCGCGGAAGAAAGTTGCCTTAGAAAATTGCGTCTAATGTTGCACAATGGCAACGTAAGATTCTAGTATAGAATTAGTTACAAAATCTCTGCCTGTAGAGACTTTGATTATTAAAAAGGAAGAAGATATTCCTATTAAATAAGCGTTTGGAGAAGATTTAAATATTTTCTTTTTATTTTAAAGTAGCTTTTATTTCAGTTTTTATAATCGTACAATATTACACCATCCACAGGTTTATGAAAAGTATAAACTACATATGTAAAGTTTATAATAAAATACATAAAGTCTATAATAAAATACGTACATATGTACATATGTATGTTTAAAAAGCGAACAAACACGATCAATTCCTACAAACAAAAAACATCAAACACAAAGATCAAGTAGAGCATTAGGGCATGCCAAACATTTAAATATTCGCTGTGTGTTATAAACAAAAAAAATCTGTTGTTCCATTTTATTATTCTAAACTAAGTATTTTTTTCTTTGTTTAATGTCTTTATGTACGAATTATTTGAAGTAGCACGTTGTGTTTTTCCAATTGAGATATATATTTTTATTAATAATCAGACTATATGTATAATTCTGCTAAAAAAAGAGATATATTCAGGTAAATATACCAACAAAATGAAAATCTCTACTTGCAGCATGCATATATTTATATTTCAATGTAGCCTGTTAAAACGTATGGCAGATCATTAAATGTATCTGCTAGTTATGTTGTTTTCGTTTACTTACTTAATTTCTGTTTTAGTAAAATTTCTTAACACCATTCATACTTAGTCTATTGTGAATTGAATTTATATGTATTAATTTACTTTCTGTTACCAAAATTCAAACAAGAAAAAAAAAAGAAGCAAGCAAAACAGGATTTTCTTTCCCTAAAAAAGATTCACATAAACAAACAAAAAAAGAAAAATTGTTAACTAATAAATTTAACAGACCGAATCCCAAAATACACCATCATCAACAACAACAACTACAACACCATCATCACCACAACAACAACAACAACAACTACCACCACCACCACCACCATCATCATCGTCAGCTACTTCTGCTATAGTAATAACAACAACAACAATAGCAACAACTGCAGTACCACTCGACTCAACAACAATAACTACAACACCAACGTCACCGGTAAATGATCGAGTACCATCGACGACGGTGGATTTGGAATCTGCTGAACCCATACCTCCTCCTCAAACATCGAAGGCTGAGGATGACGATGACGATGAGGAAGAGATAAGTGCCACATTTACTCTGTCGTTCAATAGAAAGAAACCGACACATCTAACAGATGAAAAACTGGCGGAACAGATTCATACGTGGTCACCAACACCTCCTTCGACGCCGCCGCCACCACCGATAAAATCACCAACAAATGCGCAACCACCACCTGCTATTACAATCGAGGAGCACAAAGATGTTGATGAGGAAGAAAAAGATGACGATGAGGATGAGGAGGAAGAAGAGGAAGTTGAAGAAGAAGTAAAAGATGAGGAAGTGGAAAAGGAGAGGTCAGAGGAAGTGGATAAACCAACAATACCAGTATCTGAGGTGCCAGAGAGTCCGAAAAAGGTTCAAATTGAAAGTGCAGAAGAAACAGTTGTTACTGAAGAAGAGGATAACGAAGAATCGAGTGCAGATGAAGAGGTAGAAGTAGTGCAAGATTCAGCGATAGTGATAGTGCCTAGTTCACCAACAAAAATATTAACAACAAATGTCAACGAAAAGACTGAAGATCAGGTGACAACAGATGATGAAACTACAACTGCCACAGCAACAGTGATCATCAATGAAAAACCAGAAGAAAATCAAGAAGTAACATCACCAATGCACTCGCCAAAAATGAGAGCAGCGGAAACTTCACCAACGGACTCACCAACGAAATTGCGTGAGAAACGTTCTCTCTTCGACATTGATAATGCCAATTCACTGCGGCTGGCCGAAAAGCTTCGCAACGAAGCGAATAAGTACACAAATGAGGAGATGTTAGAAATTGGAGAATTAACAAAATCCATAAACACTATACCACCCACCACCACCAGCACCACAACAACAGCAACAACCACAAAACCAACATCATCATCTCACGATAGTGACAACAGTGATCGCGACAGCGTTGTTATGCGAAAAAGTGAATCGACACCATCGTCGCCGCTGCATATGAGTTCAGCGGCCGATCGTCGACCATCGTGGCGCTTAAAATTCGATAGTGGATGCAAGGTAGGCCGCCAATAATAATAATAAAAAAAAAAACAACAAAACTCAATATAATAGATTTCAACAACACTACTACACCTACTACTTTTAATACTTCTTTTTTTTTAAATATTTTTTATTTTTTTTTTTACTCTATATGCATCAAAATTAATTTTATTTATGGTAAAAAAAAGAATATTTCATAAAAAAAAAAACGAATACAATGTATAAAAAAACAAAATGCATTTTCGTTGCCTGCCTCTTTTATACGCCTTGGCATGTCTGCCTAAAATTAGAAAAGAAAGAAAGAGAGCGCGCTATTTTATTGTACATTATTTTTTATTATTTTTTTATTTTTAACATTAACGCATATGGGGTTTTAATTTGTTTTACTTTGGTTTCTGTAAATACACAAATTTATTGTAAATAAATTAATAATTATAACAAATAAATATATTCTTAATAAGGGTTTTTTTTGTTTTACTACTAATTTGGTGTATATATTAATAAATAAATTAATATTTAATATTCAAGCTTTAAGTGGCTAATGTAGTTGGTTTTATTTTGGTTATTTTTTTTTTTTTTTGTAGCTTATAATGCATGCAACTGTAGATAGAGCTGTAGTGGAGTAGAATTTAAATTCATTATAATGTATAATATGATATAACTAATGATTTTGTTATGAAGATTATTATTTAAATTCAAGTTTTTCGATTACAACTTATTTGAAGTGGTATATTTTTTTTTTTAAGAAAATATCCTCACATTATTTTTTTAATTATAATTATTTTTATATTTATAATTATAGTGGCAACAAATGGATGAAGTTTAATACTGAACTTTTTTCGTTTTTTAACTGAAAAATTCTTCAATATTTTAGATAACACTCCCCTTCTAATGCTCACAATTTGTGAGAATTCTCCAAACATGATTTGTTTCTCTCCTCTGCCTTCTATAACAGTCCACATGAGAAGCAGAGATGTTACATCGAGAAGTAACTACCAAAGACTAGACTTGTACTTTTGCGTGTTATGCATGTACATTTCCAGGGTTTATCTCTGTTGAGCTAAAGTTTTTACGCGGGACCCTTGTGACCCATGAATGGAGGAAATCAATTAAAACCTACGATCTATAATACTATTTTATTAACCCTGCTCTATTGAGCTTAGGCATGTATTTCAACTTCTTCTAACTGCCAAAATCTATACAATGCTCCCAGTGATGACTGGTTGAAGTGAATAATTTCGGGTAAAGTTTCCCATAGGGCACGGGGTCAGGTATTTACTCGATTGATACGAACCTACAAGTGGCCCTGAGACTTCCGGACACATGCAGTGTATTGCAAGCAGAAGTCCTAGCTGTACTTAAAGCTGCGGAATTACTTGAGATTGGATCAATATCCGACAAGAATATCGCCATCTGCATTGACAGTCAGGTTGCGCTAAAAGCGCTAGAGTCTTACTTCACCAAATCTGATATAATCAGGAATTGCCGCACAATGCTTAGGACATTATGTACGCAGAACCGAGTCAGATTATGCTGGGTACCTGGACACTGGCAACGAGCAAGCCGACGCGCTGGCTAAAAGAGGAGCGTGACTCCCACATAGTGACATAATTGGTAGTATTAAACCATCAGGAAGCCTGGCTAAGGGAATCATTCGTGATAGTATCATCGACACAACCAATCAAAGATGGTCAAACTTTGATGACCACAGGGTGTCAGGCGAACCCCACATGCGGATCAGTAGAAATGCGGTGAAGTGGGAGGGTTGTGATCCCTTGTTTTCGGATCATGGCCTCGCTGATAAAAGGAAGAAGAAGAAAGGGTGTCTAAGGCCTTGTGGCCTATGTTAGACCGCAAAAAATCTGGGGAGATCTTAAAATTAGAAAGATCACGGCTAAGAACAGCGATAGGAATACTTTCTCTTTAACACGGATGTTTGTAGGTACTGCAATGACCTACATGCCTCAGAGGACATATACTCTATGAGTGCCAAGGAATTGCCAGGACAAGTCTAAACAAGGATCTCCTTAAATTCTGTAGGGAGATTAATTGTTTGGGTGAATTGGTTTAGATCTTTTGCCGTGAAGGTTCCCGAGAGATCGCGATGGGCCCACTCTGGTGCCTAGTGTTTTATGATAACCTCATAACCCTACCTAACCTAACCTAACCTTACCTAACTTTTCTATAGGGGGTCTTCCGTATAATATGGAAACGAGTCAATGGAATAGAGTGAAATAGAATTTGAATTTCTGTAGATGGCGCTACAATGGGGATGGACTAGTGCCTTAACCCACCATTTTTTGCAGCTAGCTCCACGTTTAACCACAGACCAGCCTACAGATCCGCATGCAAAGTCAGTCGAGATTCCTTTCAAACTGCACTTCACCTAAGGTATCGTTTTCCTCCGTATCATCCCTGCAGGTTAAATTTAAATGTGTTCGGACTGAGACTCTTATATCCATATGCTCCATGAGCTATAGCTATTTTAGGCATTGTCTGTGAATCCTACTGACGGTTGATGTCGTTGTATAATCCTTATCGTGGCTAGATTTTCCACTAATAAAAAAATTTGTTCCATTCAACAATTACTCGGAAGACTCAAAATTGTTCAGGTTAAAACGAATGTTATTGTTGACCCACTTGCATCAATCAATCCACCAAATTAAAGGTTTTCAATTTATATGAGTTATACACATTCAACTTGAATATTCCATGCAATCCTTGTGATTGTTCTGTGATCATCTCAAATTTGTAACATGAACAATGTGATTATCAAGCTCAGTATGCAATCCATTCCGACCGAACCAGTGTAAGGGTATTAAGAATCCCTTCAGCGCGCATAAATTATAAAAAAAAAAAAAAAATTTAAATACTTAGCTACGTACATTGGTCTCAGCTTAGTTACTTAATATTCTCCTTCCTTTTTCGAGGAGATCTTGTTTGGATTTATGTTTAAAGAAACTCGTTAGCGGATACCAGTATTTTATTGTTTTCAATCCTCCCTGTATTTTATATACAAAAATGCGAAGATGAGAATTGTTTGGCAGTTCTTAAACTAACAGAGAACAACCTTCTCGAAATTTTCCGTTTGGTACGCATGCATGGCTTAAGTCCTTGTGGGAACAACATTTAGTACTCTCGTTTTGATGTAATTTCTTTTCCAGCGTCTTTAGTATGAGTGAAATTTGTTCCCAGTGTCAGCAAACACTAGGACTTCAGATCGGTGCTATCTACTTTGCCAAATACTGGATTGGATTCGACCATCGTCAGTGGCTTTGTATACACTAAAGCGATATATAATTCTATGTGGCTTGATGCTGATCTTTCTTCTTGTAGTGGGGAACGAAAGACGCCAAACTGCATCAGCTGATTTCAACGGTATAGATGTATGATTATCTATTCAGTGGTTATTCATAGTTATTTCCCTGCCCTTCCTGGCTTTCCGAAAAAGAAGGACCATTTGTATTGTTTCGATTGGATTGGTGACCAGAGCAAATTTGCTTATGTTGTTTCAATGGTCAAATTCGTTCAATGTACATATATTAATACAAGATGCAAAAAATCGCTTTATATTCTAAGACGTCAGATGCAACTTATGCCCACAAGTGAGAAAACAGTCCCCTTTGAAGGTTTCCGCTAAAAATCAAAGGTATTTTTTTTAGCAGCCTCCAAGTTCTGACCTATTTGATGAAAGAAATTTTTGCCTCTATACATATATGAAAAATCCGTTGTTGTGAACGTGGCTTCCAGTACGAACAAAAAACCGCCAAAACATTTTGTTTTTCTCGATTATTTGCATTTGATGTCTCGTTAAAATGGTCTTTTTGAGCAGAATTAAAAAAATATTTTTAATATGGTTTGAAATATGCTCCCATAGTGAAGGAATATTAATTTTTTTTTTTAAATAATTGCACATAAAACTATTGTATTACATCATGCTAACAACGTTTTCGAGTCTACAACGACTTAATAAACCCGATTTTGATATCTTTAACAGTTTGAGAGATACGATATTTTGTGTCTCTGGCTTGGTTTTTGTATTTGGTCAATCGTCCTGGAAGAGTAATGCCGGTCATACACTACGTGCGCAGCTATTCAACCAACTACGATCAATTTCTTATTCAACCCTTACGTTTTACGAACAAATTTATTGTTCCGTACACCAGTGCACAAACTCATGAGGGTCGCGTTGCGCAAGGCAATTCGACTAAAAATTGAACATGTTCATGTTGAACGCGTTGGGAGTCTCGTCACCTAGTTGATAAACTCATTCAATCGTAGGATAAGCCCGTACACTAGTTGATCAACTTGTGTAATTTTGTAAAAAAAAAAAAATCGGTTGGTCAATTGCGTTTTCGGTGTGCTTGGGCAATGAGTTGATGCACTCGTTGGAACTCTCGTACATTAGCCATTGGTCGTACATTGGTTGTTGAGCAACGCGTTGAACACATTCGGCAGCTGTAGCACACCTTGAAATAAAATATTTTCATTCACAGAGTTTTTCGTGGTATTTGTAAGATGAGATCGTAGATTTTTGACATTTGCTCTCTCTTCTACGGCCGAAATCAAATTAACAGTCAGTTCCGTTGTCCATCCCCTTTTTTTTATTGTTTTTTCCGATTGCCCTTCATCCGTTCTCGCAGAAAATACAATACGCAATGAATTAAACAAACGTTCAAACCCACATCTACACAGAGAGCAATGCGGTGCTTCAACTGGCGCCAGCGCCCATATTTCGTCGCACTCAATACATTTGTATTGACATACTATATATGGACTGCTATTGAAATGTCACTTCCATACAATCTCTGCCCAAAAAAGACGCCAACATAACTAGCCCTCTTGGCTCGAAGCGGAAAAATGTGGAAACAAAATGCCAACCATCTTGAATTTCTCCATAGAATGGTAGAGACACCTTTTGGGTTTGTGTGGATTTGCTAAGTAAAAGGGTTGAAATTAAAATTGTTGAGGCATTGCTTGCAACAGATGTCACCTCGAACATATGTTAGTTCAAATATTTACCGATAGATGTAACCAACAAAATTTAAATAAAAAATCGTTATATATGCATTTTATTGTCCCATAAATTGCACAATATTCGTATATTTATTACGAACCATTTTGTTATGTAATATGTCAATGAAAACACTGTCTTTGCACATCCAACTGCATCCAATGACATTTCAAACAAGTGAGAGTTTCCATTGTTTTCTGCTCCGTACCAAGAGAGCTAGCGCTAATGCTGGAACTAACGCGAAGTTGGTTAACCGTGAAAAATATACATCACAATACTTTTCAGGTACATCATGTAATCAACAAAAACAAATTTCAATAAATTTATTATTTTTTTTTTTTCTTTAGAACAATAGTTTCCAACGGAACCCCTTTGCACCTACAAACAAATTTGCACTTATTATATTATTGATTAAGGTCTCGTCGCGTGACTCCGCACTAGACTACTTGGGGTTCTGTTTTTCTGTACCTTTCACTAAGGGAAAGATCATTTTCGAAGACATGAAGTTAGGTACATACTTCTCCAGCGAGAACTAACTCGCTTTTCAATGCTTTCTAGTCAGTCCTTTTGGGTTTCTGTAAATCAAGAATAAAGTGTATGATGTCAACTATCATATTATGCCCCCCCACTGAATGTTAATTGCGATTTGGAGATATTGATCAATTTTTGACATTAATGCGAACCCCACAGGCGGATCAGTAGAAATGCAGTGAAGTGGAGGGTTATGATCCCTTATTTTCGGATCATAACCTCGCTGATAAAAGGAAGAAGAAGATCAATTTTTGACATTACTATTGTGTAGAGAAGAAAATTGAATCTCGCTATTCTGTCTCGTGTCCGTCTGCCTGTCGGCCTATCTGTTCATTTGTGAAAATGTGATGGTTGACTGCAAACTTAACTTTATGTCTGCTCGAGATGTGTGCAAGCGCCTGCTGATTTTGTGGTGGCTTTTGGGCTTTTGGACTTCAGATATAATTCTGTATACTCTGTGTCGGAGCAGATAATTGTTTTTAACGCCTTTGAGTATGATTTTTATTTGAACATTCTCAATGTTCTATTCATCCATGAATAATGTTACCTAAATCCGCCCAAAGTTGTAAAGGTGTGTGGTCTCTGGCATTTTGCCAACGCAAACAACTCTTTAGCTACACCACTTCTAGTCTGCTGACCCCAACTGAATTGTGATAAGACACTGAAGGATAGCATGGTGTAGTGGCTATGTATTTGGTTACTGATTGGTAGGTTGTCAGTTTAAGTACCAACCATATCCATTCAAGTTTTCTAGTAATTAAATGATCGAAATGATACTCGAAACAAAAATGAAAGAAATCAGAACCGAATGCAAAATTCACAGTCAATTTTCCCCCGATTAGTTCGGACACCAGCCATGGAGTAGACATCTCCTCTCTTCATTTTCAACTTATGTACATCGTGTATTTCCATTAAAAGAGTTCAACCCTTGACAAAAAGAAATTCGACAAAATTGTTTAAATTTAGAAAATAATTTCATACTTTTTGAAATTTGCTAACACAATGAAATATTAATTCCCCAATTAAACATGTAAATAATACGCATGTACAAAACCCTTTCCTGGTTATACAGTTTTCGGTTCACGGGTACCCATTTATTTTTATTTTGTTTAATTTACGCTTCTGGTAGTTATTTGAGTAAAGTCCAATTGCTTTGGAGTTCTGCACATCCTTTCATTTTAACAATCTATGATTTAATAACAAAAAAACACACGAAATCTCTTATAATTCAAAAGTTATATATATTTTTTTTTTACAAAGTATTAATTTATAATTTTAATGGAAAACGTTTTGGTAAAGGCTTAACATGACAAGATAAATATATTTACAGTTCAAATTGGAAGATGCATCTAGTGGGAATACTTTCCCTCCCAACAATAGTTCAATAATACCAAGTGCACCGGCGGTTATTGCCGCTGCTAATTTATCATCATCTATCGCACAACGAAGGATCAATACAACTAATGCAAGTAAGTTCGACTTGAGTGTGGTTGGAGTACTGTTTTGGCTTATAAAACTGTTGTGTCTTTAGTGAACTCATCGAATCAACAACAATCATCACTGATGCGGCCGGTATCGGCTCCAGTTGGTTCCGTGGCAAACTCGAATTCAGTTACTCCAAATGAATCTAATGATAGGAGCAGAGACTCCACCACAAATAATAGTGACAGTACACTTTTATTGAGAAGGACTAATAACGGTGAAGATAAAGGTAAATATTTTTGAATATATATTAAGAGCCTTAAAATAGAATATGTATTTTTTGTTTTAGAAAATGACAAGGAAAACGATAATAGAAGTGCCCTCGCAACACAAGCGGTTATCCAAAGGAGAAGAAAACCAAAGCGAAGGTCTACTGGTGTCGTCCACATTGATATGGATGTAAGTTTGAATAGAATGTTTGTTTTTCTACATATAATCAAGCAGTCCTTCCATTGCAATGTATAATGTCTTAGGCGAGTCTGTCCATTTCAAAATTGTCAACGACGCTAGCATTCGTTTAAAAGATTCCTCTTCATAATATCGCTGTATTATCTTCCAGGTATAGTCGACTGGTATCATCGCACACAAGACACCACTTCTTTACGTAATGTATAAAATTACCGTCTCCTGTGAAACCTGTGAAAAACTACTTACTATTTGAATATACCTTACTCTATGCTTATAACTTTTGGTTTAGGTGAGCCTACCAACACCTTTATTACCATTGAACTGAGCGTTGAGTTTCTACACAAATTGCACGCTGGTGACCACAGCCTGATAATCCAGTACTATCATATTTATAAGACTATTACTGACGAAAAAGTATTTTCTTCTAAGACCTTTCTATAGTCCATCCATAGATACTCATATTGCTAGGATTTAATAAAAATATAAAAATATCATATTAGTGATAGGAAGGATATGTATCCTATAGCATTCCTGAGATTTTAGTGAACATATTGGTTGGACAGTACTAAAAATCTATTTTCAAAAGCCGATATAACAGAAACCGAGGAAGAAAAAAAACAAAAAGAGTACCATTCCCCTTCCATCAGCCAGTCGGGCTCTGCTCTTAAAGATAGCAAAGAGACAACGAAAGGAGAATAAAGAAAAAAAAAAACAATTAAAAAATTAAAATAAAAGCATGATCAAGGAAAAATTAATCACAAAAGATATTTTTGATATTGATCGGCTTCTAGATAACGTAGAAACATGATTTTGGGTTTAGAATCTGCATATTTAAAATCGCAAAAACTAATTTTATTAAAATCGGCAAAGCCGAAGTTGATTTTATTTGTGTTCCTTAGTTTCTATGTCTCTTTCGTGGTCTCTCAAACCCAAAACCGAACACTTTTATAAGTTCATGCTCCAAGATTTCCTAATTTTACTAGTTTCCTATTCAATAAGAAAAAAAATTCCATTCGTAAAAAATTCCATTCGAGATTCTCTCATTTATTGCCTTGGTTCCATTGGCGTACTCATATCCCTAATATAATTTTTAGGAAGTTCAGAGCCTGCCTATGCATGTAGCATATCAGACTGCCTCTTTATGACTTTTGTGATGGTTTCTGCTACCATGGTTGGTTAAGATCAGCAATCGATGAGGATGCACTTAGTCCATAAATAGGTCCTTTGTACTCCCGATGTGTAAGGTGGGTGGGTCACCCTCTTACTCTAGTAACCATTTGCTTCGTTGTGTGAAGGAGTGATTTTAGCCGTGCAGTCGTTGCCGAGATCATTTAAATCATTAAAAGAGTATTCACCCAGGGTGGCTTTTCTAATGTTGGCGAGCGCAGGACAAGCACATAGGAGGTGACTGATCTTTTCTACCTCTTCATGCTTACAGCTTCCGCAGAAGTCATTATAGGGGATGCATAGTCTTTGGGTATGTCTTCCTATGACGCAGTGTTCGGTGAGAACATTTGTTATTTTGGAGAGGGTTCCTCTCTTGCGTTTCAGGAGTCCGATGGACTAAGATTTGTGTTGGCCTTGTTGCATGGCCTAGATGTTGCCATCGGTGATTGTCGTCCATACCACTTTGGCGTATGTGATTATGAGGAAACGTTACCACTTCCGATAATTTCTGCTATCGAATTCACCTCCTTTACATCAACTTCATTAACATTTTTCGGAAGTGAGTCTAGGTTCCCCAGATGTTCCCAGAGGACCCCTCTTCTTTGTCCATGTTGATGACACCCATTTGGTAATCCCTTAAATTTTCCCTGTCTGTGTTTTTCGTAGCTCAAGTCTATTTCAGGTTCTTATTGGAGCCAACTTTCCAGCGGGCTCAAACTGCTTCTTAAGCCTTGCTTTCCTCGAAGTTGATTCGGTAGATTGTAAGAGCGGTGATCCTTTCTGTGAACTCAATAATTGATTGATCACCTGTATTCTCCGACACAGATTTAGCTTGAGCCAATTTTCTTGCTTATGTGGTTTCTGCTCCGAGTCAGATTTTAAGCCGATTTTTGTCAAGGAGGCGATTTAGCTCTTGGTAGGCAAATATCCCTATTGCCTAATCTATTAAACTAAACTATGAGATGGAATTGAGCTGCCCCTGAGAAGACACCACTTGCGGTCCAATTACTAATCGAGCCTATATTCCAGTAGTTCTGAATTTGGCGTATTGTCCCTCTCGACATCGTGTCCTTGGAATTGAGGTGTCGACACTAAATTTTAGAATCACACTTAAGCCAGAGTAGTTCTAGCTACCTAAAATAAATCGCATGGTCATCTACTTAAGGTTGTCCATCAGCAACAAGGTCAGCAACGTAGGGGAAAAGTCTTAGAATGAAGTCTCCGTATTTATTTCTTTGAATTTTGTTTGAGAGCTAACAGAGTGGTTTCTATGGGTCAAAATTGCACTCTATTGTGGCGTTTTTGTTTTTTAATGATCTGTTGGAATGCGAACATTTGATCTCAAAATTTGACTTCGCTAGCCTAAAACGCTGATACGGCCCAACCAATTGTGCACAAAATGCTTACTAATTTCACATAGTATTGCAGACAAGACCTAATAGGCTTTTGAGGAGACAAATGGCACTGAAGTGTGTGCGCAGTGGCGTAAGTGAAAAGTGCGTGTCGGATCACTGCGCGTGAGTTTCCAAGTTCGAATCCCAGAAAACACCAAAATGTTTTTTCACGGTCCTACCTCTCGCAATCGTCTGACAAACATCCGAGAGCATTGTTGTGTCGAAAAAGCTTCTCAAAACAAATGGCCCTTTGAATATGGCACTAAGCTGTAGGGCCCTTCCATTCGTGTGAAAAATATAACGCACACAACATGAGTGGTTGCGAGAAGTTAGGCCCTGGCACTTAAAGAGCTGGCGCTGAAGTTAGCGCAGTCTTCTGTTGAGGATTGAATAGACAGGCATAGTTTCATCTGATCTTATCATGTAGATGAGTTGGTACATGTTCGGCATCAAATCATTCGTTGCTGTTGTTTGACTTAGCAATTAGACCATTCTAGATGTTACTACCCACATTTCACGCTATTTGAGATGACGGTATTTTCATCTATCATCATCAAGTCTAAATGGTACTGCACTGGTTGCAAAAGTAATTATGCTAAATTGTAAGTACCGACTGTGACTAATGCTAGAATCGAGCCTAATGTTAGATCTGTAGGTTGTACATGTAATTCTTATGTGGTAACATTTTCGAGCAACATCCCTGCAGTAACACTTGTTTCGTCTCGACAATATGCTTTTCATGTTGTCTATTCTTTTTATGTTGTTGTTGTTGTAGCAGCTGTGTAGCTGAGGTTGACGATCATTGGTCGATGTATTGCCCTCGAGTCGCTCCGATCCCGATCGTCGTGAGAGCTCGTTGGTGCAGTGGTTGGAAAAACTTCGATGGTATTTTATTCCATTTTTATACTCGGGTGGCTGGTGATTGCTGTTCCCCGCTGGTGCTTGAACTTGCACTCATCGGCTAACAAGCAAATACTCTATCCACTGCACCATTGCCACCATTCTTTTTATAATATATCTTTAAGGCATTCTTCATATTTAAAATCTTTTTTTCTTTGTTTCTGTAATGGCATGCGCGAATGTTGAGTTCAAGATTAGACTAGACCCTACCCACATCCAAATGAATGTTGCTTCTGTTGCCGGTAGTAATCTCTACAACAGTAGATGTGCACATTTTTGTCCTACTTCTTGGACGGCCGTGATGTCTGTTTTGTACCAGCCTAGCATCAGATGCATGTGGCCTATTAATGGTTTGAGTGTGTCACGTGGTTATACGAATGCATTTATTTCATTTGTGAGCCTCGTAGGAAGCTGCGAAATTTGATAAAACCTCAACCTGGAAAGCCAAATTTGTACTTAAAGTCTTTAGAACCTTTTTCGAGGATGTGAGAGCTGAGGGTTATTCCATTAAGGGTTAAACCGCCAGTTTTTTTTTCTCTAAAAACCCAAAAATAGTCTTACAGACTGAAGACTTTTTTTTTCTCGCCAGCAGCTAGATCCAAGGAAGAGTGCTTTTGCGAGGTACCTTTGTTGCATTCTCTCATTCGCTGCCACCAAAGAGGTTCCAGACAGCTTGGATTCACCACGTGGAGGTAGAGACAGTGTGTCGACGTTGGCGCCCTATATATTCCTCTTGTCTACTTTTTAAACACTCATCCGTAATCTATGCGCATCAACCTATGCTCTTTAAAAGCGATGTGTTTTTGGTATAATAGGGATTAAGTTGTTTTCAAAGGCAAATTGAATCATTCACCAGCGTATTGAACCATAGAAGACTTAATGCGCTCCTTTACCCTTGCATAGTTAGACATGAATTCATACTGAGCTATCTCAAGTTTGAAAAATGATTTATCATTTCCCCAGCGTATTTCTTCCCATATTATTAAATTAAAAACAAATGCATACTATTCCGAAGACCATAAAATAATTTCTCTAAATTTAATTTCTTTCAGGACCTTGATCCAGAACGACAAGATTCAGCCGGTGACAACGAAGAAAAGGAGGTGAGTGTCGATTTCTTTTCATATTTTCCTTCACAATCTAGGTTACCTACACAAAAACAAATGCAAATTCCCAATACACCAAATCCACACGTCATCATCAGAAGGATCATCATTTGGCTGGTTCTCAAAAAAAAAGAAAAAAAAAAAACCAGCGGCTTTGCTTCAAAATCTATTTCAGCGCATGTCATCACTACTTAGTTTGCGAGGCGATAGATTGACGTGCAACATAAAGTAGAACAACAACTGACCCGAAAAATGACGTTTCTCTCAGCACCTTCAATTGCAAGATATGTTTTATCACATTATACTCGTATATATGTATGTATGTGCAGAATAATATTTTCTCTAATTAATCCAAAGTGAATTAATGGTTTCGCAAATCCCACCGTGTGGCACGGCGCGGCACTTATACCAAGGTTAAGGCTATGATTTATAATTTAGCTCTTTCGTTAAACAAACGATATAGTGCAGTCTAAATTAATTAGGAGAACAATAAACTAATATTTTATACTATTCGTAGATGTAGCTAAAGCAGCGTTTCGGCTAATATGATGAATTGCCAACATATACCGAAAAGTTCTAAAGCGTTGGTGTGTTGTTTATTGGACTCTGTACCTCCATCTAATCCTTACAGTTCGAAGAAACACTGCTGATAAATTTAGCAGTGATGTGTATTGTTTTAATAATTCTGATAGTTAATAAGCGCAATGCATTTGGGGAATAATAGCTAATGGGTTGATCATAAATTTCAGTTGCAAATGGTTGATTGACCATAGCAGATGGCTATACCGAGTGTAACGTAAATGATTTTTCATTTTTGTGAATTGGTCAATTAATTTTCAGGAATTTATTTTTGGGAAATCTCTTGTGTCTTTTAATGACCAATTTGGAGGTTGTCACCTTGAAAGGACACCATCACTGATGGGGTATTAGGAGAATAATTATCGTGGTGAGAGGTTTCTTTCTTTTTTAAAATTAATTTGCTATAATATTGCAGTCCAAATACAGTGTACTCTCTCATAAACGGACACCGCCGGTTCCGAGAAAATTGCCCGCTCATGAGAGGTGTCCGCTTATGAGAAAATAAACAAAGTTATAAAAAAAAAAGAAGAAATATTTGGCGCAACAGCTCTTTAAGTGCCAGGGCCAGCTTCTCGCAACCACTAATGTTGTGTGCGTTACATTTTTCACACGAATGAAAGGGACCTACAGTTTAGTGCCGTATCCGAAGGGCAATTGGTTTTTAGAAGCTATTTCAGGACAACAATACTTTTGGATGTGGTTCAGACGTTCGCGAGAGGTGGGACCTTGTTAGAAGCTTTTTGGTGTTTTCTGGGATTCGAACTTAGAACCTTACGCGCAGTTGTCCGACACACTAACCACTTACGCCACGGCGCCCACTAACAAAATTAAGAACTTTTAAAAAACACATTGGCCATATGTTTTTTTACCTTATTTTATTTATTAAATTATTGAAAATGCCATATTTCTGACGCTTACAACAAATAAACGAAAACAAATTCATTGTTAGGAAGTGAAATTAATCTTTACAATAAGATCCATAAAAAACCTTCCTAACCTACTCTCTTTCCCTTCTGAAACAAATGTTAAGAAAGTATACATTATCTTGTCATCTGTAAATCTTGAAAGTAATATATAAAACCTCCTACTTAATTTAAAAACTAGCCGAAAACCCTGGTAGCTATATGTTAATAAAGTTTAATAATAATAACAAATTATAAAACAAAATTAATTTGTTTGCACACAAGTGCTTCGCTTTTCTCATCTCGATGTTTTTAATTCGAATTCTTAAAAATTACTAATTTTTCTCTGCGGCATTCAAGTTACACACACGCGCATTTCCAGCATTTACAAAGTGCAACGGGATTACTAACCGTTACTCGCATCCTATTCTTTTCAGATAAACTGTACGTGTATGATACACTTTTTTTTTTGGTTTGGTTCACTTTCGTTGCTTCTCGACAATTGCGAAAAAAAAACACCAGGGACCTTATTTTGTATTGCGTTTCTATAGCAAATGTATACAAACTCAATTTCCAAGTAATTTAAGTGACGTTTGATAGATGCTTTGACAATCTAGCTTTCGGAAATTTTTCATTTTGAGTTGGAAGCACTTACACCCAATCCAAGAACCATACAAAATACCAATTCAATTTAGAATCGGATTACATTTCCGAATGGCAATCCTAATCCGAAAGCAGTACAAAATAAGGCCCCTGCTCCGGTTCTATTTTGTCGGCCTAAGAGACAGTAAAACTCTATTGCGGTTATCCATCTGGTTATGAGAGAGTCCGCTTATGAGAGATTTATTACTATGAAAAACCACATATTTTTTTCCGTTCTTTGAAATCTGTCCGGATATGAGGGGTGTCCGTAAGGAGATAGTACTCTGAATAATGTTTTGCTGTTCCGTAGGGTCATTGAGAAGAAATGCAATTAATTTATACTTGCGGTCATATGAGATATGTACATTATTATTATCCACATTAGACTTTTCCAAGTTTGCTGAATACGAAATTGAGTTGGTCCGCCACGACTTTCTGAAACGTTGGCATCTAAAACTATTAGTAAGTCCTCAACACTAAAAAGTAATTGTTTTTTTAGATGCAGCTCAAAGTGCTCAAAGCTTATTTCATGGTTTTCAATGGCTTAAATCGCTCAATTTTCTTATTTTGGTGGACATTTTTTGCGAATGCCTCAGAAAATACACAGTCGAAAACTTATCCATTTTCTTAGCACTGTTATTTTTTTAATTCCAAAGCTCTTCTTTGTCATTTGAGTTGGAGCATATTTTTCATACGGTGACTGTTCTGGCGAAGGTTGGCGATATTTACAGCAGCTTCGTTAGCCAACATATGGCAGTGCCGTTGAAAGTCGGAGTCATGACACATTTGGTCGATTTTCGGTCGCAAGCCTCTGCGAGCCTAAGCACCTTAGTACGGTCCATGTATCGTTGGTTCTTTGGCTCTTCCCATTGCTTTGAACAGTACCGACGAGTCCTTTAAAGGGTTGATTTCGTTTTTTTTTATCCAAGCACTCATGTGAAAAATTTGAATCGCTTAAAATTAACCTACAAAACATAACCACCCTGATTGTCGTTGGCGTTTGTCGCTTTTCGACGATTCTCGTTTTATTCTTCAGATGTAGAACGAATCCATTTTCATAACTTTTTCACTGTGAAATAGTTGTAATAGTTATTTATACCACAAACAAATTGCTTAGTAATGTTTGGCGGTTAGCAGGTCGTAGCTATGAATAGAACGACAATCGTCGAAAAGCAACAAACGCCAACGACAATAAGGGTGAACATCTTGTGCATGCACCTTATTCGTCATTCCCATTAAAAGTTGATATTGAAGCACAAATTTGTACGAATTCAGTTAAGAGAGTTGCACAGGAGGAATTGCTTCAAAGTTGCACAGTACACTGGGTGTTTTTTGCGTTCGAAGTCTGCCATCGTCTTCTGTAAGACGAAGAAGGCTTATTTTCTGCATCAAGCAGCTATCATATTTCAATGCCCAGACTAAACTTTTATTGCTTTAGTACATTATTTTCACAGCTGCAAGCTCTGCTATATTGTGTGTGTATCAACTCTAACTTATCACTGATCATTCTCATCAAAAAGCGAGCTGTAGAGGTATATTATACTAGTCATCATGTTTGTGAATAAGCATTTGTCAAAATAAATTTCCAAAATTAAATAGAAAAAAAAAAAAAAAAAACTAGACGAATAAATTATTTCAAATTCATGGCCTCAACCATAAATTCGATATTTTTCTTTCCAAATCGTCACAGTTATTGACCAATTCAGTTAATACACCAGAGGAAATTTTACTGAATGCACCAACCAATTTTCTGATGAATTACTCAACGCAAATAAAATATTTTTGATGAAATTTCCAAGTAGCGCTGACTGAAATCGTTGAGAATCAAGTGTACGAGTATCTACTCGTAGTGCTGAGTGATTTTTGATGAAATGATGACAGCAATCAGTCGGAGAAGATACACCCATTCTCTTATGTACATTGTCAAGGTGATTTGTAACCTCCTGTATCGTAAATATACTACATACCCTAATTGCTTCGCCCACTCGTTCGTCCGTTCTCCCGTCTGTCTGTCTCTCAATACTTTCTAGCTCCTGAACTACATATACATTATATGCCTTTACACATAAAATAAATAAAAATAAATATTTGCCGCAAATAGCCCATAAAGGGCAACCATTCGTGTTGTGTGCGTTATATTTTTCACACGAATGGAACACGTGTTTTCTTGGATTTGAACATTGAACCTCACACGCAGTACTTCGACAGTATAGCTACCCCAAGCTACAGCCAGGGTATACTTAGAGCAACGGATGTCATTGTACTTTTAACGTATTTTAGTACAAATATACGGGGTTCTGCGGCACTTGTAAGCATAATATACTGTATCCTGTACCATTGAATCTGTTTACATTGTGCATTGCGGAATGTTTGTTTCCATCTAATGGAGCCAGTTAGACCTTAACACAAATCTATATATTGTGTTTAGACCTAGCAGGTCATCTAAGTCGCTAGAGAAGTACTTGCCTATGGTTTTCCTTCTTTAATGTATCGTTTCCTCTTCCCCCTTGTCCCTACAGCTTAAAAAAAAAAAAGTTTAAGGGTACACCCAACTTCCTGGCACGTGCTTCTATCAGGCAGTGCCCAGGAAGCAATAAACCATTAGTCTCTTTGCAACTTTTCTAGCATGATAATGCCGTTAATCCATCACTCATCAGGAACTAAATTTATTAAATACATAGTTGTTCTGCAGTACTTAAGTTAAAGCTAATTGTCTAAAGGCGGACACATATAAGTGCTATACAAATTGTGTATCCAACTAACGATGAATCCATTCTACCGATCGATGGCAGATGGAGCCGAAAATTGCCAGCAGATAAACAGTCATTATGTACGAGTATGTATCTAAGTATTCTATTGTTATCCAAAATAGAAGCATATAGAAAATGTGTGCTGTGTTTACCTGTTCCAGTTCACTTGTTTCTCAAATTAGTACATTTTTTCCACCTTCGTGATAGATTACAAATAGGTTAGATAAATAGTAAAACCATAACGTTCCATGTTGTACACAACGCAGAATTCACAGCAGCGTCCCAGTATCCAAATACGAACAAACGTTCTATTTCGAGAAAATAATAAGGAAATGTAATGGATAAATTCTTTTGATTTATATCCTTTTATATTCTATTTGCAAATCGTGTATACCACCCCGCGCGTGGTCCATATGCATTCGTAATAATAATGCTCATTCTACTAAATTCTCGACGCGCACACGTCCGTAGACGTCAACCGTACACCAATTGCTTGGTTATAATTTTAAAAATAAACGCAGATCAAAAAAATAATAAATAAATTGGAAATAATGGCCTATTTACACTGCACAGAAAAAAAAGTCTACCTTGCACCTCACGGCACAAAGACATGTGATACAATTACCAGTGCATCATTTTCTTTGGTTGGTGGTATTCCTTTGTACAAAATAAAGCACAATACAGATACTTTTACCTTATTTTTACTTCGTTGGCAGTAAAATGAAATGAATGAACTCATTATGAGTTTTTAGTATGTTGGTTCCATGGAAGCATTAGTTTTATAAAAACGAACGCACTACTAGGTTCACTAGTACACCACATAGCATGAGTGTGGTATTTGTAGAATTTAGTACTTTCCTTTCTCGTCGCTTTTGTTTATGTTGGACTTTTAAAAATATCCTAGAGGGAGGGTTGCGGTTTTGTATGCCTTATTTGACGGTTGATATTTTTCTTCATACTTCCTCATGTGCGTTGTCCTCGGTGCTATACCCTGTGTGTGCATGTTCTTTTTAAAGAAAAAAAGTACTGGCTCGTGAAAACGAGAGAAGAATGCCTTTGAAGAGGCGTTGACCTATTCAACTTTTGTTCTGCATAATGAATGAGAGGCGTATGCGCTATTAGGATGCTATTTAGGTGAAATCACATTTCGCGGACGTTTCGTTGAAGATTGAGGTAATGCCGGCCATGACAGGAATAGAGTTGAATAGATTGTAGGGAGGAAAAAGGTTTTTAATAAGAATGTGCCCCAGTTTTTTAAGGTGATACACGTAAGAACTTTAGCACTCAGTTTACTTAATAAAATGTTGAATTGAATTTGCTGAAGCAAATATGTGACGAGTTTGAAAGGATTGAAGTCTTTTTTTTGATAGCTACTGAATGGTAGTTTTCCTAGATCCTTTCCTCCTTGAGTTTTAGATTCTCTCATAGCTGCTTCTACCACATTTAAAGTTGAACCCCGAATCATATATATCCGCTACGGACTTCAACTCTTTAATTCATTCATTCATTTTCAATGGCCCGCTAATCATTCATGAGGGTCGCGGGGGTAGGATGCTCAGGTGGACTCTCCATCCTTCTCGATCCTCCGCCATTGACTCCAATTCATCAGGAGGAATCCCTAAGCGGCTCCAGGAAAGATGTCGGACTTGATCCAACCATCTATTTCTAGGCCTTCCGTGAAGTCGCCTACCTGATGACATGGCGCGTCTTGGAAGCCGATCTGGGGGCATACGCACTACGTGACCAAACCATCGAAGCATAGATCGTTCCGTTCGGAGAAGTAGCTGCTCAACGTTGAGCGCCTCGCGTACTCTGGTGTTGCGCACTCGATCCCTACGAGCTATTCCAACAACACCGCGAAGGAACCTCATTTCGGCAGCTTGTATCCGCGATCTTATTTTTTCGGTCAATACCAAAATTTCATGACCATAGGTGAGAGTTGGAACATACACCGAGTTAAAAACCGATAGCTTAGCTTGAACACTAAGTTCGGTCTTCCTTATAACAGATTGGCCAAGCTCTCTCAAAATTGATCCAGCCTGACCAATTCTACAGGATAACTCGGCATTGCTCCTCCCATCACTCGTGAATAAAACCCCGGGGTACTTAAACTTATCCACCTGCTTCAGTGGGACTCCACTAACATGCAGAGTGCACTAAATGGGTTTTTTGGAAACGACCATTACTTCCGATTTGTTCACGTTGATCTTCATTCCAGCATCATCACAAACGGCTACAAACCTTTCGAGTGCGCGCTGAAGTTCGGTTTGAGAGGACCCAAGGATGACCAAATCATCCGCAAAGAGGATGAATTTTCAGACGGGTCCAGGTGATATGTTGGACTCGATTCAACAATCTATTCTTAGGCCTACCAACAGGTTGCTTGATGTGTCTTGGAAGGTGGTTACGTGACCAAGCCATCAAAACATAGATCGTTCCGTTCACATAGATCAACATCCTTCGGCAGCTTGTATCCGCGATCTTGTTCTTATGGTCTCTACTCACATTTCATGATCATAGATGAGAGTTGGAGAAAAAACCGACTCAAAGACCAATAGGGGGCGCCGTGGCGTAAGTGGTTAGTGTGTCGTATCACTACGCATGAGGTTCCAAGTTCGAATCCCAGAAAACACCAAAAAGTTTTTTCACGGTCCCACCTCTCGCGAGCGTCTGACAAACATCCGAGAGTATTTGTTGTCACGAATAAGCTTCTCAAATCGCCTTTCGGATTCGGCATTAAACTGTAGGTCCCTTCCATTCGTGTGAAAAATATAACGCACACAACATGAGTGGTTGCGAGAAGCTAGGCCCTGGCACTTTAAAGAGCTGTTGCGCCAAATATTTGTATTTGTAAAGACCAATAGCTTAGCTTTATTGTTATGTTCGAAATTCCTTATAACAGAACAACAAAGTTCTCTCAAAATTGATCAAGCCTCGCCAATCTTACAAGATAACCAAGCATTTTTCTTTTCATCACTCGTGAAGGAGACCTCGAGGTACTTAAACTTCTCAACTTGCTTAAGTGGGAGTCCTTTAAAGTGCTGAGTCTACTGAACAGGAGTTCTGGAAACGACGATCATTCCAGCATCATCACAAACGGATATAAACCTTTCGGATCCTGAAATTGAACAAATCATCCGCCAAAAACACAGGACTAAGCTTTAAATATCCCAATTTGAAGCATTCTCCGTCCATAAAGTGGTAACAAAACGCATCCCTGGCGTACTCGAACACCCATAGTGAAAGGTATTTATTTAACGTAATTTACCCGAATCTATCTTCTGCGGTTTGTATGTATATAGAGATCGAAATTACCCTTAGTAAGGAACCGTCAATCCTTTACTCATGCAGAACAGTCCAGAGTTTGCATTGAGTAACTTGATCATATGCCTTCTCCAAATCCACGAAGCATTATTTTGACAGTGAATCAATTGGTCGGTAGTCTTTTTGCCAGAACGGAAGCCGCATTACTCAAATCCTTAGCATAGGCTCAACTACAGCTCTGGTTTCCAGGCCGCTTTAATGACACGCAAGAGCTCTTACACTCCCTCTTTACCTTAAGTCGAATTTTATTCACTCAACCGGACTTAACTACTTCAAGAGATTTGATCGTCAAAGCGACTTTCTCTACTGTGGGACTATTTTGTGCCCTAATCTTGACCATATGTCTCTTTGGGACGTCCCGTCCGGAATGGAGTAGCCTTGAAAAGTGCTCGGTCCATCTGTACAAGATGCCATCTTCATAAGAGGTATACCATCTTCGACGATATTCAACTTCCTTCGGCGAATGGTCTGCCAGAATATTTTGTTTGCAGATCTGTGGTTGCCCTACAATTTCTCGCTGAACTCCTTCCAAAACGGTTCTTTCACTGTTTTCATAGCAAATTTGTGAGTCATTCTCCTCTCTTTGTACCGGTTTCGAGAATCGGACTCCACCAAGTGAATTTACACAATAAAACCGGACATAAGCAAGCTCAGTAGTAACTTAGAAACTGTAATACGTACTAAGAACCATTTATTTTGAAATCAAATTCTTCTCCATTTTTTTCTTTGTGCAGTCATTTGGTGGTCAGTAGAGTAGACTTTGGAAGGTATACTCAAACGAGTTAGGGCAGTTGGCAACACTGTCACATACAGTAAGCTTAAATTGCTAAATTAAATTCACAATTTCGAGGCAAAATTGGTGATTGTATTCTGAAACGTTTAGGCTAAACGAAGTCTATATTTACCCTTATTGTCGATGTCATCCATTGAAAGCGTCAATATATCTGTGGCAATAAGCTGAAGTAGCTTAAGTCGACTTAAGCCAAAATTGAATTAATTAGAGAAAAATGTTCCCAATTACACAAAGTATTCTTTCTTAATTTTTTATTTGCATATCTGTAAAGACTGCCGAGTTACGGCTATCAGAGTACGAGTTACGGCTATCAGCCTCTCCTGAAAAATCGTACAAATGGACTTAAGCTACTTCAGCTTATTGGCACAGATATTATGGGAGCGGTCAGATTGGTTAGGATGGCTTATTGAGTTGGAAAATTGGGAGGCAAAGCATTAGTCTAACGAGCCAAATACGTCTATTTATTACGGAATGTGTGCGGAAACGATCGATTCGTTTGTCTCTTTCGGCAGACTACATCAGTGATGATTATATTTTGCATTTTTTTTTTTTAATAGGTGTCATAATAATTATGCGTTATTACTTAAAACATCCATTATTCAGAGTAACAGCTGCGAAATGCCCTGTTGTAGAATAAAAATGCCAAAAACTTGCAACTCCCCTTGAACGATGTCATAATGACCTTCAAAAAGTGATATAAAAAGACTCTGGTGTCTCTATTAACTAAAAGACTGTGATAAATGGCCCTTACATTACCTTCGACAGATTACAATTAACTTTAAATCGTATTACTGAATCTGAAACTCGGCAGTTTGCCAATGGAATGCCCAATGTTCACGTAGTAAACACAGCTCACACCTATTTCACAATAAATCGCCCCCATTCACACTTTACCCGGTATACGGTATACCACATGTGGCACACACCTCTAGATTTTAGCAAATTTTTACCTCACAGAATATATTTTTAAATCAACACTAAATATAACAAAGGAATATTTACAAGATGAATTCGTATTTTTGGCGAATATACGATATAACTTTGTGTAGCAAAGTTTTGATTAAAACTAATTTTTTATGAGTAGTATAGAAGTTATAAAGTTATTTTAGATATCCCTTATGCTTATGTCTATCTACGTATGCAAGGAATCACCATAATTACATTTTATATATATATTTTGCACAAAAGAGAAATAAATAATCAACATAAAGATAAATTATAGGAAAAAAAGTAAAAGACAGCAGACAGCAAGACTCTTGTCTGAATAACGTGATGATGTATGGATATGTATCTTATTTTCTTAAGAGAAAAAGCCTGCACCTCTCAAAAACCAAGAGAAAAGGAAAATATTTTCGAAAAATTCTAATATTTCAAACGAAAAAGATGAAGACTTTTGTTCTGCTTGTTCTCTCTCATGTTGTGAGGGTAGAGCCGCATTTAGTCTCACAAAAAAAAAAAAACCTGTGCTCCCTCATCCTAATGTATAAATAAAATTCAGTTCACCAAAAGTGTACGGATCGTTCAAGTCAATTCTGCTTCTCTGAAAGTGGAAGTGGGATTCTAGAGTGCTTTTCGTTAGTTTTCTTTTTCTAGTATCGGTGGTGTTATTACCTTTTTAAGAAGAAAGAAAAACCGTAGTAGCTTTTTTTTGTATCTATCAAATACAAGTCATAGTTGTATTGCATTCACGTTCAATGTTTTAGCGCCTTTTTTGGTAGTTACAAGTTTTTATCGATTTAATTTATTCTATTTAACGCATTTAAAGTGAGTTACTGACTCATAGATAGTCTTGTTAGAAGATGTATCTAGATGGGGAGATACACTTAATGTTTTTCAGTGATGTAATCTGTTTTGTGGTGATCTGTAGAGTTTCGTGTTCCATTTTATTAGCTTTACATTGTTCTTTTTAGTACCGGATTTTACTTTTGACAAAGTATAAGTGTATCGTTTTCGGTTGGATATCCGAGTATCAACAATTTAATATTTCCTCTGAATTGTAGCGTTTTTATAGTATTTTTTATGAACTAATCAATTTCATGAAACAAATCTAATTTTAATTTATATTTAAAACTAATATGTTAGAAGTGTTCTTATTCTTAACACGTCTATTAAGAACTTTGAATTTATTTTTGTTTATATTGATTTGTTTTCGTTGAAACCATTTACGTAAACATTCGGGAAATTGGTGTACTTGTGGAAAGACGCAGTACTTATTTGTTTTCAGTTAATTGGAAGGTGCAATTATTTTGGACACTGACAAACGATTAGAATTTCTACTTATTGTTGGTCTTCTTTTCACGTGAAACTTTCATTCTTTATACAATATTTTGAGGATTCACATCCGATTTTGATCTGGGACTTGTGAAACGTAGTCTATTGCTGGCATGATCATTTTTAAATCTATGTAACTATGTACGAGAACATATAAATTATTCAATTTGTACGACTTTTCCACGAACTGTTATTTCATTTATATTTGTTAATTTTAACAAATATTGGTAACGAAATATGAATATATTTTGCGATAGTCCTCCATTTCCAAGCAACAAAATTTGAATTCGCTTCCACACACTGAGTTTTTTGTTTGTTTATTTTTGGTTTAAAGAAGCGTGGATGTGTGATAATTTTAGGACTGGCTCATCAGTGGCATGTATTTGTTTATCTGACGGTATCATCCTGCTGCACAAGCATTGTTTTATAGATTGTCTGAAGTATCGAAGGCAAAAGAATGAAAACTAACATATATATTTTGCCTTCAGTGATACCTGTAGTTCAGAGTTCGTATAAAAAGGACACAATACTTAATTCAGAAGACAGAAATAACTAGGCTTTTACTCTCTTCCTTAAGGTATATCTACGTCTCCTCATCATTCCTTGAATCATGCTAACATTATCAATACGTGCTAGGCGATGTAATTTGGGCTGCAAAAGCAAATTTTTACCCCAGGAAAAAATGTTTGTATTGTGATCTTTTGCTCCTAGTTTTAAGAATCTGACAAACAACGACTCCACCGAAACTAAGTGCGACGAAAGTAAATTAGCCCATAAAGGTACCTTACACCACCTATGCAAAGGTGTACTCGTAAGTAACAATTACGGATCTTGCATTACAAGAATCCATCTAACTAATGCGAGATGGACCATTAATTCACCTGAACGTCACTTATGACTTATGACATTTAATTTAGTCTTACCGACATGTAATATCAAAAGTTCCGTTTCCATGGATAAAGTTCTTAAAGTGTTGTCCAAATTGGGACATAAAACAGGTCCACAGATTGTGGACAGATATACATATATACATAAGTAAGTGGCAACAAAAGTTTCAATACCAGATAAAGTAGTAACTACTAATAGATTTCGCTGTTCATATTGCATTTGAATGCAAGTTCTTACCAGCATTTGCAAAAGCATTTTATAAAAAAAAAAAAATCAAACTAACTTAACCTTACTAGGTAGGTAGGTACATACATATATGGGTGTCTTGTGACATAGTCACTGCTCAAGAACAACTGAGCTCATTTTGGTTTACCTTGCGAACCTGTAAAGAGTGAACCAACTGCTGATTCAGAACCGCACTGATGAGGATATGAATCTCAGGAGGTTTTTCTGCGTAACATTACATAAGTACTCGAACTCCGTGAAGAAATAACTACCAAGAGTTTTCATTCTTCTGTTAGCGAGGGCAGAATAATCACATAGCAGGCGTCGGACATATTTAAGTTCTTCTTCGCCCCGTCGCGTGAGGCACTCCAGAACTCTCTGTTTGGATATCAAAGGAACAGTGCCCAGTTATTACGTCAGAGATGATCTGCACGTTACTGCATTGAACCAGAGAAAAAAATCTCTTCCTCTCATAAATCAGCCATAAGGCTCTAGCCAATGCGTATGAGTCCAAATGACTCTACCGCCCGTCGGCTTTTACTAATGGCCGTATCTTCAATTCATTTTTTTTTATAGAGTTAACAAGGACTTTTACAAAAGGGAGTATGCAACGCTGACCCCTTCCTTGCAAGTTTTTCATTACCTGCAATTCCATATGCCCTGGTACCTGGTATGGGCTCTAGATATCTAAGAACGTCCAAATAAGATATCTAGAGTCAATTTGATGACCTTATGTTGGGTGCCATGGCTAACCAATCATAAATTTGGATTCATTTGTGAAGCAAAAAAAAGAGAAAAAAAAAAAAGAAGAGTATTGACATGTAGTCTATTATCCATTAACACTCAGACCGGGAAAATAGAAATCACTTACTCAATCAACTGATCGGCAGACAAATGACATCCGTTGGGGTTAACCAAACCCGACGTGTGTTCCTTCTCCACAGTGTTAAAAAAAAAAAAAAAAGTGTTAACAGACCATGCAAAATGATTTTGCACAAAATTCAGAATGGCGTATTGCCGACTTTGAACACATGAAAAGCTTCACACTGGACTCCCACAATGGAATGTCGAACACAAATTGTTGTGTCATATTGGCGTCAAAATTTTATATCTTTGCATACATAATCGTTACTCTGGAGATCCACTCTAAGTATCTGGTGTTTATCGAAGCTGTTCTAGAGCTCACTCTGAATGTTTTGGATTCTCGTGTTATTTCGTGTAAATTAAAATTGCAAGTGCTAGCGAACGACCCATGTTTCTCAGTATTTCAGAGAGTAATTCACCAGAAAATTGATTTGTGCATTTCATACATTCACAGTAAATGTTGGACGTTTTATTTTTTTTTTATTTTTATTGCGATTACACTACGTAAGTTGGAAATGAAGAGAAGAAACATAAGGAAGATAACTATTTTTGGTGTACTGATTTGAAACTCAGGTTGTTCTAGGTTTTAGTGCATGCTTACTTCATAGGTGGTGTTCGAACTAGTTGCTAGAATTCGCTGTGATTTGCATTCAGTTTTGATTTCTTTCGAAGACGCCTTTGGATACTCTAGTCTAGGTGGTGTGCGACCGCACAATTCAATTTTACTATAATACTGGGAAAATTGAGGTTCTATTATTGGTACCTGAATTATCTCCTACCATTCAATACTTCCTCTGTTGTTAAAAGTTTGTACTTTATCTGACTTTGAGTTGGCTGACAAAAATCAGTACGTAATGAGTAATGAGTTTTCTAAAGTTAAACTTTGTATAATTTAAGCAAACACTATGCTGAAATCGGGCACCGCTAAAATCTGTCTAATCTAATCTATTAAAATGTCAGAACAAAGTAAAATAAAAACAGAGACACAGACCCCACAGCGTATACGAGTAGTTAACGATGAACAACTGAACCTGTCATCAACTGATTGACAAATAATTCATTTTTTATTTGTTCAACCACCCGCTAATTGACGTAGGTCTCCCCCGAGAAAAATGGCGAACAATAAATAAATAAACATTTCCATTACGCGATTTGTCTGAGGCCATCTGTTTATACTGCTCTGGGCGACTACTCAATCTTGTATTGTTTGGATCTGCGCAAAATAAAAAGAAGATATATTAAACATTTTCAAATTTATGCATTGACTCTGGCATATGGGGGCGGTATCGATGTTGGCCCGTTCCGGGACAGTAAATAATTTGAGCGAGTGAATAAAAAGCATACACATATGTATGTACATGTCCACTTTTAAGAGTAAAACTTATTAAAATAAATGTTATTTATATTCGAGTAGCTTTTGAGATATTTATTTCATACGAGTGCCAGTGTACTTATTGACGAGAGGAGCCATATCCATGTCGACGTCATGCCGCGCGCCAGCTAACATCCATAATCCATGCTCGAAATAAATGAAGACCAAACTACAAATTTTCCTTAAAACTGCTACTACTAGTGCTGCACTGAATCCTTTGGTTGGTTGTGCGCTGCGCTGCGTAGTTTTAAGGTGAATGTATTCGCCGCCACACAAGCCTCTTTTCAAATATGATGGAGAATAATAAATTCGCTCATTTATTATTTACACTCATGCGGTGCATGGTCTGACTTGAATTTTTTTTTTCAAAACTTAGATTTTGGTCTTTATACCACCGCTACTGGACGGTCGATGGAATTGTCTATAAATAGGATTCTAGGAACTTGTGCGGCGACAGCCGACAGCGTTGGATGGATAAGATGAGATGGTGCTCGTATAATTTCATTTGTTGATGACTTGTTTCTAATTAGTGCGACAATTTTCAGAAATTTAAATTAATTTTGGAATTTTAATTCAGAAAATGAAAACACCATTTTGTTGGCTCTGTATATTTTGGAATCTTATTATGCGGAAGTATGTATGTTATGCATATATAAAAACTTATAAGCGATGTATGCATTTTTGGCACTTGGAACAACGTGATCGCTGAAATCCTGCCTGAGAAATAATTGGCTTCCTTTTATTAGGCCACTGGAATAAATAAATAAATAAATAAATAAATAAATAAATAAATAAATATATATATATATATATATAAATATATATATATATATATATATATATATATATATATATATATATATATTTGGCGCAACAGCTCTTTAAGTGCCAGGGCCTAGGTTCTCGCAACCACTCATGTTGTGTGCGTTATATTTTTCACACGAATGGAAGGGATCTCCAGTTTAGTGCCGTATCCGAAGTGCAATTTGTTTTTAGAAGCTATTTCGAAACAACAATACTCTCGGATGTTTGGCAGACGATCGCGAGAGGTGGGACCGTAAAAAAACTTTTTGGAGTTTTCTGGGATTCGAACTTGGAACTTCACGCGCAGGGATCCGACACACTAATCACTTACGCCACGGTGCCCACAGCCCACTGGAATATCTACTGGAAAATCTAAAAAGCAAGCATGATACTCTTCAGCACGGTTGTCAAGGAAGCCAAACTTAGATCCTAGTGGAGTTTCTCTAAGAAGATTAACTACACAAATGGCAAGTGGAACATGGGAGGATTTAGAAAAGAAGTCGCTTAATTTTGTCGGGCACACAATTTCCCGGTTGTTGTATTGTTTGTTCTTTTAAATTTGCTGAGCGATTAATACCTTCAATTGTGACTTCAGCTTAATGAATGTAAAGCGGCATATACACAGGTTAAAAACTCATCAAGCATGTGAGAGTACCTTAGTGAAAATAACACACGTATGGGTTGTGTGTATGTTTGAAGCAAAATCAAAATTTTTAGATTTTGGTTCAATCATGTATCCAGCATTGACGTTGTGTATATGGGTGACTGACTGATTGATCATGCATATTCTCATTTTCACGTGTACAGCGACGAGGCAATATAGTAGAAAGCAGATAACGGAAAAAAGTTTTTATTTTTTGCAAGATGGAGGAGAAAAATGTTACTTTTATAGAAGTTTATCGTTCTCTACCAGCATTGTGGAACGTAAAAGCTAAAGAGTATAGCAACCGTATTTAAAAAATGAGCAGTACGAAACGCTCCTTAAAAAATATATAAACGCTAACGCTAGTCCCACAGCAATGCAGCAATCATCCGTGTCCCTCATATACGTATTTTCTCTTTTATGTTTTTTAAAAACTTATTTCAAGTGTTAATCGCTTAATTCTCACCAGAAACTACACGTGCTTTCATCTCAACATTTACATAAAAATGAATGATTAAAGACTCATGCTTGATGTGTGTTTATGCAACGTTAAAAAGAATTTACTAACATACTCTCACATGCTTGATGAATTTTTGACCTGTGTATATGCCGCTTAAATCATCATTCATTTTGAAATCATGACTGGAGCAGTGATTGATTGTTTTGTATTCTTTAAAATCGCTTTGAAACTAGTCACCGAATGCATTCAATACATTCAAGTCGTGAAAGTTTTTAAAGTCTTCGAAGTCTTTGAACTTATTGAAGTCACTGAAGTTTTAAAAGTCGCTGAAGTATTTGAAGTCACTGAAGTCTCTGAAGTCACTAAACTCTTTGAAGTCACTGAGTGCATTCACTCTATTGAAGTCATTTGACATCATTGAAGTCTTTGAAGTAATTAAAGTCATTGAATTCCTTAAAGTTTTGGAAGTATTTGAGTCATTAAAGACATTAAAATCTTTAAAGTCCTTGAATTCTTTTAAAAGTAAATTTTCATCGACGAAAAACAAAACTGAATTTATGACCTCTTCCAAAAATTACCAATTTTTACGAAATATAGAATGCAATGACTGGGTCAAAGAACCGCGCCGACGACTTACATATCTCTAAAAATCTAGAGATAGATAGAATGGTGTGCTTTAAGTGCCACTGGATTTTTAGTTTCATCTAAATATGGAAAAGATGACTATTTGTAGTGAGTAAACACCTATTTTGCGTCAATTATTTCATTCAGAGTCGAGTTTTATTCAGAACACTTGCGACTTCACTAGTTCACACATATGGCTCATTGTTATAGATTTCGGACTGCCTCAATTTTAGTAGTTCAATTTTCTGTATCTCAGTGTGTTGTTGATGCTGCCTTAATTGAGGCGGTTCGACTCTTTTCAGATGAATCGCTTCATTAAAATTGAATCAGTGCACTGTCCGCGAATTTTCACTAACTCTCCATTTCCATCCATCCTTATCGACAAGTAATTCATTCTGTGTGCACGGTCTCTTTTTCTAATTTTTTGGGGAAATTGGTAATAGGCTTAATTAGTTATAGTTAGAATTTCGTGATCACAGTGATGGCTTTTAGGTTTTCGTCAACATTTCCGCCTGAGAATCTAGTAAGAATAGAATCACAAGTAATACGTTTAGAACTTTATTTTTAAATAAATGAACAAAAGTAGGCATTTAAGACGTTCTAAAAATATGTCACACATTGAACTTGTCAAAAGTAAAATCCACTAATCGTCAAAACTACACTTCTAGATTCAAATAAATTAGAAACTTTGTGAGACAATAACAAACAAAGACACAATGTCATTTCGTTCACGGTCACGTACAACACAGCCGGTTTCGTCTCATCGGCGATCGTTATCGAGTTCACGCGTACCATCGAGCACAACTGGCTCCTTATATTCATACAATGGCAACTCTGTTGGTGGGCCATCAAATTACTCCTCATCATCGCGACCTCTAAGCACTGGTTATTATCAAAATTCATCTAGTGGATACCAGAGTCCCTATGCTAATATCTACAGTTCCAGAGATAACCTATACAGTAATTCGTCTTCATCCAATCGCAATGGTGGTGGTGGTGGCTACTACACAAACAGTAATCAAGGACTATCAAGACAAAATTCGGCAAATAAATCCTACGCAAGCAATTATAATAATAATTCTTCAAAATCGTCTCCAAAATCCATGTCATTAAGTGGTGGATCCAATGGAAACAGTGGCTATGAATCCAGATACTCATCGAACCCCTATAATTCCGAACGTTACATAAGCCCATATGCGAGTTATGACAATGGTATCACTACAGCTGGGTTGAGTCTTTCGATGCCTGGTGGTCGAAACTATCAGAGTCCTCCAAAGTCAAAGAATACTAGTAATGCGTACACTAATACACCTTCGTCGCGGTCCTCGGCTATGATGAAAACAAAGTCGTTGTCCTCATCAAATAACAGTTTAAATTCGTATCCACTGAGCTCACATATTAGTTCGTCAGCGAATAGCTTAAATAATATCTCATCTGCGGCTACTGCTGCGGGAATTGTACCTCGAAGTAATTCCCTAAGGGAACAAGAACGAAAGAGTCGAAATCGCAGTCGATCCAGAAGTATAGCACAAAGATCACTGAGTGCATCGTCAGAAAAGAGTGAAGGCTATGAAGTAAGATGGGAATTTGCATTGTTTTTGAGTTTCTAAAAGTATAAAACTTAATTTTGTAACCGCTTTTGTTTTCTATCTTTTTGTAGAGTGGCAACGAAAGATCATCACGCTCTAGACTTGGCAGTACAGTTAGCGTGACAACGGACACAGATATTGGTGATACTAAGAGTAGTTCTAAGGATAAGACGGAAAATGGTGAACTCATCGACTACAAAGCCCTTTGGGAAGCTGTGAAGTAAATTTTTTCTTTTTCTTTACATGACAGTCAGTTACATGCTAATTTTGTTTTTAGGTTAGAAAACGAGAAACTAAAACAACAACTAAAGAAAAAGGACGATGAGATCATACAAGCCCGTGCAACAGTTGAACGTTTTACCAACGCAGTAAGTAACCCTTATATGCTTTCTATTTTCCTATAGCAAAAACCTTTACAAAACAATCCAAATCAAACCTAAACAAAACACCCTTAAACACTATAAACTAAACTAATCGTAGCCAGAGCAAAATATCTATACTTTTGCATTCACTCTTGATATACTCTTAAGGGTATATACACTAAGCATAGACAAACCGTTTCCACTTATTAAAAAAGAAAGAAAAACGGCACAACTCCCAAATAAAAATATAACCAAACAATCTTAACGTAAATTAAGGCATCTGTATCGAAAGCAAACAAAAAGCAAAAAAAAAAAAAAAGAATCCAAAACCAAACCAAACAAAAAATATCTGTTCTTCCAGACTACTAAAAATTCACTCTCAGAGATTGAAAAACGTGAAAGAAGAGCAATGGAACGTAAACTTTCCGAAATGGAAGAAGAGTTGAAGGTAAATTATACAACAGCAAAAAAAAAAAAAAAAAATACGCAAAACCAAAATGTTTGTTTGCTGCAATCCGCATAAAAAAAAAATATATTATATTTTCTTTTTTTTTTATTCGTACAAAAACACTTAACTTCTGCTCAGCAAATTTTATTTCGTGCCACATAACAATTAATATATATTTTTTCTTACTTATACCAAAGCCATCACAAAACTTTGCAACCAACAAAAACAAAAAAAAATCGGCTTTTGATATTGTTATTTATTTTTTCTATATTTTTGTTTTTATTGTTAATTAAGAGAAACACGCCCACTTAACCACGTCCTTCCTCATGTTCTTTTGAAAATTCAGCATTTTTTTTTTATACAATTCAACTTGAACTCTAGAAGGATATGTTTAAAAATAAGAAAAATGCTTTTTTGACAGTTGTTAGCCTTTATGCTGTTTGAGAAGCTGTCTAGTGAGCTTTAAGGAGAATTGACACTAAAACTTCTTTTACTGGAAAAAGCCGGCGCTTTTTTAGATAAAAAAATATAAAATGTTTTTAAGGCTTTCAGAAAGTCGGTCTATACTCTCTTTTTCTTACATTTAAAGTTGTTTTCAAAGCTTTGAGTAGAGCTTTTAATAAAGTCTTTTCTTTAACCAGGGTATTTGGTGTTTTCTGTCATCTCTTTTAAAGGCTTAAATCTTTTTCTCATCGGTTTAAGAAGAGCTTTGACTAGTCTTTTTGTACTTTCTTAGTTTTAGACAAAATCCTTGATATAATTTGTTTAGTTGGATTGCATTAAGTAACACAAACAAATGCTATTGTTTTATATATTTTCGTTTTTTTTTAAAGAATATTCTATACACCGCAACGAAAACAATGTTAAAATTAAATAAAACAAATGCCAATCTTTTTTGCACACATTTTTTGATTATTGTATAACTATATAATTACTGAAATTTATTTATATAATTTTTTTTTCCTCTTGAACACTGCAATATTTTACAATCTGTCCTTCTTTTTTGTTGCTATGATAAATGTTACACTAATCAACATTTTGTGAGAAAAAAAGTAAATACGTCATCATCACCAACCAACCATCAGTCGCTCAGCATCATCATGATCATTATCATTATCATTTTTTCAAAACCATACTCCAAAAAATCTTAAGTTTTTTATTAGTATTTTTTATATATTTTTTATCATTCGAAACTGTGTAAATGATTTACTTTGATATTAATTGTGATTGAATGTGTAAACAGATAATTCATAATACGTTTAATGGTCCTCAATGAAGTATGAGCTAAGTGTAGTAAAGTCTTTGATTATTGTTGCGTTTGTATGGGCTATGCTCTGATATTGTACGGCCATAGATACGGCTGACGTATATGAATTTCATTATTAGCGTTGGCATGTGTTGCCAATGACATTCTAAAGTTCTCCTACCTGAAAATTTACTCAGTTCATATGGCTTTCTATTCAATGTCCTAAGTTTTTCTTGATAGTCCCACTTTCGGATTTATTATATTAGGTGCGCAAGTTATCGCTGTTTTCTTATTTTATGAAAATGCAACTTTATTGCGAACAAATTGTTACAAATGAATCATTCAAAGTCGCTAGCTACAACTTTTTCCCATCTTTCTGGCAGAGCTCGAATACCGTTACTGTAAAAGTGTTCATCTTTTGAGGCTATCCATGAATGAAGCCATTTTTTTATGTCTTCATATGAGCGGAACTGCTGATCGGCCAGACCATGTGCCATCGAACGGAACAAGTAATAATCGGTCGGCGCAATATCTGGGGAATATGGCGGATGGGGTAGGACTTGCTATTTGAGCGTTTCCAGGTAGGTTTTAACGGGTCTGGAAACGTGAGGCCGAGCGTTGTCATGCTGTAGAATCACTTTTTCGTGCCTCTGCTTGTATTGTGGCCGTTTTTCGCACAGTGCTCGGCTCAATCGCATCAATTGAAGTCAATACCGTTCCCCAGTGATAGTTTCGTTGGGTTTCAACAGTTCATAATAAATAACACCGACCTGGTCCCACCAAATACACAGCATAACATTCGCAGCGTGAATATTCGGCCGAGCCGACGACGTAGAAGCATGACCGGGCAGTCCCCATGACCTTCTTCTCTTTGGGTTGCTGTAATGAATCCATCTCCCCAAATTACGATTATTTGGCACACAGTCAGACATTTTCACACAACCAAAAGAATATGACGTCAAAACAAACTCACTTATGTGTCAAAACTGTTTATTTACCATATGTCTAAGCTCGGTTCATGACGTTTTGGATATGTCAAAGTCGACCACCACTTACTGCTGGAGCCATCTATTGACAATCAGCGAGAATAGTTGCGCACCTAATAGTTTGATGGCTATTGGGATGCCAAGTTTAAAGATCGATTTCGAGGCTTTAAGGCTGGAATATGTCATTGTTGTCGATCTCATCTCCACTTTCGTTGTTGTTGTTGTTGTTGTAGCAACTATGTTGATTCGTATGGTTCAAACGTTAAGGTGGTGCAGGTGGGTTGTCATCAGTGAGGTCGAGGCCCAGGAAAGCGGCAGCTTCGCCTGGGTGAGTCCATAAGGATCTTGGTGTAAGTGTTGTGGGATGCGACGGACAGCTCAACAAATGGGCGGTGTTATGTGGTGACGAGCCGCAGTCTGGGCATTGATCAGTGATACTGTCGCGTAAGCGGTGCATATAATTGTTCAGCATGCAGCTCCAGCCGGATCGCAATTGGGCAAGTGTGGATCTGGTGCGTCTAGGAAGATGATCTTCACTATGATGTATCGGTGGAGGACGGCCGCCTAGCACAATGTTAGTCTGGCGGTTATCAAGCGCAGTTTGGACAGCGTGTTGGTGAATAGTGTTCAAAGCCAGCTTGTGAGACGCTGGGACAAGTGGTGTATGAGTTATAAACCTATTAACCTCTTCACGGTATGAACGGATGTCAGATCGAATATGCCTCGGAGGTGTAGGGAGGCTGAGTATATCTCGGTTCGGGTGATCGGGACGATTGCAAGCCAGTAAGAACTGTTTCGATAGAAGTTCGTTATGCTCTTTGACTTTGAGCAACTTTGTTTCCTGATGTAGGTGATCTTCATGGGACATGCGGTGACAGCCTGTGATAATGCGTAGAGCAGCATTCTGGCTTGTTTGGAGCTTATGCCATTGAGTATCACTGAGGCGTGGGGTCCAGATTGGTGCCGCATAGTTGAGAACCGATCTTCCGATTGCTTGATATGTGGTGAGGAAAGTTTCTTTGTCTTTCCCCCATGTGCTACCGGCCAGAGATTTTAGGACCTTATTTCTGGACATGATTCGTTCACTGACATTTCTAGAATGACTAGAGAAAGTCAGTAGGCTGTCAAATATGACTCCTAGAATCTTTGGGTGGTTTGTTGTCGGGATCGCCCTGCCATGTATCTCAATGTCGAGTGGTAGGTTTACCTCTTTGGTCCAGGTGGTGAATAGGGTGGATGAGGATTTTTCTGAGGACAGCTTGAGATTGCGACTGGCGAAGAAGTCTTCCAATTCATTAAGGTAGGCATTGATGTTACGGCAGATTGAGCGGATGTCCTTTCCTGAGGCGAGAATGGTGCAGTCGTCGGCATACGATACCAGTTTGACTCCGGATGGTGGTGTAGGGAGTTTCGCCAGGTAGTAGTTAAAAAGGATCGGGGAAAGGACTCCTCCTTGAGGAACCCCTTACTTGACCTTCCTCAATTTCGATTTACAGTTGCGGAATTCAACGAAGGACTGTCGGCCATTTAGGTAATTGGCAAGCCATCGTTAAGTGGAGTTTGAGAGTTGTGAGTCTAGGATGTCTTGAAGTAGGATTCCTAGGTCGACAGTATCAAATGCCTTTGATAAGTCAAGTGCAACTAGAACAGTGCGATCGCATGGTCGTTGTTGGTTAAGACCTTGTGTGATGTGAGTCGTGATCTCGGAAAGGGCTGTTGTAGTACTTCGCAATTTGCGGAAGCCCTGTTGGTGGTCGGCTAGCTGAAATTCAGAATGAAGCTTGGGTAGTATCAAAGCTTTCGTGATATGGGCTTCTGTTTATCCTTATTATATCATACTTGTTTGACAGTTGCCAGCCTTTAGGACATCTAAAAAGTTGTTTGGAAGCTTTAAGGGAAGCTCTTACTAAATCTTTTTTTTAAGGAAAAAAAACAGCGCTTTTTGAGCTTTATGTTTTTTTTTTTATAAATGTTGAATGTGCTCATTGACGGTGGAAAGAATCATCTTATGTTTGCCTCAAAATCACTTTTGAACTCGTTCCAAAAGACCTTGTTGAAACGCCATCTTGGCTCTGCTATAGGCTCGCTGAATTGAATTTAAATGCCGTAAGAAGTCTTAAATAATCCTGCGGCTGGTTTGGAATGTCTTCTGGGGGAAAAACGAAGTTGATTCATAAATGATAAGGTCCACCATGCACGTTACAATTTATTGCAAAAGTTCCTATAAAACTTTCAATGTAAATCCGCAATAGTGTCAGGTAGAGATGGGCTAAGTCGTGAATTTGGATTCGTAGTTTCAACTAACTGCGATTTCTTATTCACTGTGAATGTAAACTGCTAATTCATGCGAATTCGTAATGAAGTCATATAGGTACCCCTCTCCGGCTATTTTGTCTGAGTCAGACAAAATTAAATTTTAATTTTATGGTGCAAGTGTCCCAAATCATTTTACGACTCCTAAATTCCTACCTATGTATATATTTATACCCACCTGTGTATGTGTATACATATATCCTTTCATAAAAAAAACTTTCTCTCAAATCTGGCTCCGATGAAACTAAGACACAGTAGAATGCTTAATTTCAATGCGCTTCTTTAAATTCGTTGTACTTGTTCTGTAGATCCCGCTAGGAAATCGCATTCACAACGCAATAGCACCAATAGCAAGTTAGCAAATATAACCCCTGTGCTGCTATATATCAACCAACCAAACTTTCAAACCAGCTGCGACTGCAATAGCAGCTTAGCAAATATAACCCCTGTGTCGCTATATACCAACCAACCAACTTTCAAACCAGCTGCGACTGCGATATATGTACAACCTTAAAAATTGGTTTGGTGTCTGTTGGCGCATCATAAAAAGCTTCGCACACACAATGACACATGTTCGAAAAGAAAACTGGATGAGACGTTCAGCAGATAACGGGCAAAAAGGGTAGTTTTATAATTTTGCACCTCTTCTTCTTCACGGTTTTCGTATGAGACAAACACATTTGTGTGTAGTGCATGAAAAATGAAATTGTAACTCGTGAATAGAAGCCAAACAAATTATTATTAGGAATTCATTAGCAATAGCAGTTGTTTTATAAGTTGTTAACAGGTTGTGAATGCGAATTTTCATTAGCAGGTTGCGATTTTATGCTCATCTATAGTGTCAGTTAGTTTTTTTTTTTTTAAACCGCCAGCGGCATTCTTTAATGCTTAACTAATTTTTGCCGCGAAACACCGAAGTGGCAATGCTTTTTTAAGCCCTTGTCGGTGTGCAATAAATAGGTATTGACTTCATTTCTATCAAAGTACTATCGTTGAATCAGTTTTTTTTTTATAGAATACATATTTTATTTGTATTATAATTAAGCACTTCACACATAAAACATGTATAAAAAATAAAACATCCCACACAAAACTAATTTACAATTTTTTTTCTATAATTTTGTTAAAACTCCATTGAAACTACCTATTAAAATAAAACAAAATGATAAAAGTCAATAAAATAGAATAACCCAAACAAAAAAAAAATAAAAAATACGAAGACAATAAATTCGTAATAAAAAAAATTAACATATAATTCTCCTCTATTCATTATTTTATACAGCTATTGCAGAAGTTAAAGACTGAGAATGAACGTTTACGCGCCGAAAATCGCGCCCTTACTCGTGTCGTATCAAAACTTACGACATCAGCCCAAAGTCAGCTTCAAAAAAAGATTTAAAAAAAAAAAAAAAAAACAAGTTAACAAAAATCAAAACTATTTGCAATATGGAATACAATATAATTATAAATAAATTTTAACTTCATACTTATATTAGAAAATATACATATAATATGATAATTGATAAAGTTAAAAATATATTTAATCGAAATATCGACGCGCTATAGAAAAGAGTATGCCAATGTGTCAAGTTTTATGCTACGATAAGAAAAGGAAAATTATTATTTTAAAGAACCATTTTTTTTTAACTAAGAACTTGTGTGTAGTTTTGCTGTGGATGTGGAAATTATCTTCTTCGAAATATAATATGAAAATTATATCCTCGTCGTAGAAAAAAAAATATGGTCACGCATTTTCCGGTATGATGACAGAATTTATTGTTGTTTTTTTTTTTATGTATTGTCAATGATTGATGGTTTACTATAATATTTTTTTTGTATTTGTTATTCACACGTTAACATTATATAATGTTAATTAATGCTTTTTTGTGAACAAATTGTTATAGATATTCTATAAGATGTCCTTGATTTGGTGATTGTTGTTTGAAAGATTTTCTTCTTTTTTCCTGGTTTTCCATATTGAATTATGTGCAATCGACAAGATTTTCTTTTGAATAAGCATGATACTGTATTGTCCCTTTTCAAATTAAATGTTACATATTTGTTTTCTTCAAATTTCGATTTATATTCAAAATTTTTAGCGTCAACTCATTAGGCTTTCAACTTTACTTTGCCATCTGTTGTTCAGAAGAGTTCTCAATTCTGTGGAATTAAATAGAAAAACCCTTCATAGAAATTGTCGATTGTTTGTAAATACAATTTTATTTTTATTCAAACAACAACAATAATAATTAAAAAAAAAATTGTTTAGAGGAATTAGTAAATGTAAATAAAAAAAAAAAAATCAAATCAATTAAAATGTGTGCAATGTCTGGTGTGATTTACTAAAATAAAATATTCATAATCTAACGTCAGTGAATAATGGCACGTGTATTGCGCCTGATAAACAATATATTACATGCAAATGTAACTTACAGTGTAGTTTTATGAAACTCAATTATTGGTAATAGAAACAAAAAATAAACATTTTGTAGCAATTTCAGGTCACAAAGAAACTTAATAATTTACCTCCTATCAATTTTAAGAGCAGTCAATTTTCGACATAGTTTTAGCATTTTTCAGTCATAATCAGTTCATTGACATCATGGTTTGTCATTGCATTGAACATTTAAAAAAAAAATCTTCGGTACACGCTTTAAAGATTACTTTTTGTTAAAAAAACAAAAAAAGAAATAATTTATAATTTACTTGCATGCGTTCATTGTATTTGGCTTGGTTATTGCAGTTCTTTTCTTTTTTAACACTTAATGAACCGTTTGATTTAAGACGTTCATTTTCGCGTAATTTAATCTTAATATCAGACTCGACAACCACTTCTTTCCAAAGTTGTATCACATATCAAAAAAAAGTTTGCCGATTTTGATAAAAAAAAAAAAACTAAATATAGTAAAATCTCCCTTAGGCGGACAGCGACGGTGCTAACCCTTTTGGCCGCCTAAGGGAGTTGTCCGTCTAAGGGAAAAGAAAACCGATGTTGCCTTGTGCCTGATTAGTATTCCAGAAATAAGCACATTTTTATTCCGCACGACTCTACTCGAACACTTTTTCGTCGACAAGACTCCCACCCGATGTAACAAAACGCCGTCGTATGTGAGTTGTAACGGAATTTGACTTCAATGCTATCAAAATTTTGTCTTTATTTTTTAACATATCAGCAGCTTGAGTTTACCCGATTTTAAAGTCAATTGTAATATCACGGACATTTCTTTTTATTTTAAATAGAAGCATTTATCAAATCAATGTTTTCTTTAAGAGCCAACACGTTTCGTCTTGGCGTCACCTTGAGCAAAATAAATAAAAAAACCCAGTAACAACTAACTACGAAGATGCAATAACAACGCACAGCTTTAGTAGATAACATATACTCGTACATATTCGTATGCATTCGTAATAGACAGTGTTTTTGCCACACGAATCATGTCGCAACAATGTAACAGTTTCCCTCAAAGCAAATAAGTAAAAACTTCGCTGTGGTAAATGGTGCCATTTTACGAGTTGCGAATTATTTTTGTCCGCCTAAGGAATATGAATGAAAGAATTTCCTATTGATATTGTTGTCCGCATCTGTTCAAGAGAGTGTCCGCCTAAGGGAATGCAAATGTATGCAATCTGAAAAATAAAATAAAATAAAAAAATGTTTGTTTAGGAAAATATGTCCGTTTAAGGGAGTTGTCTGTCTAAGAAAGGTGCCCGTGCACAATGAGACATTTCACTGTATTATAAAAAATCGCCTTTGAAGTCCGCTAGCGCGTATAAAGTTGAAATGTAAACAATGTGGCATACTGTTAGCCTTTCAGGTTTGTAATGTCCATTTCTGTTATACGACACGTATAGTGGGGTCAAATAAAAATATGATTATTTTATTGCGACTTTTCGAGCATGCGTACTTTGGAATTAAATAAGAATTTTTGTGTTTGGTTTAAACCTCCCTTAAAAGACGTTAACAATACAACACAAGGGACTAATCTTCAAATAATTGAAATGCTTCAAATGTTTCGAGACAAAATAACTGTATCGACAATAATCAATATGTCCGCTATTACACATTGACTCTTTTCTATGACTCTAATTTGACAGCTCTCTTTTATTTTTTCTTTCGTCGTGAAGTGTTTAGAGCTCTTGAAACAAATGTTTTTAACATTTGGCTCTGAAATGTATGGATACCGACAGCAGTGTGGATAGAGAAATGGTCCTTGAATTGTTAAACATGCAGAAATATATTCTGAAGACATTTAATTTTATTTATTATGTACTTTCTACGTCTACGCTCTACAGGCAACGAATAGAAATAAATTAAAATAAAAAAATAACGAACAAGGAAAAGGAGAAACGTCAAACGTCTACCCACGACTCTCCGGGTTGCTGTTTTTCTATTTCATCTTTTTCCTCTTTTGCAATACCGGATGAGTCAAGGAGGTGTGACGTTTTTTAAAAAGCTTGTACACAGTTATTTAAAAAAAAAAAAAAATGCATTTTTATTTTTTTTACACGTTTTTAGTACGTACACAAGGTGTTCTATTTTTTTTATCTTAAAACTCGAAATATCTGAAGAAATACGAATTGTACGAACAAAATGTCCGCTGATTTTGCTCTTGAAAAGAACACAGTTCAGTTGTGTGTCCTAGTAGTCTGGCTGGTAGAACGCCCTTTTTGGGCTATATGCACATCCTGGTACAACTCATAGAGTTCGCGGTTGTATCTTCTCTTCCATTCGCCCTGCTCGCATATGGAACCTAATATCTGATATATATAAATATGTTTCGTTCGAAGGTACCCAATATTTGCTCTGCTTTCTTACTTATCGCCCAGCACTCGGCATCATAAAGCAAGACTGCTAAGATGAGCGTTCTATAGAGCATTGATTTGGTCCGACGAGTTAGGAGTTTTGAACCCAATTGTTTTGCCAAACCGAAGTAGCAGCGGTTTGCTAGGGTTATTCTTCGTTGGATCTCCACGAAGGTGTCATTTGTGAGGTTTATGTTTGCTCCGAGGTAGGTAAACGAAGTTGTAGTCATCAACAGTGACGTTCTGTCCAAGGTTTTGCGCAGATAATTTCTTGTTTGTTCACAACATGTCTTAGTCTTGTCCTCATTAACTTCAAGACTGACTAACTATCACTAACTTCTACAAAGGCTTGCCAGGATCTTCCGATGATGTCAGTTATCATCCGCGTATCCCAGCAGTTGGGTGGATTTTTGAAAGCTAGTACCTTCCATGTTTACACCTCCCCTACGCACTATCTGCTTCAGCACAATATTGAATAAGTCCCATGACAACGCATCTCCTTGTCGGAATCTGGTGCATGTTTGGAAAAGTTGGGAAGAGCTGTTTCTAAATTACACCGAGTGTCGCGTGTTTTTCAGCGTTATGCAACACATCTGGATAAGTCTTGACGGTATTCCGAATTGGGTTATCGCTTGGTAGAATTCAAGACGATGAATGCTGTCATAAGCGGCTTTAAAGTCGATGAAAAGGTGGTGAGTTTCGACTTGATATTCGTCGGTCTTTTCCAGGATTTGCTTTAGTGTAACAATTTGGTCTATTGTCGATCTTCAGGGCCGGAAGCCACACTGGTACATGACGATTAGAGTGTTGCAGAAAGATTTTCGCAATACGTTGGATAGGATCTTAAATGCGACATTTAGCAGGGATATCCCTCGATAGTTCTTACAAGATATAGGAGATCCTTTTTTGAAGATGGGGTATACTCGTATAGAGCTGATACTTCATTCGTCGGGCATGCTTTTCTCCATCCATACTTGGCTGAAGACTTGGCGCATGCGGCCTACCAGGACATCTCCTCCATATTTACAAAGTTCAGCTGGGAGGCCATCAGAGCCAGTGGCTTTGTTGTTTTTCAGTTTTCTGATAGCTGCGCTAACTTCTTCACTACTGGGTGGTGGTTTTGGTTCGTCACTGACTGAAAGCCGGTTCTCTTCTTGTGCTATCATTCTCTCTGTTTGCTGCCCGTTAAGCTACTGCTGGAAGTGTTGCTTAAACACATCAATACTTCCCTGTGTTTTGGTGACTAGGTTGCCTTCGCTGTTACGAAGAGTCTGTGTTCCGCGTTTGAAGTCAGTTGCCAGCTACTTTGCTTTTCGGTAAAAATTCCGGATGTTGTTGCGCTGGCGAGACTCTTCGACATCCTTGAGCTGGGAAGCTGTGTGGTTCCTTTTCTTTTAACGCAACATTTTCTTCTCTTCTCTTTTTCTACTCCGGTACTCCTCTCTCGCTGCTCTTGTCTTGCGCTTTCTTGTGTACATCTTCTGTCACCTTCTTCCGTCAAACGCACTCATCATCATACCAAGGGCGCCTTTTTGGTGGCGGCTGGTAGCCAAGGGTGGTTGTATGAATCAATGGTTAAGGATTAGACGTTAAAGTTCGATCTGGTGACATTTGAGTCAGTCACCCTGATTGTCGTTGGCGTTGTCGTTTTATTCTTCAGATATAGCACGAATACATTTTCATAACTTTTTCACTGTGAAAGAGCTGTAATAGTATTCTATACGACAAACAAATTGCTTAGTAATGTTTAACGGTCAGCAGGTTGTCGCTATTAATAAAACGACAATCGTCGAAAAGCGACAAACGGCAACGACAATCAGGGTGAATATAATTTAGATCTCCATTTTTCAGCAAACTAAGACCAGAAAATTTGTCATCTCGCCACCTTTTAGCAGCCGTTTTGGGTAATTACCAGATTCGTGGTATCTCCAGATAGGTTTCTGTGCAGCACAACTAGTCTAGAGTCTAAAGATGCACGCCTGTAGTTATAGCCAGCTCGGTGTAAAGCCACAACTTGGAGTCACTGTTCAATACTGTACCACCTTTCGACTCTTAAAACAAACGTGGAACAAGCTTTTTTCGCTTAAACCAAAACAATAAAGAAAATAAGTTCTTCTAAATCGAAACCAAAATTTTATTCTTAAAAGTGTCCTACTTTTTGTAACGATTAGTGTAGAATAATATGTATGTGCGAGTATCCTGTTTACTTCAAAAAAATCAGTAGTCAAAGGGAACGATATTAAATGAATTCTCTAACACAGCTGTTCAATGATATTTTGCTAATCTAGCGGTGAAAATAAATATTGCTTGTTACAGAGTTCGGGATTTATTTTTATTGACAAAGCTTCCATCTGAATATGTACAATACATACATATGTATATGCTTATTACCACACAAAAAGCAATGACTTACTATTTTTTCCACAATTTGTTAAATGCCTTCTAATCGCACTACTGTGAGTCACTCTACTTATTTTTGGCACACTTGCACTTATTGATATTGTAATTTATTATATATTTATCAAATATTTTATAACTAATCAGTTTTGACAAATGAAATAATTTAAATATTTTTACATGGTTTTTCTTTTGCTATCGTTCACTAGTGGCACTATTTGTTTGATGCATCCACTAGTGCAATTTTCCCCATGTTTATAAAAAGAATAACAATTTCTCGGCTTTTTTTTAAATATATAATCTTAACATTTACTAAATATGTTGCTTGTTTCTTTTAAATTTTACAGCAATTGGAAGTTTTCAAAACGGAAAATCAACGCCTTAAAGAAGAGAATGGAGCGCTAATTAGAGTAATTAGTAAATTAAGCAAATGAAATATAAGAGGAATTATTATTTCTTTAAACATTTATATATAATTTTCTTCTTCTTGTTCTTCAGAAATGAAAAAAAAAAATATATATATATTTAGCCTTAGTTAAAGGAAAGAAAAAACACGTTACAACAAAAATGTTAAACTTAACTATTGATTACCTATTTATCTAAAAAAAAAAAATTATCGACAAATTTATTCTCTTAGAATTTTTTTTAAATGTTACACTTTGTTCTTTAGATTTAGTTCTTTTTTTTTTTAGATTTTACTTTATTGAGAAACCGATTTTTTTCTATAATTTATATAATTAAAATTTATTAGACGAATGTTAAAGAAATATGAAAACAAAACTACACAAGTTAAACAAATAATTGAATGAGAATAAATTGAAAAACAAGAGAAATAATAAATACAAAAATATCATTGTCATACGTACGATAAAAAAAAAAGAAATACAAACGAAAATTAATTGTGAAACTACATATTTATATATATATATATTTACCTAGTTAACAGAGAAAGAACTACATATTAATTATGAACTTTGAAATTTCTTTAACCTTATGAAAGAGATAAAGATATAATAATTCATCATCTATCGCCAGATTTTGTATGCATTCATTCGTGAAATTCATTAATTTTTTTTTGTTTTATTTAAATACATTTTTTTCCTTTTTATTTCTGTTAACATTATTTTAATTTTATGATTTAAAGAAAAAAGAAAATACTTTGTGTGGATATATCACGATTTTATTAATTATTTTAGTTCTATTATTATTTTTAAATTATATTTTTGTTGTTTATTGAATTTAATAATAAAAAAAAAAAAAAAGATTTCAAATTAACTATGAAAAGAAAAAAAATAATTAATGTATATGTGATCATAAAAAAAAATATATATTTGTGTTTTATTTTATTATTTGTTGTTTCCTGTGATTGTCATAGTTATTATTTCCATTGATATTGGTTTTAAGTTTATCATATCCAATTTGGACAAGCGCAACAAGCAATTATATTCAACTTAAAATTTTTCCCATTCCCATAGAGTGAAGGCAAAAACAAGAATGCAACTGACTTGCACTTCAATCCAAGGATGCTACCGTCTTGCACAGTGTCCCCAATGACCAAAGTCATGTGGCTTTTCTTAAAATTTGTGAAATAATTCACTACCAGCGTTGCCACAATGTTACTTTTGGACCAAAAATGTTATTATTTTAAACCTCTTCTTTTGAAAATAATCCATCTATACTCTTACTGACAGATACCCGCGACTTTCCCCGAGTTCATAAATGCAAGATGACTGCAGTACTGCTGAATCAATAATGTCCCAAATCGAACAAATTTGGTATTTGATGATTCGTATTTGTATTTATGCCAAATACTGTATGGTAAATTTCAAGATATTTATACTTTAAACTTTTCCGGTTTTACAGCACTGCAATCATCCTGCATTTGTGAACTCGGGGTTTGGTTGTGTAGTTCAAAATAATATTAGCTGTATATGTACCTGTATGTTTAGTTAACAGAAGGAATACATCAACAGTCATTGTTATGGCTCACGTCAAAATACACATGTAGCTACAAATATGCGCCTCATAGGCATGCAAGGAAATAAATCCATGTGTTTATTTATTTTATACTGCGCCTAAAAGTTCACAAAAAAATCAGTACTTCTAAAACTTTTCGAATGTATAGTTTTACAATGCTTGGTTTTGCCAGCTTTTTTTTTAAAACACTGGTCCTTATTTTGATTGCCGATCAGCGATCGCCACGACAATTGTCCATTGCGTCGATTGATTTTAGCTGTGGCATTGTGTAACTGAATCTAAATAGATTATTATGAATATTGTGAATGCATCACACTTTGACAGTTGTCTGGCTATTGTTTTCATAATTATTTATTTGTATTAAAAGCAATTTAAAAAAATGAGTTCAATTGAGTTGTGGATATAATAAATAAAACTTTCTACCTCTGCGATCTTGTGTCCATAAGTCGTACCAAACCAGTGTGGGCAACGAGTATTTTCTTCGACTACTACAACCCACCATCTCTTTAGTGCTTAAAGAAGCATTTCAAGTTTTAGAAATTTACATTTAAACTTACCTATTTATATTAAGGCGAACCCCCCAGGCGGATCAGTAGAAATGCGGTGAAGTGGGAGAGTTGTGATCCCTTGTTTTCGGATCATAGCCTCGGTGATAAAAGGAAGAAGAAGAAACTTACATTTATCCTGAATGAATCAAGTTTAAGTATTCAGAAAGTGAAGCATGTCGGACAAGAATATATTTTTTGGAAAAAATTGGGATACTAGGTGTAATAGGTTTACACAAACTCCCTTCGCGATATCAGTAGTGGAATCCTCTAAGGTGATAGTTGACAGTCATACTTCTGATAGTCAAAGTTGATGATCACACTTTGTTAGCTCTCCGTAAAACGATCGCAAAGAATTATTTAAATACTTGGTAGCACAGCTTTTCGAAATGTCATTTTCTTGTCAGTGCTATCGCCGGTCTCAGCTGTTTGTGGCAATTTGTTCTGATTTGTGCATACAAAAAATTGAAACAAAGTAGATTTAGCTTTAAGCATGCATGTAAAATAATTAATTGACATATTTAGAGAAATTTAAAGAACCATATAAATAATTGTAGGCCTTTCGCACTATCAATGCAAAATCAATTCGCGATTCTATCTAATTTTATATAAAACCACCCGAATATGGCGACGTACAACAATACTCTTTACATTAATAGGAGAATGGGAGACACTTGCGACAGCACTTTGACCCATTGGTGCAGCACCAACTTGCCTTTGGTAACCTCCACCATCAAGTAAATTTAGTATTGCAGATAGTTGAAGAATTGGTGGTTCGAATTGGTATGCCCAAAATTCCAAATTATTTGAGTTATTTCTCAAATTGGATTCTTCATCAGCACTTGCGTTATAAAATAATTTTAGAGAGGTAAACATTTTCGTAGCACTTCGCAAATAGGACTTCATCACTAATAATCATAAAAAACAGAATGACTATATGGAAGTGACACCTAAATAGCTGTCACACAAAAACGATCGCAAAATGTGATGATCACACTGATGGCCACCTTAGAGAGAGCAGAAGGGATGATTGTGTTCGTCAACAATCAACTATCACCTTAGAGGATTTCACTCCAGGATTTGTTTCCATAAATGAAACCAGAAGCTTCAATTGTTTTTTATTTGTAACCTACTTCTCCCTGTATTTAAATTTATAATTATTATTTTTTTTTTAACATAAATACATTATTTCTATTAAAATGACTTAAATTTCATACGCACAAAACTCTCACGTTTCTCCAATACAAAGCATCGGCCAGAAATATGTGATCGACTACAAGCGACTGTCAAATCGACAAATATCAATCACAATCACAAGATCTGCAATCGACGATCGATAGATGCCGCTCATCGGTCAATTATCGACACTCACAATAGGGGCCACCGTGTTTATTTATTTTAATATCTTAATCCCCTTGAGGAATATCTTGATAATTCTAATTGGATATTGGAACTAAGCCTTTTTAGGTATAGAACGCCAAAGTTTTACTAAAATCTGTGAATTAGTTTTTGCGTGATACCTACCCAAAGACGACCGTAGATCAAAACTGTATTTTATTTTAACATACTCTCTTCAAAAACGTCAAAAAACTGCGCAGTGCTGCGGTAACACAACACGCTTTGTGTTATTGTTGACCTGCTACTGCACTGTTACTGTGGCCCTGCCCAATTTATTTTGACATTTATGAACAAAAAAAATAAACAAAAAATAAAACGTTGACATTGTTATAGCCTTTCATGAACTTTTTACACAAACTACAGGGTAAAATAAATAATAAAAGCAAACGAGACTGTGACAAGCAAAAGCTTATAAAAAACAAACGGAAGCAACAACGAAATAACTTTTACGCAGGTTGCTCTGTTTTGACGTTTGGTTGGGCTAATCTAAAAAAAAAAGTATTCGTATATACTACATATATTTGATTTGAGCAGTGAGCAGTACTGCCAAAATGGTGTTTTTTTTAAACTTGTTGCCGCAACACTGCATTTTTGAATTGGGCCATAATTAGGCTACACAAAAATCGACTTAAAAAAAAAACTGGTTTTGGAAAATTTTAAATATTTCGTGTTTTGTGTAGTATGACAGTCTCTTCTTCCTATTTCGGCGAGGTTATGATCCGAAAACAAGGGATCACGCGATGTCTTTGGAACATTCATTGATATTGCCTTTTAAACAGAGTTCAAATGATCTCTTCTTTGGACGTGGCAATACCAGCTGAGTCGGTTGCGTTCTATCTTTCGTAAGATGGTTTCCTTGACGTGAAGGCTTTAACGGATCTTCGAACTTCTTGTGCGATCAAACTTTGTCACTCTTGCTGTCATGCGTAGCATCTTTATCTCAGCTGCCGTTAATTTACTCTCATACTTATTGCTCATCGTCCAACATTGTCCAAATGCGGCGTAGAGCCTTCCCTTCAACTTAGGGGGCCTTGTTCCATTCAAATAAATGTCTGGAATAGGCCTTAATGGATTAGAGAAGCGGCAGCACAAGTACTCTGTCTTTTTTGAACTAATGCGATACCCACTTCCCTACAAAACGTCCACCCACACATCAAGTGCTCGTTGTAGGGATGTAGGATCCTCACTTATGGTGGCTCCATCGTCAGAAAATATTCACCCTTATTCTGAGTGCCGTTTTACTTGCACGACATTTGTCGTTATTTGAGGCGTTTCGTTTTACAAGAGTTATTCCATAACTTCGACGACAGGGTAAAACGTAATCGGTAAGTAGTTTGCATTCCACATGCTATGGCATCGACCGTACCACGCTGAGAATATCTGTTCTCGTTCGAACACCGAAATCAAGCAGTATTGGGCATGGGTACTACTTAGATGGCAGACCGCCATCTATGATCATGGACATGTACCTGAAAACCTGGAAACCTATGTACGGTTTCTGGAACTCCTCGATCTCTTAGCGCCACCTATATCAGATCTCGCGGTTGTAAGTCGAACCTTTTCAAAGTCAACCAATACAATATGCAAATAAAAATAGTACGGATAGTACTGTCATTGGTTAGTCAATGTGCAGGATGAGTAGGATTTTCATAAAGGCATTTAACGCAGATATGCATGATGTCCTACATGTACATAGGTCAGTCAAAAAAGTACAAACTTGCAAAAATTTGTATAGCTAGGTTAAGGGGTGATAACTTGAGGTCAGAAATTAAGAAAAGTAACTGACACTATATGGCAAATTGAATTGGTTTGCAACCGAATCTACGTATAATGAGAAAATAATGAACTACTTGATTGACTCACGTCCTTATATTCAATGAGAATTTAGTAAGATAAAACTTTAGTCAATAGGACCAATCACTGCGTTGTAAACCTGGTAAGCATGCAAATGTTTCCCTATCAAAATTGGTTTTGTTACAGAGTAAATAAGCCTTGGAATTCTCTCAGCGAAGATATATTTAAAGAAGTCTTATAACAAAGGAGTTCGATATTAAATTTTGGCAGCTGAGCTTGTCGTACCTGTTTTCCTTTGTATAGCCAAGCTCTAAACCGTAGTCTACATCGTATTATTAAATAAAAGGATCGACTACTATAAGTGTCTTTTGTCAATATCTGTAATATAAACACAGAGTCTCCACGAGACATATTTATTTCAGACTTTATGTCAGACTTCATGTCAGAAATTTTTATTTTTTTATTCGGTGGGCAAATTATGTCAAGACATTCAATTTTTAACCATATCGCGTAGAGTACAACGACCAATTTTTGGTTGACACCAAGTCTCCATGAGACATATTTATTTCATACATCATGTCAGGCACCAATCAGCCAGGTTTTCTTCGTAGTAAAGCTGGAATTGACAGTCCCTGTCAAATTTATTTCAGGATTTATGTCTACGAAGAAGACAGAAGAAGACAAGACAAAAAGTCAGACATAGATGTCAGGAAGCACGTTATGTCCGGAAAATAGTGGTCTCCACTAGAAATATTTACGGCAAGTAGCATTTCATGACATAAATTATGTCTCGTGGTGACACGGTATAAGGGTTAGGTATAGCTATGGGTGTAATTTAGAAAGAAGTGCTGTCCGTCTACCTACGAGCTGAACTACTATATCTGGGCGAAATGCATAATTTTTGGAGCATATGCTGTAAATTCTTCAGTAATTTGTAATTTTGTGTGTGTATAGTATACATGCACTGCCGTTGGCCGATTATGGTTTTTTTCTCCTATACCAGTCTTAAAAGGATTTTATGGAGTCAAAGTTATACTCCAACGCAAATGATGCATATACATTAGGAGTAGATACATCGTAGATTGATCATAAAGATGTTGTGTGTGAAAAATTCTTCCGCTACCACTTTGTTTCGAAAAGGAGTGCCTTACTGTGCTTATCACTTGGCTGATTGGATGCGCTAAGTTTACTATTTTTATCTTTTTTTTTTATTTGTTTAATGTATTATTAACATTTTCCTCTCAACATAAATATTGTTTTTTCTTATAAATAACTAAAAAATTAAAAACACACTTTTTTAAATACTATTAACGTAATTAAAAGAAAAAATGCATTTACTCGTATATATATTTTCTTGTATTGAACTGTTTCTTGCCATATTAATTGAAATTTGTGTATCTGTACATCTAAATCATATCATATCAACATCTAGTAACGTGTCCTTCTTTATTCTGCTTTTGAGTGGCCGCTTTTTTGTATCTTTCTCATTTTTTTTCTATTCAAACAGTTGCTTCATTGTATAAAAATATAAGAAACAATTATCTTTTTTTAAAATTAAGAAAATGATACCATTTTGATAGATCAATGTAGTAGAGTTAATTATATAGATGTATATATACATATATATGCATATAATAGTAATTAACATAAAAAATAGAATTGTTGTTTATTTATTTAAATCTTTAAATTTATTTCTAAGTATATACAATACTTAAACTGTGTTATGCTAATATATTTGATATAAAACAATATACAAAAAAAAAAATACATTTATTAAATATCATACACCTATGACATGATCAATGTTTCTTTGTTTTAAGATGCCAAGTCAGTGGAGAGAGAGATTTCTTGTCCCATTGTATGCAGGTAAAGGGAAAGACGACACGAGAAATTGCAATAACTATCAATCGGTGAAGCTAATATTATCCCATGCAAAGAAAATTTACTAACGTGTTTTAGACAGCGTATTATAATTAAATTTCATGATAGTCTATGTGGTTTTGTCGGTGGGAAAATAGATTTCCGACGACGCTGTTCAAAGCTTGCGGCTAACGGTGGTATTAAGTCATCGGATCAAACGGATCCTCCAATTATTTACAAGGTGGTCCAAAATGTATCACCCTATCGGAAGATGCTATAACTTTTGCAAAAGGTGGCAACTGTCAGTTTTGTTTTGATATTTGTAAACAGATACAGAGTACACACCGATAAGCAATGGAACGCCATACTCCTCATGCCTGAAACACCATATCACCTCGACCTCGGTTTTGCTCCCGTTACGTCTCATCCACCTCGAGAGCGCGTTGAATGTTTGTTTACATTTTTTCCCTTGTTCCACAGCTGTTAGATGTCAAAGCAAAGCAAATGTTCAGTTCATCTCAACTTCTGCCTTGGGTTAGAGTGTCGTTACGTAGCATTATGTTTTTCTTTGCGAATGATAAACGTGAAGTCGAGGTGGAAGCGACATTGTGATAGGATACATTGATATCCTATTGTTTAACTCATAGACGTCAGGCGAGCCGAGGTCGAGGCGCTATTGTGTTTCAGGCATCAAGATCGCGGAATACTCGTGACTATTTTTTGCAGAATAATTCGTCAGTCATTTTGGTGCATTGTGAATTCCGCCGCAGATTTCGCGGCAGTCCTACGCCAACTAGTCAAACATTAAGGTGTTTAGCCGCTCACCTCGAAGAGACTGGAACAACACGTGACAGAAGAGGCACCAGAAAACCTCGTAGTTCTCGTTCCGACAAGAATATCGCCGCTGTGGCTGAAATGCATTTTAGTGAAAGAGTTGAAGATGTTACAAAGTGCAGATAGTCTACCAGCTACTGCCTGCAGACCAGCAAGCGCGTCTTAACAGCGCTCACGGTCTCCTGAACCTCAACAACTCAGTGGAAGATTTTCGGTCGAAATTCATCATGAGCGACGAGGCCCATTTCTATCTGAACGGATACGTAAACAAACAAAATCCACGTTTCTGGGGCATTGAGAATCCACGTATCATTCACAAAGAGCCACTACATCCACTCAGTCACTGCATGGTGTGCCATTTACGCCGGAGGTGTCATCGGGCCTCATTTTTTCTAGGACGCCGTGGGTAACACGGTTACTGTGACTGGTGAGCGATACAGAACCATGATCAACAAGTTTTTACTGCCGCAAATTAATGAATTGGGTCCTTAGGATATGTGGTTTCAACATGACGGTGCACCCGCACACACAGCTGGCGCGTTTTCCGGGTCCCCTAATGTCTCGTTTTGGCTATTTGTACTGGCTGGTAAGATCGACCGATTTGACCAATCCAGATTTCTTTTTTTGGGGTTTTTTTATTCTCGCCAAAACGATTGAAAATGCGGTAAAAAGAGCCCAAATGGTCATCAACAATTGCGGCACCCACTTGACTGATATCATCTTCAAAAAGTATTGGAACAAACTTAAATAAACAAATAAACATAAAAAAAAAGAAATGAAATTATCTTGTTTAATTTTAAAGATATAGCAAAACAACATCGGGTGAGTGTGTTTGGGCCACCCTGTTTAGGGAAATATTCTACACAAACTGGGTAAGGGGTCAATCACCAACGATAACAATACTAAACTCAATAAAGTACGCCTGTGTAAATTAAATTGTTGCTATTTCTTTATTTTGCTTTCGTTCGTTTCGCTCTCGCTTCTCTCGTTTACAAGATCAGAAGTTGAATAATAAAACCCAAAGAGCGACGGGATCATCTTGGTTTTTTTTTCGCTGATCTCGACGAAGGGGCTTTACTAAAACAGCTGGGAAAATCGCTGTGTTGCAAAAGCGAAAGTGGTGAACGAACCGAAGAAGCGAAGAGCACGGCAGCAAGTGCATGAGACAGTTGTTTCGGTGTGTGTGCCAGCAGTTGACCGTCGCAGCGATTTTCCCTGCCGCTGACTGGCTGAAGGTCAAGTGCAGAGAGAATAAAGGAAAAAATCAATTTGGTTTTAAAATTTATTTGACCGCGCGCCGCGCCGTAGGAACGGGAGAAGAACAAAATTGACTGGCGACTGGAGAAGCGGTTTGGCTGTTGGATTGAGGGAGTACCTTACCTTGGCTGCTGAGGTGACCAGCGGTTTTTTTCTTGGACAGAAAAAATAAAAATTCGTATTACCGTCGGCTTTTTGGAAGGATAATATACTATCGAGTATTTTTTGTTTTATGTTTTGGCGCAGCTTCATGCATTGGAGACCATATTCGAATGGATGTGGTTCAAAGCGTTCTTCCTTTAAGTAGAGAAGAAATAAAATTGATTATCAGAAGATGACAGTGAAAATTAGGCTTTTTAGCAACAAAATGCCCTTTCGTCAACCTATCATAAGTAAAACACAAACCCAAGTACAGTATAACTCCGATATAAAAAACTTAAGGACGCATTAACTGAATAAAAGCAGGGGCTTTGTTTGGTTCTCATTTTAAAACCATACAACTTCGAGCACTCACTCGATTGTAAGAAAATACTCGGATATAAAAAAACACATCTCCCCCCATATGCCAGAAGTATGGATGTGAAAATGTAATTTTTTCGGGGTTCTTAATTTGCTTTTATAAGCCTTTCTGTAATCTATGTTCTGTTAGAACTGTGAATGTGCAAACAGTGTGGAAACAACAATTTCTTACTATGTCAGTTGGGTGAATGTTGAATTCATTGTTATTTAGTAGAGCCAGAGGCAAAATTATGGTCATTCCCCAAAAGTTTAAAATTTGCACATTCAGGCTTCTGGTATATGGGGGACGACATTATCTCCATTATTTTCGTTATATCCGAGTTAGATTGTATTTCACTCACCTCTTCAACGTCTCCTATTGTGCCAATAATCTCCTCTGTGTTCTTGTCCCAAGCACATATGCCGTCAAATTCACTACTGCCAATAACATACTCAGAGTTGTGTCCGAAAAATTTCGCATTACCACCAAAACTTTCCCTAAATTTATTATTTTTAGGACTAAAGATATTATAGTTAACTCTAAACCTTAGCAGATGATACTTACTATCGGCAAGGACCGCTGTAACGATGGACAAAACTGCCAGGAATGTAGACTTTGTTGTTGAACAAGTAATTGTCTTTGTTTGAATATGATCCTAAAATCTCAGATCCGGTATTATTGTAGACAGCAGTGCAATACACATAAGCAAAGCGTTTCTACTAGAACAAATAAAAACTACATCGCTATATTTCTTCAACTAATAGCATCTACATCTATGAGATCTTGCGGATACATTTCGTGTACAGTCTGCCTCATGTTCCTTTTATCGTACACCCTCGCGTAATTGTCACCGCAACTCACACACACTTCGGGATCGAGCGAATGATGGGATATATTGTCGAGCTTATTAAAGCACTTTGGTTTTAGTACAAAAGTTGTGCGAACCACCGCTGGCGATATCCGAATATCGAACTTGGTTATAAGCCCATTGAAAGAAGCGCTTAATATTACAAAAGGATTATGTGGGCACAAAGCCAGTTTGTATGGACAATAACTGAGTTGATAGAGTAACTTAGTTTGTATTTCACGTCCCCTTTGTGGAATTGTTGCCAAAACAAGATGACCATCACCATTGACCGATACTATGCTTATGCTGCTATTTAACTAGATGAATTCCAAGTCGAAAATTTGCGCTCGTGCGCGACAAGACCTGTACGAGAAGTTTAGTTTGTTCAAACCCCAATCCCACACCTGCACTTTGCTTTCCACAAGTGGAGGTGAAGTGCAGCAGAGAAAATTTCCTGTAAAGTAATCGATATTTTAATCTGGAAATAGGTTTTGTATACGGAACATCACCTTGTCTGTTGAAGTTCAAGACACTATTGAAATACGAGTATATTCCACGGCTAGTATTCATTGAGTGCAAGTGTTTTAAATTTTGTATTACGTGACGTGATGCACAGAAACGCTTGTCGAAGCCGTTAGAAGATCCACTGCGCAGAGAACTCTGTCTATCACCAGAGAGTCCATGTTCCCTGCATACCATCTCAGATATTAGGCTGTAGCTGCTTCCTTTCTCCATTTTATTCGATTTACCATGGATATTTACTCACAAGTTAGTTAAATTAAGCGCAGACAAAAAATAAAATATGATTTAAGTTAATTGTTTGTCAACTGTCAACAATTTTCAAACAAATACATATTAACTTAACAAAGCAAATCAAAGTATCAGAAAAATTCATATTTAATCCTCCGATATACTTGTAAGATTTACGCTAGTACTAGTACCAAAATCATTTAGGAGGGCGGCTAAGCGCATATTACAATACTTAAAAAGGATATTAAACTATGGACTTGTATTATGAAAATCCGTTTTTTATGTGGGTGCTAATCGGGGAGCATCACTCGATGATAGAAAGTCATTAAAGCGATTTATACAGGAACTACAATTAACTGGACTCAATTACTATTTTCAATACTAAACAAAGGGCCCACTTGTTAGCGAGAAATCAAACTGAACGCATTTGGACCGAAAATCTTTATATTTGATATTACTTCATACTTAAATTTCTAAATGATGACTCATTAACCCGATATATCCCTCAGAATCAGGGTACGGAAACACACGCTCATGAGCTGCTCGCGAGTGTGCACAATCCATTGTGCATTTATAAAGCGCACGTGCTCATGAGTTGATTGCCGAGTGCGTTTTCATTTTTTCTTACGAACACGAGCGAGCGCTTTATAGAAACTCACCCCATGCGGGCACAATATTTGTGCGTTACAAAAACGCACAGCTCTGTACGTGAGTCGCAAATGAGTTGATTTAAGAGCTCATGAGTTGTTAAGGTTTCAAAAATATAACACATTGAAAGATTTAAAGTGAAGTTATTTAATATTTTTATTTTACAGTCTTTTTACGTAGTTACTGACCGAATGAAATACTCGTAGAGTGTTGTGCAAAGCAATAACAACTTTTTAGTGGTCGGCGAAAAATCAGTTTTTACCATACTGTTATTGATATTTTGTAGAGTTTATTATGTTTTTGTTCTCTCAAATAAGAGCAACAAGTAGTCCTACTTCAAACTAAACACACGATCATAACAGTATGGCAAATTAAAACACCACAGAATTTAAATAAAAAAATAAATAATTTGATGGCATAAAATACTAAAATAATATTCGTTTTAGGTTTGCACTAAAATACCTTTTCTAGGGTGCCCTAAATATTTTCAACCCATGTGCGCTGTATACGTCTCATGTGCGCACGCGAGTGTGCATTTGCTAATTCTGAAAGGCTTGCTCGTGTTGACGTGCGGTAATGGAAATACCAATGACCAACGCGCGCCCACATGAGTTCTTGAAAAACGCACGCGCACGTGAGACGTGAGTTGTTGAATGTGCGCACATGAGCGTGCGTTTCCGTACGCTGCTCAGAATAGAGTACATCTAAAACTAGTTAAGTGAAAAGTTTAACTACAGGGTAGCATTATGTAATCGAATGATCATTTGAGATATGAGTGCTATATGCATATGAGGAGCACTGCTAGGAGCTTCAAACGACCACCATCAACACCCCAAAGAAGCATGGTGGTGGAGTGATGAAGCTAAGACGGTGATAAATGAGAAGAAAGCAGAGTACGGAGGGCCTGTATCGGGAGCTGGAGAAAATATCTTCTTCGGTTGCTGATGCAAACCTGGGCGTCCAGGAGCTGCGATGACACAATATGAACAAGAGCGCAACTATCTTCAAAATAGACGCCCAAAGAAGGAGGAATGCTCAGGAGATTCGTTCTCCAAAGTTCATTAACAATGCTCATGGCCAGCTTCTTGTGGATGACGACAAAATTCTGCAGAGGTGTCGGCAGTGTTGTGAAGAACTTTTGAATGAACAGTTTCCCGGCTATACTTTCCAAAAGCCACCCCTAACTGTGAAGAAAGTGAGGCGGTCAAATACTCCAAAAAACGAAAAGCGGTCCGGCCAGGCGAGATGCCCTCTGAGTTCTGGAAAAAGATGGGAGACGTCGGGGTCAGATGGCTCAGAATTTTCATCTCCAAATTTGTGAGAGGTGATCCAATGTCGAATCAATGGAGGGAAAGTTATCTTCTCCCTGTATACAAAGGGAAGGGCGATACGCGAAACTGTGATAACTACCGTTCGATCAAGCTGATGTCACACACCATGAAGATCGTTGAGCGGGTATTAGGTGGCCGACTGCGAAAAATAATACGGCTATCGGATGATCAGTGCGGGTTTGTCTCGGGTAAATCAACCACAGATGCAATCCAAAGTATAAGGATCATAATGGAAAAACATGGTGATTTCTTAAAGGATTTGCATATTGTATTGGTTGACTTAGAAAAGGGACAGAGTGCTTGTGCTGCCCATTCTCTGACCCACTCCGGCCTATTCCAGACATTTATTTGAATGGAACAGTGCTTTCTAAGTGCGAAAAGTTCAAATATCTGGGATCTATGATCAATAGCAAAGCAAATTGTGATGACGACATCAATCATCGCGTAAGCGTAGGGTGGATGAAGTGGTGAGAAAATTCCGCTATCTTCTGTGAGAGAAAAATGCCACCTAAGTTGAAAGGAAGTTTCGACACCGCAGTTGTGCGTCCAGCGCCCACATACGGTTCACTATGTTGGACGATGAACAAAAAGTATGAGAGTAAATTAACGGCAGCTGAAATGAAGATACATACTTCGCATGACAGTGGGAGTGACAAAGCTTGAAGGAATAAGAAGTTCGAAGATCCGTGGAAGCTTTCATATCAAGGAAAAAAAGCTTTCACCCTGTTAAAAAGGTAATATAAATGAACGTTCCAAAGACATCGCGATGTAGGAAAGGCAGGCCTATAAACCTCTGGATCACATAAATGCGACGACATCGGCATTTCATTGGCCTCAGTAACCAAGTGATCCGAAATCGGCAGGCCTGCCGATATTTCTGAGGTCAAATAGGCGAACCCCACAGGCGGATCAGTAGAAATGCGGTGAAGTGCGAGGGTTGTTATCGCTTATTTTCGGATCATAACCTCGCTGAGAAAAAAGGAAGAAGAAGAGAAGATGCATATGAGAACACACTCCCCAAATCATTGAATACACAAACAAAGTTCTCGATTCCACTCATATAACAATTCGAGATATGAGATGTGTATTCGAGTAAAATAGTACTCGATTTATTCACTTTTTTACTACCCGCTTTTCTTAAATCCGATAAATTTAAGACTTAAATTTATGTTCTTATTTTTAACTCTTTGGCTTTTTTTTCCTATCACTTTCCAGTAGTCATCGTTTTCTCTACATTCCCTACAAAATTTAGTACACAAATATATCTCTAAAATTTTACAAAATCAAAATCATGCATTACATACAGAATATTTTTGAGAAAAATCTACTACCTACTGATTGTTACCTCTTGTTTCTAATGTTTATTTTTGGTTTTTTTTTGGTTATGCAGACGATTTTTTCCGAAAATTTTATAAGAAACCGGAACATAAAAAAGGAATGGAAAAGAAATAAAAATAAAAATATTCTATTGAGTGGAATAACAAAATAGAATAAATAAAAGGTTGTCATCTGGTCACACTATTATTGATAAACTTTTTATACACTTTTCTCATAATTTAATCTCTGAACAATTTTGCTGGTCATATACTTTTCTGAGTCACTCAGAAGAGCGAACGTTTTTCAACTGGGCTTGGTAAACATTTATTTTACATATTATAATAAATATTTTTTTTTGAATTCCAAGTATGTTATATATTTAATTTTTTTGCTTTTCGAATCGAGAAGATAGGCCAATCATTTTGATTTTTCTTTCGTCTTTCTTCGTTTTATTAAGTGTTTCGGAATAAGAATTTTACTGTTTGTTTTTATTTGTGTGGTACCAATTGCGCAAAAAGATAAGTGAAGTGTGGTGACTAACATACCAAAAGTAGCCAAATGTTTTAAAGTCAGCGCCGAAAATTAATTTTATTAGTTTTCTTTGAAAATACATAGTGATACATGAATACATATTAAACATTCGCGCACAGCACAAATTGTATTTGTATTTCTTTGAAACACTACTTAATGTAAGACGTGTATACATTTTTTCATGGAAAAAGTGGATCTCTCTCATAGTGGGTCTCTCTCTCTCTCTCTCTCTCTCTCTCTTTTTCTCTCTCTCTCTCCATCCTTTCCAACGCCTGCACTGTGTGTAAGCATGTTAAAGGTGCGCGCAAATTAGGTATATAAAAAAAAAATATTTGATGAAAATCAACAATTTCGTCATCAATCATTAATACTGCTCTATTCAATATAAAATATTTAAAGTTTTCGTATATTCTGTGACCCAAAGTCTTAAAATGAGTGCTTAGTCATTATTTCTTTGAAAATCGTGCTGTACGAATACGGATTGTTCTTACTTACTTAGTTAGATAGAGTGGGGGTGGGGTGGACCTGGGTTATTTACAGTCTGCTCCCACGAAGTCGAATTTTCACGGGAGATCAAAATTAGGTCGAGTTAGAGGGACTTTTGGAAAAATTCGAGTTAGAGGGAGGGATTAATATTTTTTTTTAAATGTATTTATTCAACGTAAAAAGAAGGTAACAAAGAACGGAAATTAAATAAATAAAGAGAAGCTTCTTGCTTTTTCAACACAGTAATTCATTAAATCAAAAATTGTTTTGCAGAAATTATTTAAAAAAAGTTGTAATTTTTTGTTGTGACTACTGTAGTCACAGTGATCACCTGTTTAAGAAATGACTGAATCCTGAAAATGCAGTGGTGAACCTCATCCGGGACATTAGCGGTGTTTCGATTCCGTTCCGTTCTCATCATCGTTTGCGTCAGCAGGACGAACTATTGTTTCTAAAATTGTTTCGGGATCAGGTACTTCTGTGGCTATGATTCTGTTATCGGTTTCAATATAACCCTTCCAATTCACGCCCTCAACATTATAGTCTGTTCCAGATCCTCTCGATTTCGGTTGGACATCTCATTAATTAGCAGAATTTCGTCCTCATCATCCCAAGTCTCAGTCGTAAATCCGGCCTTTATGAAACAATTTTCAATTGTCAATTGAGTTTTATCCTATACCCACGCTTTAGAAATTTCGCGTACACAGCCGAGCAATGATATCTTGTAGTCCTCCTTTTTGGTTTCCCAAACCCCCAAAATCTTGGTAAGTATACGGCGCTTGTAGTGCACTTTTAAATTTTATATTATACCCATGTTCATCGGCTGAACTATTGAGGTCATGTTAGGCGAGATATACTCAAGTTTGATAAACTTTAATTTATACTTTACTTGTTTTGGGTGAGCAGGGCAGTTATCGAGTAGAAACAATACCTCGCGCTTAGATATTCTAAATTTTTCATCAAGTTTCAGAAGCCAACTTGAAAAAAGATCTCGCGTCATCTAAGAACGTTGGTTGGCTACATAATCTACCGACAAAGATTTTATTTTGTTAAAACAGCGAGGAATTTTGCTCTTTCTGATGATTAAAAGTTTTAGCTTTCTGAGCCAGTCATGTTAGATCCCACAAGGCATGTCACTCTTTCTTTGCTGTATTTGCCTACAAAATATTTTTCCCCTTTAAAAGCCAAAGTACGGGTCGGCAAACTTTAAAAAAAAAAATGCCTGTCTCATCGACATTGAAAATGTCATTGCAAGTTACGAGAGGGTGATTTTATTTTTAGTTTTTGTTTTCCTCCAAGGGAAAATTCGACTTAGAGAAATTATAATCCTCGTAGGTCAAGAATCGAAAGAATATAGAGGGATTCGACTGTATTTGTACTTCAAAATTAAGTTTTCTTCTATAACTTTATTCAGTTTTAGTTAAAATATTGATTAGTGTATTATTTAAATTGCAGTTACAGATGATATGGATCTAATTATCTTAAGCTAAAAGCTTTGAATTTTACCTAAAACTTCCATCGTTGAGCTCTGGTCGCCTTAAGCCATTTTACAAGTACAAGGTAAACTTAAAACGAACATTAAATTTAAACATCTATTTGATTTTTAATTTGCATATTTTCAGACTATGAGTATGAAGTTAGTTATTGATGAGAAATTATGGAAAATAGTTTATTGTATGAAATCATTAAAAGATAATGTAATTTTTCATTACAATGCCAATGAAGATAATCAGCGGGCAGCCGAACACTTGATTAGATATTTAAAAACTGAACTAGTACACGATGCTATACATACAGTAAGAAAATCACTCCAATTCGATGAGTTTAAAACGAACTCTGAAATTCACCGATTTCTCCTAACCATTCGTAGTATAGATGTGAGTATTTTTGAGTTCATTGTGATACGAACATCTAGTGAAATAACAGCAGTAAGATGTTTAAGAATGCTAGAAAATTTTCCAAATATTGATCTATTAGAAGAAGATAGATTCGCTATGATAGCTAAAAATATTCGTAAAAATATTGAGAAAAATGGCACATATACGCTCGTGTATGCTGAAGAGTTGCAAAAGAAAGGGCTGCAAAATAAAATGATGAAGGAATTCATAGACGTTTTAATAAAAGAAATACGGGATAAACAGAAAGGAGGGTTGTTCACAAAGTTCAAGAATTTGATGACAAGCTTTTGAAAACTAAATTCGCAATAAAACCAGATTCAAGGGAAATGAAAATGCAATAATTCAAAATATTTAAATGCGCTATCCAATATTTTAACGTTAAGCTTGTAGCATAGAGCAATGTTAGATACCTCACCTTCTAAGAAGCTAAAGATGACCCTCTGGGTAGTGAGATACCATTGAAAGCCAAAGACACGCTTAAATTGTTATATATAGGATAAAGCGTCATGCAATCTATCTAAGAGGAATTGTTACTTATAGATTAAATTTATATTATTGTAAATAAGATTCGATTTTTATTTGTGTACTACAAAATTGATTAAAAAGAAAGAAATGGACTCCGATGTAATGAATTTTTTGTTGAATGATTTTTCCAAGCTATGTTGGTGGCTGCTTTTGATTTGAATAGTTTCTTCTCGAAATGGGTATTGATACTAAGATTTTGAGTAAGGAACACTCCAAGGTACTTATATCTCTTCACCAGCTTAATTTTTTCACAATTGTATTACCATTTCCCGTTAGCACAGTATCTACCTCCGCCTTTCTTAAACAGCATTACTTTAGACTTATCTAAATTGATTGATTGACTAAAGTTCCATATCGTGCAATAATCACTAAGTCAGTTAATCATAAGCTGTAACTGTTCTAGAGAGTACGCCAATAAGACTACGTCATCTACGAATAGTAGCGCTTTGATTAGTACTCCTGCATACTCTACCCGCATGGCAGGAACTGAGTAATATTCGATGAAGAGTCCAAAAAGGCTTGGACTTAAAGAACACCCCTGTCTTACTTCTGAACACGAATGAACCCATTCCGATAGTCTGCTCCCGTTTCACACAGCTGCCTTGGTATCACTATATAGTTCTGGATAGCCCGTTCAAATAACATAACACCTGATATATCAGTAATACGAGTAGTTGCAATTGCAATCATATAAGTAGTTTTGAGTGAAAGAGTTACAGTAAATAATAATAGAAAATGGTTTTATTTGCTTGTTTTTTTAGGAACTTCATATTTTGATGTATAATAAAGAGAAATAGAAGAGAGATTTTGTATATGAGAGATTTTGTATATAGGTACTATAATGTGCCTAATATTATATATTTACATGTATGTTACGTCTTTCTTTATTGCAAAACTTTGTTAAGTTATTTGTTTTACATTTAGGAATATGTTACAAAATGTTTCCAAATAAAACTTTTTTCCAAATAAGTTTTTATTTATATTTTTATTTTATTTGAAAACTTAAGATTCTTTTTGTAGTCTATATTCTAATTTTTCAAATCATCATAAATTTTGGCATGGAATCGAAGAAAAATAAATTTTTTAAACATTCAAAATCATGCATTACATACAGAATATTTTTGAGAAAAATCTACTACCTACTGATTGTTACCTCTTGTTTCTAATGTTTATTTTTGGTTTTTTTTTGGTTATGCAGACGATTTTTTCCGAAAATTTTATAAGAAACCGGAACATAAAAAAGGAATGGAAAAGAAATAAAAATAAAAATATTCTATTGAGTGGAATAACAAAATAGAATAAATAAAAGGTTGTCATCTGGTCACACTATTATTGATAAACTTTTTATACACTTTTCTCATAATTTAATCTCTGAACAATTTTGCTGGTCATATACTTTTCTGAGTCACTCAGAAGAGCGAACGTTTTTCAACTGGGCTTGGTAAACATTTATTTTACATATTATAATAAATATTTTTTTTTGAATTGCAAGTATGTTATATATTTAATTTTTTTGCTTTTCGAATCGAGAAGATAGGCCAATCATTTTGATTTTTCTTTCGTCTTTCTTCGTTTTATTAAGTGTTTCGGAATAAGAATTTTACTGTTTGTTTTTATTTGTGTGGTACCAATTGCGCAAAAAGATAAGTGAAGTGTGGTGACTAACATACCAAAAGTAGCCAAATGTTTTAAAGTCAGCGCCGAAAATTAATTTTATTAGTTTTCTTTGAAAATACATAGTGATACATGAATACATATTAAACATTCGCGCACAGCACAAATTGTATTTGTATTTCTTTGAAACACTACTTAATGTAAGACGTGTATACATTTTTTCATGGAAAAAGTGGATCTCTCTCATAGTGGGTCTCTCTCTCTCTCTCTCTCTCTCTCTCTTTTTCTCTCTCTCTCTCCATCCTTTCCAACGCCTGCACTGTGTGTAAGCATGTTAAAGGTGCGCGCAAATTAGGTATATAAAAAAAAAATATTTGATGAAAATCAACAATTTCGTCATCAATCATTAATACTGCTCTATTCAATATAAAATATTTAAAGTTTTCGTATATTCTGTGACCCAAAGTCTTAAAATGAGTGCTTAGTCATTATTTCTTTGAAAATCGTGCTGTACGAATACGGATTGTTCTTACTTACTTAGTTAGATAGAGTGGGGGTGGGGTGGACCTGGGTTATTTACAGTCTGCTCCCACGAAGTCGAATTTTCACGGGAGATCAAAATTAGGTCGAGTTAGAGGGACTTTTGGAAAAATTCGAGTTAGAGGGAGGGATTAATATTTTTTTTTAAATGTATTTATTCAACGTAAAAAGAAGGTAACAAAGAACGGAAATTAAATAAATAAAGAGAAGCTTCTTGCTTTTTCAACACAGTAATTCATTAAATCAAAAATTGTTTTGCAGAAATTATTTAAAAAAAGTTGTAATTTTTTGTTGTGACTACTGTAGTCACAGTGATCACCTGTTTAAGAAATGACTGAATCCTGAAAATGCAGTGGTGAACCTCATCCGGGACATTAGCGGTGTTTCGATTCCGTTCCGTTCTCATCATCGTTTGCGTCAGCAGGACGAACTATTGTTTCTAAAATTGTTTCGGGATCAGGTACTTCTGTGGCTATGATTCTGTTATCGGTTTCAATATAACCCTTCCAATTCACGCCCTCAACATTATAGTCTGTTCCAGATCCTCTCGATTTCGGTTGGACATCTCATTAATTAGCAGAATTTCGTCCTCATCATCCCAAGTCTCAGTCGTAAATCCGGCCTTTATGAAACAATTTTCAATTGTCAATTGAGTTTTATCCTATACCCACGCTTTAGAAATTTCGCGTACACAGCCGAGCAATGATATCTTGTAGTCCTCCTTTTTGGTTTCCCAAACCCCCAAAATCTTGGTAAGTATACGGCGCTTGTAGTGCACTTTTAAATTTTATATTATACCCATGTTCATCGGCTGAACTATTGAGGTCATGTTAGGCGAGATATACTCAAGTTTGATAAACTTTAATTTATACTTTACTTGTTTTGGGTGAGCAGGGCAGTTATCGAGTAGAAACAATACCTCGCGCTTAGATATTCTAAATTTTTCATCAAGTTTCAGAAGCCAACTTGAAAAAAGATCTCGCGTCATCTAAGAACGTTGGTTGGCTACATAATCTACCGACAAAGATTTTATTTTGTTAAAACAGCGAGGAATTTTGCTCTTTCTGATGATTAAAAGTTTTAGCTTTCTGAGCCAGTCATGTTAGATCCCACAAGGCATGTCACTCTTTCTTTGCTGTATTTGCCTACAAAATATTTTTCCCCTTTAAAAGCCAAAGTACGGGTCGGCAAACTTTAAAAAAAAAAATGCCTGTCTCATCGACATTGAAAATGTCATTGCAAGTTACGAGAGGGTGATTTTATTTTTAGTTTTTGTTTTCCTCCAAGGGAAAATTCGACTTAGAGAAATTATAATCCTCGTAGGTCAAGAATCGAAAGAATATAGAGGGATTCGACTGTATTTGTACTTCAAAATTAAGTTTTCTTCTATAACTTTATTCAGTTTTAGTTAAAATATTGATTAGTGTATTATTTAAATTGCAGTTACAGATGATATGGATCTAATTATCTTAAGCTAAAAGCTTTGAATTTTACCTAAAACTTCCATCGTTGAGCTCTGGTCGCCTTAAGCCATTTTACAAGTACAAGGTAAACTTAAAACGAACATTAAATTTAAACATCTATTTGATTTTTAATTTGCATATTTTCAGACTATGAGTATGAAGTTAGTTATTGATGAGAAATTATGGAAAATAGTTTATTGTATGAAATCATTAAAAGATAATGTAATTTTTCATTACAATGCCAATGAAGATAATCAGCGGGCAGCCGAACACTTGATTACATATTTAAAAGCTGAACTAGTACACGATGCTATACATACAGTAAGAAAATCACTCCAATTCGATGAGTTTAAAACGAACTCTGAAATTCACCGATTTCTCCTAACCATTCGTAGTATAGATGTGAGTATTTTTGAGTTCATTGTGATACGAACATCTAGTGAAATAACAGCAGTAAGATGTTTAAGAATGCTAGAAAATTTTCCAAATATTGATCTATTAGAAGAAGATAGATTCGCTATGATAGCTAAAAATATTCGTAAAAATATTGAGAAAAATGGCACATATACGCTCGTGTATGCTGAAGAGTTGCAAAAGAAAGGGCTGCAAAATAAAATGATGAAGGAATTCATAGACGTTTTAATAAAAGAAATACGGGATAAACAGAAAGGAGGGTTGTTCACAAAGTTCAAGAATTTGATGACAAGCTTTTGAAAACTAAATTCGCAATAAAACCAGATTCAAGGGAAATGAAAATGCAATAATTCAAAATATTTAAATGCGCTATCCAATATTTTAACGTTAAGCTTGTAGCATAGAGCAATGTTAGATACCTCACCTTCTAAGAAGCTAAAGATGACCCTCTGGGTAGTGAGATACCATTGAAAGCCAAAGACACGCTTAAATTGTTATATATAGGATAAAGCGTCATGCAATCTATCTAAGAGGAATTGTTACTTATAGATTAAATTTATATTATTGTAAATAAGATTCGATTTTTATTTGTGTACTACAAAATTGATTAAAAAGAAAGAAATGGACTCCGATGTAATGAATTTTTTGTTGAATGATTTTTCCAAGCTATGTTGGTGGCTGCTTTTGATTTGAATAGTTTCTTCTCGAAATGGGTATTGATACTAAGATTTTGAGTAAGGAACACTCCAAGGTACTTATATCTCTTCACCAGCTTAATTTTTTCACAATTGTATTACCATTTCCCGTTAGCACAGTATCTACCTCCGCCTTTCTTAAACAGCATTACTTTAGACTTATCTAAATTGATTGATTGACTAAAGTTCCATATCGTGCAATAATCACTAAGTCAGTTAATCATAAGCTGTAACTGTTCTAGAGAGTACGCCAATAAGACTACGTCATCTACGAATAGTAGCGCTTTGATTAGTACTCCTGCATACTCTACCCGCATGGCAGGAACTGAGTAATATTCGATGAAGAGTCCAAAAAGGCTTGGACTTAAAGAACACCCCTGTCTTACTTCTGAACACGAATGAACCCATTCCGATAGTCTGCTCCCGTTTCACACAGCTGCCTTGGTATCACTATATAGTTCTGGATAGCCCGTTCAAATAACATAACACCTGATATATCAGTAATACGAGTAGTTGCAATTGCAATCATATAAGTAGTTTTGAGTGAAAGAGTTACAGTAAATAATAATAGAAAATGGTTTTATTTGCTTGTTTTTTTAGGAACTTCATATTTTGATGTATAATAAAGAGAAATAGAAGAGAGATTTTGTATATGAGAGATTTTGTATATAGGTACTATAATGTGCCTAATATTATATATTTACATGTATGTTACGTCTTTCTTTATTGCAAAACTTTGTTAAGTTATTTGTTTTACATTTAGGAATATGTTACAAAATGTTTCCAAATAAAACTTTTTTCCAAATAAGTTTTTATTTATATTTTTATTTTATTTGAAAACTTAAGATTCTTTTTGTAGTCTATATTCTAATTTTTCAAATCATCATAAATTTTGGCATGGAATCGAAGAAAAATAAATTTTTTAAACATTCTTCCACAGTCAGCGCATATTATATGCATACAGTCGAGCATTAAAAAAATAATTTTGCTTGTTCTGTAGCTGCCTTTGAAATAATTTGTTTTTATATGGCATTGGTTATATCTAGAGGCCAATACTCTAAATATTCTGTGTAAAATCATGCATGTAGCGTGGGTAGTTTAGAATGTTTAGAATGTTTTTCAAGGTCCCACCTCTCGCGAACGTCTGACAAATATTTGAGAGTATTGTTGTCACGAGAAATCTTCTCAAAAACAAATTGACCCACGGATACGGTACTAAACTATAGGCCCCTTCCAGTCGTATGAAAAAATATAACGTATACAACTTGAGTGGTTGCGAGAAGCTAGGCCCAGGCAATTAAAGAGCTGTTGCGCCAAATATGCGATTCCACCCGAAGCCACTCCTTATTCAAAATGAAAAAAAATGATTTTCCGGGAAACTTTTCCCAATTTTTTTTAACTTTTTGCAACCATTTGAACTGAGTATTACGATCAAAATGAAAAAAAAAAAAATAATTCCCCATACAAAATGTATGGAAAATCGATTTTTCCGATGTAGCAAAACTTTTACATTTTGAAGTGCTATGCTACATATTACATCTTTCCCTCATTATGCTACTTCTTCTTCTTCTTCCTTTAATCAGCGAGGTTATGATCCGGAAATAAGGGATCACAACCCTCCCACTTCACCGCATTTCTACTGATCCGCTTGTGGGGTTCGCCTATTTGACCTCGGAAAATATCGACAGGCCCACCGATTTTGGATTACTCGGTTACTGAGGCCAATGAAATGCCGATGTCGTCGAATTTGTGTGATCCAGGCGTTTATAGGCCTGCCTTTCCTACATCGCGATGTCTTTGGAACGTGCATTGATATTGCCTTTTTAACAGGGTTCAAATGATCTCTTCTTTGAACGTGGCAATACCAGCTGAGCCGGTCGCGCTCTATTCTTTGTACGATGGTTTCCTTGATGTGAAAGCTTCTACGGATCTTCGAACTTCTTATTCGATCAAGCCTTGTCACTCCTGCTGTCATGCGAAGCATCTTCATCTCAGCTGCCGTTAATTTACTCTCATACGTTTTGAACATCGTCCAACATTGTGAACCGTATGTGAGCGCTGGACGGACAACTGCGGTGTAGAGCCTTCCCTTCAACTTTGGTGGCATTTTTCTGTCACAGAAGATAGCGGAATTTTTCTCGCCACTTCATCCACCCTACGCTTACGCGATGATTGATGTCTTCATCACAAGTTGCTTTGCTATTGATCATAGATCCCAGATATTTGAACTTTTCGCACTTGGGAAGCACTGTTCCATTCAAATAAATGTCTGGAATAGGCCTGAGTGGATCAGAGGACGGGCAGCACAAGAACTCTGTCTTTTTTGAACTAGTGCGATACCCATTTCCCTTCACAACGTCCACTCACACATCAAGTGCTCGTTGCAGGGATGTAGGATCCTCACTCATGATGGCTCCATCGTCAGCAAAGAATAACTGATGTACCTTGGGGTCCATCACTTTACCTTCAAGCACCCCGACTTTGATTGGGAACTCTTCGGTTACTCCAGCGGGGCATCTTACTCTTGTCTTTGCTCCTTCGTACATGTCCACGATCATCTGTACATAGGTTTCTGGAACCCCTCGATGTCTTAGCGCCACCCATATCAGATCTCGTGGTTGTCTGTCGAATGCCTTTTCAAAGTCAACCAATACATTATGCAAATTCCTTAGGGAATCACGATGTTTTTCCATTATGATCCTTATACTTTGGATTGCATCTGTGGTTGATTTACCCGAGACAAACCTGCACTGATCATGAGATAGCCGTATTATTTTTCGAAGTCGGCCACCTAATACCCGCTCAACGATCTTTATGGTGTGTGACATCAGCTTGATCGAACGGTAGTTATCACATTTGTTTTCAGAACTCAGAGGGCATCTCGTCTGGCCCGACCGCTTTTCGTTTTTTGGAGTATTTGACCGCCTCACTTACTTCTTCGACTGTAATGTCGGGTATTTCTTCACAGTTTGGAGTGGCTCATGGAAAGTATAGCCGGGGAAACTGTTCATTTAAAAGCTCTTCACAATACTGCCGCCACCTCTGCAGAATTTTGTCGTCATCCACAAGAAGCTGGCCATGAGCATTGCTAGTGAACTTTGGAGAACGAATCTCCTGAGCATTCCTCCTTCTTTGTGCGTCTATTTTGAAGATAGTTGCGCTCTTGTTCATATTGTGTCATCGCAGCTCCTGGAGAGCCAGGTTTGCATCAGCAGCCGGAGAAGATATTTTCTCCAGCTCCCGATACAGGCCCTCCGTACTCTCTGCTTGAAGTTGGGCGTACTTCTTTTTCGCTTTTTTCTTGCAGCATCTGTATTCCATTTCGAGGCGAGCTTTTTCGTCACTATTATTAGAGGGGCACTTTGACCAAGCTTTGAAAGCCGCTATCTTCTTATTTATCACTTTCTTAGCTTCATCACTCCACCACCATGTTTCTTTGACGTGTTGATGGTGGCCTTTTGAAGCTCCTGGCAGTGATTTGGCCTTCTTTAAGCAAGTTTGCTGTAGGGAATCCCACATATTTTGTGCTCTGCACTCTTCATCCTCAGCTTCGTTGATGGTGTGAGAGAGGTAATTTTTCATTACGAAAATAAAAGCCTCGCCTTTTTCTTTGTCCAGATTGTACCACTTGTTTTTCTCAGAGACCCTTGTTTGTTTGCTTTTCTTCGGTGTTTTCATAAAAATTTCTGTTAGCAGGAGATGGTGTTGCCGACCGATTGCCTCTCCCAGGATCACTTTGCAATCTTTTACCCGAGGCTTCATGAAATTGGCTACCAAATGCTAGTCAATCTGAGTTTCATCTCCACCACTGGTGTAAGTGATCAGGTGTCGGCTTTGTTTGATGAACACGGTATTTAACACGATAAGACCGTGTGATGTGCACATGCTTAAGATGTCTTATCTCTCTGATTGCACCCATTGTGGGGAGCATATGCACTGACAATATTCCACACCTCTCCTTGTATTACTAGTTTGAGAGACATCAAACGGTCGCTGGACTTCGAAATGCTCAAGACGTTACTAAGTAACTGTTATATATTTAAAGTAATTATTCTTAATGCAATACATTGGCAACATTGTTATACAATATTGTTATCGATCTATTCCAAGTTATGTTATCGATATTTGACAAATGTAAAGAGCCGAGTTAACCTACCAAGTTAGCAGGTCTTTTTCTTTCTTTTTTTTTGGAAGCCAACCACCACCGCGACAAGTCGGAAATAAAGATATAGATTACAAGTATATCTAAGCGTGTCTTGCATTTTTAGTCATCCAACCCCAAATATATCAACTGGCGACGAGGATGGGATTTGTCCCAAAAGGCTGGTAATTAAAATTGTATAGACACCTGTTTGATTCTTTTTTTTCTGGATGTGCTGTTATGCGGAGTGCTACTTAATTTGCTGCTAGCACGTGTGAACTTGCTGCTAAATCTAGATTCAAACAAAATTGCTGTTGCCTGCTGCTGTGTTGCATTTGCTGCTAACACGTTGTGAATATTATTGCCGCTGAAATGACTGGAGATGCTAATCCGACTTCTGCTGCGCCGAGTGGTGCTATTGCTGGAGCCTTGACTACATATGCCGGTGGAGTCCCACCAAATTTCTCTATCGAATTTTTCGATGAGGCGAAAAGCAAATTTCAACCATGGCTCCAACGTCTTGAAGGAGCATTTGCTATATTCAACATAAAGGACGCGGCCATTAAAGTTAATTACCTACTGCATTACATAGGTCCCGTTACATTTGACCTGCTCTGTGATGGAATTTCTCCAGCTGCACCGGAAAGCAAAACGTATGATGAATTGGTGAAAGTACTTAAGGAGCATTACAACCCTCAACCGTTGGAAGTTGCTGAATATTACAAGTTCCACCATCGTGAACAAGTAGAAGGTGAATCAATCCGAGATTACGTGGCTACTTTACGAAAGATGGCTATTAACTGTAATTTTGGGACATACCTGACGACAGCCTTACGAAACCAACTTGTCTGTGGTATAAGAGACAAGCGAATTAAGGATCGGTTGCTGGAGACGAAGGATCTCACGTTTGAGAAGGCCGTGGAAACTGCCACAAGCTTGGAAATGTCACAACACAACTCTGTTCAACTCAACGAGACAGCCATCCACAAAACTTCAATACATGCGGTCAATCCACAACGAAGGGAACGGTACAACAGAAGTTTTACAGCAAGAAACCAGGATAACCAGAACAGTAACTACAGGTCGCAGAAACCACATGTTCAAAAGCAGGAGAGTAATTTTATCAAAAGTCAACGACAAGTGAAATGTTTTCGATGTGACGGTCCCCATCTTGCTAATGCTTGCTTTCACACAAGTACGGTGTGTAATTTTTGTAATGTGCGTGGTCATCTTGCCAAGGTATGCTTAAAAAAATGCTCGAAAAATAAGAATCGACACATAAACCAATTGGAAGATGACCACGAACAGTGCGAAGAAGAATCTATCGTTTATATTAATACCTTAAGAGCTAAAAATTAATTTTTACAAAAATTATGGATAGATGTACGTATAGAGAATAAATTAATTAAGATGGAAATTAATAGCGGGGCTGGCGTATCGGTTGTGAGTTATAAGGAATTTGCTAAAATTTTTAAACATTTGTCAATTAAAAGTTCTAAAGTTAAATTAAGTACCTACAATAATTCTCTTTTAAGGGTTTTAGGTGTTGCAGAGGTTGTTGTTGCTCCTCAGAACATAAAAGCTGCGGACAAAGAAATTCAAAAGAAATTACAACTGTACATCGTGGATTCCGATAAGCATGCACTGTTTGGAAGGGAATGGCTATTTGCATTTGATGGGTTACCAATAATTGAGAAGTTCGGCAAAACATGCGACATACTCGAAAATTGCAACCAGGTAAATGTTAATTTTAATTCTAAATCGCAAACTTTTTCCAATGTTCCAAATGCTCCACATGAATTGCAAGTGCTTTTAAAGCAATATAGTATATTGTTTAGTGATGATGTAGGAGATATAAAAGGGGAACCTGTTTCGATAGAATTGATGCCTAACGTAAAACCAATTTTCATTAAGCATCGACCGGTACCTTTTGCACTTCGGGATCCTATTAAAAAAGAAATTGAAAACTTAGTAGCGCAGGGTATTCTTAAAAAAGTAGATCACAGTGATTGGGCAACCCCAATCGTACCTATCGTGAAGGCAAATGGCAAAATACGCCTTTGCGGAGACTTTAAAATAACCTTAAATAAATTCATGGTTGCGATTGAGCATCCGCTCCCCACGATAGATGAACTTTTTCACGCGATGAATGGAGGTGAACAATTTTCGAAGGTAGACCTTCGTCGTGCTTATTTGCAATGGAAAGTGATGGAGGAAGATCAGGATAAATTAACGTTATCCACATTTTTGGGTCTTTTCAAATGCACTCGCCTTTGGTCTCAGTTGTGCACCTGCAAAATGGCAGAAAAAAATTGAAGAAATTTTAGCTGGAATAGAAGGTGTAGGAGTTTTTATTGATGACATATGTGTCACAGGCCCTGATTATAAAACACATCTCGATAGATTGGAAGCAGTGTTTTCAAGATTAAGCTCATTTGGGCTGCGAATCAATTCTGAGAAGTCAGAATATTTTAAGGACTCAATTGAATATTGCGGTTTTAGGATCGATAGAAACGGGATTCATAAGACAGTAAGTAAAACAGAGGCAGTTCTGAAGGCTCCTCGCCCCACAAACGTTTCTGAGGTGCGTTCCTTGCTAGGTTTAGTGAACTACCACGGTAGATTTTTTCGAAATCTTTCTGGCGTACTTGAGCCATTACATTCGATATTAAGGAAAAACAATCATTTCAACTGGACTACGGAATGCGAGAACGCCTTTTCGGCTATTAAAAATGAAATTGTTTCGGATAGGTTTCTGGTTCATTATGAAAAAGATAAACCTTTGTGTTTATCAACAGATGCTTCGCCAGTCGGAGTTGGAGCAGTCTTGTCCCATACTTACCCTGATGGCAGTGATAGACCCATCCAGTTTGCTTCACAGACACTTATAGAATCACAGCGTAAGTGGTCTCAGATAGATAAAGAGGCTTACGCAATCATTTACGGTATAAAGAAATTTTACCAATTTTTATTCGGACGTCATTTCACTCTTTATACGGATCATAAACCGCTGGTCCAAATATTTTCTCCGGATAAGAGTTTACCGCATATGTCTGCCACGCGTATGCAACATTATGCCATATATCTGCAAGGGTTTAATTATACAATAAAGTACAAACGTTCCGAACAAAATGGAAATGCTGACGCAATGTCTCGATTACCGATTCCGGCAACAAGTGTTGTAAAGTTTGAAGAATCTGATTTGTTCGAAATCAGCCAAATAGAAACAATGCCGAACACGGCAAAACATATTGCTGAGGAAACTTCAAGGGATCCGGCTCTTACTTACTTACTTATGTCCTGTATCCCCTTGTGGGTCCTAGGGCCTCTACTACGCCTACGCGCCATCGTGTACGGTTTCTGGCAATATGTCTGAGTTCTCCCCAACTTTTCCCTAACTGCCGTGCCTCCTTCTCGACTGTTCTGCGCCATGTTTTCCGCGGACCGCCAGGTCTTCTGCCATCCTGAGTTAGAGGGTTCCATTGCATAGCATGGTTCGCTATGGAGCTGTCACCCTTTCGGAACGTGTGACCAATCCACTGCCACTTCCGCCGTTGGATAGTTGTGCCTATTGGTTCCTGACCCGTTCTCTCGTAAAGGTGTTCGTTAGAGATACGATTGGGCCAGAAAATCCTTAAGATATTGCGCAGACACCTATTAACGAACGTTTGCAGCTTTCTGGTGATAGTAGTGGTCACTCTCCACGTGCTGCAACCATATAGCAGCACGGATTCAACGTTGGAGCGGAACAGTCTTATTTTGGTGCTCAAACTGATTGCATTGCTTCGCCATATTTTGGACAACATCCCGAACGCGGATTGGCGATGTTGCTTTGGCGATCCTGTTGGTTATATCCAGTTCGGTTCCACCATCGGTCGAGACAATACTCCCAAGATACTGAAAATCCTCTACTCTCTCTACCGGTTGTCCAGCAATGTATATTTGAGCCGATGAGTTAGTTCCAAGGCTGATGATTTTAGTTTTTGTCGTATTGATTTTCAGCCCGACGACACCTGCCTCCCTCTCCACATCTGCTGTCATTTGGTGGAGGTCCATAATTCTGTGGGAGAGTAAGCATACATCGTCTGCGTAGTCAAGATGTTTCAGTTGAGATGTAAGAGTCCATCGAATTCCTCCGTTTCCCGTCGACAAAGCTGCATGAAGCACATCGCTAATCACCAATAGGAATAATATTGGCGAAAGGATACAGCCTTGTCTTACCCCACTTTGGATCTCAAATTCCTCAGACAACCTCCCCCTGTGCAGAACGTGACATTTGGAGCCTTCATATGTAGCTTTGATAATAGCAATTAGTTTATCGGGAATGCCTCTCCTGCCCTGTTGACACTATCGAACGCCTTCTCAAAATCGATGAACAGCAGGTGCAGTGGCGATCGATATTCAACACACTGTTCGATGATAATCCGCAGGGTGTTGATGTGGTCGGCACAGGAGGATCCAGAGCGGAAACCTGCTTGTTCGGTATCAAGTGTGTCTTCGAGATGTTGTTTGATTCGCTCAAGGATGATTTTAGCTATTATCTTAGCTACAGCAGGCAGCACGCAGATACCTCTCCAGTTTCCGTACTTCAATAAATTTCCTTTCTTAGGAAGCTTGACGATCATTCCCTTTTTCCACTCGTTAGGAAAGCTCTCAGCTTCCCCAGCTCTATCTATAAGTGGAAGCAGAAGCTCAGCCGATGTTGTTGGCGCTGCTCGTAAGAGCTCTGCTGGAATACCGTCAAGTCCTACCGCCTTGTTGGTTTTGAGTGCCTTGATCGCGGTAATGATCTCATCTTTACTGGGAGTCGTGGTGCGTATTCGGGAACTTCTCACCTCGGGCATCTCAGTCTGATTTGGGAGCATATCGCTAGCGAATACACGGTTCAAAACCATAGCAAAATGCTCTTTCCATCTCTTGAGCTGGTTCTCATCCGAAATGAGCAAGGAGCCGTCTAGGCTTTTCACTGGGTATTGGCTGGAGCTGCGACCACCTGTCAGCTCTTTCGTGATTCTGTAGACAGTCCTGCTGTCGCACCTCCGTGCAGCTTCTTCTGCTTCTGTAGCCAGCGCGTTGATGTAGTTGCGCTTGTCACGTCGTACGCTACGCTGAACTTCTCTCATCTTCATGCGATATAGGGACTCTAGCTCGCTTCTCCCTGCTGCTGGGGTAGCTGCAACGCGAGCTTTTAGCTGTTTTCGTTCGTCAATCCTTCTCCAGGTATCCTCGGAAAGCCACGCCCTATGTCTTCCCTGCGATCGACCGACAATTCTTTCAGCACCAGATGTAAAAACATTTTTCACAGCACACCAATGGTCTTGGATGGTTGCGGGCATTGAGCTGCTGATTGCTTCCACACCTTGCGAAAAGTGCTCCCTTAATTGTTGGCGCACTGAGGAATCACTAAGTCTATCGATGTTGAACCTGGGCATTCTTGTGTTGTCGTGGGATCTTCGAACTGCAGCAGTGCGTAGTTGGAGAGTAGCTATCATAAGATGGTGATCACGTACTATCCCCACATCTGCCCCTCGTCTGTTTCGGACATCCAGGAGACTGCTTCTAAAGCGGCGGCTGATAGCAAAATGGTCAATTTGGTTGGAGGTTGCTTGCCTGTCGTTGGAAACCCAGCTGACTTTGTGGCAGGTCTTGTGCTCAAACATGGTGCCACCTATCACAAGGCGGTTGGCATTGCAGAAATCCACAAACCTTTCGCCGTTGTCATTGCGGTTGCCTAGACCATGTTTCCCGATTACATGCTTGAGTCCTTCGTTGTCGCTGCCTACCTTGGCATTCAAATCCCCCATCACTATGACAATGTCTCCATTTGGTGTTGTGTTGAAGACGGCGCTTAAGAGATTGTAGAAGCTCTCCTTTTCGTCCTCAGACGAACTATTCGTTGGGGCATAACAGTGTATGATGGTGACACGTCGTACTTTAGTCCGGAATCTGGCCGTCAAAATCCTATCACCATGAGGCTGCCAAAAAAACAGGCCCTTGCGTGCTGTTGTTGTTAGGAGTAGTCCGACTCCATATTCTCGCGGACTTCCGGATGGTCTTCCAGAATAGAGTAGTACAGTGTTACGCGTTGGAGACTGGTACTCGCCCGCTTCTAACCATCTTACTTCACTTACCCCCAAAATGTCCAGTTTATATCGCATGAATTCCTTTTCCAGTTGGAGGAATCTGGCATTGTAAGGACCTTCTCTTCCCGAGTCGAGGAGCGTCTTTACATTCCAGAAACCTATCTTTGTCCGGGTACAATAGCCAAAAGTCGTCAACATGTGATCAGTCCTTATCCGAGGCATAGTGTCGGTTTCAGTAACGCAGGTTGCTGGCCCACGTTACCTAGCCTAGAATCAAGGCCCTAGACAACCCGCACTTACAATTTTGGCCTATACGTATAAGGGTTTATACGTATAGTTGCCCGGGGACCACCACTAGGAGGTAAAGTAAGCACTTCATCACGAACTTGATTGTTGCGCTACTGGCCCAAGCCAAGTTTTGGGCAGTCAGTAGTTTCCCGATCAATCGCAATGCAGGTCCCCGGATCCGGCTCTTAGTAGGTTACTAAAAGGTATTCAGAAGGGTAAAAATGTGCAAACTAGTTTTCGATTTGGTGTTAACCAAGAAGAATTTTCCATTCAATCAGGTTGTATAATGAGAGTCTTACGTGTGGTTATTCCCCCTAAATTTCAAAAGATTGTTCTTGATGATCTGCACTCATCTCATTTTGGCGTTACCAGAATGAAAGAGATAACTCGTAGCTTCTGCTGGTGGTCAAAAATTGATCAGCAAATTGAACAGTATGTTCAAAATTGCCGAAGTTGCTGCAAAATTCGGAATAATCCACAAAAAGTTGAGGCCCATCATTGGTGCTACCCATCTAATCCTTGGGAGCGAGTCCACCTCGATTTTGCAGGCCCTTTTATGGGGGTATATTTCTTAGTATTAGTGGATGCGTTTTCCAAGTGGCCGGAAATGCATATTTTAAAAAGCATAACTACGGATATAACTCTGCCAATATTACGAAAAATATTTTCTACTTTTGGTTTTCCAAAAGTTATTTGTACTGACAATGGTACCCAATTCACTAATATTAAATTTAAACAGTTTTGTGATGTAAATAACATTGTGCATAAACGTACTGCACCTTATCACCCTGCCACAAATGGCCAGGCAGAGCGTTATGTGCAAACGCTGAAAAACAAATTACGATGTTTAAAGAACAAAAATGAAGATTTAGAAATTAAATTAAATAATATTCTCTTACAATACCGAATTACACCTCACCCGGTTACAAAAAAAATCACCATCGGACATTCTATTTAACTACCCTATTCGTACAAAATTTTCAATGTTATTACCAGACAATGAGCCTGAAGATAACATTTCTAATAATAACAGTAAAGCTAGGGAGTTTTCGAAGGGGGAAAGAGTTGCTGTTAGAAATTACATTGGCAAGGACAAGTGGAACCTTGGAGAAGTTTGTGAAAAACCCGGATTGTTGCACTATAACATTAAACTTGATAATGGGAAAACTGCCCATAGACATGTCGATCAAATGTTGCATGCAGGTAGCCATGGTTCCGACTATCAGTTTCCGAGTGAAGTTCCAGATGAGCAGCAACAACTTTCTGTAACGGAAAATACATCAAGTATTGTTAAGAGTAATGTTCTCGAAAAAGGACCAGAAACAGATTTAACTGTTTTCGAAAACCAGACTAATGATGTTCGTAAAAGTGATAGAGTCCGCAAACCTGTGGACAGGTTAATATATAAGTGAACAAAAATATTGTCGACTTAAGTATAAACATTTTTGACGTTGAACTAATAAGTAATTCTTGAATTCATTTTATTTTGTTACTGTATCTCTATTGTATTTATTTTCCTTGAGGGGGAAAGTTGTTATATATTTAAAGTAATTATTCTTAATGCAATACATTGGCAACATTGTTATACAATATTGTTATCGATCTATTGGAAGTAATGTTATCGATATTTGACAAATGTAAAGAGCCGAGTTAACCTACCAAGTTAGCAGGTCTTTTTCTTTCTTTTTTTTTTGAAGCCAACCACCACCGCGACAAGTCGGAAATAAAGATATAGATTACAAGTATATCTAAGCGTGTCTTGCATTTTTAATCATCCAACCCCAAATATATCAGTAACTCTGCCGCAAGGATGATACCGATTCCGTTCCTAGCCTTTTCCGTTCCGTAGTAGAACATCTTGTAATCTTTTGTCCTAACGTCCAAGAAACGCGGCCGATTTCCGGTGTTTTTCCATTTCGTCTCTTGGACACACAAGATGTCCACCCGCCTTCTATTCATCATCTCTTCCAGCTCGTAACTTCGACCGGTCATGCTTCCAACGTTCCAACTCGCGACCCTCAAATTGCGTCCAAACTGTTTCATTATTTTGCTAGCCCCCGGAAGCCGTAGAGCTCTGACCCGAACATTTCTGCTCGGTCCAGGATCAGTACCATGCACAGCAATGGTAGTGCCTGGCGGGGTAGTGCCTTTCCTTTTTGCAAGTATTACCATAATGATACAGTTTTGCAATATTACCATATTGCGATGTTGTTTGTTGTTTGGCACGTGCATGCTCCTGTTTTAGTATTGTTTGATCTTTCTTTTATGACACCGGTGATCTCCAGTCGTGTCAACCCATGGACTTGCATGCACACTTGTGGGAGGGTTTTTAAGGTAGTATATGTGTCGCTGGCTCACTTGGGTGTTATATTGCCTAGATCTGATTTGTCCCCTTAGTCGCCTTTTAGGACAAGCGTTGGTTGTTGGGGGGGCGCTGCAGTGATATTCTTAACCCCGCCCGTTATGCTACATTTCTCCAAACAGTCTACCTAATTATTATTTATGTTTTTTTTTTTGCTTTCACTCATATTATTAATTTTCATATGTTAAACATAATAAAATGCGGTTTGAGAAATAGGTTATGTTGAGTTATTGTGGAATTAATTTTACTGGCTAAGGCGCTATTGAAAGGTGTGATAATATTTAAGCCTTCTGACGAATTGGCAAGATTTTGCTTGAGTTTTAAGTTTGTAGATACATAAAATAAATTACAAATTAGTAACGATTTCTGCTGCTCTTAAGAAGTATTTCTTATTTTGTATACTACAAGAGATACTGTGCAGTTTAATGTGCATTATAAATTAACGCTGTTAACTTTTTATTTATTTATTTAATCTTTTTTACCAATGAATTCCTATATGTTTATTTAATGTTATGAATGCTTTATCAATTAATTTATTACTTTTCTTTTATGTTTAAGTTGTTTGAATGAATGAATACTTTTGGCAAACAGATTGCATCCAGTGCGGCCATCCATCTAAAAGCCTCCTCCAAGTGGTCTAATTATCACATTGGGCACTCTTCGTTCCTTAATCTTCTCAACTTCACCCACGATAACACGGATTACACCCCAGCGAAATTGAGATTTTAACGAAACTCCCATACGAGCATCCCTGAACGGGATGAATGGGACAACTCTCCCTCTGTCGATGGTAGTTCGGTTCACATCTTCACAGATGGCTCTGAGGCCAAAGGTGGGGTTGGTTGTGGTGTTTTCTCCGAAGAGCTCAATCTGAGCTTCCTGTTCCGCCTCCCTGATCCTTGCATCATTTTTCAGGCGGAAATCATGGAGATTAAGGAAGCCCTACCCAGGCTGAAGTGATATGTACTATATGTCAGGCATATTAGTCCCTGGAACCGCGCTCCCTCACTCCAAAGATCACCTTAAACTGTCGTTTATCTTTTAGAGAGATGACCGAGCAGTTAAACATTCACCGATGCTGGAAGCTAGGCCACAGGAACATTCCAGGAATCCATCCATCACCTCCTATTCACTTGTGCTGCTCTGTCGTATAAACGAACGCTCCAACTAGGAACCCCTTTCCTTGAAGACCTTGGCGATCTGGCGTCCTTACGCGTCATGAGCATCCATCGCTTTATTAAAAGCTCCGGTTGGTTTTGTTAGTCTCTGAGTGGCCTAATGGTTGATCCATGGTAACACAAAGGACCTTTACTGGACAGCCAGCCTAACCTCAGCTGATCTTAATTGTTGAATTAATACTTTTTTTGGTTTTTTATTTTTTTAATTTTTTATTTTGTATTGTTGTTGTGGCATCCGTGGCGTAAGTGGTTATTGTGTCCGATCACTACGCATGAGGTTCCAAGTTCGAATCCCAGAAAACACCAAAAAGTTTTTTCACGGTCTCACATCTCGCGAGCGTCTGACAAACATCCGAGAGTATTGTTGTCATGAAAAAGTTTCTTAAATCGCCGTTCAGATACGGCACTAAACTGTAGGTCCTTTCCATTCGTGTGAAAAATATAACGCACATAACATGAGTGGTTGCGAGAAGCTAGGCACTGGCATGTAAAGAGCTGTTGCCCCAAATATATATATATGTATATATATATATATATTGTTGGAACTGAATGCTATAAGTTATAACGCAAAAATAAAGAAAATTAACAATAATTTCTATTTTGCTACATTTTCTTTGAAAATGCTACATTTTTATTGTCAGTACGATACATATGCTCTGGAAGAAGTGGCAACGCTGGATGCAATTGAAAACTGTAGATGTTTTCTTTCTTCAACTATTTGCTAAAAATCCTTTCCTCAGTTTTGTATGTCAGACTTACGACTTGGGTTGATAGCTTGAACCTGGTGAGTGACTTTCAAGCTGAATTTAGAAGAGATGATTTAACTTTAGATCAGATTTCGACTTACTTAGTTGGCGCTACAGTCCGGGTGGACCTGGGCTTCAACGAAAAGCTTCTTCAGCCAAGCCCGGTTACGAGCCAGTTGCGCACGGCAACTTCGTTGAGGTCCCCCTCCACTTGTTCGCGCCACCTGCCGTGCGGTCGTCCTCTACTGCGGCGTTCATCCGGGATGGATTCGAATACTTTCCGGGTAGGAACATTGGGCTCCATCCGCTCTGTATGACCTAGCCATCGTAGGCGCTGCATGTTAAGTCTTCTGGCTAAGTCGATATCATTGTATAGGTCGTATAGTTCGATGTTGCACCTTCTCCTCCATTCGCTTTCCATGCAGACGGGAGCAAAGATCAGTCGAAGAACTTATATCTCGGGAATAGACTCTTTCGTGTCAGACATGGAATCGAATACTCCGAGCTCAAAGAAATTTCGGCCGGCGTACCGCAAGGAAGCGTTCTTGGGCCGCTTCTCTATTTGTTATATACTCGTGATATACCGGAAGAATATGGCACTATCCTTACTACGTTTGCCGGTGACACCGCTATCCTAGTAGTAAGTAAAACAATCGAAGAAACGACTGCAAAACTGCAAAACTGCAAAACGCACTGAATAATGTAAATGAATGGACAAGGGACTGGCGGCCCTCAACGAATCTAAATCTGTTCACGTGAATTTCACTTACAAGAAAACTAATAACTTGCCAATTTTCCTAAACTCGGCCCGAATACCTTTTGCAAACGAGGCCAAATACCTGGGAATGACACTCGACGCAAGGCTGAAATGGAATTCGCACGTGAAAATGAAACGTAAAGAACTCGAAATCAAACATAGAGAAATGTACTGGTTACTCGGAAAACATTCCCAGCTCAGTACTGAGAACAAACTGCTTTTATACAAGCAAGTGCTAAAGCCGGTGTGGACCTACGGTATACAACTTTGGGGTTGTACCAAGAAAAGAAATGCAAATATTTTACAAACTTTCAAAATAAAGTGCTAAGAGAAATTGTCCAAGCACCGTGGTATAGTAGAACCGACGATATCCACAGGGATCTCGGAATTCCGACAATCGAAGCTGAAATTAGAAGCTCCGCGAGAAAGCATAGAAACCGATTAATCGGACATGTCAACAATACAGTCCTACAAATTTTGGATGAGAGCAATTTATTGCGCCGACTACAAAGGACGAAACCTTTCGACTTGGCGAGATAAGGATTGACCGCGGAACATGCAGGATCTTTCAGTGGAAAGTAACCTGCCAAACGTTTTTATTTCGTGATAGAAAAATTACTTGATTAGTCATTACTTAGTTGCGATATCTAACAAATTTATATCGAAGGGTGGTGTTTTTTTAGTTAGTTAGAATCTGACATTACTATGAGCACGCGCACCCTTGGAAAAAAGAAAAAAAAATGTCATCGGTAGGTGAATTGTTGTAGAGACTTTTAAAACATTGTGCCTCCGGTGTTAGGTTGTGTGTTTCTTGCAATTCTTTCAAGTATTATGTTAAAGATATCGCAGACCTTGTCTTAGGTCTGTCCTGACATCGGACGGTAAGGTGCGGTGGTGTTTTTACCGACTTTGATGGAGCAGCGAGAGTTCTCCATTGTCATTCTAAAAAGACGGATGAGCTTGGCAGTGATGCCGACATAAGACATGGCTCTGTAGAAATCATCTCTGTAACGTATACCTGCGTAAAGATTTCATGTTCGTGGTCAATGGTGGACTTTCTTAGCCTGAAACCGCACTCATAACGATCTATCAGCTTGCTGACGAGCGATTTTTTGAGTTCACATAATACTTCAGACAAGATCCAGGTACACAAAAATGTCAACGTTTTTTTTCAGTGTTTTTGCATTTTTTACCTATCACCTTTGTACCATGATTATCTACTTAAAAAAAAAAAAAAACCAACTAAATTGGTTGAAAATTACGGGCGATAGAGGGAAACATACGCATTTTGCCTCTTAGTTTTATACTCGTATATGTGTATAGATGAGACGTGTACCTCTGTAGTTGCCGCAATTCAGAGGCTCTCCCTCCTTACCAAGCCACTTCCTGCTGCCTTGAAAAGTTCGGCCATCGGCTCCAGCAGTTTTGTTGGGTTTAAATTAAGATATTGCTATCACTTCATTTAGATTGGGTTGTCGGTAATCTTGACTGTCATCGTCACTGTTAAATGACTCATTCCGCCTAACAACGGAATAGTGGTCGTCATCGTCGTTCAACAATTTGCGGAAGTGTTCCTTCTATGTCCTCAGCACCGACTGCGATTCTACTACCGTATTACCATTTTCATCTCTGATCAGATTTTTACATTCACAAATATTACTCAATCGTACTTGAACAAGCAAAGAAATTGTATGCGTTTTACGTGCTCTTTAAGGCACGATTCTATTGACAAAATATTGCTATTTTATAAGGTCTCTCTCATGGGGTTTGTCATCAAAAATTTGATATATGTATACTAATTGGGTTATGTTGTAGAACATTGAATCAGTAGTATGGAATAACGAACTCTTCCTGAATGGTTCGCATCAACGACGGGAGTAAAGTACGGGTGTATGTTAAGTACAATTGTATTCACCTTGTTCCTGGATGACCTGAACTAAGTGCTTTGTGGAGGAATTTTTCTGGGTGGCAGAAGGATCTGAATTATCATGTACCTGAGCATGAGAATACCTTCAAATTTGAGCTCAAGGAGCCATATTTCCATTAAGCTACAGTAGCTAATACAGCGCTTAGTTCGGATTGCCTGCATGAGCTCGAAAATACCTAGTTTAAGTGACAGTTTCAATTGATTGAAACGAAAACTAAGTCAGTAATAATTTAGGTGAGGAAGTTAAGAAGTTGGTTTAATTTGTTCTAAAAAGGGGATTTCAACTGCCAAGACAGCAGCTGGGTAAAGAGTCTTAATGTTGTTCCAGAATGCCCCTTTCCATCATACGTATGCCATTCGTATACCATATGAATCCATTCATATGTCTTAAGCTGATCAATGACTCAGCTCTAAGCTTCTTCTTCTCCTTCCTTTTATCAGCGAGGCTATGATCCGAAAACAAGGGATTGCAACCCTCCCATTTCACCGAATTTCTACTGATCCGCCTGTGGGGTTCGCCTCAGCTCTAAGCTATTTACTACAATCTACAAGGTGATTTCCTGACAATCATATAAGTTATCCGCCAATTTCATTTATCTAACTTACATAAATGCGTACATTGTCTAATCGAATGAATCGAATGCGATACCCTTCCCAAAAATCAAAGAAAGCCATAAAATATGTACTTCTTGAGATAAGATCAAAGAATAAAAGGAACCATGTAGATAAATTATTTATGTATTTAGTAAGACTACGTGATTGGATATTGTCGCAATGGTGTTCGGGTTTTTTAAAATGTTTGTAAGTCTACCTGGAATTTGGATGAAACATTTTGATAATAATCATTCGTTAGATTCTGTTGTCTCTCACATTGACCGAAACACACAGCACATGCCACATGTGTCAATCGAATTTTGCAGCATGCCATGACGAAAAGCATTTCACAATGTGTACCGAAGGTAAGGCACTATATGATGTGCTAAACTTTGCAAACTTAAATCGCTTCAAATAGGAATATCTGTTGATGAAATACGTACATGTCCCGATGGATATATCTGCACCGGTGAAACGGAAATCTGTTTACAAAGATCTAATCAAGTGCAACCAACCTGTGAGGAGGCGTGCGATCTATGCACCTCACCAGATAAGCTATTCGCTTGTTTAGATGAGAAAACTTATGTGTTTTGTTTTGGTACCGATGTTCCGGATTATAGTGCGAAAGGTATCTGCCCAGATGGCTTTGTGTGCAACCTTAGCCAGAGACAAGTCTGTACACCAGCATCCGATTTTTATGTAAGTTCAAAATTGTTTGGAAAATATCTAAAATGTAATAGCTTAAGGACTTGATTGCTCATAGCCATCCTGTTATAACGGAGTCATTCATGCTCCAACAACATTGCCACCATCTACTACCTCTTCTGGAACTGATGACATACCAATAACTTCAAGTGAAACAACTGAACCAGTAACCATAACAACTGATGCAGTTACAAGCCCCCCTACATCTACGCCCACATCAACTACTACGAATGATCCCACTACACTTGCAACGACTTTGTCGACTAATAGTCCACAAGATGAGACAGCATTTTGTGCTGCTAAACAGCAAGTTGGCTTCCACAAGGCTGAAAACGATCCAACCTGTCGAAAGTAAGTAGAGTGGTCTCGTCTTAATCAAGTAAATCAGATATAAGACGTCGGATATCTAGCATATATCCAGCTAAATGTGGCGTTCACGCTTAACCGGTATCGGACATACTGCAAATATGGTATGTTGGATTAATGACTTATTTTGTAAGAAAAACCTTATCGGGTCAAGCTGCACCGAACTCAGTGAGCGCTTTATCATCTTTTTTTTTCCCGAGGGTAGGTGAAAAATCTTCCATAGACACTGTGGGAATAGTAAGCGCGTGCTCATAATAGTGTCAGATTCTTACTGAGTAAAAAAACACCACCCTTCGATATAAATTTGTTAGATATCGCAACTAAGTATAAACTTATCAAGCAATTTTTCTACCACGAAATAAAAACGTTTGGCAGGTTACTTTCCACTGAAGGATCCTGCATACTCCGCAATCTAGACGCGGTTAATCATTATCTCGCCAAGTCGAAAGGTTTCGTTCTTTGTAGTCGGCGCAATAAATTGCTCTCATCCAAAATTTGTAGGACTGTATTGTTGACATGTCCGATTAGTCGGTTTTTATGCTTTCTCGCGAAGCTTCTAGTTTCAGCTTCGATTGTCGGAATTCCGAGATCCCTGTGGATATCGTCGTTTCTACTATACCACGGTGCTTGGACAATTTCTCTTAGCACTTTATTTTGAAAGTTTGTAAAATATTTGCATTTGTTTTCTTGGTACAACCCCAAAGTTGTATACCGTAGGTCCACACCGGCTTTAGCCCTTGCTTGTATAAAAGCAGTTTGTTCTCGGTACTGAGCTGGGAATGTTTTCCGAGTAACCAGTACATTTCTCTATATTTGATTTCGTGTTCTTTGCGTTTCATTTTCACGTGCGAATTCCATTTCAGCCTTGCGTCGAGTGTCATTCCCAGGTATTTGGCCTCGTTTGCAAAAGGTATTCGGGCCGAGTTTAGGAAAATTGGCAAGTTATTAGTTTTCTTGTAAGTGAAATTCACGTGAACAGATTTAGATTCGTTGAGGACGATCCGCCAGTCCCTCGTCCATTCATTTACATTATTCAGTGCGTTTTGCAGTTTTGCAGTCGTTGCCTCGATTGTTTTACCTACTGCTAGGATAGCGGTGTCATCGGCAAACGTAGCAAGGATAGTGCCATCTTCGTTCGATATATCACGAGTATATAGCAAATAGAGAAGCGGCCCAAAAACTCTTCCTTGCGGTACGCCGGCCGAAATTTCTTTGAGCTCGGAGTATTGGACTCCATGTCTAACACGAAAGCGTCTATTCCCGAGATATGATTCTAGAATATCGTATAATCATACAGGGAGAACTTAACGTAGTTTGCATTTCAAGGCATCATGCCAGACCTTATCAAAGGCTTGCGAGACGTCAAGAAATACGCTTGAGCAATACTTTTTTTCTGCAAGTGCTTTCTCGATTACGTCAGTAATTCTATGCACCTGGTCAATCGTCGAATGCTTACTTCTGAACCCAAACTGGTGGTCAGGGATAAGATTATTTTCTTCTATAACCGGTTGGAGACGCCTTAATAATATCCTCTCGAAAATGTTCGATATGATTGGAAGAAGCGAAATTGGTCTATACGATTTTACCTCATTTGGCGGCTTTCCTGGTTCTAAAACCATTATGACTTCCGCAACTTTCCATTGGCTCGGCACGTGTTTTAATCTGAGCGCAGCATTTACAATATGGAGAAACTTAATCAATGCTTTTCTAGGTAAAACTTTGAGAATTTCTCCGGTAATCAAATCATAACCAGGAGATTTCTTAGGTTTTAGATTCTCGATCTCATGTTTGAGTTCCCAGATGGTAAATCCAGCCTATTGCGGTTGTCGTAAACCACTTGACCATCGTACGGCTTAAATGTTTCTTCCAGGTGTGCCGCAAAGACGTCCGCTTTTTCTTTATCTTCGGTCGCCAATTCATTTTGATTTAATTTGATTGGCGGCGCGGAGACTTTGGGCCGTTTGGTGCCTTTTACAGCTTTCCAAGGTGAATAATTGGAATCTTTTTTCGCTGTTAAACTTTCAAGGTAAGAGCACGATTCTTAAAATCCTTAATAGTCTTCTTCAACAAATTGCACAGACGATTCAAGTGTGCTTTATGTTGCGGAGCACGACTCTGTTGCCATTTTTTACGAGCTTTTCTTTTTTCCTTGACCAATTCTTTTATTTCCAGAGGATATCGCAAACCGTATCTGTCCGGCGTTTTCCTTCGATTGGTCGTATTATTCCAAGAGGCGAGCTGTACAATCTCAACGAAGCGATCAACTTCAACCTCAAGTTCATAGAGTGTCGTAAGTGGAACGCTCAGTTCAACATTATTTACAATTTCGTTCCTAAAGCCTTCCAATTAGTTGTTCGACCAGTTAATCTCGCTGGCTCTAGGTTATAGACTAGGTTTTCGCTGATTGGTAAAATAACCGGGGAATGATCAGACGACAGATCAAAGCTGTCTTCGACTTTTATGTGGTTGGTACATAGATATTCCTTTCACAACGAAAAACTCGATCAGGTCAGGTATTTTCGAAGTATCAGTTGGCCAGTAAGTCGGTTTACCCGTCGAATGGAAATCACAACTGTACTCCATACCTGCCCCATAAAGCATTCTACCTTTTTTCGAGCTGTATCTTGAGCCCCAGAACGTATGTTTCGCGTTAAAGTCGCCGCCGATGATAAAATTAGGTTTCAGCGATTCAAACAAGTTAGTAAAATCAGATTTTTCAAGCGCGGAACGCGGTGGACAGTAGATAGATGAGATTTTAAGAGTACGCTGACTATTTTTAACTCGAATCGTGCAGAGTTGCAAAGTTTCAAGCTCTCTCTTTAGGTCTTCGGATTGTTCGATGCAGTCTTTAATAAATAACGATGAACAGCCTCTCGCTTTTCCCGAAGGGTGACAAGCGTGGTAACCATTATAGCCTTTTATTTTTAAATGCGATTCCTTTTTACGTGGGTTTCAGAAATCAAGCAAATATCAATATCTTTTTCACACATGAATATTTCCAATCCGTCGAGTTTTTGCAAAAGTCCGTTTGCATTCCAAGTACATATTTTTAACATTCGTTTGTCATTCATATTTTAGTTGAAGTACGCGTTTTCTGAGAATTATTTTCAAGCTTAACCAGCCTATCAAGAATAATTTTATTTATTTTGCTTTGTTCTTCGAATTTCTCGAGAATAACCGACAAAACATGAGAGACAGGGTCCGTCGAAATTTCAACGTTTTTTGGTTTTTCGGAAGCCGCGGCCTGAGCGTAAGTTTGCACTCCTGCTGTCCGAGGGTCATTACCTGGCGGCTTTTTCGATATTAGCTTTTCAGTACCGTTTCTTTTAAGAACTGAGGTCGAGGACTTTTCTGTTGTCACTCCTTCCCTCACCTTTTTGCGCTCTGAGCCCGGTAGTTTTAGTTTAGCTAGTTTCTCCTGTGCATTCTTACGCTTTGGCTTAGTTTGCAGCTTAGATTTTGCATTTATGGGCTTAAGGAGCACATCTCTCCGTTTTTGCAACTCCTTAGCTACGTCACAGCCTCTATAGTTTGCCGGGTGCTTTCCCTTACAATTAGCACATGTTGCAGAGGTTTGTTTATTTACTCCACAGACTTGGGAGAGGTGATTTCCGGCGCATTTCACACATCGCGGGTTCTTTTTTGCAGTACATTTGCGAATGATTAAGTCCCTGGCAACGTTTGCACAGCGGAATCATCCTTAAATTTCTACGCATGGGCTCGATTTTGACCACGATATTTAGTATAGCTCTAATTCGGTAGATATCGTCGATATTATCCTTTATCATCTGTTAGTCAGAAATGCAATGGATATCCGACGCCTGATAAACTACTTCTACTCCTTACTGGATAATAGTTAGCAAAGACCTAAAACTCATAAAAACTAAAATCACCAAGACTCTCCCGATGGGTTTTGTTAGAACTTTATTCGACTGAGATGTGATTAATAGGGGTGGGGATGTTGATTAAGTTTGCTATTATAATTTAATGAGTGTATATGGTTTTTTGAATCTTACCTCCATTGGATTGAATAAAGGTAAGGTATGAGAGGATTAATGCAGAAGTTCTTAAACGTTGTGAGAGCAATACAATCAATTTTTGTAGGTGGTTGTCACTTAAACAATCTCTTAAATATTGATGTTGTGTATATAAGGTTGTGATCCCTTATTTTCGGATCATAACCTCGCTGATAAAAGTAAGAAGAAGAAGAAGAAGAATTGATGTTGTATATCCGATGCGGGATATATGTAAAAACACCCTTGAATTTGCCTAAGATTTAAGATTTTATTTTTAATTCGGCTGTAAAATTTTGTTTTTTTTTCTCAGATATATCTTGTGCTACATTTTATCTGGACAGTATTTGGGTATTAAATACACCTGCTCCAGTACGGAATATTATAATGAAGATACAACATCGTGTCAAGCTGAAAGACCAGTAAATTGTTAAGATTTTTGAATTGTTAAATTTAAAAATTAGAAGAATAAACAATAAAGAGAAAATTATATAGAAAACTTAAAATCTGCCTGGGACGGATCGTTTGATACGTTATCTCTAATCACTGAAATGGAGGAACAAAATTTAAAAGCAACGGTGGAGAGTCCCTTATGGTATGGAGCTGCATGAGCTCTATTGGAGTGTGTGAGTTGTGCGTTTTCGATGGAATCATGGACCAAAAACACTATATTAACATCTTGAAGAATCATCTCCAAAAAAGTGTAGATAAAATGGGTATCAGCAGTTCTTATATATTTACGCAGGACAATGATCCAAAACACACTGCGTGGAATACAAAAATGGGGCTCGCAAAATATTAATTTTACTTCATTATTACTTATTTGTTTACTTTTCATTGATTAACTTTAAGAGACGAATACTCGGTTATGAATTGGTGTCTAGATTTTATTTTTTTTTCTTTAAAAATCAGTGAACAATTTTGTAATTTTTAGTTTAAATGCAATTGCTTTCTATAAAAGAAAAAAATTAGATGCACATTGAAAGTTTTTTTCCATTCTAATCAGGGAAATACTTCTTCTTCTCTATAGGGTGAAACAGACAAATACTTTTTCGACTCACTGTATGCGATTTAGCCAAAATAACTTGCAGATAACAAACAAAGAAAAGGGAATAGGAGTTAGATGAAGAGCAATGTCGATATTAGTTTTTATACTGGGCATATTTTTAATATGCCAAATAAGCGTAGTATTTTTGATCATATACCTATCTAAAGGGTGTTTTTGGTTTGGATAAATGTCAAACCGAACTGTCATTCTGCTCGTTCTTTTTGGTATTTACAATGAGTACGGTCTGATAAATCATCATGAAAAACTCACACTTGAACAACGCTACAAATTTATCTAAATTAACTTTGAAATACGGTCGTGGATTCGCAAATCCTATAGACGACTTTGTAATTTTTATGTCGCACATAATTGTTCATCTGAGCACGCCATTCGTCGACCTGTGGATAGATTTCATCCCAACTACTCTCTAAATGGTGCAATAAAACCAACACATCAGAGGAATGTGCGTCCTGAAAGAATATCGCCACTGTAAATGAAAGTGTGCAAGAAGATCCGAATTTATCGATTCATCATTGGTCGCACCAATTGGGGCTCTGATTTTCCGATACGTGAAAGACTTTGCGCAAAGCTCTTGGCCTACACTATATGTATATCCAGCTGGTGCAGGAATTAAAGCAACGAGACCAGCATTTATCAGTTTTTTTCAAACGGGCAAAACCAAGGTATATGTTTTCAACTAGAAGAGATAATTGAATTGAACAGAACGACAAAGTGGCAGCTATAAGTTCGAGGTAGTAAGGGACTTTGTCTACCTGACTCTGCTATAAATTCTGAAAACGACACTAGCAGAGAAATCAAGCGAATGATAACTCTTGCCAATCGTTTCTTTTTCTTGGGCTAATAAGGCAATACAACAGGAAAGTCCTACCTCGAAAAACTAAGGAGACAACTAATAAGATCCTGACCATCCCAGTCCTGCTTAACGGCGCTGAAACATGGACTTTATTAAAAGCGCATGAATCTTCGTCCTTGGCCGTTTCGAGAGAAAAATTCTTCATAAGATATTCGGCCCCTTTTGCGTTGACGGGTTTGGGAGGAGAGAATTTAATGACGAACTATACGAGCTGTACAGCGACATCGATCTAGTCAAAAATCTGCATATTGGACGTTTGAGATGGCTAGGACATATGGAGCGAATGGCCACCAACGCTTCGCCTCCTCGCCGTAGGTGGTGCGCACAAGTTCAAGGGGACCACGAACAACTTGGAGTGCGCAACTGGAGGGAATTAGCTAAAGACAGATTTAAATCGAGTGGCTTGTTGTTTGATGGCCATTTTCACTCCGAACTGTAGCGCCACTTAAGTATCTAAGTACTTACTTACTTAGGTGGCGCTGCAGTCCAGGGTGGACCTGGGCCTCAACCAACAAACCTCACCAGCTAGCATGGATACAAGCCAGCTGCCTCCAGTTGCGCACGCCAAGTTGGTTGAGGTCCCCCTCCACTTGTTTGCGCCACCTACCACGAGGTCGTCCTCTACTGCGCCGTCCATCCGGGGTGGATTTGAAGACTTTCTTGGCGGGAACGTTGGGCTCCATCCGCTCTACATGACCCAGCCATCTTAGTCGGTGTATGTGAACTCTTCTGGCTAAGTCGATGTCCTTATATAGGCCGTATAGTTCGGCATTGTACCTTCTCCTCCACTCACCGTCTATGCAGACGGGACCAAAGATCGCTCAAAAACTTTTCTCTCAAAATAACTAAGGGTATCCTCATCCGGTTTTGTCAAAGACCATGCCTCTGCGCCATACAGCAGGACTGGGATGATTAGTCTTTTATAAAGAGTTACCTTAGTAGTTCGAGATAGGGCTTTGCTATACAATTTCCATTTTAGCCCATAAAAACAACGATGGGCAAGAGTAAATCTTCGTGTGATCTCCCTACTGATGTCATTTGTGGAGTTCACCATAGAGCCTAGGTAGACAAAATCATTTACTACCTCCAAATTATATCTGTCTATTGTGGCGTTCTGTCCAAGACGCCGATGTTAGGTGTCCTTTTTTGTAGACAGCATATATTTTGTTTTGCTTTCATTGATCCATGACTAGACATGGCTCTCTATAACTCGTCTCTATTTACGCTATCATAGGCAACTTTGAAATCGATGAAGATATATATATATATATATATATATTTATGGGTCCTTTTCAAGACCTTCCGTAGTGTGAATATTTGGTCAATGGTGGACTTTCGCGACCTAAAACCGCACTGATAAGGACCTATCAGATGGTTGACGATAGACGATAGGTTTTAGGCGTTCACATAATACAGCAGACAGGATTGTGTATGTGATGTTGAGGAGACTTATACCTCTGTAGTTGGCGTAGTTCAGAGGGTCTCCTTTCTTCAGGATCGGGCAAACAATGCTGAGGTTCCATTCATCGGGCATACTTTCCTCCGACCAGATTTTAAGTATCTAAGTAGGGATTTACAATAGTATTTTGGTGAAAAAAAAAATATAAGTATTTCTTACTGATCAGTTTTCATTCGGCGGAAAACAAGTTTGAGTCGAAGGAACCCTGTGCTTTAGCCAAAACGTAGACCATGTTGGGAAAAATAAATGTTGCGTGACACTTATTAGTTATTGTATTAAGCTAAGTAAATAAATATACTCATTTAGACAGCCCTTTAAAAAAAGAGTTCAATCCGGTTCGGTCGCTGCTTAAATCATAACAAGATTTGAAACCAACTTTGCGTGCAATGTTTATGTTGCAGCAAAGTTTCTAAGCAAGATATGCTTTTTTTTCGTAAATACATAATTTACCAAATATTTTATTGATCACTGTACATTGATCGAATCGATTGCAAGACTCCAATAAAATCTGAAGGCTATCTTCTGGCAAATAATACGGACATTTTTTTAGTATATCAGTGGCAATGGTGGGCGATAAACAAATGGGGTAGCAAAGTTTATTTTGTGTATTAATCTATAATATAGTGTTTGACTGAGTTACTACAAATGACTTTATCAAAATATATGAATACTTACAGCGTCTTTTAGGCAGAGGCTGTACTGAGAAATCAGAGACGGTTCTAAGATCATAGGTAAAACTTTTTTTTACAAATGCTTTGCGGTATGTTATCATTTTGAAAAGAATCAACAAATACTTTGTAGTAAAAATAGTGCTCCTATGTACTGTGCGTCTAGTTGTCTGCGTATAATAGCATTTTGAGAATATTTTCACTTAAGAAACATGATGACATCATTACACGGAAGTTACGCCGTCGTCTCTCAGTGTTTTCCAAATTGGTTACTATCGATTAAAGCGCCTGATAGCAACGAAGAAACAGCAAGGAACAATACAAACCTTAGTCATGCAGAGAGAAACGATGGAGTGCCGGCTATATCGCAGACGAGTTATCTTGAAGAGACATCCACTGCAACAGAGAAAAATCGTTTTTCTTATATGGAGAAATCATTCTTCCCAGGAGGCTCCGGTTCAATTATATGTAAGATAATCTTATCAACCAAAGTTGTTTTGTATCTATCGTGTTATGTTATCAGAGTTATTCTATACTATCATACAAAGCAATGAGTGATAGAAAATTTTGAATTAAAATGGACGGTTGTATAGCAGCCCAGAAGCGGGGAAAACCATTATCGACAACATTTAGCCGTCAGTTGTGCTTTAGTTATCTGCTGGGTATCGTGTTGAGATATTCTATCAACATAATTTACCGAGACGAAACTACCCAAAATTGCTCGTATACACATAAACTAACCAACGCAAAAACATGATCAAAATCAGTTCCGTAGTTTTTAAGTGATCCGCGGCCAAGATCATCATCATCATCACCAGCTGTGCTGTTATTTCTTTTATGGTATAACCAGCTTCTACTATTGACCCATGGTAGTTGAAGGATCGCTCCACTGCCGTGATACTAAAACCAATGCTCTATTCGCAGACTATGCCATCATGTTCTTCGTCTTTTCTTCATTAATATACAGCCCATAGTTTGTTGCAGCCGCTAAATGTGGACGAAGGAATATTGTGCAGCGGATTCCGATATTCCAGACATTCTTCCATCACCTACCTAAGGGTAAGGATTGTTGATTCGCCTGTAGGATAGAGAAGAGAATGTTATAAGAGGTGCACAACAATCTTACTTACTTACTTAGATGGCGCTACAGTCCGGGGTGGACCTGGGCCTCAACCAACAAACCTCTCCAGCCAGCACGGTTACGAGCCAGCTGCCTCCAGTTGCGCACGCCAAGTTGGTTGAGGTCCCCCTCCACTTGTTTGCGCCACCTACCGCGAGGTCGTCCTCTACTGCGCCGTCCGTCCGGGGTGGATTCAAAGACTTTCTTAGCGGGAACGTTGGGCTCCATCCGCTCTAAATGACTCAGCCATCTTAGTCGCTGTATGTGAACTCACAACAATCTTATTATCCTATAATCGCTGCATGTTATGCTATCTTTTTTTTATATATGGGCATATTCTTTAGGCCACTCTTCTACCATACGTACACAATGATGATATGAGTTGCATGGAGTAAGCCTGGCCCTCCATATTTCACCAACTCAGCTGGTATGACATCGACTCCAGAGGTCTTATTATGTTTGCGCCATATCATGGCCTTTCGCAACTCTTTCATGCTTAGTAGCGGCAGCATATAGTCTTCGTCATTCATTGGTGGAACCTCCATTTTTTCGGTGAGCTGATCCTTTAGCAGTTTATTGAAGCGCACTTTCCCTCGCTCCAAGATGCCTTCAGGATTGCATCAGGATCAGATTTTCCTGTGAATGTTTGCAGGTATATTGTGTGCCATACCTTGGTCTCCTTTGGCGCATAGTGCAGTCCTCGGTCTCTGTATCAATGATTGATGCAATGCTCAGTATTGAACATTTTAACGTTCAGTCGCTAGTTTGCATTTATCATTAAACTAGCCGCCCCGGTAGTAGTAATGACAGTAATATTAAGTGGTGACCATTTCTTTTATAAGCCTGGCAAACTGCCAACAGGACTAACCCTTCCCTCATCGGCTCCATGACGACTGGTCATTCCGCAATGCCAAATTTGGTTCAGATTCCTTCATTAGGTGTTTTTCTTTTTTCGTTCAGAGCGGAGCTCGAACACATCGAGCGTGCTCTGAACGTGCTCTGATCCGAGCGTGCTCAGAGCGCTCTAATTTGTTTATGAAACACACTTGAGCACTCTGATGTCATTTGATTTGCTCTGATTGAGCTCATTTTTAAATAAGAAAAACCACAGTAAGTTCTTTTGATGAGTGAGATTATGGGCCAGATGGCAACCCGACTTTATCAGGCAACATTTTAAAAGGATTGTTATCAGCGATCACCGCCTGTCATGGTCACGTTTACATCAGTTCTGAACTGTTGCCGCAATATGCATATATTCGCACGCTTCATGTCTGTCCCCTATTCAGCTCATGGCTGACCGCCATCTATTCCACATGTCAATTACGAAGACTAAAAAATCGGTTACTGGTTTGCAGCCATTTTGCGTAAAAACAAAATCAATTTAGAATACTTTCAAACGGAGTGGATTATATCAGAGAAACCCAAAATTCCTCAAAACGTTCAATTAGAAGGTTCAGAAGACTGTGCCAACTTTGCACTGATGTTACGTTTTAAATGCATTACATTACATTACATTACATTTTCAATGGCCCGCTAATCCTTCATGAGGGTCGCGGGGGTAGGATGCCCAAGTGGATGTTGGACTTGATCCAACCATCTATTTCTAGGCCTACCGCGGAGTCGCCTACCTGATGGCACGGGAACCATGGCACGTCTTGGAAGCCGGTCTAGGGGCATATGCACTACGTGACCAAACCATCGAAGCATCGATCGTTCCGTTCGGAGAAGTAGCTGCTAGGCATTGAGCCCCTCGCGTACTCTGATGTTGCGCGCTCGATCCGTACGAGTTATTCCAACAACACCGCGAAGGAACCTCATTTCCGCAGCTTGTTTCCGCGTTCTTATTCTTTTGGTCACTACCCAAATTTCATGACCATAGGTGAGAGTTGGAACATACACTGAGTTAAAAACCGATAGCTTAGCTTGAACACTAAGTTCCGCCTTCCTTATAAAAGATTGGCCAAGCCCTCTCAAAATTGATCCAGCTTGACCAATTCTACAGGATAGCTCGGCATTGCTCTTCCCATTACTCGTGAATAAGACCCAGAGGTACTTAAACTTATCCACCTATTTCAGTGGGACTCCACTAACAGAGTGCACTGGATGGTTTTTTTTTTGGAAACGACCATTACTTCCGACTTGGTCACGTTGATCTTCATTCCAGCATCATCACAAATGGCTACAAACCTTTCGAGTGCGCGCTGTAGTTCGGTTTGAGACCCAAGGATGACCAAACCATCCGCAAAGAGCAGATGACTAATCCTTATGTCTTATAACTTGTCGGTTGTGCTTCTACCGGGACGAAAACCGCACTGCTCATCCCCCACACTGTCCTCAACCACAGCTCTGGAACGCACTTCTAGCACCTTAGCGAAGACTTTTCCAGGGAGACTTAAAAGAGATATACCCTTTAGTTGGAGCAATCTCTTTTATCCCTTTTTTAAAAAAAAGAGGAACTATCAGCCCCATTTGCCAATCACCAGGTGTTTCACCGCATTCCTTGGCCACTTTAATGACACGTGAGAGCCATTGCACTCCCTCTTTACCTAAAGCCTTGAGCATTTTTAGCCGAATTTCATCCACACCAGCAGATTTGCCAACTTTTAGCGCTTTGATCGTCAAAGTTACTTCTTGTACTGTAGGACTACTTTCCGCCCTATTCTCGACCATAGGTTTGTCATTTTCGGTGCCCTTTTCGGGATTGAGCAATTCTGAAAAGTACTCGCTCCATCTGCGTAAGATATCCTCCTCATTGGAAAGAAGTGTACTGTCTTACGATATTCACGTTTTTTCCTCTGAGTCGGCGGACGGTCTGCCAGAACATCTTATTTGCAGCTCTGTGGTCACGTTCCAATTTCTCGCCAAACTCCTTCCAAGATTGTTTTTTCGCTGTTTTCACAGCTAATTTGCAAGTTCTTCGCGCCTCAGTGTACCGACTTTGGGAAACGGAGTTCCCCTAGTGAATCCACACCTTAAAGGCTCCCATCTTCACTCTGATGGCTTCTTGAACTCCGGGCGTTTTAAGCCATGCAGTTCTTTTCTTACCACCAGCCGCCACACCAAGCGACTTCACTCCACAAACATCTCCCGCAGAGGCAATAAACGCTGTTGAAAACAGTTGCCATTCTTCCTATACATTTGATGGAACAGTTGGAATTCGTTCAAATTTTTCAGATATTTGACGCGCAAATGTCTCCGGTATCTCATCGTCTTGTAACCTCTCCCATCGTATGCGTGTAATCATCCTTGGTTTCCGCTTTTGTTAGAGAGGCACTCTCTCGCTAAGATACAATTTGCACAGCACTAGGTGATGATCAGTTGACAGTTCGGCCCCTCTCAATACGCGAACATTACAAACAATTCTCTTCAGAAATCGATCAGCGACTTCTGCTGAAGGCTTTGACGGTACCACATATATTTGTGAATGTCTTTGTGTGGAAAGATAGTTTTCATGATGGATAAGCCATTTTCACAATAAAAATCCAACAACTCCTCTCCGTTCGCGTTTTGATCAGGATTACCGTTCCTCCCAATCACACTGCCCCATTTCATAACATCTACACCCACATGAGCATTGAAGTCACCCATCAGGACAAAATAAACAATATCTGCAACCTTTTCAAGGGCAGCATAAATTTCATCTAAGAAAGCTGCATACTCTGACTGAAAGTTCGGTGCATACACCTGCACCAATGCCAGAGCTGATCTTTCAAGCTTGAGCTTTAAGATTGCAACTCTCCTACCTAATGGTATCCACTCCAATACTCTGCCTGTCAACCTGGGACTTGTGAGTATCTCCACTCCCGCCCGAGCAGACATTGAGGGTGCGACTCCTGACAGGAAGAGATTCCACCCATCCAAAAGGTCCACAGTTTTAGACCCTCTTTGCTTTGTTGAAGAGACGCCAACTATATCTAGTGACTTTTAACAGCCTCCCCAACAAGCTCAAGATCCTTCCCTGTGAGCGATGAGACGTTCCATGTGCTTATCCTGAGTCGATGCCGTTGTCAAACTACAGAGAGTCCATCTGTGCCCCTATTGGTGCACACAGCGCTCTCACCCCTTGACCCCCGTAATGGTTCGCGAGACCATTGACAGGAAGCTCGTAGCCATTTCGGGTTTGACCCGGCCGGCTATAGAGCGGGATAGCCCGACCACCAGACGCTCGCATACTGAAACCCTTCAGACCTGGCTCCGAAGGATGCCTTGGTTTACCAGGTTTGGCAATATCCGAGGCCCATTGCTGTTGTCTTATCATCATGGGGTGTGAGCTTTGTTAGCCGTGACTGGATTGTATGGATGGGAATAACTATTTAAGCTACCCCATCTGCACATCCCAGTCACGTTGTCCACCCCCCACCACGAGGAGGTCAGCTGCCAGGGGAGCACGTATTAAATGCAAAGCGAAAAGTATTTCCATCCGACCTGAAAATGCTTACAAGGTGCTGCGTTACTTGGGGGTTAAACTTTAGCAGGCGGTTACATTTTGACACTATCATGGTGAATAATTTTACCTGGCACTAAAGCTCCATGGGTGCCATGGCGTAAGTGGTTTGTGTATCGGATCACTACGTGTGAGATTCCAAGTTCGAATCCCAGAAAACACCAAAAGGTTTCCCCACGGTCCCACCTCTCGCGAACGTCTGACAAACATCCGAGAGTGCAGTAAAAGTGTAAGCATATAGGTATGTTTTTAGGCCAGTTTAATAACTATCGGTAGCAAATTTTGCTGAGGGGCATACATATAACAAAGAGGACTATAGCAGAAAAAATATATATACTTTTCGCACGAATGAAAGGGACCTACAGTTTTGTCCAGTATCTGAAGGACAGTTCTTATTTTTGTTTTTGAGAAGCTTTCTCGTAACAATAATACTCTCGGATGTTTGTCAAACGTTCGCGAGAGGAGGGATTGTAAAAAAAGATTGTTGTGGTTTTCGTGCAAGACGGAACCTCACGCGCAGTGATCGGACAAACAAACCCATACGCAATATTGCCTCATCTGCCTTCTTTGAAATAACTTGTGTATTACACAAGTTGTGGTTTGTACACCAAAAGAAATCCTATGCACAAGTCCTTTAAACTGAGTACCCGCACCAGTTCAATGTCAGGTTTCTTAAGATCGTTTTTGAAATCCTAATGTGCAAACCAAGCTCTCCTTCTTCCTTTTCAGCTAATCATTGTCCTACAAGCAGCTCTAAAGTCGTCTCGAAAGAACAACGAACTTCTTATGTATTAAACATTCGAGGTAAATCTAATAAAAGGAATGGAAGTAATGACTATCATCTAATGTCCGAGATCATGCACAGGGAGCATGGACTCTCTGGCGATGAATGGCGCAGAGAATCTTCAATTGGATTCGAAAGGCGCTTCTGTGGGTCGCGCCATATAGTCAAAAAGTTACAGCTTTTACACTCAATACAGCCAGGCAGTGAAATTTATCAAGATAAAGCTTTGAATTTCAGCAAAGTAGGTGAGGCCTCCACAGACACAATTTCTTTCTAGATTGAATTCTATTCCCTTACAGGAAACCTTCTCTGCTGCACCTCGCCTATAATTAAAGCAAACACAGTGCAAGTCTGGGAATGGAATCTTAACAAATTGAAATTTTCGTTTGAATCTGGTCGCGGACGAATCAGTGACTTGAAATTCATCGAGACAAATGACGACCTCAGTATAGTATCTATCAGTATGAATGGCGAGCTAGTTTTGGCAACAATTCCACCAAGTGGAGGTCAAGTGCTGAGTAGAATGCTCTACAAGGGTAGCTACTCTTCAGGCACACTAGCGGTTTGCCCTCAAAATCCCTTTGTAATTTTTAGTGCTGGCCTAGATGCAATTATTACGATATGCGATATTCGAACGTCAGCAGCGCCGATTTGTTTGAAGACTGTAATAGGAACCAAATATTTATCTGAACTCTTCAGTATAGCACATCATCCATTTAATCCTGAACTCTGTGTAGGCTGTGATGACAACTACATAAGGGTATACGACGTAAGAAATATGAACAACACTGTACATACAATGTGTCCGCAAAAGTTTATAGATGTACGAGTATGTGTTGGATTTAGTTGAAGACGTAACATTAAGTATTTTTATTTCTTCGTGTAGAAAAATTATAATTGTTTGACCTGCACAGCTGTATACAATAGCACAGGATCTGAGATTTTAGGTTCATATTCATACGAAGACAATTACTTGTTCAACAATGAAGTCTACATTCCTGGCAGCTTTGTTCATCGTTACAGCGGCCACTAGTAAGTGAAGTCAGGTTTGCCACGGAGGTAGCTAACAATATCTTTAGTCCTAAGAATAGCCAGATTAGGACGAGCTATGCGAGTAATGCGAAGTTTTTCGGCCCAAACTCTGAGTATGTGATCAGCAGCAGTGAATTTGGCAGTATATGTGTTTGGGACAAAAACACAGGGGAGTTCATTGATATTATAGGAGATGTCATAGACGTAAGTAGAATTATCTTACCATACTTCGATTTGCTTTTAGTTCATTGATTTCAATAGTATATCTTTTCGAATTTTAGGAAGACTTGTTTGAGTCGCATCCATCACTGCCTATATTGGCTTCATGGGGACGATGTGGCGGTAGCATTAAAATATGGTCTCCAATGAACGAAGTCACGCGAAGGTCTAAAACGTACGTTGGTCCACATTATCATTTACAAAAACCATTTTCGTCTTGCTTATTGGGGTAAAAATTCCAGTTTGATGCAGCGCCCTATATGAACCATCTTTTGGTTGTGTAACTAACAAAACAAATGAATGGGCTGTGTCACTGAAGAGTATAAAGGATTAAATAAATGATTTATTATGAATGATCAGTAGAGGTGACTTTCTATAAAACAATGGTTTGGAAGAGAAAGGTGATGTAGATGCCGAAAATGTGTAAGGATATGCAATACCTTTGTTTGTTTGTTTGTCCATAAGATTAGTAGAAGGGCATTAGGGATGACTTGGCTAGATGCGTTTGTGAAAAAGATAGGTACTTTCTATAAGTTCTTGAAGTGAAACTTCTTTAGCGACGTATCTGTTGAACATTTGTTGTTACGAAAAAGGGGAAGTGACTCAACGGAGGAGAAATTAGAGATAAGAAAGAATAACGTAAGAAATTGAAGGAGAAACTTCTTTAGCGACGTATCTGTTGAAATTTTTTTGTTACGAAAAAGGGTAAGTGATTCAACGGAGGAGAAATTAGAGATAAGAAAAAATAACGTAAGAAATTGAAAGAGAAACTTCTTTAGCGACGTATCTGTTAAAAATTCTTCTCTTCAGAATCGTCAACTCCATTGATAAACTTTTTCAAAGAAAAAAGAAAAATTTGATTCGATTATGTCCAATAATCCTGCAGAAGCAACCACAAATCATAGAACAACAATAGATGCAGTTTTTACGAGATATCTAAATTCAGCCAACACGAAAATATTTGTATCATATTTTAGCTATCATAAGCCGCTGATCACATGTGTAGAAAACAATCAAGACTGTAATGAATGAATGACAAAAATTAAATCTAAACATTTTTTTTTTAAATCTGTACTTTTTTACTAAAATCATTCCTCAGGGAAAAATAGCATTACTTAACTATGTAATTGTTCTCTATATTTGACATTATAACAAAAATTCAATGCACAAACAACATATACCATACATCTAAAGAAGTTTCACTTTAATCGTGAGCTTATGTGGATGAGGCTCACACATTTTTTTAATCGAATATTTCACAGTTAACCTGAATTGTTTAGATGTTGTTTATTCGACCTACAATAGTTGCCGCGGCCTTCACCATGTATCCAGTTGGTGCAGGAATCTTTTATCAGTTTCCATTTACAAAAGGAAAATGCGTCAAATAAGCAAAACGAACGTCAACGGAAGAGACAATCAAAACCGACGAATTGAACAGAACGTCCCAGTGGGCAGCTACAACTTCGAGGTAGTAACGGACTTTGTCTACCTTGGCTCTGCTATAAATTCTGAAAACGACACCAGCACAGAAATCAAGCGAAGAATAATTCTTGCCATTCGTCTTGTTTTCTTGGGCTAATAAGGCAATTCAACAGTAAAGCTCTATTTTGAAAAACTAAGGAGGCAACTACTCGTAATAAGACCCTGACCATCGCAGTCCTGCTTAACGGAGCTGAAACATGGATGAATCTTCGTCCTTGGCCGTTTCAAGAGAAAAATTCTTCATAAGATATTCGGCCCCTTTTTTGTTGACGAGCTTGGGAGGAGAGAATTCAATGACGAACTATACGAGCTGAACAGGGACATCGACCTAGTCAAAACTGCATATTGTCCACTCGCTACGGCCCTCAGAGTCTTCGAATCTAACCCGCAGGGACGACGCAGTAGAGGGCCTCCTCGGCGTAGGTGGTGCTCTCAAATTCAAGGGGACCACTACTAAATACTACTACTGGAGTGCGCAACTGGAGGGAATTAGCTAAAGACAGATTTAAATCGAGTAGCTTGTTGTTTGAGGCCCAGGTTCACCCCGAACTGTAGCGCCGCCTCAGTATGTACATAAGTAAGCATTCAATATTTTGGTCAAACAAAATTAGACATATTTCTTACTGATCAGTTTTCATTTGCCGGAAAACAATTTTGAGTCGAATGAACCCTGTGCTTTAGCCGAAATGTAGACCCTGTCCTAAAAAATTAGTAGTGTGTGACACTTATTAGTTATTGAGAAGATTGTATTAAGCTAAATAAATAAATATACTCATTTGGACAGCCCTTTAAAAAAAGAGGTCAATCCGGTTCGGTCCCTGCTTGAATTATAACGATATTTGAAACCACACTTGCGTGCGATGTTCATATTGCGTGCAAAGTTTCTAAACAAGATATGCATTTTTTCGTAAATACATAATTTACCAAATATTTTATTAATCACTGTATATTAATCGAATCGATTGCAAGACTCCAATAATATATGAAGGCTATCTTCTGGTAAATAATACGAAAATTTGATAGTATATTAGTGGCAATGGTGGGCGATAAACAAATGGGGTAGCAAAGTTTGTTTTGCGTATTAATTTATAATATAGTGTTTGACTGAGTTACTACAAATAACTTTATCCAAATATATGAATACTTACAGCGTCTTTTAGGCAGAGGCTATACTGAGAAATCATAGGTAAAGCTTTTTTTTAAAAAAAATGCTTTGCGGTATGTTATCATATTGAAAAGAATCAACAAATACTTTGTAGTAAAAATAGTGCTCCTATGTACTGTGCGCCTAGAACGTTGTCCGCGTATAATAGCATTTTGAGAATATTCTCACTTAAGAAACATGATGACATCATTACACGGAAGATGCGGCGCACAGTAGTCGAAAAAGGCCTAAAAACGGAATAAACCTGAGGCACGCTTCATTTCTTCGAACATTTTCAGGATAAAGGTCATTCCTATAAGTTTTTGACTCGCTGAATCGATCCAGACTATTCCCAATCACCTAGGAACAGTAACTTGTCAAGTATTATTAGCCATATGGTGAGAGTTTCTTCTTGCAATAAAATTCACTTTTTTTAAATAAGGTATTAATTGTAATTGATGAAAATTCAGGAACACTCTTCTACATAGATAGGTATATGATATATAATACAATGATACAAAAATATGTACTACATAAATATGTAGATATAAATAGATATACATTAATAAGTAGTTAGGTATATCTACACTTTATAACATGAGTTTCTTGATGTCATCGTCAATTATTGGCGCCTTTTCTGCTGTTTTTGGATCTGCTCGCATTGTAGTAATAAGGGGATCTGAGGAAACTAAAAGAAAATTAATAACATCTTCATTCGTATTAAGTCGGGAGCATTTTCGCGAGTGAGCTAGGCGGTATAGACGATAATCTTTATTCCGAGCTTCCTGCGCCTCTTCTGAGAGTAACCCCACGGGAAGAATAGAGGCCGAAATTATGGCATTTGCATGCCATAGAATCTTATGTACAGTATTAGGCATATAGGCCTCTTGTAATGCTCGACGTACAGGACTGCAGTATCTCGACAGTACTGACCAAATGCGGATGCATTTATCGCTGCTCCGCAATTAATGGTATCGAGGATGACTTTGAATCTGACGATCAGGTCCTTGTTCACTACGGTAATTGAAGCAATGGTGTCTGGGTCCCCAAAAAATCGCCGGGAAGTGTTTCCATCGTTTGTAGTTCCCATACCATGTTTAACCACGTCGATTTTCAATCCCAGTTTGGTCTTAAATTCTTCTTGAATTCGCTTCTTTGTTTCTTCCTTTGACTGTTTTATGGGTTTCTTAGCGCTCCAGGCTTCAAACTGTCTGTTGCATCCTATGTGCAAAATGCATTCCATGAATTTTATACGAGGGTGAAGTGGGGAAATACCGAAATGGATTGCTTCTTCATATACAACTTTAGTTTCAGCATATATATATATATATTTATATATTTTTATATGTGTCCTTTTGCACGATAAGTTCCTTGATTTGCTCGAATTATCTTGAAAATTCGCTCTCTATGCCGTGCTGCTCGGCGGACGGTTTTTTGTGATAAAGTGCCTCCCCGCAACTTTCCGCAGCTGGTCTTTGGATTCTTAGTTAGTAGACACCCTACTGAGTATATCTAGATCAAAATCATGTCAGCGCAAAGCACTTTTTTTGCATTTTGAAGTTCAGAAAAACGGTATTTCGCGATATATGGGTTATACAAAAAATTACAACCTCGTGGAAAAATCTGTAAAAAATATTTTCCATTCCTTTTGATACCAGTGGACTTGAAAAAAATAAGGGGGGGGGGGGGGGGAATTTATTTGCAACTTAAAAGGCTTCACTGGGCTTCATGAATTTACAGCGAAAATCTTTTGATAACCACGATTTTCAGATTCAGAGGCATGTGCAATTCAGGAAAAACTTTATTAATCCTCTTTAACACTGGAAAACGTTTAGTTTGGTATTCTAGATCACAGAGATACAAAAAAAAATTGGTTAAAATTTGCAAGGATGAAACAACAAAGAACAATAGCATCGTGAGTCATACGGAGAAAAATGATGGAGTGCCGGCTATTTCACAGACGAGTTGTCTTGAAGAGACATCCCCTGCAGCAGAGAAGAATCGTTTTTCTTACGAGTATATGGAAACATCATTCTTTCCAGGTGGTTTTGGTTCGATTAGATGTAAGATAATCTTATCAACCAAAGTTGTTTTGTATCTATCACGTTATGTTATCAGAGTTATTTCATACTATCATACAGAGCAATAAGTGATCGAACATTTTCAAACAAAATGAATTTATAAGCTTTCTATAGCAGCCTAGAAACTATCAGCGTGGGAAAAGCATTATTGATAATATTTAGCCGTCAGCTGTATTTTAGCCATCTTCCTGGTATTGCATTGAGATATTCTTTCAACATAATCTACCGAGACGAAACTACCCAAAATTACTCATAGACGCATAAACTAACCAATACGGAAACATGATCAAAATACGTTCCGTAGTTTTTAAGTGAAGCGCGGTTAAGATCATCATCATCATCACCAGCCGCGCCGTTATTTCTTTTATGGTATTACCACCTTCTACTATTGACCCAAGGTAGTTGAAGGATTGCTTCACTACCCTGATACTAGAACCAATGTTAGATGTTCTATTCGCAGACTATACCATCATGTTCTTGGTCTTTTATTCGTTAATATGCAGCCCAGAGTTTGTGCCACCCGCTAAATGGAAGGAAACGAAGGAATCTTGTGCAGTGGATTCCGATCTTCTAACATAGATATTCTTCCGTCTCCTGCCTTAGGGAAAGGATTGTTGATTCACCTTTAGAATAGAGAAGAGAATATTATAAGTTGTGCACACAAATTTTATTCTCCTATATTGCTGCATGTTATGTTATCTTCTTTATTATTATATGGACATGGTCTTTAGGCCATACGTACACAATGACGATATGAATTGCATGAAGTAAGCCTGGCCCTCCATATGTTTGAGACATCCATGCCTTTTGTAACTCTTTCATGCTTGGTAGCGGCAGCATTATTATCTTCATCCTACATTGGTGGAGCCTCCAATTTTTCGGTGATCTCACCGTTTAGCAATTCATTAAAGCACACTTTCCATCGCTTAATATTTGATATTTATTGGATAGAGTATAATTTCACATTAAGATTAATCTTATATTCTCTAATTGGCTTAAGGAAAACAATTTAAGATACATACAAGATTCGGTAGTTACTTTTAAATGAATTTCAGTTTCGAGTTTACAAGATTTTAGAAGAGGAAAAATTAGATTTAAATTAAGGTATCAAGATTAGAATTAAGTTTACAATATTTAATGTTCAAAAATTTAGCAAGTCTTATCATTTGATTTTATGGAATCCTAGCGAAGTATTTAAAAAGATCAGTCATAAATGTGTTTGTATTTGTTATTCACGTAAAGTGTGTTGGTAATGAGTTCCGCTGGCGTGTGGCATGGACAAAAAATGTACGTTCGGATTGTAAACAGTTAAACCTCGGTTGTATTGAAACGGTTGTGCTTTGTTGTACAAATAGTCAGGTTGATGTGATTGCATGATGTCATAAAGTATTATAAGTGATCAAAAAGTAACTAGATCTACAAATCTTATTTGCCTGGAGTAAGCAGATGTATGGTCGAAATATCTTTTATTAAATACATATTGAGCTATATTTTGCAGTACATGAGGATAGGCAAGAGTAAAGATTTTATAAATAGCATTTTGGTAGCAGTTGGAATAGATCTTTGAGTACGCCAAAGTAATCAAAGACCATTATAAACTTTTCCAACTGTTGTTGCTATGTGGTCTGTCTAGGTTAGATTCTCATTAAAGACGAGACACAAGTTTTTTTTTGCAGTATGGACGTATTCTATTGCTGATATTCCTAGTATTACTGTCTAAACGCTGCTGGTATATGCATAATGTTTTTGACTTTCCAGAATTTTAGCACAGGCTGCGCTTAAGTGCCGACTGCTGTATAACTTTTAAAACCTCGTTAATTTCATCTAATGCACTTGCAGTAATAGTCAACGGGCTGCTCCGGTATAACTGGACATCATCAGCAATGTCTCACCAATCCAGGAAGTTTATTCACATATAAGGAGAACAATAGTGGGTCAAGGAGTATGGCTTTTTCGAACACTTTAGACAAGAACGACAAAATGGATATAGGTCGGTATTCTGTGTTTACCCCATTTTGGGATTTAGGTATTGGAAGTATTTTGGCTTTTTTTCATAAAAGAGGGTATTCGAAAGTACTAAGTATGTTATCGAGTATATAGGTGAGGTATTTCAAAATACTCGGAAGGAGAAGCTTCAAAAATTTAGGGTTAGGTTAGGTTAAGTAGATGGGAACCTCGTGAAAAAAGAGTCACTGCTCACTTAGACCAACAGTTCGGGTCCATTGTCCAAATTATTTAACCCTGGAAACGCTGTAAAGATAGTCCGCTGCTAGAACCACCCAGATAGTGATATGCATGTCAGGAGGTCTCTTAGCTCTACATTGCCTAAGTCCTCCAGCTCAGAGAAGAAGTAACTACCAAGAGTCCTCAATCTTTTGATGGAAAGGGGAAGACAATCACACAGCAGGTGACGAATAGATTCAATTTCTTTTTCGTTCCTGCAACTTCTACAATAGTTGTTATGCAACGCACGGAGTCACTCCGCGTGGATACCAATGGCACAGTGAACAGTGATTATGCGAGCAACGACTCGTGCGTTACAACGACTAAGTTTCAACAGAGAGGTTGATTTCCTCTTGCTGTAGGCCGGCCATATCGCCTTGGCCATTGCACATGTTTCCAGATGAACCCCGCGTCTATTTGCTCGATCGATGGCTTCATCTTCTATTTTCATCAGTAAGGAACTGATTGGGGTTATTGCAAAAGGGAGGGCCCGCGATAGGTGCAGCGCCGACTCTTTTCTAGGAAGTTCGTCAGCCTTTTCGTTTCCTATTGTGTTGCAAAAAAAAGCTACTTGTTGTTCAACCAAAAACATAAAGAACCTTCTAATCGACATTAGCAATTTCGGTTACTAAATTTTCGTAGTTTATGTTTTTGAAATACTGGACATCAAATTTGAACTCACCATTGACGTATTATATACGGACTCCTAGTGCCCAACTTCACGCATGTTTCAACATCTCAAGCGCCATTGTTTTAGTTCGGTATTAAACAGAAACAAATTATCCGCCATCGTAGATATCCGCCATAGAAACTTGCGCCATCAGTGTTTGTTCAAGTGTACTGGCTGTTAACATTTAAATAGTTTCAATATTCGTTCCCATAGATGTCACAGTTCGCGAGCCAATGGAAAAAAAAGTAAGTTGTGTTTTGATTTGTGTTTGTGGTACCTAGTACCTTAATCCAAGAAATGGGTAACCAACCCCGTTTGGCGGATTCTTGGTGGCATCAGATGAGAGAGGGGGGGAAGAGTGCTTTCCCACTAGAGCACTTATTCCTGTTCCAGGCGGCAGCGGGTGAATTCCCTAGACGGAGTCAACGGTGGCGTCTATAGTTCCAGTTAGGTTGAACTTAGTGAATACCTTGCGCGAGCTGCTTCGACGTATTCGGATCACAGGTCGGTAAGGAATTTCCAATGTTGGTCAGTACATTGGAATAGAGATGGTGGCGGAGGAGCCCTTAATGGACCAACGGCAGCGCTCATACTCCCGTAGTAGACTACTGGCACCGGTGTACCCGGCCCATCGTCCTAGGGGAATAATTAAGGAACTGGCCCTCCAGGTTGGGGGTTGTGCCGTCGGGGTAACTTCCCTACCACGTAAAAAATCGATGGTTCCGAAACAACCAAAAGCCTCGGATAAGGATGACTCAACTAATGACGACCCCAGCAAACGAAATAAGGTCAACGACCTTCGGATCTGTTTGGGAATGTTCTGTCCCTTTACAGACCACGTGCAGTCGAACAACTAACAGAAGCCCTAGACTGCTATAAAGCAGATATTACTGCCATCCAGGAAGTGCGATGGGATGGGCCGGATAAAAGGAGGATGATAAACTGTGACATCTACTACGGTGATTGCTACAGAGGCAACAGACAACGCTTATTCGGATGCGGATTTGTCATACGCGGCAGACTTAGGCAAGAAGTCTTGAGCTTCCGACACGTTAGCGAGAGTATTATGACTATCAGGATCAACGCTAAATTCGCTAACATAAGCCTAATATGTGTTCATGCCCCCACGGAATAAAAGGACCCTGCCACCAAAGAGTGTTTCTACGAGCTCCTCGACAAAACATACGAGCAATGTCATAAATACGACGTTAAAATCGTATTGGGCGATTTTAACGCCAAAATAGGAAAGGAGGACGTCTTTGGTAGGGCAGTCGGTAAGCATAGCCTACACGACACCACGTCTGATAGCGGGCTAAGGCTAATTGATTTCGATGTGGAGCGAAATGTCACCATAGCAAGCACATGGTTTCCTCATCTCGATATTCATAAGCAGACATGGCGGTCTAATGATCATGTAACGATCAACCAAATTGATCATATTGCTAGCGACGCAAGGCATGCCTTCAGTACTCTGGATGTCCGGACCTTCCGAGCAGCCAACATAGACTCGGATCATTACCTTGTTGTAGCCAAGGCACGATTGCGGATATCCCAATCTGAACAACAAAGAAGAACTACTGTGAGAAAATTTAACGTCGAAAAGTTACAGTCGCAAGAGACAACCAGACTCTTCGCTGAACGCGTATCCCGAAATCTCTCAATGACCCCTATGCCGCCAGTATCAAGTGCCGAAGACCAGTGGCAACGCTGCCAACATGCTGGGTCTCGCTCGCCCACCACCGCGAAACCCCTGGTTTGACGAAGAATGCCGGCGAGTGCATGCGGCAAAACAAGAGGCATACAAAGCGGCGCTGCAAAGGAAGACGAGAACTGCTCGTGAGCTCTACGAGCAAAAGAGACGGGAAGAACATCGGCTTCTCCAAAAGAAGAAGAAAGAGCATGAGAAGCGCGCGTTTGAGAATATCGAGAGTTTATACTCCAGGAACAATGTACGGAAGTTTTACCAAAAGGTAAAAAGAACGTGTCAGAGAAGTAATACCCGTACAGAAACCTGTAGAGATAAAAATGGAAACCACGTAGTAGAATCACAGTTGGTGCTGAGAATATGGAAAAACTACTTCCGGAGGCTGTATAACGACGACGAAGACCAACATCCCGCTGTCAGGCAGAATGAACCATTCAACATAGACGATGATAGTCAAAATTTCCGTCCACTTGACCAAAACGAAGTGAGGATAGCAATATCCAAACTAAAATCCAACAAGGCTGCTGGACCTGACGGCTTACTAGCCTAACTTTTCAAGGCAGCTGGTGATGAATTGGTAGAGTGCATACACCAACTCATCTCTAAGATTTTGTCAGACGAGTGTATGCCTGATGAATCAAACCTCAGCATCGTTTGCCCGATCCACAAGAAAGGAGACCCCTCAACTGCGCCAATTATAGAGGCATCAGTCTCCTCAACATCGCATACAAGATCTTTTCTGCGATATTGTGTGAACGCCTGAAACCTTTTATCAACAGCCTGATTGGACCCTATCAGTCCGGTTTCAGGCTAGGATCATCGATCAAATCTTCACACTTCGGCAGATCCTGGAGAAAACCCAAGAATTCCAAATCGATACTCACCATCTCTTTATCGATTTCAAGGCCGCCTATGACAGCATCTATAGAGAAGAGCTTTATAGAGCCATGTCTAGTTTTGACATCCCTGCCATACTTGTCCGTCTGTGCAGGCTGACGATGGAGAACGCTCGCTGCTCCATCAAGGTCGGTAATGACCTCACCGAGACCTTTGATGTTAAAAAAGGTTTTAGACAAGGTGAAGCGAGGTCATGTGACTTCTTAAATATTGTACTTGAACGGATTGTGCGGAACTCACAAGCCAACACCGGAGGCACAATCTATTACAAGTCTGTACAACTGTTTGCATACGCCGACAAAATAGACATTATCAGAAGAACTCAGCGGGCTGTCACCGGTGCGTTTGCAAGCATTGAGGCGAAAGCGGCTAAATTGGGTTTGGCGATAAACGAGGGTAAAACCAAGTATATGCTGTCAACAAGAAGGGAAAGCCAACACCGACGAATTGGACAAAACGTCACAGTGGGCAGCTATAACTTCGAGGTAGTAAGGGACTTTATCTACCTTGGCTCTGCTATAAATTCTACAAGCAGAACGGATGTTTGTCAAACGTTCGCGAGAGGAGGGATTGTAAAAAAAGATTGTTGGGGTTTTCTGCGAAGACGGAACCTTACGCGCAGTAATCGGACAAACAAACCCATACGCCATATTGCGTTATCTGCCTTCTTTGAAATAACGTGTGTATTACACAAGTTGTAGTTTGTACACCAAAAGAAATCCTATGTACAAGTCCTTTAAACTGAGTACCCGCACCAGTTCAATGTCAGGTTTCTTAAGATCGCTTTTGAAATCCTAATATGCAAACCAAGCTCTTCTTCCTTTTCAGCTAATCATTGTCCTACAAGCAGCTCTAAAGTCGTGTCGAAAGAACAACGAACTTCTTATCTATTAAACATTCCAGGTAGATCTAATAAAAGGAATGGAAGTAATGACTATCATCTAATGTCCGAGATCATGCACAGGGAGCATGGACTCTCTAGCGATGATTGGCGCAGAGGATCTTCAATTGGATTCGAGAGGCGCTTCTGTGGGTCGCGCCACATAGTAACAAAGTTACAGCTTTTACATTCAATACAGCCAAAAAACAAAAAAAATACAAATATTTGGCGCAACAGCTCTTTAAAGTGCCAGGGCCTAGCTTCTCGCAACCACTCATGTTGTGTGCGTTATATTTTTCACACGAATGCAAGGGACCTACAGTTTAATGCCGAATCCGAACGGCGATTTGAGAAGCTTTTTCGTGACAACAATACTCTCGGATGTTTGTCAGACGCTCGCGAGAGGTGGGACCGTGAAAAAACTTTTTGGTATTTTCTGGGATTCGAACTTGGAACCTCATGCGTAGTGATCCGACACACTAACCACTTACGCCACGGCGCCCAATACAGCCAGGCAGTGAAGTTTATGAAGATAAAGCTTTGAATTTCAACAAAGCAGGTGAGGCCTCCACAGACAAAATTTCTTCTCTAGATTGAATTCTATTCCCTTACAGGAAACTTACTCTGCTGCACCTCGCCTATAATTAAAGCAAACACAGTACAAGTCTGGGAATGGAATCTTAACAAATTGAAATTTTCATTTGAATCTGGTCGCGGACGAATCAGTGATTTGAAATTCATCGAGACAAATGACGACCTCAGAATAGTATCTATCAGTATGAATGGCGAGCTAGTTTTGGCAACAATTCCACCAAGTGGAGGTCAAGTGCTAAGTAGAATGCTCTACAAGGGTAGTTACTCTTCAGGTACACTAGCGGTATGCCCTCAAAATCCCTTTGTAATTTTTAGTGCTGGCCTAGATGCAATTATTACCATATGCGATATTCGGACGTCGTTGGCAGCGCCGATTTGTCTGAGGACTGTAATAGGAACCAAATATTTATCTGAACTCTTCAGCATAGCACATCATCCATTTAATCCTGAACTCTGTGTAGGCTGTGATGACAACTACATAAGGGTATACGACGTAAGAAATATGAACAACACTGTACATACAATGTGTCCGCAAAAGTTTATAGATGTATGAGTATGTGTTGGATTTAGTTGAAGACGTAACATTAAGTATTTTTATTTCTTCGTGTAGAAAAATTATAATTGTTTGACCTGCACAGCTGTATACAATAGCACAGGATCTGAGATTTTAGGTTCATATTCATACGAAGACAATTACTTGTTCAACAATAAAGCCTACATTCCTGGTAGCTTTGTTCATCGTTACAGCGGCCACTAGTAAGTGTAGTCAGGTTTGCCACGGAGCTAGCTAACAATATCTTTAGTCCTAAGAATAGCCAGATTAGGACGAGCTATGCGAGTAATGCGAAGTTTTTCGGCCCGAACTCTAAGTATGTGATCAGCAGCAGTGAATTTGGCAACATATGTGTTTGGGACAAGAACACAGAGGAATTCATTGATATTATAGGAGATGTCATAGACGTAAGTAGAATTATCTTACCATACTTCGATTTGTTTTTAGTTCATTGATTTCAATGCTATATCTTTTCGAATTTTAGGAAGACTTGTTTGAGTCGCATCCATCACTGCCTATATTGGCTTAATGGGGACGATGTGGCGGTAGCATTAAAATATGGTCTCCAATGAACGAAGTCACGCTAAGGTCTAAAACGCACGTTGGATAGATAGATAGATAGATTTTATTTATGTACTTCACTATTAATACAAAGTTTTAACAAAAAATCAATAAACATGGCGTTGCCGTCTGCCTGATTGACAACATTAAATAAATTCAAAATTAAAAATTGACTAAAATATGTATGTATATTTGTGTATTTCTTTTATTTTAAGCGATTTTAGAAATCTTCATTAATGATCTTTTCACGATAATTTAAAGCAATTTTGCAGTACTGGGTTAGCTTAAATACGTTTGGTTCGTTCAGAAGCATAGAAACTTGATCCACCGACAGAACATTACTTCCAAAGATATGTCTCCTAATTTCGCTTAAAACTGGACACTTCCCAACAAAATGTATGACATCTTCTCTTTCTGCCAAGTTGCACAAGTTGCATAGCACTGGTAGGTCTGCTCTGTGTGGAATATAATTAAGCTTTAGAAGCTCTCCCCGTAATTTAAACACAGTCGCTATTTCCGGTATACTGTATTCATCGCGGAAGTAGTTATTTCCCTGCAGGTTATGACTTAAGCGGCTGTAGATCATTCTATGCAGTGATCCCGAAGCTTGCTCTAAATGCCTGAACCAAGCCTTTTCGTCCATACTTGCGATGAGTTGATAAAGTTGGGGTTTCCTGTCTCCGCTATTACCCAGATCCAAATGTATCCCACAGTCCTCAGCAAGTTCCAACCACTCCCTGTACCATCCTGTCCTGGATTGTATTGCTTGCAGAGCAGCCTTCTATAAACCATCTTTTGGTTTGTGTAACTAACAAGCCAAGTGAAATGGCTGTGGTGTTTGGCGTTTATAATTTATTGTCACTGAAGAGTATAAAGGATTAAATATATTATTTATTATGACTGATCAGTAGAGGTGACTTTCTATAAAACAATGGTTTGGAATATAAGTGGTCGTAAAATGGCTATGGAGAAAGGTGATACAGATTCTGAAAATGTGTAAGGATCTGAAATGCCTTTAATTTTTTGTCCATAAGATTAGTAGAAGGGCATTAGAGGTGAGTTAGCTAAATGCATTTGTGAATAAAATATGTACTTTCTATAAGTTTTTTACCGAATATTTTACAGTAAAATATAAATTATTTAGATATTATTTATTCGATCGATTATTTATTCGACGTACAATAGTTGGCGCGGATAATCGAGGTTCCACTGTATTTATCACTGTACATAACATACATTGGCTGCGTCAATTGCAGTTACCAACGAAATAATAAAAGTTTGTCAATATAACAGTGGATACGGCGGCTGAGAAAAAAATTGCATAGTGTAGATTATTTTATGTATTAAATTTTTAATAACATGGTAGACACGTCGAATTAATAATAATTAATTTCCAAAAATAATAATATCCACATATCCTCTAAGTAGACGCTACCTGTAAGAGTGTTTTTTGGCAAAGTACAAATCATAGATCATTAAAATGATATATAGCACTCATAAAAAAATAAAAAACAAGAAGTGATGCGTATCCTCTAACGTTTTGAAAATATTCCGTTTTGGATAAAAACAAGCAAACTATCAAGACCCGAAATAAAATCAACAAGAGCCATATGGAGCAGGACGATGAAGTGCCAGTGGACGAGACAGTGGAAGAGGAAGATGTCGCACTATTGGAAGTGCCACGAACTTCTAGAGCGAGAATCAGTCCTCCATCTACCCCAAGTGAATGTAAGATAATCGTATCATTAATTTCGAAAAAAAATACTCATCATATATACTTAGATGAGAATTTAAAAATATGTTTGTGTTCTGAACAACACATGTAGGTACGAAATGTTCCCTGGATTGTCATGTGTGGTTTAATCGATACGTCTGAAAAAGCTAAAGTGCTAAGTCGCATCAGAGACTATTTTAATAACCTAAGTAGTTCAAGGCTTTTGAAGAGAGATTTAGTGTTTTCTTACACCCCTATCGTGTAATCCGTCGGATCTGAGTTTTACTTCACCCATTCGATTCACGTGAACATAAAAACACTATCGTGGGATCCGTCGGATAATCTTCCTTATCGACCACTGTTGTTGATTAGGAAGTTCTGTTGTGACAGCTCGTTTGAAACACATGTGTGCTTTATGAAAATCCAATTGGGAATGGAAAAAAAATAATTTTGTGAGAAAATGGATAGCGTTTCATTGGTTTTTCATGAAAGATCATCTTCACACAAAAGGAGGCGCTCTTAATTAAGAGCGAACGCGGAAAATATAATGGAACTACCAGAAGCAACGTAAGATTTCATACACTAACAACCAAATCCCCAATGAAATAGCTGCGGATGTCAAATGTATGGGAAGATTCAATCCGTTCGTTTTCCACTATACAGTGAATCTCATTCACGATACCGACATGTGAATGGTTCACGTCTGCGGATTGCACGATGCAAATTTTTCATTATTAGTGGATCGTTCCCCCCGACGGGTTCCACGATAGGGGTGTTATTCTCTTTGGTTTAAAAATGGATGCATTGTCTTTTATGCTACGAGAATGTCTAATATAAAGTTTAAAGCAAACTGAGTCCCACGTAGCTTCCAAGAGAAAGGGCTTATTCATCAAAAAAATAGAAAATTTATTTTCTTTTAAATCATTTCCTTTTTAGATGTTGATGATGAGGATTCTTCATCTAACTTAAGTTGGCTTAATACGATGGAAAGTACGAGAAGGAAAATGGAACCAATATTGGATGAGGCACCAGGTATTACGGAGATATTAATTCTTTCAGGTACGTCCAATTATTATTATTAACATAACTGTATTAAGTTTCATTTTTTCTTTTGATACAAAGAAAATAGTAGGGTTTACAAATCATGATATGGCATGGCTAATTAACCATCAGCCTGATTGGTATTTATGCGTATTGAATGAGTTCAGAACATTAATATTACAACAAAGAATTCACGGTAAAACTTTCATACAATATAAAAAATTAAAATTACGTTAAAATAATTGAAATCGGCAGCAAACATACATATACGTCATTCGTACATAAAACCAAAACAAAATGTTAAAATGTTAGTACAATCAAAAATGTTCGTTTATAATATTCTCTCAACGTCCAGTTCATTTGCACGTAAGATAATCATATTATTCATTCTGGAAAAAATACTCGTAATCTTCTTCTTCTTCCTTTAATCAGCGAGATTATGATCCGAAAATAAGGGATCACAACCCTCCCACTTCACCGAATTTCTACTGATCCGCCTGTGGGGTTCGCCTATTAGACCTCAGAAAATATCGGCAGGCCCACCGATTTTAGATTACTTGGTTACTGAGGCCAATGAAATGCCGATGTCGTCGCATTTGTGTGATCCAGGCGTTTATAGGCCTGACTTTCCTACATCGCGATGTCTTTGGAACGTGCATAGATATTGCCTTTTTAACAGGGTTCAAATGATCTCTTCTTTGAACGTGGCAATATCAGCTGAGCCGGTCGCGCTCTATTTTTTGTGCGATAGTTTCCTTGATGTGAAAGCTTCCACGGATCTTCGAACTTCTTATTCGATCAAGCCTTGTCACTCCTGCTGTCATGCGAAGCATCTTCATCTCAGCTGCCGCTAATTTACTCTCATACGTTTTGAACAACGCCCAACATTGTGAACCGTATGTGAGCGCTGGACGCACAACTGTGGTGTAGAGCCTTCCTTTCAACTAAGGTGGTATTTTTCTGTCACAGAAGATAGCGGAATTTTCTCACTACTTCATCCACCCTACGCTTACGCGATGATTGATGTCGTCCTTATAGTTGCTTTGCTATTGATCATCGTTTTTTTATTTATTTATTTTTTTTATATAATTTGCGCGCACTCAAAGGGTTATGAATACCTTTTAACATGTTTACACACAGTGCGGGCGTTGGAAAGGATGGATAGAGAGAGAGAGAGAAAGATTTTGGTGTAGTGGTTCTTGAAGCTCAGTTGTTTATGCTTCAGCTATTCTCCGGGGGTGGCGTCCAGGTAACTGGGGAGATTTTTGTTATTATTGTCATTGCTCTGATGCACAGTACTTTTTTTTCCCGATAATCGATGTCAAGGGCAAATTATCATCAACAGATCCCAGGTATTTGAACTTTTCGCACTTGGGAAGCACTGTTCCATTCAAATAAATGTCTGGAATAGGCCTGAGTGGATCAGAGAACGGGCAGCATAAGTACTCTGTCGTTTTTGAACTAATGCGATACCCATTTCCCTACAAAACGTCCACCCACACATCAAGTGCTCGTTGCAGGGATGTAGGATCCTCACTTATGATGGCTCCATCGTCAGTAAAGAATAACTGACTGATGTACCTTGGGGTCCATCACTTTACCTTCAAGCAGTTAATCAAGGACTGTAATAAAGAGCAAATGAATTGAAATGCTTCCCTGGTGTACCCCGACTTTGATTGGGAACTCTTCGGTTACTCCAGCGGGGCATCTTACTCTTGTCTTTGCTCCTTCGTACATGTCCATGATCATCTGTACATAGGTTTCTGGAACCCCTCGATGTCTTAGCGCCACCCAAATCAGATCTCGTGGTTGTCTGTCGAATGCCTTTTCAAAGTCAACCAATATAATATGCAAATCCTTTAAAGAATCACGATGTTTTTCCATTATGATTCCTATACTTTGAATTGCATCTGTGGTTGATTTACCCGAGACAAACCCGCACTGATCATATAGATAGATAGGGAGAAGGTAACTTTCCCTCCATTGATTCGGCATTGAATCACCTCGCACAAATTTGGAGATGAGAATTCGGAGCCATCTGAACCCGACGTCTCCCATCTTTTTCCAGAACTCAGAGGGCACCTCGTCTAGCCCAATTGCTTTTCGTTTTTGTAGAATTTGACCACCTCACTAACTTCTTCGACTGTAATGTTGGGTATTTCTTCTCAGTTAAGGGTAGCTCTTGGAAAGCATAGCCGGGGAAACTGTTCATTTAAAAGTTCTTCACAATATTGCCGCCACCTCTGCAGAATTTTGTCGCCATCCACAAGAAGCTGGCCATGAGCATTGTTAATGCACTTTGGCGAACGAATCTCATGAGCATTCCCCCTTCTTTGTGCGGCTATTTTGAAGATGGTGGCGCTCTTGTTCATATTGTGTCTTCGCAGCTACTGGATATCCTGGTTTGCATCAGCAACCAGGAAGATATTTTCTCCAGCTCCCGATACAGGCCCTCCGTACTCTCTGCTTGAAACTGGGCGTACTTCTTCTTCGCGTTTTTCTTGCAACATCTGTACTCCATTTCGAGGCGAACTTTTTCGTCACTATTATTAGAGGGGCATTTTGACCAAGCTTTGGAAGCTGCTTTCCTCTCTTTTATCACCTTCTTAGCTTCCTGTTTCTTTGGCGTGTTGATGGTGGCCTGTTGAAGCTCCTAGCGGTGATTTAGCCTTCTTTAAGCAAGTTCGCTGTAGGGAATCCCACATATTTTGTGCTCTGCGCTCTTCATCCTCAGCTCCGTTGATGCTGTGAGAGAGGTAATTATTCATAACGAAAACAAAAGCCTCGCCTTTTTCTTTGTCCAGATTGTACCACTTGATTTTCTCAAAGATCCTTGTTTGTTTGCTTTTCTTCGGTGTTTTCATAAAAATTTCTGTTTGGCCGATTGCCTCTCCCAGGATCACTTTGCAATCTTTTGCCCGAGGCTTCATGAAACTGGCTACCAAATGGTAGTCAATCTGAGTTTCATCTCCGCCACTGCTGTAAGTGATCAGGTGTCAGCTTTGTTTGATGAACATGGTATTTTACACGATAAGACCGTGTGATGTGCACATGCTTAGGATGTCTTCAAAAAAATACTCCTAATATATACTTAAATGAGAATTTGAAAAGGTTCAGAGAGTTCCTTGAATACCCATATGCACTCTAATCGAGACATACGAAAAAACTAAAGAGCTAAGTCGCTTCAAAAACTATTATAATACTAAAAGCAGTGTGGTCCTTCTAGACCTTTCGAGAGAGACTAGTGTTTTCTTATTCTCTTTGGCCTAAAAATGTATGTCTTCTACGTCTAATATAAATTTGAAATCAAACTGAATCCTTAGCTGAAGGCCTTCGACGCTCTGGCTACACAGCTAACTTATAATTTTAATGCTTGCGAAAAAGAAAAGTTGATGAAAGTTTTCTGAAAAGCATTATTTTTCCCATTTATAAAAAGGGATGTACAAGCTATACAAAGGAGAACTGGATGGTTCAAAGAGTGGTTGGAATTAGGCCGCAGCTGTGGTATTGAAATTAATCACGAGGACTTAAGGTGTTTGAAGAACCAACTTTATCAGCTCATCGAAGGAGTCGACGTTCATGCTAGGACAAGGTATTTAGAGGAAGCATCTGGATCTCTGTATAGAATGATATATAGCCGTTTGAATCACAATTTGATGCAGAAGAATTATTTCCGGGATAAATACAGCATCGATGAAATAGCGATGATCTTCAGACTGCTGTGCGAAGGGAAATCATTTCTAGTAGAGCGGGGGAATCGATCGATCCGGTTAATAATTGGTGCACGAAGAGTATGTCGGCAACCTCACGACGTTTTGTAAGGGTTTGCACGTTAATCAATTTTAGCCGATTTTCGTAGGGGGGTAAGATATAGTTTTCGGCCCATGGGAGACCGCGTAAGGCAAAGCGGATAAACCTACGCTGCACAGCTTCGATTCTAAGGGAGTGGGTGTCGTGATAAGGTGACCAAACTTGGCTGGCATATTCGAGGTGGGGTCTGACAAAGGTGATATAAAGGGATTTAGTTACGTAAGGGTTCGAGAATTCTTTAGACCAGCGTTTTGTGAAACCGAGAGAAGAATTGGCCTTGTGTATAATTTGATCAAAGTGGGAACGGAAGTTTAGTTCCTTATCACAAATAATACCCAAATCGCGTATACAGGAGACGGAGGAAACGGGCTTATTATTAAAGTTATAGCTTCTAAGGGGAGGGGGAGGCGTTTACGGGAGAATGTTATGGATTGACATTTGGCGACATTAAGTTCTAAGAAGTTTTTTACGCACCATGTGTGGAATGAATTTAGATCGTTTTGAAGTAACAGTGAGTCATTGGGGGTAGATATATCCTTGATGATTTTCATGTCATCCGCGTAAATAGACAGATCTGAGTCTTTTAATATGTGACCAACATCGTTTATAGTTAAGACAAAGATCAGCGGACCAAGATGACTGCCTTGAGGAACCCCGGAAGTGGCGTCAATGGGATCGGAGATTGAAAAACGGAAGAGAACCCTGTATTGGCGATTCTCGAGGTACGATCTCAGCCATGAAATGAAAGAGGGTGGGAAACCGAGGGCATTAAGTTTAAGGTAAATAGTTCGGTGACAGATTTTATCAAAGGCTTTGCTGAAGTCGGTGGTAATAACATCCACTTCATTGCCTTCCTCTAATGCTTGCAGTGTTTTGGAAACAAATTCGGTTAGGTTAGTCGTAGTGGTAAAAATGGATTTGCAGTGGAAATACAGTGAGTCGTATACAATGCTTTCGAAGAGCTTGGGGATAGAGGAGAGTTTGGCTATGGGTCGATAGTTCGATATGTCACTTTTACAGCTTTTTTTATGGATGGGGAAAATGAAGGAGTCCTTCCATAATTTAGGGAAAACGGCTTGAGAGAGTGAGAGTCGAAAAAGAGTTGTAAGGGGCTGGCACAGGACGTTGACACATTTTTTTATGAAAATGGCAGGTAGACCATCGGGACCGGAGGAAAAGTCATCCTTGAGTCTATTAATATTTTCTCGCACCATACCAGACCTAATGTCAATTGAGACTAAGGAGGTTTGTGGGCATTTACTCAGGTAGGAGAAATAGTCAAGGTCCGGATCGTGTACATGGTCACTGTACGAAAGGGTGAAAAAGGTCGCAAAGAGGTTGGCGATTTCTTTAGGATCAGCAGAAGATGTATTAAGTAACTTTAGAGTGGAAGGAAAACCATCGGACTTCCTTTTGACGTTAATAAATTGGTAAAAGCGCCTAGGATCTGTGCTTAGACTTAATTGCATTCTATCAAGGTATTCGCGATAAAGGGATTCGCAGAGGTTGGAAAAACGGTAGTAAGCTTGTTGGTAGTATGAGAAATCTGAGGCAGATCTGGATTTCAAGAAAGTTTTCCATAATTTGTTTCTAACATTACGAAGAGAACGCAATTCACTATTATACCAGGGAGGGGATGACGAGCAGTTTTTTCGAGGCACATAAGGGACAGATTGGAGAAGACAGTCAAAGATTGCTGTGTAGAAGAATGCAAGAGCGATATCAATGGGGGTGTTGACGTTTAGAAAGAGAAGAAATCTATGTTATTGACTAAGCTATTAAGTTTAACGAAGTCAGCTTTACGAAAGTTAAAGGAGAAAGAGATTTCAAAATCAACAGTAGTGTGGTCGATTTCATACGAAAAGGCAAGAGCGAGAGGGGGTGATAGTGGTCTAGGGTGGAGAGAAGATGGTTACTTGCGGTAACCAAAGAATTATGAGCGTCGGATGAGAAAATAAGATCTAACTGCTTACATAAGTTGTTCGTTATGCCACTAATCTGAAAAAGGCCGGAGTCAAAAAGACGATCAGTCAGGAGGGTTTCCTTTTTCGAGGAGGAGTTAGTAGGAACAAAGGATGATTCGTCCTCCGATGGAGTCCATTGCAAAAGGGGAAGGTTGAAGTCGCCAACAATTATAAAATCGGCATCAGGATCAGCGATATCTAACAGAGAGTCCACTGTATCAACGGCCTGCTGGTATGCTTGGGCGGGTTGAGAAGGGCGAATATAACAGCAAACAATATATATGCTCCGTCTAGATACAGATAGTTTAACACATACGAATTCAAATGAGGTTGTGTTAGTGAGTTTGACGAGGGTTGCATCAAGGTGATTATGAATAGCTATAAGAACACCGCGGCCGAAGGAGAGGTCTTCATTTTCCTGGCCGTCAGCGCGGAAGACTACGAAATCAGAAGTGAATAATTCACTGTTAAGATAGTAGGGACAAAGGTTGGTTTCGGTTAGAGCAAAAATGTCGTAGGGAAGTGATTGTGAGTTCAAGTGCACCATCGCGGTTTTGGCGCGAAGTCCTCTGACATTCTGATAGTAGAGTGATAGGAGCTTTGGGGCAATTACGACGGATTGAGATGGATCGACTGGAATTGAGTTAGGGACGAAAATATTTGTTGTGGTTACTGTGAGTTTTTTTTGGAGATAAGAGAGACGTTTGGAAGCAATATGAGAACCATAGGTTGAGAGGTCTTTGGCCACTGTGGAAGAGGAGATGTTAAAACTCTCATGGAAACGAGTGTATATATTTTTCAGGACTGTAGGGTCAGTTGGGAGACCTTCTTTTTGGATCGAGACCATGACATTCGTCTTTGTCTTCCCGTCGATGCAGATGGAGTCAGGTTTGTCATGTAGATAGGCTAGGTAAGGGCGAACATTTTTAAAACGCCGGTTATCACGCAGTCTAGACATGATATAGCGGCCATCGAGGTCGTTGATTGTTGCCGTGGGGTTCAATAATTTAGCCGTGAGTTTAACGGTGGGAGGAAGTAGTGGATCGAAAGTAGGGGGAGATGCAGTTGAAGGCGAGTTGACCGTGGTGAAAACGTTAGGAGAGACCGTGGACTTGGTACCGGGGGTAGAAGACGATGAGGAAGGATTGAGAATGTGGGAGTAAGTGAAATTCGGGTAGACGGTGGGGGAAATTTTGTTAATGGGAGCCGGTTTTTTGTGATGAGAAGACGTTACAGGTGAAAGATCAAATGACACTCGTTTGATTATAGGGTTATTTTGAGACTGGGAGACGGTTGTAGCTGAATGGTTAAGAGTTTTCATTTGTCAATTTGGATGAGGCACGGGTGGATTATTACGAGTGGGAAGAGAAGGGAGGAGGGAAGATGGCTTTGGGTGGGTGGTGGACATATAATTTGTCTTAGAAATATGTTTAAAATTAGTCTCTTTAAAGTTAGGCTTAGAATTACAATTGGTCTTAATATTAGAACTTAACTTATCGGTCCATCGAGCCGAAAGCCCTGGTAGCTAGCGCTATACCATATTAGTTATTGATCATGTAATTTATTTATGTATCAATAAAAGTATAATAATAATAATAATAATGTGCTTGAATAGAAATTTAATTATTTATTTATATTCGAGTTATTTCGGTAGGTAGGTAGGTAGGAGTGGTTGTGTCAGCAAACCATGTCGACACTTAATTAGCGCAGAAGCGCCGTTTTATTACCACAATTCAAGTGACCTGATGGGTATTAACTACTAGGGGAAAGAAGAACAAAAAGGGGGAAGGATTATTCAAATCCACCCCGTTACATTGAGGAAGCTGATAATATCCCCAATGCTAATGTCCGCTAGCTCTATAAGGTTGTCGAAAAAAAATTTACCTAAGGTGCGCTGTCTGGCCTTGCCTACAGCCGGACACTTGCAGAGGAAGTGTAAGATTATTTCTATTTCATCAGCAGTATTGCAGCTGCGACAGTGTGCATTAAATGCAATGCCTATTCTGGCCGCATGAACCCCGATGGGCCAGTGGCCAGTACTAACTGCCAGAGTTCTTGCGATATCTGTTTCTGTTTAGTAGATCTTGCGTTCTTTTCCGGGAGTATTTGGGCCACATCTGCCTGTAGATGACACAGTTCCGCACCCCCTGCCATCTAATATCCACCTTTAGCAGATAGTGCGCGAAGATGCCTCCCTTAAGGACCCCCAACGGGACGTTCACCTCCTTTGCTAGGGAAGCATCAAGGGAAGATCCTTGCCGCGCGAGTTCATTTGCCCGCTCATTCCCCTTAATGTTGCTGTGACCCGGAACTCAAAGGAGACAGATTCTTAGCCGGTGACTAAGCGAGGCGAGTTCTTTTTTGCACTGTTCTACTAGCCTTGAGGATGTAGTGGCAGATACTATAGCCTTGATAGCCGCCTGGCTGTCAATGAGGATGGCAATGGTATTTTGGGGTGCAGAGGTTTGCTTGAGTATGCGGCAGGCCTCACGTACAGCAAAGACTTCCGCCTGGAAGACACTGCACGAATCAGGAAGCCGGTATGACCTGGAAATATTGAAGGATTCAGATAATATCCCCGCTCCTACCCCGCAGTCCATTTTTGAACCGTTGGTCGGCGAAAATTCGAACTCATTTATCAGTACGCCCGTTTCCCATTCCGCCCTGGTAGGGAATCTGACCGTTTTTTTTTTTTTTTTTTTTTCGTGGGTAGGTGAAAATCTTCATGAGATACTATGAGACCGTGTACTCATAGTAGTGTCAGATTTCTACTGACTAAAAACACCCTTCCCTTCGTTTTGTTTACTACGACTAAGTTAGACCTTATCAAGTAGCTTAAGCTTCAGAAGAGAATATTTGCGTGAGGCAGGTAGATTTTCAATAAAAGCACCTGCTGAAACCGTCATGACATGCGGCTTTTTGTCCTATTGCGCTAATTCGAACGGTTTCGTTCTTTGAAGTCGGCGCGTAAGATTTGTCACATCCAAAGTTTGGAGTATGGCACAGTTGCAATGGCCATGAAGACGAATACGAAGCTTGCGAGCGAAGTAACGTGACGTAATTTCTAAAGTTCACTGTGGGAGTTATATAGTCAGTCAGATTAGCTACCAGATCCTGCGGTAGCAAATTCAGGATACTGCTGTGACCATACGGATTGGTGCACCAGCATCTCGTTTGCCTTAACCTGACCGCACTACATGATGATAGCTGCACAATGTGAAGATCGAGTGTTGAAAGGTGCAGAATAACGTTCAAGGCATCGGTTGGACATGTCCTCATGGCACCCGTTGCGCCTATAGCCGCAGTTCTCTGTACCCTGTTGATAAGTTTGATGTTATAAGCTTTCCTTAGCGCAGGAATGCGGTCCATAGGAAAGAATGGGACGCACCACGGCAGTGTACATCCATAAGACCATCTTCGGGCGAAGTCCCCACTTCTTGCCAAAGGTCTTGCTGCAGGCATAGAAAGCCACACAGACCTTCTTTACCCGTTGCTCAATAATAAGTTTCCAGCTTAGTTTTGGATCAAGTACCACACCTAGGTACTTGGCACTGGAGGATAGGGAGAGTAGATGATTATTTAGCCGTGGAAGCATAAAAGTCGGTATTTTGGTTTTAGTGGTAAAGAGCATCAGTTCAGTTTTGCTTGGGTTGACGCTGAGTCCACATCCAGTGGCCCATGAGCTAATCTTGCCCAAGGCACCTTCCATAATCTCACTGATTACGGATGGAAACATCGCCGATACCAGTATTACCACGTCATCCGCATACGCGACAACCTTAACTCCATCCCTATCAAGTCTACACAAAATTTTATTGATGACCATAAGCCATAGAAGAGGAGATAAGACCCCACCTTGAGGAGTTCCTCTAACAACAGATATGGTGGAGCTGCTGTTGCCGAGATTCGATTGAATGATTCTGGTTTTTAGCATTGTCAATATCCATTTGCTAATAAACTCTTCCACACCCAGTTGGATCAGAGCTTCCTGAATCGATTCCGTACTGACTTTATTGAAGACACCTTCAATGTCTAAGAAGGTAGCAAGGGTATATTGTTTGAAATGGATTGCCTTTTGTATCATTCGCACAACTTCGTGGAGCGCCGTTTCTGTCGATAGCCCTTTAGTGCACGCATGTTGAGATTTGGATAGAAGGGATTTATTTCGATATGTATATCTAAGATGCGTTCCAGCGTCTTTAAAAGAAAAGAGGATAAGCTAATGGGTCTGAAATCCTTTGCGGATCCATGACCCCGCTTCCCAGCTTTCGAGATAAACACGACACGAATACGCCTCCAGCTCAGGGGAACGTGGTTTAGGAGAATACAGCTTCTGTAGATCGGAACTAGCCACGGGACCATCTGGTCCAGTATTTTTTGCAGCATAATAGGGAGAATGCCGTCAAGGTCGGCCGATTTATATGGAGAGAAGCTGTTAATAGCCCAGGAGGTGTTAACGGCTGAAATTGTTGTCTTAATGTCATTCCAGGATGAAGATTGCACGACCTGAGCTACTGGTGGGAGGGCAATCTCATTACTACATCCTGGAAAGTGTGTTTGCATTAAAAGTTCCAGTGACTCGCTAGAGGAGTCCGTCCAAGTCCCATTCGGCCGTTTAATAAAGGACGGGCTAGAATGCTCCTTAGACAGAATTTTACTCAGTCTGGCAGAGTCTTTTATGGTCTCAATGGACTGACAGTAGTCTTTCCAAGCAAGAGACTTGACACTTTTAATGGATTTCTTGTATTCCTTCAGACAATCCTTATAAGGTTGCCAGAACTGTGCTTAAAGCAGACATTGAATATCTCTCTAGTTATCTTCCTCAGATTAGATAGATCTTCGTTCAACCAAAGGGGAATTTTGTCTTGCTATATTTAATAGGACACGAAACCTTAAAAGCCGCACCAATGGCTGTTTCGAAGGTCCTGATTTTGACGTCTAGTTCCTCGACAGATTCAATTTTCAAGTCGGGTATTCTATGAAGTTTTGATTTAATGACCTGACCAAACTTCTTCCAGTCAATTCTCTTAGGGTTTCTAAATGGCTTGGGAGCCTCAACCTCGAGGCACACATTGTAGAGAATCCATCTGTGGTCGGAGAGGGACAATTGATCGTATACTCGCCAGTTAACTACTCTAAGGATATTATTGATGGTTTTGAGAGTGATGTCTAAAACTTCCTCCCACCCTCTGAAATTTTCCGTACTCGAAAAAACGAAAGTTGGAGTGTTACCCACGTTACAAACAGAGATGTTGGATATCACTAGAAAATCATACAAGGACTCACCGCGTTCATTGATTTCGGAGCTGCCCCATAATTTATGCCTTGCATTTGCGTCGCAGCCCAGAAGCAGATTGTCCTTTTTTGCTGTTGTCATTGATTTTAAGTGGCGTACCTCCTCTGGTGGTGATGGCCTATCACGATCCATGTAAACTGAGGATATAAAAAGAGTGTTATTTGCAACCTCCAATTTAACTACAGTTAAATCGGCAGAGCTAAAATCAGGACATAGAAATACATTCAAATGTTTTTTAGCTAGGATGCAAGTCCTAGGTTTGTTACTAACCTGGTTTGTGGTCTTGTAGAAGATGTTGTAGCGGTTGTCCTTGAGCCTTTTATGGATGAACCCTTCACCCAGGGTTCCTGTACAATGCCGATATCTATATCCTCCTCGCCGAGGAAGACAAGCAAATTATCTGACGCACTCTTCGAGTGGTGCAGATTAATCAGTACGATGTTCAGCATTGGTGGTAGGTGGAATAATGACATCCCCATGTCCTCCGACATCCTGTCGGAACCGTTGATTTCACCTAAATCTTCATCAGGACCAGAGGGGCGGAAAATCTTAAGTTTAGCATGCCTTATGCCGAAACGCAGCTTGTGATCAGATTTTTCGAGAGCCACCGGGCTAGCCTCGTTGATTTTTCTGAGGTTCCTCCGCCTTGATGACTGCTCAGTCATCCATCGGAACCGCCGGATTGTGCAGTTTCAGACATTGGAGAAGCCTTCCCCCGTCAATCTGCATATTGGGCAGCAAGATGCGGGCCTGGGGATATCATTAGCGGGGATAAGCTTGAGCTTCAAGCCCCCCCAGGCGTCACTAACCTTAGTGACACACTCGCCAAGGAAATCCTTGGAGAATTGGTCCTCGCATCTGATGACCCGATAACCCCTGACCAACTCGGCGGAATCGAAGCACGACAGAGGTCCCCCAGGATTTCCCAACAGGTAGTCAATGACCATACCCGATAGTCTGGCCTCTATGCTACTCCACGCTTCACTGACCGTCTTGCCATCTGAGGGGCGCTCGTCCACGAGGGAGACCTGCATATGGTCTCTGACTACTTCAGAAAAGTATCGCGTTGTCTGAGTAGGACAGGTCGAGGATGTACCTGGTAGATTTTGTGTAGTAGTCGGCGTCTTGACAACCTTGGTCTTTTTTGCTTCGCGATTGGTCTCATTCGACGACCTGTTTCGCTTGCTTGCCTTGGTTTCATACTTCTTCTGTTGTGGATGTTGCTGTTGTTTCTCCAGATGTGCGATGTTATCATCGACCACAGCTTGGTATTCGGCCTTATCCGCAGCATCCATCTCATGAAGGGTACCAGCTGCTTCGTTTTTGGCAACCTTGTCAATAACGAATCGAGCCATCTTGTACCTGCTTTTCATGATGGCGTCCGGGGTTTTGTTTTTCTTCGACGAACCAGCGCCACTAACCATAGTGCCTTTGGTTGCCATTTTGGTGTTTGCTGTTGTTTCTGTCTGGTGAGCCGCTAGAGGGAGTACATTGCCTAGTACTTGCTGCGGCTGAAGGGAAGACTGAAGACTCCTGACTGGAGGCTAAAAGCTCGTCTTCCGATGAGGAGCCAATGTCGGGCATCCCCACCCCATCTTGCTTTTTTTGATTTTTTATTTTTAGTTTTTTTTTATTTGTTTTATTCATTTTTGTAGTTTTTTGGTCCCACGAGTATGTCCTGAAGGAAGAGTCAGTCCTGGCAGAGCCGACATACAAGGATAAGGCGGTTATACTACCGACCTCGCCTGGGCATCGATAGGGACCGTTCGAGACCAGCACTGTTTTATCAGCAGCTGGCCATGCAGCCCTCGGCACGAGTGCCTACACACCTTGGCTTAAGTGAGATTTTTATGGGTTTACTCCCCATCTTCGTTTAAATGTACCACAGCGCACGATTAAGTACATGCGTGTACTTTCTTAGCTGACACTAGACACTTGAAGGGGAATAGCCATTTCCGGCGGACGCCCACGGGGAGTACCGAAGACGAGGATTTTTGCCCACCCAAGTTATTTCAGTTGTGTGTTTAATTTATTATTTGTTTCCCTGCATTAATAAATAGCTGAGTGCTCAAGTGTCACTAAGGTATCTGTGCTGTCAAGTTCCTTTTTGCAATAGCAGTCTCCAGCGGATAAGTGTTTGTATTTTAATTTTTTATTTTTTTTTGTTAAGCTTATATGCGATTCCGTAAAACATATCTAATATATAATTTAAAGCCAAATTTTAATAATACTTCAAGTTTTATAAGCTTTTTAATAACAAAAACGTGTAATGGATATGTGTTTGAAATTCGTGCGTGTTCTATTGCTAGGAGTAAGTTGGAGTTAATCAGAAAAAATTTAACTTGAATTGTTTTTATTCAGATGATGACAATATTCCAAGTACCTCAAAAAGGTCCTCTGAATCAGCACGGACAGTTGAGAAGAAAGATAAGACAGATGATGACAATACTCCAAGTACCTCAAATAGGTCCTCTGACGCAGCACGAATAGCCGACATAAATTCTTTTCTCGATACCTTTCGCCAGATGCGTGCATTATTTCAAGGTAAGATATATCATTACTTTCGAAAAAAACACTCGTATTATATATTTAAATGATAATTTGAAATGTTTCGTGTTCTGAATTCCTAATCTCGTTAGGTAGGTAGAAGTGGTGGTTCTGTAAACAGAAACCCAATTAGCACAGTTGTGCCGTTTTGATACCACGACTCATGTGACCTTGGATGCTGACATGTGTTGGTGAGGAGAATCTAGGGCCAGCCTGTGGAGTTTAAAAAGAGGATTAGCTCATTAATGTTCTTACCCGAGATCTCTTCAAGTGTGATATAAAAGGGTTTGCCCTGGCTAATGCCGGACAAATGCACATGTAGTGGATGATTGTTTCCTTCTCGGTGGCTATGTTGCAACTACAGCAATATGTATAGTATGGGATAAGAGAAAATCTCCTTAACTCCATCAGGATTTGACATGTCCCAAGAAAGTGTCCGATATGTTCTTTTTCCTATTTGTTGCATAAGGTGCATAATGCAGCATTTCCGCTCCAATGTGACTGAAATTTTAATTTCTGCAGTTTTCCTCTTAGCCTAAGGACGGTTTCTATTATGGCGCAAGTGTAGTCGTTCCTGAAATAATTCAGTTCCTTAAAGTTATAACTGACCTTCGAAAAAAGAAAATTCTCTCGGCAGATGACCTAGCTCTTTCAATAAGAGAGTATCTCTCGTTCTCATCTGTTGTCCTGATTATTTCATACAATGAACTTCTCCAATCCGCGGGACCCTTTCCAAACAGATCGAGGCTAATGGTTGGTTAGGACCGGCTGTCGATGAGGATGCACTAAGACAAGAGATAGGTCCATTGCACTGCCGATATGTAAGGTGTGTGGGTCACCCTCTTACTCTAGGAGCAAATGCTCCATTGTACGAAAGAGTCGATTTTAGCCGTGCAGGTGTTGCCGAGATCATTTAGATTATTGGAAAAGTATTCACCCAGGGTGGCCTTCCTAATGTTGGCAAGCGCGGAACAGGTGCATAGGAGGTGACTAATGGTGTCTTCTTCCTCTTCATCTCTACAGCTTCTGCAGAAGTCGTTAAAGAGCGTGCCTAGCGTGTGAACATGTTTTCCTATAACGCAGTGTACCATGTCCGGTGTGCATTTGTTGTTTTAGAGAGGGTTCGTCTCTTATTGAGTCCGATGGACCTAAATTTGTAAAGCGTGGGCCAAGGTTGTCAGGCGGTGTTGCATTTGCCTAGGTGTTGCCATCGTTGATTGGACACCTTCTCCGCGTCGATTTGAATAAGCCACTTAACATTAGATGTTTGCGCCTCTATGTCGGTAATGCTTATCCTGTTTATACTAGAAGAGCCTTGTCGAGCCAGATCGTAGCTGCACAATTCCGCGGTATGTCATAATGATTTGGTACCCAGCAAAGGGTGCAGTTGTACTGTCTAGCAATCTGGTTAAGAGTTACGCGGCAGTCTTTGACTGCCTTAGAATTCGTAGTGCAATGGTTTGAAACGCAGTAAGAGAGGAGTATGGCTAGGTCCTTTGAAAGATTCCGACACCGACTCCATCGTTGGTTTTGGGCCCATCCGTGAAAATTGACAGCGATTTGTTGTGTAGGACATCGCGTTGCGTTCAACCAGTTCTGTCCGATATTGAGTGCATGTAGTCCCTGTTGAAGTCATATTTAGTGGGCAGGTGATGATAGGAACTGGGGAGATGTGACGGTGCATCGAAAGTATTTTGGCGTGTCCCGTGTGTGTCCACTGCTTGGGGCCTCTCAGTCTTATTGCAGAGCTGACAGCCTTACTGATAACGTCGAGCCAAAGTAGTTGGAGCATGGTTTGGAGCGCCGCTGTGGAGAAATCGAGAGTAATACTCCTGTTCGCCGTTAGGTTAATCCAAGTCTTGCAGATATTGGTTTTACATAACACTGCATTGCATACTGCAACAGCTGTTTTGGTAGCATAGTACCAACTATTTCCATTATCTGTATTAGGTTATCCACATCCAATTTAAATGTAGAAATGTACTTGTGCTGTTGTGAGAGTAGTATAGTGTGTAAAAATAATAATACAAATGTAATTGAAAATGATATCAATGTTATGAAGCTAGATATTATTAATTTATTAATGGAGAGATCACCGGCTCGGGTAGACTGTTACGCATAAATAAACAAACATCGGGCAAAGTCAAAAAATAATAAAAATGTTCACAAGGAAGCGGAATTCGTCAATATTCATGGACAGGTAGAATTCTTTTTCCGAGTTTTTCTCACTTAGAGGAGAAATTCGTTAGACGCTGTGAGAATTTTGAAGGATTTCAATTACATTTTGACGTATCATACCGTAACCATATAGTACATTTATGGAGTTAAATAATAATAATAGTTGGAGAGATCGAAATATAAGTGTGGAATTCAGGGGCGAGAATTGTTTTAGTATTCTTGAAGTAACGTGCGGAAAGGAAAAGTTCGAAATTCTTCCTAACACATTGACTGCCATGGCTATCAAATATGATAGATAGTAGTTGCCTTTCCTAACAAACATGATATGGTCTCTATTTGTTGATTTGTGTCCAAAGCAATGTAGGTAATAGAAAATGTATTTTGAATTTTCTCAAAATTGGTTTGGCAGTCAATGTGCTATTTATCTTAGATATGAGACCTGGGACGACAAATTTAAGGACCTAAGACATTTCGTTTCACAAAAGAAGCTGAAGAATGTAGTACTGCTGACGGGGGACATGAATGTTAGATTAGCTGAGAATTTTGAAGTCCTGGATACTCTCACACTCAGCATTCCTAACATACTGGAACATCGATCTTCAAAGCATAAAGTAACGAACCCTTCGGGTAGGGGCCAGAATATACCCGAGGTAGGCATGCCTGTCGTAAGAGGCGACTAAAATCCACCCTTCGTATACCGGGGATAAAATGTATACATAATATGCAATGAGTAAAACAAATAGATATACCCCAGGTGGCAGTCCAGGTTCTCTGGAAAATCCACCCTCTTCGGAGGTAGGCTCTACGGATTCTGGGGAGAGCCAATTGTTGCATCTAATAAACCCCTTTTTGAGAAATTCAAGGGTAACTCGGTCTCCACCATCAAGATCGAATGTCTCCGGAAAAAGAAGTCCGCCGGAAGCGCAAGCGCAAGAGAAACGGGACTCAGTGAAATGTAATAGCTTTGAGGAAGAAAACAATGAACTCCGTATTAAGCTAAATAAAATGGATCTACTCTACCAAGAGCTTAAAAGAGAGGTAGAATCACTTAAAGAGAAAAAAAAGGCCTTAAAGAATTCTCTTTTGCAAAGAGAACGCGAAGTTACCCCACCCCGTGTAGCTAGTCCCAAATATCACACGGATGAAGACGAGCTAGCACGCGAAACAAATGGGGTCTCAAAGAAAAGACCCAACAAAAAACGAAGAGCCGGTTCTTCACCTGAAATCGAGCCACGAAAACAAGACAAAGAAAAAGACTTGAAACAGAAACAAACTCACGACAAATTACGTCCCCCGCCTGCAATAAACGTCGTCGGCATTACGGACTACAATAAATTGCATTGCCTTCTCAAGCGAACTGTGACATCGGAATTTAAAGTAACGTCATTCCGAAACAATGATTGGAAAATTAATGTAGTTGACTCTGACGGCTACCGAGCAATATCTAAAAAACTAAACGGGAAAAAGATCCAGTGGTTCACCTACGAAAATAAATCAGAAAGACCACTCCGTGTTATAGCAAGGGGTCTCCACCCCTCGTGCACTAACGATGACATTATAAATGACAATTATCGACGCAATTAATATCTTAAAGAAGATAAAGCAGAAAACGGAACAAGGCAATGAAATCTTGGTCAAGCATGGACTTCCGCTCTTTATGCTAACTTTCGATAGAAGCGAAAATATAGACGATATTTATAACGTAAAAAGTATTTTGAATATCGTAGTTAAAATCGAGCCTATGCATACGAATACACGATCGATACCTCAATGCAAACGCTGTCAAGGTTTCAATCACACCCAGTCGTATTGCCAAAAAGAACCGAAATGTGTAAAATGTGCCGGGAACCACTTATCAGAAAGGTGTGACTTAAATAAGCAGGCTCCGGCGACCTGCATAAACTGCAAAGGCAAGCACCCAGCAAACTATCGAGGTTATGAAGTAGCAAAGGAGCTTAAAAAAAGGCGCGATACTCTCAAAAAACCGATACACCCGAACCCAAGCTTAAGAGATCGTAAAACCCATAAGCCTAAGACCGCTAAGCCAGTTAAAACGACGAGACCGATAAAGGAAAATAAAAAAATTGCGCAAGAGAACGTCGCTGGTCCAAGTGCAGCGGAAAAACCGCCACAGGTTGACGCGAGATCGTACGCGCAAGTCGCGTCAAACGAAAACAAATCAAGATCAGCTACAACAGATCCGGTCAGCCAAATATTTACCATTATATTGGACAAATTTGAGGAGTAAACTAAGGTTAATAAAATTATACTTGACAAATTGAGTAAGCTTGAGTTCAAACCTCACAAGACAATCAAAAAAACATGAATATGAAACAGCTACTTAAGATACAAACGTGGAACGCAAACGGCCTTCTGAAAAAAATCGACGAATTAGAAGTGTTTCTACGGAAAATTAACATTGATATATGTTCGGTATCGGAAACGCACTTAAAAAAGGGACTTAGACCCAAAATAAAAAGTTACACCGATTACCATGCGAATCATCCTTCGGAAAATGCGAGAGGCGGGTCCTCTCTTTACATCAAAGACTGTATTAAGCACTCCGAAAACATAGAAATAGAATTTGATTCTATGCAAATAAGCTCAGTCTCCGTAAAAATAAACCACTTAAACTTCAACATCGGATCTAGTTACTTCCCTCCGGGATATAAGCTAGTAGAAAACGACCTCGTTCGTCTCTTTGACTCGCTCGGACCTAATTTTGTCTTAGGTGGTGACTTTAACGCGAAACACACCTTCTGGGGATCAAGATGCAATTCGACAAAAGGCAGATTATTGTACAAAGTCAGCATGAAACGTGGGGTGAACTTTTTTTCGACAGGAAAGCCAACTTATTGTCCAACTGACAAAAATAAAATCCCTGACCTCGTCGACTTCTTTATCGCAAAAGGGTTAACGAAAAATTTGACGGAAGTCGAAGAATGCTATGATCTATGCTCAGATCACTCAGCAGTCACTCTGAAAATAGGTGGAAGTCTAGTAAAAAAAGAAGGACCGCCTAGGTTAACTAGTAACAAAACTAACTGGGACGCTTTCAGAAGAGACTGCAAGGAAAATGTTGCTTTAAATGTACCGCTAAAGACACCGTTCGAAATAGAAGAAGAAATCGACAAACTCGTCGAAGCCATTCAGTGCTCCGCGTGGAAAAACACTCCTTTGCGGAAGACAGAAGCACGGAACAATAAAGTCAAATACCAGCCTGAAATCGAAGAGCTCATACGAAAAAAGAGGAGAGCGCGCAAGAGATGGCAACAATCCCGCGCGCCACCGGATAAAACTTATCTGAACCACCTTTGTAACAAGCTAAAAAATGTGCTGCAGGACCTAAAAAATCACGAGACTTCTACTTACCTCGAGGGTCTGACCGCTGATAAGTATTCAAACTACTCTCTATGGAAAGCCTTGAAGTCCATAAAGAAACCTGTAATGCACTCGCCGCCAATTAGGAAAGCTAACGGCGAATGGGCTAAAGAAGACAAAGAGAAAGCAGAATTATTTGCCGATCACTTAGAGGAAACGTTCAAGCCGTTCGATGGACAACCGTTGATCGAAGATCCGAATGATAATATGGCACCCGACAACTTTAAAGTAAAAACCGTGTCCCTGTCCGAACTTCGAATGATAATAAAAAAATTGAAAAATAACAAGGCTCCGGGATATGATTTAATCACTGGCGAAATTTTGAAAGAGCTACCGAAAAAAGTACTGGTTAAGTTGCTCTACATTATAAATGCTTCTTTAAGACTGTTATATGTTCCAAGGCAATGGAAAGTCGCCGAAGTTATTATGGCTCCGAAACCGGGGAAATGTGCAAATGACAAGAAATCATATAGACCCATTCCACTTCTGCCAATAATATCTAAGGTCTTCGAGAAACTTCTGCTGAAACGATTGCAACCAGTAATTGAAGAAAGACACTTGATCCCGGATCATCAATTCGGCTTTCGGATCAAACATTCCACAATCGATCAGGTGTATCGAATAACGAGCGAAATTGAAAAAGCTCTAGAAGGGGGAAAAATATGCTCTAGCGCTTTTCTCGACGTATCGCAAGCCTTCGACAAGGTATGGCACGAAGGACTAAGGTATAAGCTAAGGGTAATCTTACCAGAAAAGTTGTGCAGAATATTAGAATCTTATCTTGAAAACAGACTTTTCCGTGTTAGACACGGTAGTGAATATTCGGATTTCAAAGATATCTACGCCGGTGTTCCACAAGGAAGTGTTCTCGGTCCAATCCTGTTCCTGCTCTACACAAGAGATATACCACAAGATGAAGGGACCGTTGTAGCAACGTTCGCAGACGACACGGCTATCCTCGTAACGGATGAGTCAGTCGAATCATCAACGGGAAAACTCCAACGAGCTTTGAACAAAGTATGCGAATGGACAAAAACAAAAATTTTACGTTAAGAAAGATAAACAACTTACCTATACCCATTAACTCGGTGCAAATACCGTACGCAAACGAGGCAAAATATCTAGGAATGACCCTAGACGCAAAACTTAAGTGGAAATCACACGTTAAAAAGAAGCGCGAAGAGCTCGAAATCAGATTTAGAGAAATGTATTGGCTACTCGGAAGATACTGGAAGTTAAGCATATACAACAAACTGCTTCTGTATAAGCAAGTGCTAAAACCGTCTTGGACATATGGAATACAACTTTGGGGTTGTACCAAACCAAGCAATATGGCTCTACTGCAAGCATTTCAAAACAAAATACTAAGAGCAATCGTGAATGCTCCTTGGTATATAAGAAATAGTGATATTCACAGAGATCTAGGAATTGCTACCGTGAGGGACGAAGTAACAAACTTTGCTCGCAAACTTCGTACCCGTCTTCATTTTCATTGCAATAATGAAATAATCCGTACTATGGACGTGACAAACCTTGAGCGCCGACTACAAAGAACAAGACCTTTCGATGTAGCGCCGTAAGGAAAAACCGCGTGTAATGACGGTATTAGTGGGTGCCTTCACTGGAGGGCTGCGTACCTAACGCGATTAATACTACAGAAGCGTAAACTACTCGTTAAGGCCACTTAGTCGTAGTCATCTCAAAAAATGAAAAAATGAGAGGAACGAATTTCCTACTACTATGAGTACGCGCAGCCGGTTCTCATAGTGCCTCTCTGAGGGGGTGAGGTTTAGCCCGTAGGCATATACTGACTAGCACTGATGGCATTGTCAGATATATGAATCGGGCATAACCAATGGTACGGACCATTGGTATCTTTTGAAGATTCCTACACCTCCAGGCGCAACCAAAAAAAAAAAAAAAAAAATAGGGAAGAGAATTTATTGATTTCTGTAACAACTATGAAATGATTATTTTAAATAGGAGAACGCATGGGACTTTTCCATCGACACACGGTGAGAGAATCAGTTAATGACGTTCATACGGTATCGGGGGACATTATTGAGAAGGTGAAACCTTTTACAGTAGAGGAGCAGATAAGCATTATGAAACAGGTCAGAAACATTGAGACCTACGAAATTTTGGGAAAAGAGGTGTGACTTCACAAGTTTAACCCCTTTAAACTGCTTCAAAAATGGAGGCTTACAAATAGCAGTAAAGATAAAAATGAATACAAAATCATGAATTTAAAGTACCGAAGTTTGTGTCAATTTAAACGAACGGAGTATTATTAGGATATAGAATTCAAACTTAAGACAATAACGAACGGAAATGTCTGTACCAAATTGCGTAAGTATAAGTAGGTACTGAAGTTTTCAAGCCTTGCTTCAAAAGACTTCTGAATCTTCCGCTATTTGCTAAACCAATACAGTGGACGGAGCCTCTTATATTAGAAGAGGATCTCAACAGTGATATAAAAACCCTATGAGATACATAAAATACTTAAGCTCGTCAAAGATGTAAATCCCCGGGAGAGGACAGGTTGCCGTATGAGGTATTTTAAAATGAATCAGATAATTTTATAAGATTGCTTGCGAAAAGGAAAAGTTGATGAAAGTTTTCTGAAAAGCATTATTTTTCCCATTTATAAAAAGGGAAATGCGAACGAGGTAGGAACTTGCGAGGTGTATCTCTCATGGGCTGCGTATGCAAAATACTATTGGGAATCATAGAGAAGAGGTTAGCCAATGGCATTAAATACAAAATGAATTCCAAGTTGGCTTCCGAGAACATTACTCCACGGTGGATATTAAGAAAGGGAAGATGTATGGGTCTTTAATTGATTTTAAGACTGCGTTTGACGGAAGTAATTGAAGAGCATTATTCTTCAAACTAAGCATTATGGGAGTTTTAATGAAATTTCTGGCTTTACTTGAAAGCCTGTACACATATACTACTGCTGCAGGAAAGCAAGAAGTGGTTCTTCGGTGATACAGAAATACAAAAAGACAAAATGTATAAATACCGACGAGTAATAATGACACATGGACTTTCTATAAAAGGGTATTGAAACCAAGAAATGGTCTAAACAGCACATGAAAATCTTTTCTTGGAGCAAGTGACGTAGAGTTTTCATCCAAATTTAGACTTTTCAATGCAGCGTCGAGAGTTCAGGTATGGGCTACTCGAATTTTAGCGCCGCGGATAAGGTGCAAAGACACTTCATTAAAAGAGTTTTTGGTATGCCCGAGTTCACACTTAATTACATAATCAGCCTGGAGACCTGTGGTCCTGACTTGCAACTGTATACTCTTAAATTGCACATGTAGCGTGTACAAAAACTTTATTCTAGGAAAAATATGCAATTCTTTCCGTTACACGTTTGACCAGGAAGGTAGTTTACTAAAGACCCCTTACCACTGGTGGGGGAAGTCTATAATAAAAACACTGACTTTGCTGCGGGTTCAACCTGAACTCACTGTATATTAGAATTACCTGCTAAATTAAATACTAAAATTATGCTAACTGTACAAAATCTCTTAGGTGCTTAAGTATTTTGTTACACATTATGAATCAATATACACAGACAGCATGAAGAATATTTGTGCTGACTGACTGAGAAATTATAAAATAAATTTTGACAACAACATCGAACATGAGTACATTGTATAATAAAAAACGTAATGCACATCAAAACACATAATGAGAAGCTAAACTATGTTGCTGTTGTGGTCACAACATTCCCCTAACAGTGCTTCCATATCTATTTTTCCCCTGTGTTGTCGATAACTTGCAGGGATATGTTACAAATGAGTACATCGGTAATTTTTGTCAAAGCCATTGAACATTGACAAGAGCACCGATATAGATACGTATAATGACTAAACAGCAAAAATAAGTGCTTGAATACACCTCCAAACTTCTATGAACATTTAAATAAAGAACACCTGTTCTGAATTTCAACACCTATACTCAATGGTCAACCCAGCTGCTGAAAAATCCATATATCCTGTACATTTATTAACGTCAATGATCAAACCCTACATAAGGCTTAGAATGGGACGCACTAACATAACCCGCAAGCACTTTATTACCAAGGAACCTGTTCCACTTTGCGAATTGTGCGACGAAAAACCAACATTCACTGTAAAAAACATGCTGCAATGCGTAAACATAAATTCAATCAGCAAGACTACCATATATCTGGAAATGACCTTCAACATCTTTTAACTTTTATCTCAGACAAAAATATTAGATCCGTATACGAAGTTATTTTAAAACTTAAATTAGAAATATTTATTTGACACCCCTTTAACTTTAACTAGCCGAAAGCCCTGGTAGCTAGCGCTATACCATATTAATTATTGATCATGTAATTTATTTATGTATCAATAAAAGTATAATAATAATAATAATTATGTGCTTGAATAGAAATTTAATTATTTATTTATATTCGAGTTATTTCAGTTGTTTGTCTAATTTATTATTTGTTTCCCTGCATTAATAAATAGCTGAGTGCTCAAGTGTCACTAAGGTATCTGCGCTGTCAAGTTCCTTTTTGCAATAGCAGTTTCCAGCGGATAAGTGTTTGTATTTTATTTTTTTATTTTAAAACATATCTAATATATAATTTAAAGCCAAATTTGAATAATATTTCAAGTTTTATAAGCTTTTTAATAACAAAAACGTGTAATGGATATGTGTTTGAAATTCGTGCGTGTTCTATTGCTAGGAGTAAGTTGGAGTTAATCAGAAAAAATTTAACTTGAATTGTTTTTATTCAGATGATGACAATACTCCAAGTACCTCAAAAAGGTTCTCTGAAGCAGCACGGACAGTGGAGAAGAAATATAATACAGATGATGACAATACTCCAAGTACCTCAAAAAGGTCCTCTGAAGCAGCACGAAGAGTGGTGAAGAAAGATGGGACAGATGATGACAATACTCCAAGTACATCAAAGCGGTCCTCTGAATCAGCACGAAGAGTGGTGAAGAAAGATGGGACAGATGATGATAATACTCCAAGTACATCAAAGCGGTCCTCTGAAGCAGCACGAAGAGTGGTGAAGAAAGATGGGACAGATGATGACAACGCTCCAAGTACCTCAAAAAGGTCCTCTGAATCAGCACGGACAGTGGAGAAGAAAGATAAGACAGATGATGACAATACTCCAAGTACCTCAAAAAGGTCCTCTGAAGCAGCACGAAGAGTGGTGAAGAAAGATGGAACGGATGATGATAATACTCCAAGTACATCAAAGAGGTCCTCTGAAGCAGCACGAAGAGTGGTGAAGAAAGATGGGACAGATGCTGACAATACTCCAAGTACCTCAAAAATGTCCTCTGAATCAGCACGAACAGCGGAGAAGAAGAAGCAGTACAAGCTCGCTCGGAAGATGTTTAAAGAACTTTTTCGAGGTAAGATATATCATTACTTTCGGAAAAAATACTCGTAATATTTATTTAAATGAGAATTTGAAATGTTTTGTGTTCTGAATTCCTAGGTAGAAGTGGTAGTTCTGTAAACAGAAACCCAATTAGCACCGTTGTGCCGTTTTGATACCACGACTCATGTGACCTTGGATGCTGACATGTGTTGGTGAGGAGAATCTAGGGCCAGCCTGTGGAGTTTAAAAAGAGGATTAGCTCATTTATGTTTTTACCCGAAATGTCCTCATATGTATTATAGACAGGTTTGCCTAATGCTTGATGTCCAACCCTGGCTAATGCCGGAAAAGTGCACATGTAGTGGATGATTGTTTTCTTTTCGATAGCTATGTTGCAACTACGGCAATGTGTATAGTATGGGATAAGAGAGAATCTCCTTAACTTCATCTGGATTTGACATGTCCCAAGAAAGTGTCCGATATGTTCTTTTTCCTATTTGTTGCAAAAGGTGCATAATGCAGCATTTCCACTCCAATGTGACTGAAATTTTAATTTCTGCAGTTTTCCTCTTAGCCTAAGGACGGTTTCTATTATGGCGCAAGTGTAGTCGTTCCTGAAATAATTCAGTTCCTTAAAGTTATAACTGACCTTCGAAAAAAGGAAATTCTCTCGGCAGATGACCTAGCTCTTTCAATAAGAGAGTATCTCTCGTTCTCATCTGTTGTCCTGATTATTTCGTACAATGAACTTCTCCAATCCGCGGGACTCTTTCCAAACAGATCGAGGCTAATGGTTGGTTAGGACCGGCTGTCGATGAGGATGCACTAAGACAAGAGATAGGTCCATTGCACTGCCGATATGTAAGGTGTGTGGGTCACCCTCTTACTCTAGGAGCAAATGCTCCATTGTACGAAAGAGTCGATTTTAGCCGTGCAGGTGTTGCCGAGATCATTTAGATTATTGGAAAAGTATTCACCCAGGGTGGCCTTCCTAATGTTGGCAAGCGCGGAACAGGTGCATAGGAGGTGACTAATGGTGTCTTCTTCCTCTTCATCTCTACAGCTTCTGCAGAAGTCGTTAAAGAGCGTGCCTAGCGTGTGAACATGTTTTCCTATAACGCAGTGTACGGTGTCCGGTGTGCATTTGTTGTTTTAGAGAGGGTTCGTCTCTTATTGAGTCCGATGGACCTAAATTTGTAAAGCGTGGGCCAAGGTTGTCAGGCGGTGTTGCATTTGCCTAGGTGTTGCCATCGTTGATTGGACACCTTCTCCGCGTCGATTTGAATAAGCCACTTAACATTAGATGTTTGCGCCTCGATGTCGGTAATGGTTATCTTATACTAGAAGAGCCTTGTCGAGCCAGATCGTAGCTGCACAATTCCGCGGTATGTCATAATGATTTGGTACCCAGCAAAGGGTGCAGTTGTACTGTCTAGCAATCTGGTTAAGAGTTACGCGGCAGTCTTTGACTGCCTTAGAATTCGTAGTGCAATGGTTTGAAACGCAGTAAGAGAGGAGTATGTCTAGGTCCTTTGAAAGATTCCGACACCGACTCCATCGTTGGTTTTGGGCCCATCCGTGAATATTGACAGCGATTTGTTGTGTAGGACATCGCGTTGCGTTCAACCAGTTCTGTCCGATATTGAGTGCATGTAGTCCCTGTTGAAGTCATATTTAGTGGGCAGGTGATGATAGGAACTGGGGAGATGTGACGGTGCATCGAAAGTATTTTGGCGTGTCCCGTGTGTGTCCACTGCTTGGGGCCTCTCAGTCTTATTGCAGAGCTGACAGCCTTACTGATAACGTCGAGCCAAAGTAGTTGGAGCATGGCACATAAAATGGTGGCACATTTTCCACTACCTCATATCCGCCAATTCCCCATACTTGTGCTGTTGTGAGAGTAGTATAGTGTGTAAAAATAATAATACAAATGTAATTGAAAATGATATCAATGTTATGAAGCTAGATATTATTAATTTATTAATGGAGAGATCACCGGCTCGGGTAGACTGTTACGCATAAATAAACGAACATCGGGCAAAGTCAAAAAATAATAAAAATGTTCACAAGGAAGCGGAATTCGTCAATATTCATGGACAGGCAGAATTCTTTTTCCGAGTTTTTCTCACTTAGAGGAGAAATTCGTTAGACGCTGTGAGAATTTTGAAGGATTTCAATTACATTTTGACGTATCATACCGTAACCATATAGTACATTTATGGAGTTAAATAATAATAATAGTTGGAGAGATCGAAATATAAGTGTGGAATTCAGGTTTAAAATTCTTGAAGTAACGTGCGGAAAGGAAAAGTTCATTCTTCCTAACACAATGACTGCCATGGCTATCAAATATGATAGATAGTAGTTGCCTTTCCTAACAAACATGATACGGTCTCTATTTGTTGATTTGTGTCCAAAGCAATGTAGATAATAGAAAATGTATTTTGAATTTTCTAAAAATTGGTTTGGCAGTCAATGTGCTATTTATCTTAGATATGAGACCTGGGACGACAAATTTAAGGACCTAATACATTTCGTTTCACAAAAGAAGCTGAAGAATATAGTACTGCTGACGGGGGACATGAATGTTAGATTAGCTGAGAATTTTGAAGTCCTGGATAGTCTCACACTCAGTATTCCTAACATACTGGAACATCGATCTTCAAAGCACAAGGTAACGAACCTTAGGGGAAGAGAATTTATTGATTTCTGTAACAACTATGAAATGATTATTTTAAATGGGAGAACGCATGGGACTTTTCCATCGACACACGGTGAGAAAATCAGTTAATGACGTTCATACGGTATCGGGGGACATTATTGAGAAGGTGAAACCTTTTACAGTAGAGGAGCAGATAAGCATTATGAAACAGGTCAGAAACATTGAGACCTACGAAATTTTGGGAAAAGAGGTGTGACTTCACAAGTTTAACCCCTTTAAACTGCTTCAAAAATGGAGGCTTACAAATAGCAGTAAAGATAAAAATGAATACAAAATCATGAATTTAAAGTACCGAAGTTTGTGTCAATTTAAACGAACGGAGTATTATTAGGATATAGAATTCAAACTTAAGACAATAACGAACGGAAATGTCTGTACCAAATTGCGTAAGTATAAGTAGGTACTGAAGTTTTCAAGCCTTGCTTCAAAAGACTTCTGAATCTTCCGCTATTTGCTAAACCAATACAGTGGACGGAGCCTCTTATATTAGAAGAGGATCTCAACAGTGATATAAAAACCCTATGAGATACATAAAATACTTAAGCTCGTCAAAGATGTAAATCCCCGGGAGAGGACAGGTTGCCGTATGAGGTATTTTAAAATGAATCAGATAATTTTATAAGATTGCTTGCGAAAAGGAAAAGTTGATGAAAGTTTTCTGAAAAGCATTATTTTTCCCATTTATAAAAAGGGAAATGCGAACGAGGTAGGAACTTGCGAGGTGTATCTCTCATGGGCTGCGTATGCAAAATACTATTGGGAATCATAGAGAAGAGGTTAGCCAATGGCATTAAATACAAAATGAATTCCAAGTTGGCTTCCGAGAACATTACTCCACGGTGGATATTAAGAAAGGGAAGATGTATGGGTCTTTAATTGATTTTAAGACTGCGTTTGACGGAATTAATTGAAGAGCATTATTCTTCAAACTAAGCATTATGGGAGTTTTAATGAAATTTCTGGCTTTACTTAAAAGCCTGTACACATATACTACTGCTGCAGGAAAGCAAGAAGTGGTTCTTCGGTGATACAGAAATACAAAAAGACAAAATGTATAAATACCGACGAGTAATAATGACACATGGACTTTCTATAAAAGGGAATTGAAACCAAGAAATAGTCTAAACAGCACATGAAAATCTTTTCTTGGAGCAAGTGACGTAGAGTTTTCATCCAAATTTAGACTTTTCAATGCAGCGTCGAGAGTTCAGGTATGGGCTACTCGAATTTTAGCGCCGCGGATAAGGTGCAAAGACACTTCATTAAACACCTTATTACATAATCAGCCTGGAGACCGGTGGTCCTGACTTGCAACTGTATACTCTTAAATTGCACACGTAGCGTGTACAAAAACTTTATTCTAGGAAAAATATGCATTTCTTTCCGTTACATGTTGGCGCGTTGTTATACGTTCCTGATTTGACCAGGAAGTTAGTTTACTAAAGACCCCTTACCACTGGTGGGGGGAAGTCTATAATAAAAACACTGACTTTGCTGCGGGTTCAACCTGAACTCACTGTATATTAGAATTACCTGCTAAATTAAATACTAAAATTATGCTAACTGTACAAAATCTCTTAGGTGCTAAAGTATTTTGTTACACATTATGAATCAATATACACAGACAGCATGAAGAATATTTGTGCTGACTGACTGAGAAATTATAAAATAAATTTTGACAACAACATCGAACATGAGTACATTGTATAATAAAAAACGTAATGCACATCAAAACACATAATGAGAAGCTAAACTATGTTGCTGTTGTGGTCACAACATTCCCCTAACAGTGCTTCCATATCTATTTTTCCCCTGTGTTGTCGATAACTTGCAGGGATATGTTACAAATGAGTACATCGGTAATTTTTGTCAAAGCCATTGAACATAGATACGTATAACGACTGAACAGCAAAAATAAGTGCTTGAATACACCTCCAAACTTCTATGAACATTTAAATGAAGAACACCTGTTCTGAATTTCAACACCTATACTCAATGGTCAACCCAGCTGCTGAAAAATCCATATATCCTGTACATTTATTAACGTCAATGATCAAACCCTACATAAGGCTTAGAATGGGACACACTAACATAACCCGCAAGCACTTTATTACCAAGGAACCTGTTCCACTTTGCGAATTGTGCGACGAAAAACCAACATTCACTGTAAAAAACATGCTGCAATGCGTAAACATAAATTCAATCAGCAAGACTACCATATATCTGGAAATGACCTTCAACATCTTTTAACTTTTATCTCAGACAAAAATATTAGATCCGTATACGAAGTTATTTTAAAACTTAAATTAGAAATATTTATTTGACACCCCTTTAACTTTAACTAGCCGAAAGCCCTGGTAGCTAGCGCTATACCATATTAATTATTGATCATGTAATTTATTTATGTATCAATAAAAGTATAATAATAATAATAATAATGTGCTTGAATAGAAATTTAATTATTTATTTATATTCGAGTTATTTCAGTGTTTGTTTAATTTATTATTTGTTTCCCTGCATTAATAAATAGCTGAGTGCTCAAGTGTCACTAAGGTATCTGTGCTGTCAAGTTCCTTTTTGCAATAGCAGTCTCCAGCAGATAAATGTTTGTATTTAAATTTTTTTTTGTTAAGCTTATATACGATTTCGTAAAACATATCTAATATATACATAAAGAGAATATACATGTACTGAACTTAATTTAAAGCCAAATTTGAATAATATTTCAAGTTTTATAAGCTTTTTAATAACAAAAACGTGTAATGGATATGTGTTTGAAATTCGTGTTCTATTGCTAGGAGTAAGTTGGAGTTAATCAGGAAAAATTTAACTTGAATTGTTTTTATTTAGGTGATAAAGCAGCACGGACAGTGGAGAAGAAATATAAGACAGATGATAACAATACTCCAAGTACCTCAAAAAGGTCCTCTGAATCAACACGGACAGTGGAGAGGAAAGATAAGACCGATGATGACAATACTCCAAGTACCTCAAATATGTCCCTTGAAGCAGCACGAATAGCCGAGAGGAAATCTTATTTCGGTAGCCTTCGAAATTTGCTTGCAGGATTCCTTGAAGGTAAGATATATCATTAGCAGGGTTAGGATTTTGTTGACATAAAAAAGTAAAAAAAGGCAAAACAAAACACTTAAAAAGGCAAAAAAAAAGGCATTTATTAAAAAATAAGAAAAGGAAAGTGAATGCAGTAGTAGTAGTAGCATTGAACTGCCAAGAGCTTTTTGAAATTTTCTGGTAATAATCTTCTCCGGTTGTTTCTTAGAAGCGCCTTTAAAGAGCGAAATGACCTTTCTACTTCAGCTGAAACGAGTGGAGCCCATTTAAAGCTTTCAACATTATTAGCCGCGTTTTGTTTTCCCCGTGAACTGGTTCAGTTCATATTCTTACACAGGATGCAAAAACAACAATTGAACCAGCACTTGAGCTGGTTCAATTTTCGTGAACCAGAATTTCTATCCCATACCTCACCACTAGATGGCTTTTCAGAAAAAAAAAAAAAATATATGTAAAGCTTGGCCGCTCTGCTGAATGGCAGAAGTAAATCATAGTTATTTGTTGTATCCTCACTGTCTGACATAAGTATCTAAAAACACTTAATTATTAAACAAATATAAAAATATTTGTATTTGCACTTTTCTCACTTCAATTGCTATTTTTCCGCCATTTTTAATCCATAATAAACGTCAGTGTGTAGCTGCTGCTACCAACATGGGAAAATGAAATTTCAAGGTGAACCAGGGGCGTTTTTTTATTTTGAGATGAACTAGTTCAGTTCACGGGGAAAACAAAACGCGGCTATTAACATCAATAATTTGTGGAAGTTTGGAATCCAAGTCGCCGTTCATTACAGAATTTATCTGCTCAATAGTTTTCAGTCCCGTATTTGCATTGAAAACGGCAGTAAACTTTTTCAGGACCTCCTTTGCAATCGCCCCTTTTGCTTTTTCCAAGTTTTTCTAAATGTTCTTTAAAACCGGCAACACTTCGCCAATTGATGTTCCTTGATCAGAATAATGCTAGTTAAAATAATAAGTACAAACTCTCAAAAATACCTGTTTTTTTGTAAGTCTTCGAAAATTCGTTTTTTTTGGTCGACTAAAAACCGAAAATTGACTTCGATGTACGCCAGCTGTGCTTGTACTGCTCATCTTCAATCAATTCCTTTGCAAACACAACACAGCTTGCATCGTCTTCAAGAACGCTAACGATTTTTTTAATCCGAGCAAAATAATCCGCATAATATGTATCGTATACAAACAAGAAATATGCAATAGAGTTATACACATTAACGTCTGCGGTCACATACAAGTGCAAACTGTCTGTGGTCATGTACATATTTCCATGTTGACTAGACTAGACGTTTTAAATTGTAAAGCGTCTAGGAATTTAGATATGCGTATTACGTAGTGTGAGTAAGAAGCATGTTTGCACAGATACTCGTATACATATTGCATGCAAACGCGCATTTTTCTACAATTTTTTTAGCGAACAAACTTTGAGAAAAAAGCAAAATAGGCAAAAAAGGCAGAAAAAGGCAACAACGGCGAAAAAAGGCAAAAAAAAGGCAATAACGATATAAAAAGGCAAAAAAAGGCAAAATAAAATACATATATTTGGAATCAGGAGGACATGAAACGTGTTTGTGTAAAGTCAATACTATCTTCCGATTAAGCAAAAAAAAGAGGCAAAGTTAGCAAAATCCTATCCCTGATCATTAGTTTCGGAAATAATACCTACTCGTATTATTTATTTAAATGAGAATTTGAAATGTTTTGTGTTCTGAATTCCTAATCTCATTATGTAGGTAGAAGTGGTGGTTCTGTAAACAGAAACCCAATTAGCACCGTTGTGCCGTTTTGATACCACGACTCATGTGACCTTGAATGTTGACGTGTGTTGGTGAGGAGAATCTAGGGCCAGCCTGTAGAGTTTAAAAAGAGGATTAGCTCATTTATGTTCTTACCCGAGATCTCCTCAAGTGTGTTATAGAAGGGTTAATGCTTGATGTCTAACCCTGGCTAGTGCCGGACAAGTGCACATGTAGTGGATGATTGTTTCCTTTTCGATAGCTATGTTGCAACTACGGCAATGTGTATAGTATGGGATAAGAGAAAATCTCCTTAACTCCATCAGGATTTGACATGTCCCAAGAAAGTGTCCGATATGTTATTTTTCCTATTTGTTGCATAAGGTGCATAATGCAGCATTTCCGCTCCTATGTGACTGAAAGTTTAATTTCTGCAGTTTTCCTCTTAGCCTAAGGACGGTTTCTATTATAGTGCAAGTGTAGTCGTTCCTGAAATAATTCAGTTCCTTAAGGTTATAATTGACGTTCGAAAAAAGAAAATTCTCTCGGCAGATGACCTAGCTCTTTCAATAAGAGAGTATCTCTCGTTCTCATCTGTTGTCCTGATTATTTCATACAATGAACTTCTCCAATCCGCGGGACACTTTCCAAACAGATCGAGGTTGGTTAGGATCGGCTGTCGATGAGGATGCACAAAGGTAAGAGATAGGTCCATTGCACTGCCGATATGTAAGGTGTGTGGGTCACCCTCTTACTCTAGGAACTATTTGCTACGTTGTACGAAAGAGCCGATTTTAGCCGTGCAGGTGTTGCCGAGATCATTTAGAAAGTATTCACCCAGGGTGGCCTTCCTAATATTGGCAAGCGCGGAACAGGTGCATAAGAGGTGACTAATGGTGTCTTCTTCCTCTTCATCTCCACAGCTTCTGCAGAAGTCGTTAAAGAGCGTGCCTAGCGTGTGAACATGTTTTCCTATAACGCAGTGTACGGTGTCCGGTGTGCATTTGTTGTTTTAGAGAGGGTTCGTCTCTTATTGAGTCCGATGGACCTAAATTTGTAAAGCGTTGGCCAAGGTTGTCAGGCGGTGTTGCATTTGCCTAGGTGTTGCCATCGTTGATTGGACACCTTCTCCGCGTCGATTTGAATAAGCCACTTAACATTAGATGTTTGCGCCTCGATGTCGGTAATGCTTATCCTGTTTATACTAGAAGAGCCTTGTCGAGCCAGATCGTAGCTGCACAATTCCGCGGTATGTCATAATGATTTGGTACCCAGCAAAGGGTGCAGTTGTACTGTCTAGCAATCTGGTTAAGAGTTACGCGGCAGTCTTTGACTGCCTTAGAATTCGTAGTGCAATGGTTCGAAACGCAGTAAGAGAGGAGTATGTCTTGGTCCTTTGAAAGATTCCGACACCGACTCCATCGTTGGTTTTGGGCCCATCCGTGAATATTGACAGCGATTTGTTGTGTAGGACATCGCGTTGCGTTCAACCAGTTCTGTCCGATATTGAGTGCATGTAGTCCCTGTTGAAGTCATATTTAGTGGGCAGGTGATGATAGGAACTGGAGATATGACGGTGCATCGAAAGTATTTTGGCGTGTCGCGCGTGTGTCCACTGCTTGGGGCCTCTTAGTCTTATTGCAGAGCTGACAGCCAACTGCTTACTGACGACGTCGATCGAAAGTAGTTGGAGCATGGTTTGGTGCGCCTCTGTGGGAGAAGTCGAGAGTAATACCACTGTTCGCCGTAAGGTTAACCCAATCCTTGCAGATAATGGTTTTACATAACACTGCATTGCATACTGCAACAGCTATTTTGGTAACATAGTATCAGCTATTTCCATTATCTGTATTAGGTTATCCACATTCAATTTTAATGTAGAGATATGCACGGATGACAGTCCTGTTTCGAGATTGTACATAACTTTCGGGTATTTTTCGGAAGACTGAATACTTTTCTTAGAAAAAACGCAGCACATTTTCCATTACCTCATATCCGCCAATTCCCCATACTTGTGCTATTGTGAGAGTAGTAGGTTAGGTTAGGTTAGGTTAGGTTGGCTGTCCACACGAGAGTGCAGACGCACTTAGACCAGTGAAGGTCCTTTGTGATACCATGGATCAAACCGATTAGGCCACTCAGAGACTAACAAAACCAACCAGAGCTTTTGACAAAGCGATGGATGCTTATGATGTCTAAGGACGCCAGATCGCAGAGGTCGTCAAGGAAGGGGGACCCTAGATGAAGCATTCTTTTATGCGACAGGGCTGGACATGTGCATAGGATGTGAAGGATGATTTTCTCCTCCTCCTCGTCCCTACAGCTTCTGCAGAAATAGTTGGAGAAGTGACCAAGTCTTTTGGCGTGTTAGCCTATAAGACAGTGTCCAGTGAGAACACCGACAATGCAGCTGATTTGTGTACACTTTAACTTGATCAGATCAGCACTACGTTTTTGATCCATCTTAGGCCAGATCTGTCTCGAAATGTGACACGTTGAGCCGTATCCCCATCTGAGGTTGGTCGTGCTTACAGCGTTCAGCTTTAGTAGATACTTACATGTAGCGAGGGGCACACCCAGGGCTTGCCTTTCAGGCAAAATCCTTAAAGTGGTACCCTGTCTGGCGAGGTCGTCAGCCCTGCAGTGACCTGGAATGTCTCTGTGGCCCGGCACCCAGCATAGGTGAATGTTGAACTGCTCTGTCATCTCCATAAGAGATAGACGACAGTTTAAGGCAGCCTTTGAAGTGAAGGAGAACGATTCCAGGGACTTGATTGCCGCTTGGCTGTCAGTGAAAATGCTAACATCCCTGACAGATAATACATTACATTTCAGCCAGGACAGGGCTTCCTTAATCGCCATGATTTCCGCCTTGAAAACGCTACAATGATCAGGGAGGCGGAAAGAGATGCTCAGATTGAGTTGTTCGGAGAAAACACCACAACCCACCCCACCCTCCGTCTTAGATCCATCTGTAAACAAGTGAACCGAAGTACCATCGACAGGGGGGGAATTGTCCCATACATCCCGGTTAGGGATGCTCGTACGGAAGTTACGGTCAAATCTCAGTTTCGGCGAGGTGCATTCCGTGTTTTCGTGTTTAAAGTTGAGAAGATCAAGGATCGAGGAGTGGCCAAAGCGATAGCTAGACCACTGAGAGGAGGCTTTCAGGCGGATGGCCGCACAGGCAGCCATCTGTTTGCCGAAAATATTTAAAGGTAGCATTTTGAACAAGATGTCCAGTGCCGCGGAGGGAGTAGTTCTCAGTGCACCACTGATGCAGATTTTTTCTTTTTTTTTTTTGCCGAGAGTAGGTGAAAAATCTTCTAAAGACACCATAAGGCCCGACCGAGCGTGCTTATGGTAGTGTGAGATTTTTACTCACTAAAAAAACACCTCTCTTCAAAAGTAATAGTACAACTAAGCCGACGCTTATCCAGCAGTTTTATTTTCGCTTACGATACACGTGATTTTTGGAAAAAAAAAAAGTTCGTACGAAGTTAAAAGAAATGTAGAACTTTAGGCACGTTAAATTCCAATGATAGTTCCTGCCTTTTTCGCGACCGGCATATACTATGACGCGGGGTCAAAAGGTTTTATCCTTTGCAGACGACGAATTGAATTATTCGGGTCAAGTAGTTGAATGACGGTACGGTTACAATGGCCGTGAACACGATCTTTGTGTTTACGCGCAAATTTTGTTATCTCTTCGACGACGCTGGGAATTCCCAGATCTCGATGAATATCTTCGTTACGTACATACCACGGTGCGTTGACGATCGTTCTAAGAACTTTATTTTCAAAAGTTTGTACGATGTTTCTATTGCTTTTCTTGGTATAACCCCATAGTTGTATACCATACGTCCAGACAGGCTTTAGCACTTGCTTATAGATAAGCAGTTTGTTATGTAGGCTCAACTTCGAATGTTTTCCGAGTAGCCAGTAGATTTGTCGGTATTTGTTTTCTAGCTCGTCGCTTTTCTTTTTTACGTGTGATTTCCATTTAAGCTTAACATCTAGAGTCATTCCTAGATATTTTACTTCGTTCGCGTACGGTATTTGAGCCGAGTTAAGATATAGAGGTAATCTATCCACTTTTTTATAGGTAAAGTTGACGTGAGTAGATTTGCTTTCGTTCAGCACAATACGCCAAGAATTCGTCCAAGCGTGGACTTTGTTAATAGCATGTTGCAGCTTTCCAGTTGCTGCTTCAATAGTTTCGCCCGTGGTCAATATCGCCGTATCGTTCGCAAACGTGGCGACGACGCAGTTTCTTTCCTGCGGGATATCACGCGTGTAGAGTACATATAGAAGCGGGCCAAGGACACTTCCTTGTGGAACTCCGGCCGCAATCTCCTTGAAGTCAGAGTAATCCTTTCCGTACTTAATACGAAAGAGTCTCTCGGTGAGATACGATAGTAGGATTAGAAAGAGTTGCTGTGGCAGTAGTCGTTGCAATTTATACTCCAAGCCTTCGTGCCAAACCTTATCGAAAGCTAGTGAGACGTCAAGAAATACACCACAACAAATCTTTTTTCTTCCAGAGCTTTCTCAGCCAGGTCAGTTGTTTTGTGGACTTGGTGAATTGTAGAATGTTTAATTCTAAATCCAAACTGATGGTCAGGAATAAGACGTCTTTTTCAAATAGAAGTTTTTCAAATATTTTGGAGCAGTTTGATAATAGCTTTATTCGGCAATTTCTTGACTACCTGCGCCGTTATCAAGTCGTAACCCGGAGCTTTTTTTGTCTTTAAATTTTTAATCACTTCCCTCAGTTCAATCAATGCAACTTTTTTTACTTTAAGGTGGTCAGATATCGTGACTGGGGAGTCGGGCGTTAACGAAGGGCCGTCGATCGGCTTAAACGTTTCTTCTAAGTGCAAAGCAAAAAGTTTTGCCTTTTCTTTGTCGCTCTTGGCCCAGTTTCCATCGATTTTCCGAATTGGTGGTGCTTGCATTTGAGGTTTCCGGATGCCTTTTAGCGGTTTCCAAGGCGAATAATTTGATTCTCTTTCACCGGAGAGATTTTCAAGGTAGGTCGCTATCTTTTTGCTTTTAAATTCGCGAATACTATCTCTAAGCCGAATGCATAGTCGGTTAAGGACCGTTTTATGCTGCGGTGCACGAGTGATTTGCCACTTCTTTCGTGCTTTTCGTTTTTCCCTCACCAGTTCAGTGATTTCTCTGGGATACTTTTCGTTGCGGTTGATCTTATAGCTTCTAGAAGAAGTATTTCTCCATGCTGCTCTTTGAATTGCTTCCACGAAACGATCAATTTCGTCCTCTAGTTCACAAGGTGTTCTAAGTGATACATTAAAGGCGATATTTGTTTCGCAATCATTTCTAAAGCCCTCCCAGTTTGTTCTATTGCTAGTGAGTCTTGGAGGTCCTTTTTTCTTGATCAGCGCTTCTCCAAGTAATGAAATTACCGGCGAGTGGTCAGAAGAGAGATCAAAACATTCTTTGACTGTAATAAACTTCTCGTAAATGCATTTTGTAACAAAAAAATCGATAAGATCGGGAATTTTTTGTGAGTCAGTTGGCCAATAGGTCGGTTTTCCTGACGAATAAAAACAACAACCGAATTCATATGCCACTTCGTAGAGAATTTTTCCTTTAGAAGATGTACACCTTGAACCCCAGAAGGTGTGCTTCGTGTTGAAATCTCCACCAATAAGGAAATTTGAACCAAGGTCATTGAAGACACGAAAGTAGTTATCTTTTTCTAGTAAGCATGCGGCGGACAGTAAACAGATGCTATATTGTAGCTCAGGTGTTTATTTTTAACCCTTACCGCGCACAACTGCAGTTTTTCCAGCTCTATGCTTATATCGGCCGAATGTTCGATGTTAGTTTTAATGAATAAGGACGAACCGCCCCGCGCTCTATCAGAAGGATGATAGGCGTGATAACCAGCGTAGCCTCTTATCTTTATTTGCCCTTTTTAGATGGATTTCGGAGATCAAACATATGTCGATATTTTCTCTTATAAGAAACATTTCTAATTCGTTAGATTTTTGTAAGAGTCCATTTGCATTCCATGTTACTATTTTAAGCAAAGCGTCCATATTTACTTAGATTTAGATATAAGGTTAGCCATACAAAAGCTTTCGACGTTACTAAGACGTTCGAGAATTCGTTTGTTAACTTCACATTGTTCCTCGAACTTAGCGTAGATGCAGTTCAGAATTTCATTCAACGGATCAGAGGGTGGGCCGTTGTTTCGTTTGGTTGCTTTGACTGCAGCCTGAGAATACGTCAGACATACGGGGTTCGCTGGCTTATCCGAGGTTACTTTTCGTTCAGCCTTTTTAGTGGACGACTTTGACGTACGTTTAATCGGCTCAGAAGGCTGATTGACTGTTGTAAGAGTCTGCCCTGCTGATTCGAGCGTCCTTTCAGTCGGCTTAGTAGTTTGAACAATTGGTTTACGAGCCCGCTCAGTCTGCTTAGCAATACGTTCTATCGACTTAGGAGCCCGATCGACTGATTTTGTTCCCCGTACGATCGGCGTTGTAGATTTTTTCCGTCGCATCTGTAGTTCCTTAGCGACTTCGCAACCGCCATAATTTGCTGGGTGCCTTCCTTTGCAGTTAACGCAAGTTGCTTTTTCATCTTTGCTCAAACTGCAATTTTCCGAAAAGTATTTTCCAGCGCACTTAACGCAGCGCGGCTCTTTCCGACAGTACGCCTGTGTATGGTTAAACTCTTGGCAACGCTTACATTGAGGGATGGTCTTCGTGTTAGAACGAATGTTATATATCTTTTCCTGGCTTTCCGTTTTATCGAATGACAGCACAAAAAGCGGAAGTTTACGTTTCACTATAGGTTCTTCTCCACGCTCGGGTCGTTTTCTCTCCTTTTTTAAAAGGTTCACGGCGTCGAGAATGTTATAACCTCTATCGCGTAAATCACCTATAACGTCTTCTTTAGCGCATGATGGATGAAGTCCTCTAGCTACGACCCTCAAGGGTCTCTCAGACTTGTTTTCGTAAGTATGCCATTGAATTTTTTCGTTGTTAAGCTTTTGAGATACAGCCCGATAGCCGTCAGCGTCATTAACCTTGATTTTCCATGCATCGTTTCGCAAGGAAGTTATTTTAAATTCAGTAGCGATCGTTGTTCTTAAAATTTTCCTCAAGGAATTGTTGTCCGCAACGCCTGTAATATTTATTGGTGGAGGTGCGCGTTTGCTTTCAATTTTCTTATCAGATTTTGGCTGCGCTTTCCGATTAAGTTCGTGTTGTGGAACAATCTCGGGCGATGAGCGGGCCTTGCGTTTTTTGGTATCCAATCCGTTTCGCGAGCGAGTTCTTCTTCGTCCGTACTGTAGTGATGGCTACCCGGAGAAGGCTCACTATGAGTAACCGTATGAGTTTTTAAAGACTCGTTTCGAAGTAAAGAAACTTTATTCTCTGATTCAAGTTTCTCGATTTTGCTTTTGAGCTCCCTACACAACAGCTCCATTTCGTTGAGCCTCTTACGGAGCACGGCGTTTTCCTTTTTCAGAGTACTCTCTTCCAAGGTTTGCGTTTCCCGAATTAACACATCCGGGTTTGCGAGACTTTCATTTTGCGCTTTAGGAGAAGTCTTTTGAGACGGAGATCTTTGTAGCCTTGAGCTTTTCCTAAATGGGTTTATTAAATTTTGGTGCAATAAATAGCTCTCCCCAGAATCCGTAGAGGATGCCTCTTGCGAGGGTGGATTTTCCAGTTGAACTGGGCTGCCACCTGGGGTATTAATACCGTTTGTTATGTTCATTGCATAAAATTTTAGTACCGTAATCTAAAGAAAGACGGCGGGTTGGCATTTTAGTCGCCTTTTACGACAGGCTTGCCTACCGTGGGTATATTCTGACGCCTAACCCACAGGGGGGACCCCTAACTGATGCAGATGCATGCAGATCTTTGCACCTTAGCTAGTTGAGTGAGGTGGACAGCCCTGTCAAGAGCAGACCACCATACGATCACGCCATATAGTAGTATAGGCCTGATAACGGACACATATAGCCAATGAGTGATTTGAGGTTTAATACCCCAGCTCCTACCTATAGCCTTCTTACAGGAATAGAGAGCTACACTAGCTTTCTTTATGCGCTCCACATTTGGAGGCCCATTTGGTGAGCCGAAGGAGAGCATATTGGAGGATATCCCTGAGAGTGTCCGGGTGTTTACCGGAGGCAGCAATAGCAATGTCATCAGCATAGGCGATCACTCTACAACCTGACGTATCCAGGTCCATCAGTAGTTCATTCACTACCAGGTTCCACAGAAAAGGTGATAAGATTCCACCTTGAGGTGTACCGCAGCGAGCAGTTCCTCTGGCCGATGCTCCGCCCAGCTGTGTGTTAATAATCCTGCATGTAAGCAGTTGATTGATCAACACTCCGAGCGAAGTATCCACTTTGAGATTTACAAGTGCGTCGGTAATCGCCTTTGGTTTGACATTGTTAAAAGCTCCCTCAATGTCAAGCAGTACGCATGTTGGGACGGCGAGAGCAGAGCTGGGCTAATACTTTGCCGAAGATGGATATCAATTAACCTTTCTAAAGCTTTAAGCAGAAAGGACGGTAGACTGATAGGTCGGAGATCCTTTAGTTCCACGTACGAGCACTTTCCTGCCTTAGGTATGAATATGACTTCAACGTCGGTCCAAAGTTTGGGAATATAGACCAGATTTAGACAGCCCGACAAGATGACTTTGAGCCATGGAAGCACAATGTGCTCGCATTGCTGAATTTCAGCTGGAATAACACCGTTAGGTCATGGGGACTTGAAGGGTTTGAAACTGCGCATGGCCCATCTGATCTTTTCTGTAGTTATCAAGACTAAAGAGTTGCTGCAAGGTTGAGGGGGGGGATTTCCCATTTGCGATACAGCAAAAGGGGAGCTACCAGGAAAGTGAGTATCCAGTAAAATGTCAATGGATTCCTCAGCAGAGGAGGTCCAGTGACCATCCGGGTGCAAAAGGAATCAGGGTATAGAAGGGCTTTTAGAGAGGATTTTCCGCAACCTGGAAGCTTCCCAGGACTCTTCAATGCTGTCGCAGAAGAGTCTCCAGGAACGTCGTTGCTCCTTCCTCAGTGAGATTTTGTATTTTCTGAGAGACAGTTAATAGGAGTCCCAATCGGCCGTCTCACGGGAGCTTTTCGCAATATTAAAAAGGAGCCTACTGTCTTTCCTAAGAGTACTGAGATTAGCATTCCACCAGGGAAGCTTCATTTAACCTCGAGGTTTGCGGAGTGGGCAGGCCTCGGACCTGGCACCATTTAGTGCCGATGTTAGGGTGTTGACTAGATTGTCAAGATCTTCAGTGCAAGAAGGTTCAGAAGGCAGGTGGGAGGGAGTAAGCGTTAATAAACGTTTCCTATAAAGGGACTAGTTGGTTTTCCTATAATTCCTAAAAACCTTCTGATCAGGCAGATAGTCATCAAGACTAAATTGGAGGTAACGGTGGTCTGAAAAAGAGTGCTCATCAGAGACTCTCCAGTCCCTAACCGAGTTATATAAGTGATCAGAGGCAAGAGTGATGTCCAGGATTTCTTGTCGATTACGAGTAATGAAGGTCGGTTTGGACCCCCTGTTACAGATTAGGAGGTTAGTACTAAGGATAAAGTCAAAAAGTTGCTCACCTCTTTCATTTATGTCAGAACTGCCCCAGATTGAGTGATGGGTATTCGCATCACAGCCAATGACGAGACCAGTGTTTCGGCTCTCTGTTACAGCAATCAAGCTCCCCAAGATGTCCGGGGGGAGTGGGCCCACAAGATCGTGACCTAGATAAGCCGATACCAGCCAGTAATTTTTTGATCGCAATTCCAGGTTGGTAGCGACTACGTCTTGATTGCTAAAATTAGAGAGTAAAAGGATGTTTAGATCGGTCTTCGCAAGGATAGGGGCTCGGAAGGAGAGGTGCTCTTAGCTGGTGCAGAAGGGACTGCAACCTGCTTGGTAGGTACTTTTTCGAGTACTCTTTCTCGTCACATTTATAGACTTTGAAGGTGATGGAGCTGAATCCATGATTTACTACCCCTTTAGAAGATGCCAAGGGGGCCAGAGACTCTTCATAGATAACAATGATCACACTTCTGACGTCTCCTCTCGGCTCGTCCACTTTGGCAATTTTCCAATTATGGGTAGGAAGGGAGCTGTTGTTTGCCTTCAGAATATCCAGAATAATTTTAGGATCAGAGGGTTCAGCCGGAATGGTAGCACTTGTTCTTGGTCGGTTTGGAATCTGGTCCCTTTCAACGACCTCCAACTGTGCACCTGGCCAAACCTGTCCTAATCTGGAGACAGCAAGTTTATAGAGATCCTTCGATCTTTGGTTAGCGCAGGCAATAAGTTTGACATGCCCTTGATGCCAGCCACCATCCCTGCAGGAAACATCAGGGCCGGGATGGTCACGTAGGATTTGGAGACAATCGGTGGCGAGTTTAATCTCCACCTTCCTCCACTTATCCGCCGTAATGCTGCCATCCGGATCGCTATGGTCAACGACCGCGATCTCCAAGTGTGTCTTAAGCACATGGTTGAAGGGCTTGGTAGTAGCGATGGAAGGTACTACCTTGGTCTTTTTGGCAAGGGTGGGAGACTCATCATGAGACCTCTGGCGTTTGGACGATAAGTCCTTGCTGGATGAGTCGGGGGGAGCTGGACACGTTTGAGTGCCCAGCTTAAAGAAGTCTTATGCTTCTGGGTTCTATCCTGCTCAGGAATTTCCTGGATGCGGCGAATTAGCTTATAAGCTAGCCGGCGATCTTGGTAGGAGATCTTGGGGGGAGTGTAATTCGTCAAGCTCGAAGTCGAGTCGTCCGTCTCCCCTGAAAGGGATTTGAGAAGGGGATGTGGATCCTTCGAAGTGGGGGGCACAGCGTGCTCTAAGCTCGAGGCCGAACAGTTAGCTGTCCCTGAAGGTGCAGAGATATTATGGGGTTTGCCCCCTCGCGTTTCATGATCTGGCTCTACGGTCCACCTGCTTGCAACTGCTCGCAACGCTAGTGCTAGGCCTCAAGGTCAATGCGTTAGACGGGATTGTCACAGCAGAGCTTGCGGGTATGCTGCCCAGGCGGCTAGAAGACGGTTTTATAAGAGGACCGTCCTCTTTTTTTACTTCTTTTTTATATTTTTTATATTTTTTTGGTTATTATTTTTGTACATTATATTGGACCCACGAGTGGCGGAGAATGGGAGGTCGACCTGCGCAGAGATCCGCATTGTGCAGGCAAGGCAGGCTAATCCGGGTGTCGCCAGGTATCCGGATACTCCGTTAGCGACTGGACTATTATTTAAAGTGGGCCCCCAGCAAGGTTGATCCTCGGCACGGGTCGTATTACACCTTGATAAGGCCCACCGGAGAGGAGAGAGGAAAGGATAGGATATGAAGGGGAAGGATTAGGACGACTACAACTTGGCTTTCTGTCTCATCTGGGGAACTACCCGAGAATCCTTGACCATTACTAGGCCCCTACATACAGTATAGTGTTTAAAAATAATAATACAAATCTAATTGAAAATGATATCAATGTTATGAAGCTAGATATTATTAATTTATTAATGGAGAGATCACCGGCTCGGCTAGACTGTTACGCATAAATAAACGAACATCGGGCAAAGTCAAAAAATAATAAAAATGTTCACAAGGAAGCGGAATTCGTCAATATTCATGGACAGGTAGAATTCTTTTTCCGAGTTTTTCTCACTTAGAGGAGAAATTCTTTAGACGCTGTGAGAATTTTGAAGGATTTCAATTACATTTTGACGTATCATACCGTAACCATATAGTACATTTATGGAGTTCAAAATAGTTGGAGAGATCGAAATATAAGTGTGGAATTCGGGGGCGAGAATTGTTTTAGTATTCTTGAAGTAACGTGCGGAAAGGAAAAGTTTGAAATTCTTCCTAACACATTGACTGCCATGGCTATCAAATATGATAGATAGTAGTTGCCTTTCCTAACAAACATGATACGGTCTCTATTTGTTGGTTTGTGTCCAAAGCAATGTAGGTAATAGAAAATGTATTTTGAATTTTCTCAAAATTTGGCAGTCAATGTGCTATTTATCTTAGATATGAGACCTGGGACGACAAGTTTAAGGACCTAAGACATTTCGTTTCACAAAAGAAGCTGAAGAATGTAGTACTGCTGACGGGGGACATGAATGTTAGATTAGCTGAGAATTTTGAATTTTGAATTCCTAACATACTGGAAAATCGATCTTCAAAGCACAAGGTAACGAACCTTAGGGGAAGAACATTTATTGATTTCTGTAACAACTATGAAATGATTATTTTAAATGGGAGAACGCATGGGACTTTTCCATCGACACACGGTGAGAGAATCAGTTAATGACGTTCATACGGTATCGGGGGACATTATTGAGAAGGTGAAACCTTTTGCAGTAGAGGAGCAGATAAGCATTATGAAACAGGTCAGAAACATTGAGACCTATGAAATTTTGGGAAAAGAGGTGTGACTTCACAAGTTTAACCCCTTTAAACTGCTTCAAAAATGGAGGCTTACAAATAGCAGTACAGATAAAAATGAATACAAAATCATGAATTTAAAGTACCGAAGTCTGTGTCAATTTAAACGAACGGAGTATTATTAGGATATAGAATTCAAACTTAAGACAATAACGAACGGAAATGTCTGTACCAAATTGCGGGATGGAAATTTAAGAGTGGGCCAGAGATAAGTAGGTACTGAAGTTTTCAAGCCTTGCTTCAAAAGACTTCTGAATCTTCCGCTATTTGCTAAACCAATACAGTGGGCGGAGCCTCTTATATTAGAAGAGGATCTCAACAGTGATATAAAAACCCTATGAGATACATAAAATACTTAAGCTCGTCAAAGATGTAAATCCCCGGGAGAGGATAGGTTGCCGTATGAGGTATTTTAAAATGAATCAGATAATTTTATAAGATTGCTTGCGAAAAGGAAAAGTTGATGAAAGTTTTCTGAAAAGCATTATTTTTCCCATTTATAAAAAGGGAAATGCGAACGAGGTAGGAACTTGCGAGGTGTATCTCTCATGGGCTGCGTATGCAAAATACTATTGGGAATCATAGAGAAGAGGTTAGCCAATGGCATTAAATACAAAATGAATTCCAAGTTGGCTTCCGAGAACATTACTCCACGGTGGATATTAAGAAAGGGAAGATGTATGGGTCTTTAATTGATTTTAAGACTGCGTTTGACGGAATTAATTGAAGAGCATTATTCTTCAAACTAAGCAGTATGGGAGTTTTAATGAAATTTCTGGCGTTACTTAAAAGCCTGTACACATATACTACTGCTGCAGGAAAGCAAGAAGTGGTTCTTCGGGGATACAGAAATACAGAAAGACAAAATATATAAATACCTACGAGTAATAATGACACATGGACTTTCTATAAAAGGGAATTGAAGCCAAAAAATAGTCTAAACAGCACATGAAAATCTTTTCTTGGGACAAGTGCTATAAAGTTTTCATCCAAATTTAGACTTTTCAATGCAACGTCTAGAGTTCAGGTATGAGCTACTCGAATTTTAGCGCCGCGGATAAGGTGCAAAGACTCTTCATTAAAAGAGTTTTTGGTATGCCCGAGTTCACTCCTAACCACATAATCAGCCTGGAGACCGGTGGTCCTGACTTGCAACTGTATACTCTTAAATTGCACACGTAGCGTGTACAAAAACTTTATTCTAGGAAAAATATGCATTTCTTTCCGTTACACGTTGGCGCGTTGTTATACGTTCCTGATTTGACCAGGAAGTTAGTTTACTAAAGACCCCTTACCACTGGTGGGGGGAAGTCTATAATAAAAACACTGACTTTGCTGCGGGTTCAACCTGAACTCACTGTATATTAGAATTACCTGCTAAATTAAATACTAAAATTATGCTAACTGTACAAAATCTCTTAGGTGCTAAAGTATTTTGTTACACATTATGAATCAATATACACAGACAGCATGAAGAATATTTGTGCTGACTGACTGAGAAATTATAAAATAAATTTTGACAACAACATCGAACATGAGTACATTGTATAATAAAAAACGTAATGCACATCAAAACACATATTAAGAAGCTAAACTATGTTGCTGTTGTGGTCACAACATTCCCCTAACAGTGTTTCCATATCTAATTTTCCCCTGTGTTGTCGATAACCTGCAGGGATATGTTACAAATGACTACATCGGTAATTTTTGTCAAAGCCATTGAACATTGACAAGAGCACCGATATAGATACGTATAACGACTGAACAGCAAAAATAAGTGCTTGAATACACCTCCAAACGTCTATGAACATTTAAATGAAGAACATCTGTTCTGAATTACAACACCTATACTCAATGCTCAACCCAGCTGCTGAAAAATCCATATAACCTGTACATTTATTAACGTCGATGATCAAACCCTACATAAGGCTTAGAATGGGACACACCAACATAACCCGCAAGCACTTTATTACCAAGGAACCTGTTCCACTTTACGAATTGTGCGACGAACAACCAACATTCACTGTAAAAAACATGCTGCAATGCGTAAACATAAATTTAATCAGCAAGACTATATCTGGAAATGACCTTCAACATCTTTTAACTTTTATCTCAGACAAAAATATTAGATCCGTACACGAAGTTATTTTAAAACTTAAATTAGAAATATTTATTTGACACCCCTTTAACTTTAACTAGCCGAAAGCCCTGGTAGCTAGCGCTATACCATATTAATTATTGATCACGTAATTTATTTATGTATCAATAAAAGTATAATAATAATATTATTATTGAATAGTGCTTGAATAGAAATTTAATTATTTATTTATATTCGAATTATTTCGGTAGGTAGGTAGGTAGGAGTGGTTGTGTCAGCAAACCATGCCGACGCTTAATTAGCGCAGAAGCGCCGTTTTATTACCACAATTCAAGTGACCTGACGGGTGTTAGCTACTAGGGAAAAGAAGAACAAAAAGGGGGAAGGATTATTCAAATCCACCCCGTTACATTGAGGAAGCTGATAATATCCCCAATGCTAATGTCCGCTAGCTCTATAAGGTTGTCGAAAAAGAATTTACCTAAGGTGCGCTGTCTGGCCTTGCCTACAGCCGGACACTTGCAGAGGAAGTGTAAGATTGTTTCTATTTCATCAGCAGTATTGCAGCTGCGACAGTGTGCATTAAATGCAATGCCTATTCTGGCTGCATGAACCCCGATGGGCCAGTGGCCAGTACTAACTGCCAGAGTTATTGTGATATCTGTACGGTTTCTGTTTAGTAGATCTTGCGTTCTTTTCAGGGAGTATTTGGGCCACATCTGCCTGGAGATGACACAGTTCCGCACCCCTTGCCATCTAATATCCACCTTTAGCAGATAGTGCGCGAAGATGCCTCCCTTAAGGACCCCCAACGGGACGTTCACCTCCTTTGCTAGGGAAGCATCAAGGGAAGATCCTTGCCGCGCGAGTTCATTTGCCCGCTCATTCCCCTTAATGTTTCTGTGACCCGGAACCCAAAGGAGACAGATCCTTAGCCGGTGACTAAGCGAGGCGAGTTCTTTTTTGCACTGTTCTACTAGCCTTGAGGATGTAGTGGCAGATACTATAGCCTTGATAGCCGCCTGGCTGTCAATGAGGATGGCAATGGTATTTTGGGGTGCAGAGGTTTGCTTGAGTATGCGGCAGGCCTCACGTACAGCAAAGACTTCCGCCTGGAAGACACTGCACGAATCAGGAAGCCGGTATGACCTGGAAATATTGAAGGATTCAGAGAATATCTCCGCTCCTACCCCGCAGTCCATTTTTGAACCGTTGGTCGGCGAAAATTGTTGATTCGAACTCATTTATCAGTACGCCCGTTTCCCATTCCGCCCTGGTAGGGAATCTGACCGTTTTTTTTTTTTTTTTTTTTTCGTGGGTAGGTGAAAATCTTCATGAGATACTATGAGACCGTGTACTCATAGTAGTGTCAGATTTCTACTGACTAAAAACACCCTTCCCTTCGTTTTGTTTACTACGACTAAGTTAGACCTTATCAAGTAGTTTAAGCTTCAGAAGAGAATATTCGCGTGAGGCAGGTAGATTTTCAATAAAAGCACCTGCTGAAACCGTCATGACATGCGGCTTTTTGTCTTATTGCGCCAATTCGAACGGTTTCGTTCTTTGAAGTCGGCGCGTAAGATTTGTCACATCCAAAGTTTGGAGTATGGCACAGTTGCAATGGCCATGAAGACGAATACGAAGCTTGCGAGCGAAGTAACGTGACGTAATTTCTAAAGTTCACTGTGGGAGTTATATAGTCAGTCAGATTAGCTACCAGATCCTGCGGTAGCAAATTCAGGATACTGCTGTGACCATACGGATTGGTGCACCAGCATCTCGTTTCCCTTAACCTGACCGCAATACATGATGATAGCTGCATAATGTGAAGATCGAGTGTTAAAAGGTGCAGAATAACGTTCAAGGCATCGGTTGGACATGTCCTCATGGCACCCGTTGCGCCTATAGCCGCAGTTCTCTGTACCCCGTTGATAAGTTTGATGTTATAAGCTTTCCTTAGCGCAGGAATGCGGTCCATAGGAAAGAATGGGACGCACCACGGCAGTGTACATCCATAAGACCATCTTCGGGCGAAGTCCCCACTTCTTGCCAAAGGTCTTGCTGTAGGCATAGAAAGCCACACAGACCTTCTTTACCCGTTGCTCAATAATAAGTTTCCAGCTTAGTTTTGGATCAAGTACCACACCTAGGTACTTGGCACTGGAGGATAGGGAGAGTAGATGATTATTTAGCCGTGGAAGCATAAAAGTCGGTATTTTGGTTTTAGTGGTAAAGAGCATCAGTTCAGTTTTGCTTGGGTTGACGCTGCTGCATTAATAAATAGCTGAGTGCTCAAGTGTCACTAAGGTATCTGTGCTGTCAAGTTCCTTTTTGCAATAGCAGTCTCCAGCGGATAAGTGTTTGTATTTTAATTTTTTCTTTTTTTGTTAAGCTTATATACGATTCCGTAAAACATATCTAATATATAATTTAATGCCAAATTTGAAAAATATTTCAAGTTTTATAAGCTTTTTAATAACAAAAACGTGTAATGGATATGGGTTTGAAATTCGTGCGTGTTCTATTGCTAGGAGTAAGTTGGAGTTAATCAGAAAAAATTTAACTTGAATTGTTTTTATTTAGATGATATGAATACTCCAAGTACCTTAAAAAGGTCCTCTGAAGCAGCAGGGACAGTGGAGAAAAAAGATAAGACAGATGATGACAATACTCCAAGTACCTCAAAAAGGTTCTCTGAATCAGCACGAACAGTGGAGAAGAAAGATAACACAGATGATGACAATACTCCAAGTATCTCAAAGAGTTCCTCTGAAGCAGCACGAACAGTGGAGAAGAAAGATAAGACAGATGATGACAATATTCCAAGTACCTCAAAAAGGTTCTCTGAATCAGCACGAACAGTGGAGAAGAAAGATAAGACAGATGATGACAATACTCCAAGTACCTCAAAAAGGTTCTCTGAATCAGCACGAACAGTGGAGAAGAAAGATAAGACGGATGATGACAATACTCCAAGTACCTCAAAAAGGTCCTCCGAAGCAGCACGAACAGTGGAGAAGAAAGATAAGACAGATGATGACAATACTCCAAGTACCTCAAGAGGATCCCGTGAAGCAGCAAGAACAGTGGAGGCGAGAGATGAAACACTATTGGATCGGCCGCCATGGACAATCGCTCCTCCGAGTTGTCCCTTTTCACTTGGACGTAAGATATATCATTACTTTCGAAAAAAACTCGTAATATTTACTTAAATGAGCATTTAACATATTTTGTGTTCTGAGCAACATATCTAGGTACTAAAAATTCCGATGTGTGATTTTTTCAGGTATTTCATATGATGATTATATTTCAAGTAGCGAAACAAGTTGCCCTAGAGGAGCACGAACAGTGGAGAAGAAGGAGGAGGGGGCACCAGCTCATACGACGGCACTCTCTCTTCCGGGTACGTCCAGTTATTATTATTAATATGATTGTATTAAATTCCAATTTGTTTTTTTTTTTTTTTTTTTTCATACAAAGAAAATAATAGGGTTTACAAATCATGATATGGTGGGCGCCGTGGCGTAAGTGGTTCGTGTGTGTCGGATCACTGCGCGTGACGTTCCAAGTTCGAATTCCAGAAAACACCAACAAGTTTTTTCACGGTCCCACCTCTCGCGATCGTCTGACAAACATCCGAGAGTATTGTTGTATAGAAAAAGATTCTCAAACTAAATTGCCCTTCGGATACGGCACTAAACTGTAGGTCCCTTCCATTCGTGTGAAAAATATAACGCACACAACTTGAGTGGTTTTGAGAAGCTAGGTCCTGTCACTTAAAGAGTTGTTGCACCAAATATTTATTTTATTTTTCTTATTAAATCATGGTATGGCATGGCTACTTAGCCGTCAGCCTGATTGATAGTTATGCGTATTGAATGAGTTCAGAACGTTAATGTAACAACAAAAAAATTCACAGCAAAACTTTCATACAGTATAAGAAAACAAAAATTACGTTAAAATAATTGAAATCGCCAGCAAATATACATATGCTTAATTCGTACATAAAACCAAAAGATGTTAAAAGGTAGTACAATCAAAAATGTTCGTTTATAATATTCTCTCAACGTCCAGTTCATTTGCACGTAAGATAATCATATTATTCATTCCGGAAAAAATACTCGTGATATATACTCAAATGAGAATTTGAAAAGGTTCTGAGAGTTCCCTGAATTCCCATATGTACTTTAATCGAGACATCTGCAAAAACTAAAGACCTAAGTCGCTTCAAAAACTATTATAATACTAAAAGTAGTGTGGTCCTTCTAGGCCTTTCGAGAGAGACTAGTGTTTTCTTATCTTTTTTGGCCTAAAAATGTAGGTCTTCTACGTTTAATATAGATTTGAAAGCAAACTGGTTCGTACCCCAGGACAATCCGAGAGAAAACGATTATTCGTCAAAACATAGAAAATTTAATTCTTTTAATTCCTTTCCTTTTTAATTTACATGATTTATTTTATTTATTCAGATGATGATGATACTTCAAGTGACTCAAGTTGGCTTGAAGAAGTACGAAGATTGAGAAGGAAAACGGAGCCACTATTGGAGGAGGCACCAGCTACTACGGAGACACTCTCTCTTCCAGGTTGTTCCAGTTCAATTGCACGTAAGATAATCATGTCATTCATTTCGAAAAAAATGCTCGTAATGTATTCGTAATATATATAGGTATGCTCCATGTGTGTTTTAATCGAGACATCCAAAAAAACAAAAGTGCTAAGTCGCTTCAGAGAACTTTATAATACTTAAAGTAGTGTAGTCGTCTAGGCTTTTCGAAACAACTCATTTGGGCTTTTCTTATCCTCTTTGGCCTAAAAATTCACGACTTAACCCTTTAGTGCATAGCATATCATATATGATATGCTCTTTTTATTTCATGTTTTCACGCATTTATTACGGATAGATAATTGAATTATTATTTCATTTCTTGTTTATGTTACAAATTTGGTTAACAAAAAATCGATTAGCATGGCAATGCCGTCTGCATGATTGACATTAAATAAACATTTAATATTATTGTACTTTGTAAAGTTATAAATCATGTGATATCTAGACTAATTATGTGCTTCATTCATTTATTTTCAATGGCCCGCTAATCCTTCATAAGGGTCGCGGGGGTAGGATGCTCAGGTGGACTCTCCATCCTTCTCGATCCTGCGCCATTGACTCCAATTCATCAGGGGAAATCCCTAAGCGGCTCCAGGAGAGATGTCGGACTTGATCCAACCATCTATTTCTAGGCTTTCCGCGAAGTCGCCTACCTGATGGCACGGCAACCATGGCGCGTCTTGGAAGCCGGTCTGGGGGCATACGCACTACGTGACCAAACCATCGAAGCATAGATCGTTCCGTTCGGAGAAGTAGCTGCTCAACGTTGAGCGCCTCGTGTACTCTGGTGTTGCGCACTCGATCCCTACGAGTTATTCCAACAACACCGCGAAGGATCCTCATTTCGGCAGCTTGTATCCGCGATCTTATTCTTTCGGTCACTACCAAAATTTCATGACCATAGGTGAGAGTTGGAACAAACACCGAGTTAAAAACCGATAGCTTAGCTTGAACACTAAGTTCGGCCTTCCTTATAACAGATTGGCCAAGCTATCTCAAAATTGATCCAGCCTGCCCAATTCTACAGGATAACTCGGCATTGCTCCTCCCATCACTCGTGAATAAAACCTCGAGGTACTTAAATTTCTCCACCTGCTTCAGTGGGACTCCACTAACATGCAGAGTGCACTGAATGGGTTTTTTGGAAACGACTATTACTTCCGATTTGTTCACGTTGATCTTCATTCCAGCATCATCACAAACGGCTACAAACCTTTCGAGTGCGCGCTGAAGTTCGGTTTGAGAGGACCCAAGGATGACCAAATCATCCTCAAAGAGCAGATGACTAATCCTTAGGTCTCCCACTTCGAAACATTCCCCGCCACGGCTGCGCTGTAACATCCAATCCATATATACAATGAAGAGGAGAGGTGACAAAACGCACCCCTGGCGGAGTCCAACGCCCACAGTGAAAGGTATTGATTTAATACCGTTTATCCGAACACTGCTTTTACAGTTTGTATATAAAGACTAAATCGCCCTTAACAGGGAACCAACAAGCCCATACTCCTTCAGAACACTCCAGAGTTTACCTCGAGGATCCCTATCATATACTTTTTCCAAATCCACAAAACAAGTGTAGACAGGTTTGGCATATTCCCAGGCCTTCTCAAGAACCATTCTGAGAGTGAACAACTGGTCGGTTGTGCTTCTACCGGGACGAAAACCGCACTGCTCATCCCCCAAACTGTCCTCAACCACAGCTCTGGAACGCTTTTCTAGCACCTTAGCGAAGACTTTTCCAGGGAGACTTAAAAGAGATATACCCCTATAGTTGGCGCAATCTCTTTTATCCCTTTTTTTAAAAAGAGAAACTATCACCCCCATTTGCCAATCACCAGGTGTTTCACCGCATTCCCAGGCCACTTTAATGACACGCGAGAGCCATTGAACTCCCTCTTTACCTAAAGCCTTGAGCATTTCTGGCCGAATTTCACCCACACCAGCAGATTTGCCAACTTTTAGCGCTTTGATCGCCAAAGTTACTTCCTCTACCTCTAGGACTACTTTCTGCCCAACTCTCGACCATAGGTCTGTCATCTTCGGTGCCCTGTTCGGGATTGAGCAATTCTGAAAAGTGCTCGCTCCATCTGCGTAAGATATCCTCCTCATTGGAAAGAAGTCTACCGCCTTTGGATTTGACTCCTTCAACGATATTCAACTTTTTTCCTCTGAGTCGGCGGACGGTCTGCCAGAACATCTTATTTGCAGATCTGTGGTCACGTTCCAATTTCTCGCCAAACTCCTTCCAAGACTGTTCTTTCGCTGTTTTCATAGCTAATTTGCAAGTTCTTCGCGCCTCAGTGTACCGATTTCGAAAATCGGAGTTCCCCAAGTGAATCCACACCTTAAAGGCTCTCTTCTTCTCTCTGATGGCTTCTTGAACTCCGGGCGTTTTAAACCAAGCAGTTCTTTTCTCACCACCAGCCGCCACACCAAGCCGCTTCACTCCACAAATATCTCCCGCAGAGGCAATAACCGCTGTTGAAAACAGTTGCCATTCTTCCTCTACATTTGATGGAACAGTTGGAACTCGTTCAAACCTCTCAGATATTTGCCGCGCAAATGTCTCCCGTATCTCATCGTCCTGTAACCTCTCCCATCGTATGCGTGTAACCATCCTTGGTTTACGCTTTGGTAGGGGAGGCACTCGCCTCCTCTCGCTAAGATACAATTTGCATAGCACTAAATGATGATCAGTTGACAGTTCGGCCCCTCTCAATACGCGAACATCACAAACCATTCTCTTCAGACACGATGGTACCACAAAGAAATCAATCAGCGACTTCTGCTAAAGACTCTGACGGTACCACGTATATTTGTGAATGTCTTTGTGCTGAAAGATAGTGTTCATGATGGATAAGCCATTTTCACAACAAAAATCGAACAACCTCTCTCCGTTCGCGTTTTGATCAGGATCACCGTTCCTCCCAAAATTATGTGCTTCATTTTTTATATAAATCCAAAAAAATTGATTGGTAGTAATAAAAATGTTGTTTACCATCGCTTTCGCAGTTGAGGAGAGCTAGAACTTCTTCCTTTGTTTTCGTATAGCTACCTAGAAAGTGTCTTCGTATTTCTTTAAGAATGGGGCACCTGCTAATAAAATGGATAACATCTTCCCTCTCTGACAGACAAAGGCTGCAGTAGATTGGTAAATCAGGTCGATGCGGGATATAATTAAGACGTATAAGTTCGCTTCTCATTTTAAAAATGGACGATATTATTTCTTTGCTGTTGTTGTTGCTGAAGTAATTCTTGTCACACAAATTATGCTTTAAAAGGCTGTATGTTGATCTATGAACTGATGATATAGCCATATTTATGCAATCATCTCTGTATTGTTCGTCCACTCTTGCAATGAGTTTATAAAGCACATCCTTTGAGTATCTTCCAGTTCCATCCCCGAAATTGAATTCTATTCCGCAATACGTTGCAAACTCCTCTAACTTCTTATACCACAGTGTTCTCCTTTCGATTGTCTTCCTTGCGATGGTTTTTGGAAGTCAGTTATCAGGCATCTCTAGAACTTTGATGAGGTAATCCGCATGCAGTTTTAGGGTTTTCGCATAAAGAGGTGATAATCCAGCTTCAATATTTATCATATAATTGGGAGTTGCATCGGTAAACTGAAGTTTCTTTTAATGAAATACCTTAACAGTTTCTCCACGGTTTCGTACTGGATATATCCCCAAGATTGTGCTGCATACATCATTATTGATTCCGCTACCGCTTGAAAGACTTTGTACTTCACGCTATGGTCAACTAGCTTATTTGAGAAGCATCTCTTCCAGGTTGCGCATATGGCACTTTTTGCTTTTATTAGTCTGTCTTACAAGTGAGGTTCCATATTTAGATTGCAAGTTATCATCACTCCAGGATACCTATATTTTTTCACAGTTTCAATGGGTTGTCCGTTGAAATGCCATTTCTCATTTCTACATATTCTGCCGCTAGATCCCTTTTTAAAAATCATTATTTTTGATTTGTCGAGGTTTACCGTAAGATTCCATAGTTGACAGTACAAATCAAGACGGTTAATCATTAACTGTAAGGATTTTGGTGAATGTGCAAAAATTACCACGTCATCTGCCAACAAAAGAGCCTTGATTGCAACTCCTGCAATTTCAATTCCGCCGGGAAGAAAATCTTCGAGATCGTCTATGTACATGGCAAGTGTTCGGACTAAGAGCACATCCTTGTCTTACTCCTCATGTAGTTTCGAAACTCTCCGAAGTCTCGATTCCGCTCCATACTGACGATTGGTTTTTTTCATAGATGTTTTCGAGCACTTTCCCAAACCTGTGACTCATGCCGGCGTTGTATAACTTAAAAATTAGGGCTCTTCGATCGATATTATCGAAGGCAGCCTTGAAATCAACGAAAAAAACAAACAAATATTTCTTTTTTTGCTCGATGAAAGACCCCGCAATATTTTGTAGAACGAAAATGATATCTACGGTAGAATAGCTCTTCCGAAATCCTGCCTGATACTCACTGATCGGTTTCTTGCTATCAATGCACTCTGACATGCGGTTATTTAGAAGTTTTGTGAATACCTTATATGATGAATTCAGGAATGATATTCCTCGGTAAATTTTTGGATCTGTTTGGATATTACCCTTTTTGTGTATAGGAAATATAATAGCTTCTTTAAACTGTTGCGGTACATTGCCTGATGCAAAAATTTCATTAAATACCGAGGTTATTCTATCGATGAAGTTGTCAGTTGCATATTTAAGGAATTCCATGCAGATTCTATCAGCCCCTGATGCTTTTCCATCCTTGAGCTTTGCTAAAACCTTGTGCACTTCATCCTGTGTGATAGGCGCGTCCAATATTTCATTTGTAGTGAAGGGCGCTGCATACTGGTGGGGTGGAGTGTTCGTTGCTGGATTCAAAAGGGTTCGAAAGTGGTTCATTATTTCAGGGGATGTACGGTTAAACTTCTTAACTGCAGACCAGAATTCTTTCACATCTTTACAGCAAGTTAGTTTAAGAGCTTCATTTTCAAGAAAATTTTTCTTCTTCTCTTTGCAGATTTTTTTAAATGTTGTGTTTGCTCGTATATAAAGACTTTTGAAGCGCTGATCGCCAAATTTCCGAAAAACCTTGAGCCATCCGAAGGATATTTGTCTTGCTGCTTTGCACTCGTTGTCAAACCATTTTTCCTTTTGAGACGAGCTTTTCCTCTGACCCTGTCTCTGGAGTGGGTACGATCTTTTTATCAAATTTTCAATTCCTCGAATGTTGCATTGAATATCAAGTAAAAATCAAGATTACGCCTGTACTCGATTGCCATTGACTCTTTCCATAGCAGTTTAGGAGGCAATTGAATAACTCGTGTGTCTTCTCTTCCTACTGGGGCAGAACAAAACTCCGCAACTAAGGGCATATGGTCTGAATACAGCTCAGACAGAACTTTAAAGTCACTTATTATAGATATCCATTCGCCTCGCACCAAGCAGTAGTCCACAACTGAGCAGCCTGGTTGTCATACAAAAGTATATTTTCCATCGAATCACACAGCTCCAATAATTTCATCCCCTCATCTCATCTTTTGATTTTCGCTCAATTCCCGCAAATCTATTTTCTCTTCCTTTTTCTTCTCCTATTCTGGCGTTCAAATCACCAATAATCATAGCATTGTCGTAGATACTGTGTTCAAGTAGCTCACATAATGCACCAAAATCCCGTTCCCAATGATTGTAGTTAATATACATCGGCAGTATAAGTAACTTAGTTAGACCCAAGGTGATTTTTAAAAGTTTGACCTCATTAACTATTTCAAAATCACAGGATACGATGTTAATATCTCTTTTATAACCGAAGAAACATCCACCACTAGCTCTTCCTCTCGTATTTTGTTTCAAAGCGGGTATCCAAACAATTCAAAGCTCTTAAAATAAATATAGTAAAACTGATAATTCTCCTCGACTAAAAAAGTTTCATATAGAAACATAATATCATAATTATTTAGAAATTCATAAAATTTTTCATATATTGACTTATTACTAAGAACTGAGATATTATAGCTTAATATTTTAATTGTTTTTAATTCTACATATTTTACATTGTTTTGGCAGACGGCAACTCAACCCTATGATCTGATATTCGATTTGGTTGGTTTCCTGGTTTGACACGAAGATGTCGCTGTTTTATCCGCGCCTTTGCTATCATCTGTCAACTCTGCATTCGCGTCGGCGCCCAGCTGATTGTTTAGATCGGTTTGGTAGATGTTATTAAGCACAGAAATCCCATTTATGTTGTTTTGTAGAAGTCCCCAGGTTGAACTCCAATGAAATACATACATATATCTGTACGTACATCCTGTCATCCCTCACCAACACTTTTATTTGCGGATTTATTTCCAAAAGGCTTCTTCGTATCTTCAGGAGTTTATTTCGCTTTTGACGTATTGACTTGGGAAGATCTTCCAACATGTATACACCTGTGCCTTTCAATGTTGATGACGCTTTTAGGGCTGTGATCACCTGTTGTCTTGATTCAAGTTTCACAATAAAGTTCTTAGCAGTCGCATTGTTGGATCTTATTTCTCGAATCTGCAGGTTATCAGTTGGGTTGGTCGAATGGCGTTTGATAAAATGTTGCGTATGACATCTTTTTCATCCGCACCCTCCTATGGCGTAACTCGTATCATCAAATTGTTTGCGCTGTTTTTCTTTTGTAACTCGTCCATTTGGTTCTCTAACATTTCATACTTCTTTTCCAGAGCGATTATTTTGTTAGACAAGTGTAGGTTAAGTTCCATAATTTTCTGGTTTGCGATTGTGATAGCTTCAATGTCGCTCTTCTAAGCCGTGTCTTTCATTTTCGTGTCGAGTAGCTGGCAAAGCAGATTAGTAAGATCCGACTTGGTCATAGCTCCAACTAGCTCTTCCGACATTTTCGCAAGGTGTTGAGGTCTTTTTACAAGGTTAAAAGCTTCAGGAGAAGTTTCTGAAAGGTTCCTTTTGTTTTTTGTTGACATATGGGTGTATGGAGTGTATAGAGATTACAATTGTGGCGGAGTAGAAGCTCAGGTCCAAGGCGTATAATAACTCTTATAGTTCTAAGACTCACGTGAAATTTTTAAAGTTGAATTTATTTATTTTTCGTAGCCCTTCAGCACACTTTTAACGTTGTGGGTGTTAAAAAAAATTATTATTTTTCACTTCTTCTTTTAACTTTTTCGCGGAGCAACTCGAATATCGTATAACCCTTTCCGTACTTTGACAGAAACGTCTATCCATTTATTACCGTAATTTCCAATCAGCGAGTGCATATTCTCACAAATACAATGTTATTTGTTTTCACATCCAGAGTAGAGTGATTTTCTTCGGTCGCTGCATTTACCATTACCCAAAAAGTGCAGCGAGTGAAGGTTAGTGTTCTTAAGCTCTTGTGAACAATTTTGTTTTGTGCCAATAGTTATTAATTAAAGGGTGTGAGTACCAATTTTTTGTATATGTTTGCATGAAAATATTATTATTATTTGATTTGTACAAATTTTTGGGTTTAAATATTACATATTTACAAAGAAAACTAAACATAAAGTCATAGATATTATACGGTATATTAGATTTCATGCAACAACGAAGTTCAAAATTCACTTATCATATATCATATGTACTCGTATGTCATGTGTGTGTAATTTTTTAGTTTCAAATGGCCTCAAAAATAATGTCTGGTGAAGAAATTTTGAAATTGATATGCTTTTGGGATGAGAGTAAGGATGAATGTGAAGGTGGGAATGATTTGTATAATGCTGATTTTGATTAAATTTAACTTAAATAAGAAACGAGGAGCCATGACACTTAAATGCCCTTGAAGATATCGAGGTCCAGGAAGATAATCAAATTGATTAAATTGATAATGAGCTTTTTGACATTGAGCCTTTGCTCATTATAAATGCAGAAAATATAACGGCCGTGGTTGGTTTTTGATACCGACATTATTGAATTAATCGTAGTTGAATCTAATTTGTTTACTTGGCAATGAGAACGAGGTAGTAAGGGACCTCGATTTGATGAGGGACTTTGTCTACTTTGGCTCTGCTATTATACGTAACTCTGAAAATGATACCAGCGCAAAAATCAAGCGAAGCATCGTTCTTGCCAATGGTTGTTTTTTTTTGGGCTAATGGCAATTCAATAGTAGAGCCCTATCTCGAACAACTAAGTAGACTCTGTATAAGACCCTGATTATCCCAGCCTAACGGATGAAGATAATCATTGGTCACTTCGAGAGAAAAGTTCTTCGTAAGATATTCGGTCCGGTCTGTGTTGACGGGTTTTAGAGGAGAAGATTCAATGACGAACTATACGAGCTGTACAGTGATATCGACCTAATCAAAAAACTGTGTACTAGACGTTAGGGATGGCTAGGACGTGTAGAGCGAATGGCCACCAACGCTCTGGCCCACAGAGTTTTCGAATCTAACGCGTAGGGCCGACGCAGTAGAGGACCTGCAAGAGGTTCAAGGGAACTTCGACAAACTTGGAGTGCGCAACTGGAAGCAATTAGCTAAAGCCCGAGTTAAATGGAGAGAATCGTTGATTGAGGCCCAGGTTCACCCCGAACTGTAGCACCTAGGTGTGTAAGTAATGTGTAATCCAGACAAGCATTTCACTGCAACGGTAGAAAAAACCATGTCCCTAGCCGATTTCAAGATATCGGTGTCGGAAACACTTTGGCGTTTGGGTGGTGAGGTGTCAAAGCATGAATATCGTCAACCGAATTGGGTAGGCAAATTGAAATAAAGCGGAAAAAAGCAACTGCAGATACCCATACCACAACCATCGTGGAGACAGTTGTTTATAAGTGCATACAGCGATTACAAGAGGGAGATTAGACCAGTGGTGAAAACAAGCGACGTATTAAAGGAAATCTGTAGCGACAGTTTAATTTAAAATAAATAAAGAATAAAGTGATTGAATACTGTGTTGAAGTAAAGTTAGTAGTTGACAATAAATAAACAGTGAAATACACAAAAGACAGTTTTATTTAAACAAACCCCAGCCAGAATATTACATTGGTGTCAGAAAAGTGGAATAAAACAGATTTTGTGTATTGCTTATTGTGTGGAAGATTTGCTAGAAGATTTGTCAGTGCCGCAACTAAAGGAAGTACGGAGCCAGCGGAATCAGCCTACGACTGGTACGAAGAGAGAATTGATCATTAAGTTGCGGAAAATAATGACGGACGAGGGTACAGATACTGATACGGCTTTGTTCGACGTCAAAGAAGAACAAGTAAGTACGACAAATGACATGTCGGCCTTGATGAAATTACTTATCGAAAAATTCGAGAAGCTAGATAATTCTTTAGACGAGCAAAGAATTCTCTAGAAGTTAAGATCGACGAACAAAAGAACTTTCTAGATGCCAAGCTCGAGGAGCAGAATAAACAATTTGAGCATTCTCTAGATGCCAAGCTCGATGAACAAAAGAATTCTCTAGATGCTAAGCTGGATGTGCAAAACAAGAAGTTCGAGATACTAGAAAATTCCTTGGCTGAACAGAGGAATTCTATAGACGCTAAATTCGGAACAATTGAAGGACAATTCGAAAACGTACAGGCTAAGATCGAGAATGTTGAAACAAAATTCGAGAATGTTCAAACAAAAATCGAGGCTGTTGAAGGAAGATTCGAGAATTTGGCAAAGGAACTCGATCACGTGAAGAAACAGAAAGATCAGGAATATTCAACCGACTGCCCGAGAAAAGAAGAGATGCAGCCTCCTGTCTTCGATGGTCAAACATCATAGCTGATATATAAGAGGCAGTTCGAAGCTGCGGCAATGACGAACAACTGGGACGATGAAGAGAGGTCCATTGCCCTCACGCTTGCGCTTAGAGGATCAGCTGCAGAGCTACTACAAACTATTCCCGAGGACAAACAACGCAACTACGACAGTCTGGTGAAAGCCATTGAGATGCGATTTGGGGACAACCACATGCAGCAAGTATATAGGGTCCAGTTGCGCAGAAGGTCCCAGATGAAGGGTGAGACGCTCCAGCAGTTACAAGCAGACATCGAGCGGCTGGCACATTTGTCCTATCCAAACGCCAGCGAGGAGATCATTAGCGAGATTGCAACCGAAGCGTTCACCCATGCCATAGCTGATGCGAAACTACAAATGGCGGTAAGAATGGCTGGAAAGAAAACGCTCACCAAAGCTTTGGCGTTTGCTCTGACAATGGAGGCCGCAGACCAGGCCTGTCAGGGAATCCACCGTGTGAGGGAAGTAGCCGCCATCGATTGCTCTTGCCAGAGGATGGACGTCGAAAACCGAAACAACGCTCGCGGAGGACAAATTCGTTGCTGGAACTGCAATAAAATAGGACACCTACAACGGCAATGCAAAAATCCACCCAGACGCCGAAACTGTCCACATTGTGCGAATAGGCGACGCAACGAAGAACCATCCTACAGGGACAACATCCATCCTGTTGGCCAGGCTCCTCGAAACCAGGAGTCGGGAAACGCCTAAGAGCCAGCTTCGCGGGGCAAAGGTTGGCTAATGGAATCGACGCCCCACCACCATCCAGGTCTCCCAAACCAAACGATGCAGCAAGAGTCTAACAGTGGAAGCATTCATCGGCAAAAACAAGTGAGTGGCTACTATCGATACCGATGCCACGGCTTCCATTGTAAGAAGAGATCTCGCCCGGAAGTCTTGGCTGCACAACACCAGCTGCTACTGTCTTAGAACTGCGACTAAACGGCGAAAGTATACGGAGAAGTTCGCCTCAAGTTACAACTAGTAGGATTGGCCTTTTCTCATGCGTTCCTGGTGGCCGACATATGTGATGAATGCATCATCGGAGTGGACTTAATGAAAGAACATGACGTAATCATCGACATCGGGATGCAAGTTCTGCGGTAAGAGCGACTGCAAGCATTATGTGCGGCAGGAAGAGAAGAACCTTCTTTTCATCCAAAGGGTAAGAGCTGAGCCTATCGCCGGCTGGGGTGTAGAAGAAATCCGCAACGCTTAAAAAGAAGACCCAGACATCGAGCCGATATTAGCGTGGAAGGAGTTTATGGAAAAGCCAAATGGACAAGATATCTCGGACAGGAGCCCCACTCTCAAGGCATACTGGGCTCAGTGGGACTCCCTTCATGTGCAAGATGGTGTGCTGAAAAGGAAATGGGAAAGACCGGACGAGATTTCATAATGCAGCTTGTCTTGCCGCGATCAAAAGTACACGAAGTGCTACGGGAGATGCATGATGGAGCATCCGGAGGTCATTTGAGTGCAAACAAGACGCTGGAGAAGGTGCGAGAACGTTTCTATTGGCTCAGCGCAAGGGTAGACGTAGAGAGTTGGTGCCGAAAATGCGTCGTGTGTGCCGCCAGCAAGGGACCCAGAACGAAAACGCGAGGAAAGATGCACCAGTACAACGTGGGCGCACCCTTTGAACGAATTGCCGCTGACATCGCTGGTCCATTTCCAGAAACCGACAAGGGTAACCGTTACATCCTAGTCGTCATGGACTACTTCAGCAAATGGCCGGAAGCGTTCGCCATCCCTAACCAGGAAGCGAAGACCATCGTGGAACAGATCGTCAACAACTGGGTGAGCTGATTTGCCGTGCCCATGGAACTGCATTCTGACCAGGGACGAAACTTTGAATCGAAGATATTCCAAGAGGTATGTCAACAACTAGGAATCAAAAAGGCAAGAACGACCCCGCTTTATCTACAATCCGACGGGATGGTAGAGCGCTTCAACAGAGCCTTAAACGAACATCTCTCCAAGGTCGTAGAAGACCACCAGCGCGATTGGAATCGACAAATTCCTCTTCTTGATGGCCTACCGAAATGCAGTGCACAGTACTACTGGACATACTCCATCCGAAGTCTTGTTTGGTCGAGCAGTCCGACTACCTAGTGAGGTGAAGTTTGGATCCCTTAACGATGAGCCCAAATGTGAAGAGGACTACGTGGCAGACCTCAGGGAAAGGATCCGAGACATACATCAGAGGATCAGGACGAGGATAAGGATAGCGGGTGATCGCATGAAAACCAGGTACGACACAAAGGCAACAACGTCCAGCTTCCACGAGGGAGACCTAGTATGACTGTACAATCCACACCGGCAAAAGGGGAGGCCACCCAAGCTGCAGCAAGGCTGGGAGGGCCCTTATAAAGTGGTCACACGCATCAATGACGTCGTCTTCCGAAATCAGCGTGGAGTAAGAGGCAAGATGAAAATTGTCCACCTGGATCGTCTTCATCGTTATCATGGTAGTAATCCAGATGATCTTGTTCGGGACGAACAAGTTTAAGCGGGGGGCACTGTAGTATCAAGTACATCGTCAGGTACTGCGTACAACGTCATCTATTGCCTGCTAGCAGTAAATATTCCCACCTTATTCCAGGATCATCAATTCATCCCGAGCGACATCTAGCATTTTCTAGAACCATCGTGGACACAGTTGCTTATAAGTGCATACAGCGATTACAAGGGGGAGATTAGACCAATGGTGAAAACAAGCGACGTATTGAAAGTAAATCTGTAGCGATAGTTTAATTCGAAATAAATAAAGAATAAAGTGATTGAATATTGTGTTGAAGTAAAGTTAGTAGTTGACAATAAATAAACAGTGAAATACATAAAAGACAGTTTTATTTAAACGAACCCCAGCCAGAATATTACAATATATAGGAAAACAAATTCATAAATAAATAAATTATGAATATTACCTATTATAACTAAATAAATCTATATAAATAAAAATGAAATGCTGTTCGTTGGTCATCGCATCACTTGAGAACGGCTGGACTGACTGATTAGACCAATGGTGAAAACAAGCGACGTATTGAAAGTAAATCTGTAGCGATAGTTTAATTCGAAATAAATAAAGAATAAAGTGATTGAATATTGTGTTGAAGTAAAGTTAGTAGTTGACAATAAATAAACAGTGAAATACATAAAAGACAGTTTTATTTAAACGAACCCCAGCCAGAATATTACAATATATAGGAAAACAAATTCATAAATAAATAAATTATGAATATTACCTATTATAACTAAATAAATCTATATAAATAAAAATGAAATGCTGTTCGTTGGTCATCGCATCACTTGAGAACGGCTGGACTGTTTTGGTTCATCTTTTCTTTAAAATTTTCGTAATAGTCCGAGTAAGATTTCCACCGAAAGAAAGATTGGAAAAGTTGCCCGAAAAATTTTGAAAATTCGGGAAAAACTGAAAGTGCTGAAAGTGTATGCTATGGACACCGAAGCCACGAAATCGAATGAGCTCGAATTTTCAGGCAATCTTCGGTATTGGCTCTTGAGTATTCCTATGAAGTTTGGTCAAAATCGGTCGACTACTTTAGTGTTATAGTACTATAGTACTAAAAAAAATTCTCTTTTGTTAGTCGCAGGTAAGCACGTCGGGTACCATCGGTCCAAAAGTTTGCGCACTACTTTAGTAGTATAGTAATTTACTACTAATTTTTTTTTAAATGCATATATATTTACGGTTGGACCACTTACCCACTGTTGGCCGGCACAAAACTGTTCTCTAATAGACTAAGCCAGTTGTTGCACCAGGCGCCTGCCTGACAGATCTGTTACATTACCTTACAGAAGTGTGTTCTTACGTTGCTTTACTTTTACGTTTATACAAGTCGAGCATTTTAGCATAATATGCTCTATTTATGACATATATATATACATATGGGAACATTCATATAGATTACAGGTCTACTGGTCTCCGTCTCTTTAGTCGTCTTTTATTGATAGCTTCCTGGTGAGGTAGATTTCGTATCTCGTTGTTTTGTTATGCTTTTGTAGATTAGAAGTTTTTTTTTTCTATGGAGAGTTTACAATTTTTTCCTAGGAGGCAGTACAGTTGTCTGAATTTGTTTTTGATTGGCTTGCGTTTTTGAATTATGTGTGGTTTCTATGTGATTTTGTTATCTATTAGTATGCCTAAATATTTCGCTGAGTTGTCGAGAATAATTTTTTTGTTGGTTATTGTGATGTTTTGAGGTTTGAATTTCCAATTTGACGTATATATAACTTTGGCTGTTTTTTCTTCATTCATTTCTATTCCCCATTTTTGGAACCAATCTATTGTTTTGCTTAGGGTTATTTAAGTTTGATTTGTAGCAGCTTGTAAACAAGTGTGTGAAGAAAGAATCACTGTGTCGTCTGTGAATGTTGCTAGCATGGAGTCCTATGTTACTAGCTTAGGTATTTCCACAGTAAAGAGTAAATAAAGAATAATTAAGAGAGACGGAAGAGGGGAATGGACCTTACCTTAAATGAGATTGCGCGGGGCAATCAATTTGACCAGTAATTAGCTGATAAAGGTAAAGTAAGTCGGCAATCTGGCGACGAGTTTCGAGAGACTGAAGATTGATGCGTTTTAACGATCAGATTAAGGAGGCAAGTTGTATCTATCAAACCAAGGGACACCGTTTAACGCGAAACAGATAAACCTGCGCTGGATGGCTTCAATACGTCGGATGTGAACAGCACAGTGTGGCGACCAAGCTTTGCTAGGTGATTTGGTGCCGTATGGGTTCGAAAATTCCTTGGGCCAACGTTTTACAAAGCCAAGCTCAGAATTGGCTCTAATTGTGGTATTACGTGATCAATATGAGAACGGAAGTTAAGTTCCTTATCGCAGATTACACCTAAATCACGCAAAGATGAAATGATTGTGGGACAAGCTCGTTGCAAAGGAAGTAGTTCCTATGGGTTGGTGGAAGGCGTTTATGGGAGTAGGTGATGAATTGGCATTGATGATTTTTCTGGCACCGGAGAGAAAATCTGTTTAGGTAATCTTGAAGTGGGCGAGAATTAGTGGGAGAAGATATGTATCTAAATATTTTCATGTCATCGGCATAGACAGAGAGATACGAGTCTTTGATAACGCAGTCGACATTGTTGGTAGTCAGGACGAAAATTAAAAGACCAAGGTGACTGCCTTGAGGGACACCCGAAGTGGCCTCAATGGAGTTAGAAACAGAAGATCTAAATATAACCTGGTTCTGTCCGGGCGCCGTGGCGTAAGTGGTTAGTGTGTCGGATCACTACGCATGAGGTTCCAAGTTCGAATCCCAGAAAATACCAAAAAGTTTTTTCACGGTCCCACCTCTCGCGACCGTCTGACAAACATCCGAGAGTATTGTTGTCACGAAAAAGCTTCTCAAATCGCCGTTCGGATTCGGCATTAAACTGTAGGTCCCTTCCAATCGTGTGAAAAATATAACGCACACAACATGAGTGGTTGCGAGAAGCTAGGCCCTGGCACTTTAAAGAGCTGTTGCGCCAAATATTTGTATTTGTATTCTGTCCACCTTCCAAGTAGGATTTGATCCAATTGATAAAACCGGGTTGAAAACCAAGAACTTTCGACTTAAGAATAACAATACCATGGGAGATTTTATCAAATGCTTTACATAATTCAATGGCAATTACATCGATTTCGCTGCTATCTTCGAATGCACAGCGCCTAAGAAACGAATTCAGTTAAATTGGTGGTTGCTGATATACCTTTAAGGAACCCGTGTTTGTTGGAAGAAAATATGGGTTGAACAATTGACACATCGAGACGTAAACTATGCTCTCGAAGAGTTTGGATCATGCATATGATAGTTTGGCGATAGGTCGATAGTTAGGACCTTTCTTGTAAGTAGGGATGATAAATGATTTCTTCCAAAGTATGGGGAACGAACCTTGGGAAATAGATATAACAAAAAGAGAAGTCAATGGTTGGGCCAAGTGGGTCACGGATTTTTTTTTTTAGAAAAATTGCGGGCAACCCATCAGGACCGGAAGAATAGTCATCCTTAAGTTTATTAATCATGTATTTATGATAATCAAGCGTTTTTGATTATTTTATTGATTGAATGAAACTCTTCGATTCAACTAATAAATAAAAACATATTTTAGTTTTATATTAAATAGTTTTAGTTTCTTAATTCATTAGATTTTAGCAATATAGAACGAACATTCTGTCCCTCTTGAAGGACTAAAGGTTCTTCAACCATTGGCAGCCGACAAAGATTGGCAGTTGCTCTCTTTATAGTTCCACTCGCTATTCTCAACGTGACAACTCGAACGATCTTATCCCACCTCGGGTGTGTTTCGATAACTCTGCCAAGTTTCCATTTGAGTGAAGGAATATTACCCTCTTTGATAATGACAATATCATTCAATTGAAAACCAGGTCTGTCTTTTTAGGGTGTGTAAGTATTCGGTTTTCCAATGATGCCAAAATTGTTGCATAAGCCACTGAAACCTCTGTCAACGGTTCAGGTAGGAAATACTCTTATCACGAAAGTCTGGTTCTGGGAGCGCGAGAATTGAAGTACCAGTTAAAAAGTGGCCTGGGGTTAAAGGTTTAAGGTCATTAGGATCTTCGGAGAGAGGAGAAAGAGGACGAGAATTAAGGATACACTCTATTTGGACAATTAATTGTTAAAGACGTTTCATATGATCACATGATTTTGCGGATTTCACTGCTGCTTCCCATATTCCACCAAAGTGTGGGAACCTGGGAGGTATGTTCTTCTACTCGATGCCAACGTCTAAGCAAATCTTTGTAATTTTGGAGGTAGACGGTAGCTTGTGAAACATGTCGTAAAGTGCCCTTAACTTATTACGTGCCGAGATGGCAGTAATCGATACTCGGAAAGATTCCCCACTTCGGAATACTCAAAACAAGGGCGTGCTACAGCGCAAAGAATACACCGGTTGACAATTCGGCGAAAGAGATGCTTAGCATGGACAGACCAAAACGGTTCTCGAATTACTGAAAGCAATCCCTGAACTCCTACATGATGATATCTTTCATGACTATCCTTTATTAAAGCGATAGTAAATATGTGATTATTTGGAAGAAGTATCGGATGTTTATGCTCGTACCCGATGCTTGCATTAAGTATACGCCCACCAACTCTCAGTATTCCTCTCTCATCAAGAAATGGACTTAAAGAGCAAATATGTGACCTTGAAGAAATTTGCCTTTTTTGTTCCAAAATTGCGCTGTCTTGCGTATTTAACTCCTTGAATCATTTTTATAATGCACTCAAGAGCCTTATCTGTTTCCATCACACACAGGAATCCGACTGCTTTAGACTTACCTCTATATTTTGATAAAGCGTTAGAGCAAAATCTTATTATGTAAATAGTTACTCTCAGAATTTTCTGGTAATTGTTATTGCATTTCATATTATTCAAAAAATCATCATCCTTTTGTATAGAAAAAACATGTTTAGCGGGCTTGCGTTCCAACAGTCTTTTTTCAATCTTCTCGGAAAACTTTAAATTAGGCCAATCTTCGCGAGAAAGATACAAGAAATGAGGTCCATAAGACCATAATTTTGAATTGTTCAATTCAGTAGGAGATGCGCCCCTGGATACAATATCTGCCGCGTTATTTTTTTTACCGACGCCATTGCTCTGTAGATGATTAGCCTTGTATTGTGGCAACTTTTTTTTTTTTTTTTTTTTTTTTTTCCGAGGGTAGGTGAAAATCTTCAAGAAGACACTATGAGGATCGACAGCGCGTGCTCATAGTAGTGTGGGATTCTTACCCACTAAAAAACCTCCCTTCAAAACAGACTTGTTTTCATTTTTACTACAACTAAGTATTCGACTTATCAAGTAGTTTTCGTTTCACGAAATAATGACGTTTTGCAGGTACCTTCCCATTAGAAGTTCCTGCTAGCTCCGCAGTTTAGACGCGGTTACTTATCGCGCTAAGTCTAAAGGTTTTGTTCTTTGTAGACGGCGTAGTAAGTTTCTTTCATCCAAAACTTGGAGGACTGTTATATTAACGTGACTTTCTAGTCGACTTTTATGTTTTCTCGCGTAGTTTTTGATTTCGTCTTCGACTGTTTTAATGCCAAGATCTCTGTGGATATCGCTATTTCTGATATACCATGGCGCATTTACAATACCTCTTAGCACTTTGTTTTCCAAGAGTTTGTAAAATTTTAATATTACTTATTTTGGTACAACCCCAGAGTTGTATACCATATGTCCATACAGGCTTTAGCACTTGCTTATATAAAAGCAGTTTGTTATATATATTAAGCTTGGAATATTTTCCAAGTAACCAATACATTTCTCGATATTTGTTATCTAGTTCTCTGCGTTTTTTCTTAACGTGCGTTTTCCATTTCAGCTTTGCATCAAGTGTCATTCCAAGATACTTAGCCTCGTTTGCAAACGGAATTTGAACCGAGTTTGAAAAGATCGGCAGATTATTTACTCTCTTATAAGTAAAATTTACATGAACAGATTTGGTCTCATTGAGTGCGATTCGCCAAACCTTTGTCCATTCATTTACTCTATTCAAAGCTTCTTGCAATTTTTCTGTAGTATCTTCGACCGTTTTACCTACTGCCAAGATAGCAGTGTCGTCGGCAAATGTAGCTAGCTCAGTGCCTTCTACTTGCGGTATATCACGAGTGTATAATAGATATAAGACTGGACCAAGAACGCTTCCTTGCGGCACCCCAGCCATTATTTCTTTAAAATCCGAATATTCGTTTCCACATTTGACGCGGAATAGTATATTTATTCGTAAGGTAGTTCTTCAAAATATTATATAGGTGCTCTGGCAGAACTTGTCGTAATTTAAACTTTAAGCCTTCATGCCAGACCTTGTCAAAGGCTTGAGAGACGTCAAGGAATACGCTTGAACAAATCTTTTTTTCTTCAAGTGACTTTTCGATTACATGTGTTATTCGATGTACTTGTTCAACTGTAGAATGCTTACTTCTGAATCCGAATTGATGATCCGGAATGAGATGCCTCTCTTCTATAACCGGCTGTATTCGCCTAATCAAAATTCTCTCGAACACTTTGGATATAATTGGAAGAAGCAAAATCGGTCTATAAGACGTTTTTTCATTCGGCGGTTTTCCGGGCTTAAGGACCATTATGACTTCGGCCACTTTCCATTGACTGGGAACATATTCTAGTCTAATCGCGGCGTTTATAATGAACAGAAGCTTCATTAGACCTTTTCTCGGAAGTGCTTTAAGAACCTCTCCCGTAATTAGGTCGTATCCAGGAGCCTTCTTAGGTTTAAGTTTCTTTATTTCTTCCTTAAGTTCGGTTAGTGTTGCATTTCTTATTATACGATTGTCAATGTACGACGTATTTATATTTTGAATAAGAGCCTGTCCATCAAGCGGTTTGAAAGTTTCTTCCAGGTGGGCGGCAAAAACTTGCGCTTTCTCTTTATCATGCCTGGCCCATTCGTCTTGATTCTTCCTAATTGGGGCGGCTTGAATTTGAGGTTTTTTAATACCTTTTATAGCTTTCCAAAGCGAATAATTAGAATCTTTTTCTACCGTTAAGCTTTCTAGGTGAGTTTGCATTTCATTATTCTTAAGGTCTTTAATAGATATTTTTAATAAGTTACACAAACGGTTAAGATGTGCTTTATGTTGCGGAGCCCGAGTTTGTTGCCATTTTTTGCGCGCTTTCCTCTTCTCCTTAATCATCTCTTTTATTTCATTTTTTAATCAGAGCATCGCTTATCGTCATAATGATTGGAGAATGATCAGATGAGAGATCAAAGCTTTCTTCAAGTTTTATACAGTTGCCAGATATACCTTTAACAATAAAGAAATCGATCAGATCTGGTATCTTATTTCTATCAGTCGGCCAATATGTTGGTTTACCCGTCGAGTGAAAATCACAACTATATTGCATACCCGCATTATAAAGCTTTCTACCTTTCTGAGAGGTGTACCTTGAACCCCAGAAGGGGTGTTTCGCGTTGAAATCGCCACCAATAATAAAATTTGGTTTAAGGAAGTTGAAGATGTTTGTGAAATCACTTTCTTCAAGTTTACATCGCAGTGGACAATATATAGACGAAATGTTGAAAGCAAAATGTCTATTTCTAACGCGTACCGTGCTTACTTGCATTGCTTCTAATTCAATCTTTACTTCCGCTGAGTGTTCGATACATTCTTTTATAAACAAGGATGATCCGCCTCTGGATCTTTCCGATGGGTGGAAGGCGTGATACACGCTGTATCGCCTTATCTTAACATTCGATTGCTTTGTCAGATGAGTTTCGCAGACCAAGCATATATCAATATCTTTTACTCGTATAAAGATTTCTAACTCGTCGAGTCTTCGTATAAGCCCGTTGGCGTTCCAAGTAAGAATTTTAAGCATTTCTTTCATATTCTGGTTGTAGTGCGCCTGTCTCTCGAAAATAAGTTTGTTTGTTTTGGATTGCTCTTCAAGTTTCGCAAGAATTAGGGAAAAAACATGGGATACATGATCTTGTGAGCTACCTCTATCACCGTTTTCCAATGTCGCAGCTTGAGCAGGAGTCTTTACGTTAGAAATTGGATGATTTCTTGCTTTGATCTCCCGCGAGCTGTCGGTCTTGTACTTGCCGTTAGCTGTCATCGCCGCTTGAGCATAAGACTGCACGCCAAAATTCGAGGATTTAGTTCCGGTCACCTTTTCTCTACTACGTTTGGGTTTTTCTTTATTACCCGATCTTAAGAGAATATTGACGGATTTTTTATCTTTCGCTGCTTTTTTCGTAGCTATTTTGGGTCTATTCTTAATTGGTTTTGGATTCGTGCCCATGGAATTTTTAAGCGTATCGCGCCTTTGTGGCAACTCGATTCGCAACGAAGGTTTGCCAATGATGCGACTCTGAGGATAACAATGCAATTTCATTTCATTTATTATTTCAGAATATCTTTTACAGTAGACTAAAGTCTTTTATAGCAAAAGTTAAGTTACAATTAATGATAAATATAACAAACTAAAACTTAACGTAAATAATTCAATTAAGGAGCCTTATTTTCTTGATTGTGAATCAAAAGAATTACATGAGTATAATTATTCATTCTGCCATTTTATATAATCAATTGATTAGAGATTTACATTTTTAAAGTTTTAAAATTAAGAAAATAAAATCAAATTTCCTGAATTTAAGAATTTTCTGCCAAATACCTGAAGAGAACGCGTTGAAAGAGCTGAGTTCCTCGGAGTTTTCTAATGTCTAGGGGTAGAGAGTTCCATTGCCTGACAGCATAAACAAAGAATTGGCGCTCTGATAGAATGCATGTGAATCTAGGTTGAATAAATATAAAAGACCGACTTGAATTAGGAAACCCTATTTTATTATAAAGATACGATGGTTCTTTCATTATAATATTATTCAAAGCCTTTAATGTGTGGTAATTTATGTAAGCTTGTAAGGTGCAACCTTCGTCTATCTGGACACATGATCAAAACGCTTAAGATTATAGACGTAACGAACTATGTTGTTAAATGCAACAGTAAGATTTCTTCTTGATTCCGAACTAAGACTGCAAAAAATCGGACATCCGTATATAATGAAAGAGATAATTAATGTTTTTGCCAAACGGAGTCTTATATTTTGTGGGGTATAGAGCTTTGTAAAGGAAAGACTTCGCAAACATCCATAAATTCTCCCTATAACTAGCTGTATATGATAGTCCCAGCTAAGTGTACTGTTGAACCAAATACCCAGGTTCTTGGCCTTTTCCACATAAACTATTTCTTGGTTTCCAATGTGTAAAGGAGAAAAATAACTAAGGTCAAGTTCATTTTTGTAAACGACTAAACATTTTGATTTTGTCGGACTCAACTTCAAGTTATTTGCCTCGGACCAACGTAAGATACGATCAAGGTCATTGTTCAATAAATAAACACCGTTCTCGATCATGCCCAATTTGCAACTGAGGCGAATCTGTGCATCATCGGCATACAAATCAATCGATGAGTTCTGAACTTGCACCGGGAGGTCATTAATACACATTGAAAACAACAGTGGCCCAAGTATAGATTCCTGGGGTACTCCAGAAAAAAGTTTTAAGACACCAGAGACGTGTTTACCTATCGCTACAGCTTGGCTTCTTTCAGATAGGTAGGAAAGCATTAAATTAGCAGCTGATTCAGAAAACCAGAACTGATTTTTAATTTTTGAGATGAGGACACTATGGTTAACCGTACCGAAGGCTTTGGAAAAATCCAGTAATCCTACAAAAGATACTAAATCTGCATCCATAGCGCATCTGAGTTCCTCAGTTACTTTAAGGACAGCAGATACGCAACTGTGGTTTTGTCTAAAGCCCGATTGGTTAACACATAAAAGATTATTGTTTTTTATGAAACTTGAGATCTGGCAGGGCAAAAGCTTTTCCAAAACCTTCGAGATAAAAGGAAGAATCGATATTGGCCTATATTCCGGTGGCGATAGACGTGTGGTAGGTTTTTTAACAACGGGGATAACTTTGGCAATTTTCCAGATGCTGGGGAAGGAGGATGCCATGATTATAGTGTTGAATATATGGGTGAGAGCAGGGAGAATATGCGGCAGTATCATTTTTATAAAGATCGGGTGCATTTCATCGAAGCACATAGCTCTCGATTTAATCTTTAAAATGTTGATCATGACATCGGCTTCTTCAATTCTTTGAAACTGAAAACAGCTGTTTGGGCGAGGACTGTTTAAAAGTACAGGAGGATCGATTGAGCTAGTTTGTAGATTAGGAGATCCAGATTGGACTTTTGCAAAGTCTGAGTTAAGAACGTCTGGGTTTAAGTTTTCAGGGAATTTTTCCTTTATGCGCCCAATGCCAAGTTCCCGAATGTTTTTCCAAAGCATTTTAGATGGTAAATCTTTATTAAGCCGATTTGAGTACTTTTGGATTTTAGATTTCCTAATTTGTATGCATACCTTGTTTCGGGCCACACGAAAAGAATTGAGAAACTCTGGTAACCTGAAACGTTTCCAGTGTTTGTAGGCCAAATCTCGTTGCTTAATCAGTTCCAAAATTTCTTGAGTGAACCACGAATTATGTTGATTTTTGACTACCTTGGTTTTTAATTTCACGTGAGTATTAAACAAATAAAGTATAGAGTTTTGTAGGAAAGTTACTTGGTCATCAGCGGAATTCATGAAAAGAGTTGTTGCCAGTCAATCTGGTGAATGTTCTCTTCCAGCTGATCCAAGTCAATATTTTTAAAGTCGCGATACTCGTATGTAGTGGGTGATGTTCGCGGAACAATATTAAACGTCGCAAAAATTAGATCGTGCTTTGAAAAAGCAGATGCTGATAGTTGGTCGTAATGCAGACATTTTTCAATATTATTGCTAAAGAATATGGTAGATCCAGTAATGTTGCGCCATCGTTAGAGTAATGAGTTGGATTATTAAAGTTAGTCGTGTAAAGACCAATACTATTCACTCGCTCAATAAAGGATTTAGAGGTCTCACTATTCAGTAAATTGCAGTTGAAGTCACCACATATGAAAATTTCTGAATAGCTAGAAGAAATGTATTCAACTTCTGTGTAGAGATTAGAAAGATCAACATTTTTGTTAGGCCGGTAAACTACACCAGCTAAACATTTGTTTCGGCCGTTCAAGATTTCGACAAAACAATATTCAATAGGGAAAGAAGTATCTGAGCTTAAGACAAACCTATGATTGATTGAACTGCGAATGTAGATAGCCACACCTCTGCCTCTTTGATCATTTCTATCAGCACGAATCAAATTATACCCCTTTAAGTTACACAGAATATCAGATAATTTGGCATTATACCAGGTCTCAGATACACAAATGACGTCCATATTTGATCCCTCAAACACATACCTAAATTCAGCTATTTTTGGGTAAAGGCTTTGTGCATTAAGATGACATACATGAAGCCCACTGCATTGGTTACATATGGTAGAATATTAAGCATAGCGCGCATATTGTTTATGCGGTCAGGCGCAGTGCTATTGTTGTTGCTAATCATTTTCAAAAAACGAGAAATGGAACCCTCCGCCAAGACACAAAACTACCGAGAATAAGAAATAAGTGAAGTGAGAAATAAGTTCAGATATTTGGCTGAAATTCAACAAGTAATTTAAAAAGAAATGGCTATACTGTAATCCATCCAATAGTAAACGCTTCAAATTTGTCTCCAAAAATATGCCGAAGCCTTTTTACTAATTGCACCATCATCTGAGCAGCACATAATTCAAGCCGCCGTAGGCAAATAGAAAGGTGTGGTAGAATTGCTATTTGGGAGAGGAATATTACGTCCATTAAAGTCATTGGTGAATGTCGTTTTAAAATAGTTTGCTAGAATTTTTACTTTTTCGGTGTCTGTTGGTTGGACCAAGTAGCGTCAGATTTCATCAGAGGTGGTTGGTGGTTAATTCCTTTTCTTAACTTTTTGTTTAGATTCTACAGCGAATAGTTTGTTGCGTGAGTTGCTGTGAAATTTGCCAAAAATGTGTTAATATGTTGATTGTTATGAGTTTTAAGAAGGTATTTAAGTTGGTTGCTTTATTATTGGTTTTGTCCAATGGTGGTCTGGCACATTGCCAAATTTTTCGTAGTTTTCGCTTTTCTTTGATTTTTTGTCGTATAACTTTTGGTGTTAATGTAGGTAAGTTTATAGTTTTAATCTTAGGTGATTTGAGTCGTAGTTGCCCCCCGTAATAAAGCGCCAACCCAATGTTTCCATGTACTCTTAATACTATCTTGGGCTAATTGTAATATTTGGTGGGTAATACATTAGTATAAGTGGTCCGTATGTGTCCTCGATTTGAATTGCCGTAGCTTGTATGTAGTCCTTTGCATATTTTTGAAGTACGTTGTATTTAATGTTTTGCCTTATTTTTATTGCTGAGCCACCACTGGCTCTTCCGCTAGGACGGTTAGTGTGATGAATAAAGTATTTAGGGAATTTTGTGAAGCTTTATTTGAGAAGTTCGTTTCTGAAATTAAAAAAATTTCAATAGATTGGTCAACTATAAATTGTTTTAGTTCCGATGCATGTTGGTTGAGTCCATTTTTTATGTAGGTAACCGAGCCTGGTGGTTGTATTTTGATTTCGTCGTTTGATAGGACTTTTAGTATGTATGTATCCTTCATTGTTGTCGTGTTAAGGGCATCTATTAAGACGTGTATGAATTTCACGCTTTGAGCATATATTGGCGAAGGCTTGGGTATAGTTGACCTTCAATTTTTATCAACTTTCTCTGGGAGTGTGTCTGTACATTCATCGGTTTCATCATCGGTTTATAATATCTGGAATCGGTTTTCAGATTTTTTTAGGTGGTTGGTTCAACCAATATTTTTTTTAAGTGTTTCGATTTCTTAGTTTTTTAGCATTACTTTGATTACTTTTCTCAGGTGATGTCCTACCTCTCTTTATTTGCAGTGTATTTGCATTAGTAGTTTCATTTATTATGTTAGCTATGTTAGTTTTAGATGTAGATATTGGTATGGTTAAAAAACTAGAAAATTTATTTTCTTTTTAATTCATTTCCTTTTTAATTTACATGATCTTTTTAAGGTTCTGCCCTAAATGAGGATGATGATGAACTTCTTTCACGGAGTTTACAAAGACAACGAACACCGAGGGTGAGAGTTCAAAGACTCAGACTATTGGTGGAGAAGGCACAAGCTAATACGGAGACACTCTCTCTTCCGGGTAAGCTAATCATATAATTCATTTCGAAAAAAATGCTCAATACTTAAATGTGCAGTTACAAATTGTTCTAAGAGTTCCCTGAATTCCCATGTGCACTTTAATCGAGACATCCCAAAAAAACAAAGAGCTAAGTTGCTTCATAGAACATTATAATACCTTAAGTAGTGTGGTCGTTCAAAGCTTTACGAAACTGATTTAGTCTTTCCTTATCCTATTTGTTCTAAAAATTTATGATTTAACTTGTACTCTACGTCTTGTTTCTTCTTCTTCTTCTACCTATTTCGGCGAGGTTATGATCTGAAAACAAGGGATCAACAATATGTACAAATAAATAATGATAAACAAATGTATAAATGTATATAATAAGATAAAAACACAATTTAACAGAAAATAAATAAGTAAATTAATAAGTAATTAAATGAATAAATAAATAAATAAATAATTTAACACGTAAATAAATAAATATATAAATATTAAAGCAAATAACTTTATGAATAAATAAATAAGTAAATACATAAAAAATTAATGAATACGTAAATATATGGTATAAACAAACAAATTCATAAATAAATAAATTATGAATAGGTAAATATATAACTAAATAAATACAGCCATCTTTTATATCGGTATGTAAACATTGAATAACTTTGAGATTTATCAACCGATTGACTTACGTAGACATGGTTTTGAAACGTCAATTCAGTACAATTTTAACCATGAATCGCTTCACACCGAAACAATGCGTCGAAATAGTGACGCTATACATTGAAAACAGTCGTTCAGTTGTGTTAACTCAACGTGCAAATCGTCGAAAATATCGTGGCCAACAAGCACCGTCTGACAACACTATTCGTCATTTGGTGTCGAATTTTGTTGAACACGGGACAGTGGGAGATCGTCAACATGCCGTTCATTAACGCGCAAGACGTTCCAATGAACTGGTTGAAGCTGTAAGAGAGAGAGTTGCCGAGAACCCATATATGTCGTATCGTTACAGCGCTCAGCATTTTAGCGCCAGTTGAACCACCTTGCGGCGCATTTTGAAGGATGATTTGCATTTGTTTCCACATAAAGTGTAATTGACTCAAAGAATATTGCCAACAGAGTCCACGTCGCTTGGAATACGGCCAAACATTCGCCAAACATTGACCGACAAGGCCCATTTCACACACTCTGGCGCCGTTAACAAACAAAATTGCCACATTTAGGGAACGCCGAATCCACACGAGATCCATGAAACACCATTGCATGACCTAAAAGTGACTGTTTGGGTCGGAGCGGCGTTTGCGCCAAAACCGTCATTGGGACATTTTACTTCAAAGAAGGCGAAACAGTGAATGAAAATCAATATAGGTGAACGATGGCTCATTATGTCTGCCCACAAATGTGTGAAAAAGGTCTGAACGGTTACTGGTTTCAACAAGACGGTGCGCCATGCAACACTATAAATCAAACAATGCCGTTTCTGCAATGAAAATTCCCTGGACGTGTGCTCTCAAAAAATGGCGACATTGACTGGCCACACAGATCTCCAGATTTAACCCCTCCGGACTTCTTTTTGTGGGGATATTTGAAAAGCAAAGTATACGCCAGCAAGTCTCAGACCATTGACGAGCTCAAGACAAACATTCGTGCCGAAATCATCGCTATACCGCCCGAGATGCTCGAAAAAGTGACGGAAAACGCAGCAAAAGGACACATTCTGCTTTGGTCAATAGAGGTGGCCACTTGATTGATGTTGTATTCAAAAACTAGTCCAAAGAAATTGTAAAGGACCAAATTAAATAAAAATACCTCATATATTGAAATCGGTTGTTTTTTTAAAGTTATTCAATATTAATATACCGACTTATAGGATGGCGCACCCTGTATACAATAAAATAGATAAATAAACAAATAGTTAGGTGGATTGAGGCAAGAGAAAAAATATGTAAAAATATTTAATATAATATAGTTTTGTAAAAATTTGTCTGTCAGCTTAATGATTCTGTCGGAGAATAACTCAAGATTCGCTCGGATATGAAGATCCGAGGTAGAATGGTATCTGGATAGGTTAAGCATAATTTTCAGCAGTTCGTTTTGCGACACTTGTAACTTCCTTTTATGACATATGGTATTGCACAGTTTCCCCATACTTGGCATCCATGAAGTAGTATTGCTCGAAATACTACTTTATGAATTACGATTTTGTTTAAGTTGCTTAGCATTGACTTTCAGTTTATAAATGGATCTTGGAAGCAACATTTACTTTAATGGTGTTGGAAATGTGTTCTCTGAAAGTCAGTTTTTCATCTAGGTGAATTCCCAGATACTTCACACTTGGTTTCCAATCGACTTTTACACCACACACGTTAAGCGGATTGTTGGGGAGATAGCAACTCTTTCTTTTTTCGGCTGAAAAAGATTGATTGCACTTTTCCGGCATTACTCTTCATTTTCCATTTGTTAAAATAATCAACTAATACAATATTTGAATTGCATTTTGCACGTTAGTCTCAATATCGAGACTAAACTCATGCGACGAAAACATGTCTGTGTCAGCCTTGGAAAGTTAGAGGTGTAAAATTGTAAAGCACTGGACCGAAGACTGAACCTTGGGCACCTCTGCCTAAACGTGCTGTAAAGATGATGCTTTGCCATTGACGTAAACTCCAAAATGTATACTAGTCAAAAAACTTTGTATAGTTTTGACTAGATACAGGGTCAAACCGAGGTCAATCAGTTTGTACACAATCCCATTTTTAAAGCAAACTGAGTCCTACCATGGTAGCTTCCAAGAGAAAAGAATTATTCATAAAAAAATAGAAAATTTATTTTCCTTTTAATTCATTTCCTTTTTAATTTACATGATCTTTTTCAGGTTCTGCCCTAAATGAGGATGATGATGAACTTATTTCACGGATCTTACAAGGACAACGAACACCGAGGGTGAGAGTTAAAAGACTCAGGCAAGCTAATACGGAGACACTCTCTCTTCCGGGTAAGCTAATCATATAATTCATTTCGAAAAAAATTCTCAATACTTAAATGGGAAGTTGAAAATTGTTCTAAGAGTTCCTTGAATTCCCATGTGCTTTAATCGAGACATCCCAAAAAACCAAAGAGCTAAGTTGCTTCATAGAACATTATAATACTTTAAGTAGTGTGGTCGTTCAAGGCTTTACGAAACTGATTTAGTCTTTCCTTATCCTCTTTGTTCTAAAAATTTATGATTTAACTTGTACTCTACGTCTTGTTTCTTCTTCTTCTTCTACCTATTTCGGCGAGGTTATGATCTGAAAACAAGGGATCAACAATATGTACAAATAAATAATGATAAACAAATGTATAAATATATATAATAAGATAAAAGCACAATTTAACAGAAAATAAATAAGTAAATTAATAAGTAAATAAATGAATAAATAAATAAATAAATAATTTAACAAGTAAATAAATAAATATTAAAGCAAATAACTTTATGAATAAATAGATAAGTAAATACATAAAAAAATAATGAATACGTAAATATATAAACAACCAAATTCATAAATAAATAAATTATGAATAGGTATATATAACTAAATAAATACAGCCATCTTTTATATCGGTATGTAAACATTAAATAACTTTGACATTTATCAACCGATTGACTTACGTAGACATGTTCTTGAAACGTCAATTCAGTACAATTTTAACCATGAATCGCTTCACACCGAAACAATGCGTCGAAATAGTGACGCTCTACATTGAAAATAGTCGTTCAATTGTGTTTACTCAACGTGCAAATCGTCGAAAATATCGTGGCCAACAAGCACCGTCTGACAACACTATTCGTCATTTGGTGTCGAATTTTGTTGAACACGGGACAGTGGGAGATCGTCAACATGCCATTCATTAACGCGCAAGACGTTCCAATGAACTGGTTGAAGCGGTAAGAGAGAGAGTTGCCGAGAACCCATATGTGTCGTATCGTTACAGCGCTCAGCATTTTAGCGTCAGTGAAACCACCTTGCGGCGCATTTTGAAGGTTGATTTGCATTTGTTTCCACATAAAGTGTAATTGACTCAAAGAATATTGCCAACAGAGTCCACGTTGCTTGGAATACGGCCAAACATTCGCCAAACATTGACCGACATGGCCCATTTCACACACTCTGGCGCCGTTAACAAACAAAATTGCCGCATTTGGGGAACGCCGAATCCACACGAGATCCATGAAACACCATTGCATGACCTAAAAGTAACTGTTTGGATCGGAGCGGCGTTTGCGCCAAAACCGTCATTGGGACATTTTACTTCAAAGAAGGCGAAACAGTGAATGAAAATCAATATAGGTGGAAGTTCACTCATTATGTCTGCCCACAAATGTGTGAAAAAGGTCAGGACGGTTACTGGTTTCAACAAGACGGTGCGCCATGCAAGACTATAAATCAAACAATGCCATTTCTGCAATGAAAATTCCCTGAACGTGTGCTCTCAAAAAATGGCGACATTGACTGGCCTCACAGATCTCCAGATTTAACCCCTCCGGACTTCTTTTTGTGGGGATATATGAAAAGCAAAGTATACGCCAGCAAGTCTCAGACCATTGACGAGCTCAAGACAAACATTCGTGCCGAAATCATCGCTATACCGCCGGAGTTGAAAAATTGATGGAAAGCGCAGCAAAAAGGTCACATTTTGCTTTGGTCAATAGAGGTGGCCATTTGATTGATGTTGTATTCATAAACTAGTCCAAAGAAATTGTAAAGAACCAAGTTAAATAAAAATGCCACATATATGGAAATCAGTTTTTTTTTTTTTAAGTTATTCAATATTAACATACCGACATAAAAGATGGCGCACCATTTATACAATAAAATATATAAGTAAATAGACCTATAGTTATGTGGTTGGATGGAGAAAAAATATGTTTAAACATTTAATTTAATACAGTTTTGTACAAATTTGTCTGTTAGCTTAATAATTTTGTCTGAGATCAACTCAGCATTCGCTCGGAAATGAAGATCTGAGGTAGAATGCTATCTGGATAGGTTAAGCATCATTTTCAGCATTTCGTTTTGCGACACTTGTAACTTCCTTTTATGACATATTGCACATTTTCCTCATACTTGGCATCCATAAAGTAGTATTGCCTGAAATACTACTTTATGGATCTCGATTTTGTTTAAGCTGCTTAGCATTGACTTTCAGTTTATAAATGGATCTTGGAAGCAACATTTACTTTAATGGTGTTGGAAATGTGTTCTCTGAAACTCAGTTTATCATCTAGGTGAATTCCCAGATACTTCACAATTGGTTTCCAATCGACACCACACACGTTAAGCGAATTGTTGGGCAGATAGCAACTATTTAATCTTTTTTCGGCTGAAAAAGATTGATTGCACTTTTCCGGCATTACTCTTCATTTTCCACTTGTTAAAATAATCAACGAATACAATATTTGAATTGCATTTTGCACGTTAGTCTCAATATCGAGACTAAACTCATGCAACGAAAATATGTCTGTGTCAGTCTTGGAAAGTCAGATGTGTAAAATTGTAAAGCACTGGACCGACGACTGAACCTTGGGCACCTCTGCGTAAATGTGCTGTAAAGATGATGCTTTGCCATTGACGTAAACTCCAAAATGTATACTAGTCAAAAAACTTTGTATAGTTTTGACTAGATACAGGGGCAAACCGAGGTCAATCAGTTTGTACACAATCCCATTTTTAAAGCAAACTGAGTCCTACCATGGTAGCTTCCAAGAGAAAAGAATTATTCATAAAAAAATAGAAAATTTATTTTCCTTTTAATTCATTTCCTTTTTAATTTACATGATCTTTTTCAGGTTCTGCCGTAAATGAGGATAATGATGAACTTATTTCACGGATCTTACAAGGACAACGAACACCGAGGGTGAGAGTTAAAAGACTCAGGCAAGCTAATACGGAGACACTCTCTCTTCCGGGTAAGCTAATCATATAATTCATTTCGAAAAAAATTCTCAATACTTAAATGGGAAGTTGAAAATTGTTCTAAGAGTTCCCTGAATTCCCATGTGCACTTTAATCGAGACATCCCAAAATATCAAAGAACTAAGTCGCTTCAGAGAATATTTTAATCCGTTAAGTAGTGTGGTCGTTCAAAGCTTTACGAAACTGATTTAGTCTTTCCTTATCCTCTTTGTCCTAAAAATTTATGATTTAACTTGTATTCTACGTCTTATTTCTTTTTCTTCTTCTTCTTCTACCTATTTCGGCGAGGTTATGATCTGAAAACAAGGGGAAATTATGAAGAGAAGAGTAGAAAGAATGGAGAAATAAAACATTAATAATGTGGTGATGACGGGTATGGACATTGATACGAAGCATCGTGAAAACATGATAAGTGTTATGCAAAACTTTTTCCAGAAAGAGTTGAACATACAAATTAACGTCAAAAATGTCATCAAAATGGGCCACAAAGCGTACAAAATAGAAACAAAACACATTAAGGAAAAGCAACAAATAATGGAAAATAAACACAAACTAAAAAACCTCCGAGAAAGAGAATATATTAATAATGAGTTAACGAAAGGCGAACTAGAAATACAACAGAAATTAAGTGCAGGTGCAGAATGGAGCTGGAACAGAAAAGAGAATCGATTGCAAAACACAGACAAAATTGATATGAGCCGCCGCCGTAGCCAATATGGCAATAACAACTATGAAAACAGAACTCAAGAAAAAAATGCAGCAAGAAACTAGAAGAAACGAGGAAAGAAAAGCTAATAAAGAAGGAGGAGAGATTAGTTAAGCAAGTCATAAATGAAAATAAAAGCTTATATGTATGTAAAATCAAGAACATGGGAAATAGGAACATGGAATATAAGAGGAATTAAGGGTAAGGAATTAGAAATTTTGGATTGTTCTACAAACAATCAAAAGGTAAAGGCAGCGTTCTGATGGAAAATGGAGATTTGATGATCTACATACATAGGAGGGAATGAAAACAAACAAGCAATAGCAGGGGTGGCCTGCATAATTAAAAATGAATTAGTAAGTGAAATAAATGAGTGGGAAGCAGTAAATGAAAGACTGCTAGTGATAGAAATTGGAAAAGAAGAAGGTAAGGGAACTATCATGGTGGCGTATGGCCCAATGAAGACGAAAGAATTGGAGAGAAAATAAGGTTTTGGGAAAGCCTACAGGAAGCTAGTGATTAAAAAAGAGGTAAGTTGATTATAGTTGGCGACATTAATGCCAGGATCGCAGGAAAGCAGGATCAGTCCAAATGGAAAAAGATTGCTAGACTTTTGTATCATTAATGATTTGGTAGTTGCCAACACGCTCTTTGCACATAAAGATATACATAAGTACACAAGAGGAGTAGCAAGTAGAGAAGAAAAATCAATTATAGATTACGTAATAGTAGAGCAAGCACACAAAAGAGAGGTTATAAATGCCAGAGTTAAAAGAGGATACGAGATCGGAACCGATCATTTTCTTCTGGAAGTAACAATGAAAGAAGTAAAAAAGAGTTCAACAAGGGCAGAGAAGCACCAGAAACGAGGGAAAAGTGGCGAATTAAGTCACATAAGTTAAGAAAGGACGAAATCAAAGAAAAATAAATATGTGAGGGTGTTGGAAGAAGAGATAAACAGATATGAAACCATAGGAAACGAAGACTTAAACAAAAGATGGAATCGCTTTAAAGAAACGTTGCTTAAAGTTGCTAAAAAAGTATGCGGACAAGGTAGACTAATATGTAATAGGAAAGGAACATCGTGGTGGACACAAGAACTAAGGACAGAAATTAAATCGAAGAAAAAACTTTGGAAAGACTACATATAAAATAAGAGTATCATGAAGTACGAGGAATATAAAAAACAGAGGGTGATAGTCAAGCAAAAAGTTCTCAGAGCTAAAATAAAATCATGGGAGGAGTTTGGAAAAGCCATTGAAAAGAATAGTAAAGAAAACTCAAAAATGTTCTATCGATTACTAAAAACACTAAAAATTAAAAAAAAGGACGTTAAACTGCAAAACATAAGAGCGAGAGATGGAACAATATTAACTGGAGAAAAAGAGTTTGCAAAAAGGTGGAAAGATTACTTGGAAGAACTGCTGAACGGGGAAGAGTCTAATGCATATATTGTAGCACAAGGAACAATAAATCACCATGTAGAAAATAAACAAGAAGAAGGAAACCCGATTACTAAGGAAGAGCTTATAGCCGCCTTGAAGAAAGCTAAGTTTGTGAAGGCCCCAGGCATAGATGAAATGGCCCCAGAACTACTTAAAAACATTGGCGAAAAGGGCGTATTAGAATTTTTAGTAATATTAAATTTAGCTTGGAGGAAAAAAGAAATACCAAAAGAATGGAAGTACCTATCTACAAAAAAGGAGACACTAAAGATTGTAGTAATTATAGAGGAATTACCCTGCTACCCATTGCGCTCAAGGTATACGAGACGATTCTAGAACAAAGAGTAAGAGGAATCGTAGAGGAAAAACTTCTTGATTCAGACCAGCCCACAGCATCTAGGATAACACTTTTACAGTACAGCAAATTATTGGAAAAAACGTGGCGAAAAATAGAGAAATATACTGCTGCTTCATAGACATGAAAAAAGCATTCGACATGATAAACAGGCGGACGATATGGGAAAGTCTACGTAGCAAAGCAGTCGGAGATGATCTCATTGGTGCGATCAAAAGCATTTACAAAGAGACATACAACAAAATTAGAACATGTAACAGCTTATCAGAGGAGTTCGAAACTAAAGAAGGAGTGAGACAGGGGAGCATATTAAGCCCTTTGCTTTTCATATGTGCAATGAATGAAGCAATAAGGCAAGGTAAAAATAATATGAAAAAACTGCAACCCATACAATTATATGCCTGCGCTTTTGCCGATGATATCATACTCTTTGCTAACTCAGAGAAAAATTTGGAGGAAAATATAAAAACTTGGAAAGACAGCAGCACAAAATTTACAACTCAATACAGAGAAAACGAAAGTAATGGTAATCGGTAGAAAAGAAAAAAATCATTGAGGTGGCAGTTGATGGAGTAAATTTAGAACAAGTTTCAAACTACAAATATTTGGGTAGTATTTTCAATAGCAATGGTGATATAGAAATGGAACTAAGGGCGAGAATCAAAATGGCAAACCGAATTTTTGCAGTCCTGCAGAAGAAATTTATAGAACATAAGGAGATCAGTAGAAACACAAAAATTTCGATCTACAAAACAATGTATCTTCCCATCTTATTACACGGAGCAGAAAACTGGGTTCTTACAGAAAGGCAAACTTCAAGCATCCAATCAATGGAAATGAAATATCTAAGAAGAGTTTTAGGAATGAGAAGAATAGACAGAAGAAGAAACGAAGATATCCGAAATGAGTTAAAAATAGAATCAGCCAGAAGAATAGTGGAGCAGCAGGGAAAAACAGGAGAGGAAGACCCAAAACACCGTGGAACAGGACGCTGGAAACTATTTTAGAAGCAGCGGGACAAACGTGGAACTCGGGCAAGACGATAGCAAGAGACAGATCCGAGAGGAAGACGGAAGACAGGAGAAACCTCGACATCCTAGGGTAAAAGAGGAACAGATTATGTATGTATGTATGTATGTATGATCTAAAAACAAGGGATCAACAATATGTACAAATAAATAATGGTAAACAAATGTATAAATATATATAATAAGATAAAAACACAATTTAACAGAAAATAAATAAGTAAATTAATAACTAAGTAAATGAATAAATAAATAAATAAATAAATAAATAAATAAATAAATAAATTAACAAGTAAATAAATAAATATATAAATATATAAGCAAATAACTTTATGAATAAATAAATAAGTAAATAAATAAAAAAATTAATGAATACGTAAATATAGGGTATAAACAAACAAATTCATAAATAAATAAATTATGAATAGGTAAATGTATAACTAAATAAATACAGCCATCTGTAAACCATCGGTATGTAAACATTGAATAACTTTGACATTTATCAACCGATTGACTTACGTTCAGTTGTGTTTACTCAACGTGCAAACCGTCGAAAATATCGTGGCCAACAAGCACCGTCTGACAACACTATTCGTCATTTGGTGTCGAATTTTGTTGAACACGGGACAGTGGGAGATCGTCAACATGCCGTTCATTAACGCGCAAGACGTTCCAATGAACTGGTTGAAGCGGTAAGAGAGAGAGTTGCCGAGAACCCATATGTGTCGTATCGTTACAGCGCTCAGCATTTTAGCGTCAGTGGAACCACCTTGCGGCGCATTTGCATTTGTTTCCACATAAAGTGTAATTGACTCAAAGAATATTGCCAACAGAGTCCACGTTGCTTGGAATACGGCCAAACATTCGCCAAACATTGACCGACAAGGCCCATTTCACACACTCTGGCGCCGTTAACAAACAAAATTGCCACATTTAGGGAACGCCGAATCCACACGAGATCCATGAAACACCATTGCATGACCTAAAAGTGACTGCTTGGGTCGGAGCGGCGTTTGCGCCAAAACCGTCATTGGGACATTTTACTTCAAAGAAGGCGAAACAATATCGGTGGATGTTGGCTCATTATGTCTGCCCACAAATGTGTGGAAAAGGTCTGGACGGTTACTGGTTTCAACAAGACGGTGCGCCATGCAAGACTATAAATCAAACAATGCCATTTCTGCAATGAAAATTCCCTGCACGTGTGCTCTCAAAAATTGGCTACATTGACTGGCCACACAGATCTCCAGATTTAACCCCTCCGGACTTCTTTTTGTGGGGATATTTGAAAAGCAAAGTATACGCCAGCAAGTCTCAGACCATTGACGAGCTCAAGACAAACATTCGTGCCGAAATCATCGCTATACCGCCCGAGATGCTCGAAAAAGTGACGGAAAACGCAGCAAAAGGACACATTTTGCTTTGGTCAATAGAGGTGGCCACTTGATTGATGTTGTATTCAAAAACTAGTCCAAAGAAATTGTAAAGGACCAAATTAAATAAAAATACCTCATATATTGAAATCGGTTGTTTTTTTTAAAGTTATTCAATATTAACATACCGACTTATAAGATGGCGCACCCTGTATACAATAAAATAAATAAATAAAAAAATATGTACAAATATTTAATTTAATATAGTTTTGTAAAAATTTGTCTGTCAGCTTAATGATTCTGTCGGAGAATAACTCAGGATTCGCTCGGAAATGAAGATCCGAGGTAGAATGGTATTTGGATAGGTTAAGCATCATTTTCAGCATTTCGTTTTGCGACACTTGTAACTTCATTTTATGACATATAGTATTGCACAGTTACCCCATACTTGGCATCCATGAAGTAGTATTGCTCGAAATACTACTTTATGGATTACGATTTTGTTTAAGTTGCTTAGCATTGACTTTCAGTTTATAAATTAATCTTGGAAGCAACATTTACTTTAATGGTGTTGAAAGTCAGTTTTTCATCTAGGTGAATTCCCAGATACTTCACACTTGGTTTCCAATCGACTTTTACACCACACACGTTAAGCGGATTGTTGGGGAGATAGCAACTCTTTCTTTTTTCGGCTGAAAAAGATTGATTGCACTTTTCCGGCATTAAGCTTCATTTTCCATTTGTTAAAATAATCAACTAATACAATATTTGAATTGCATTAACGTGCAAAATGCACCTCTGCCTAAACGTGCTGTAAAGATGATGCTTTGCCATTGACGTAAACTCCAAAACGTATACTAGTCAAAAAACTTTGTATAGTTTTGACTAGATACAGGGGCAAACCGAGGTCAATCAGTTTGTACACAATCCCATTTTTAAAGCAAACTGAATCCTACCATGGTAGCTTCCAAGAGAAAAGAATTATTGATAAAAAAATAGAAAATTTATTTTTCTTTTAATTCATTTCCTTTTTAATTTACATGATCTTTTTCAGGTTCTGCCCTAAATGAGGATGATGATGAACTTATTTCACGGATCTTACAAGGACAACGAACACCGAGGGTGAGAGTTAAAAGACTCAGGCAAGCTAATACGGAGACACTCTCTCTTCCGGGTAAGCTAATCATATAATTCATTTCGAAAAAAGTTCTCAATACTTAAATGGGAAATTGAAAATTGTTCTAAGAGTTCCTTGAATTCCCATGTGATGTGCACTTTAATCGAGACATCCCAAAAAACCAAAGAGCTAAGTTGCTTCATAGAACATTATAATACTTTAAGTAGTGTGGTCGTTCAAGGCTTTACGAAACTGATTTAGTCTTTCTTTATCCTGTTTTTACAATATTAAAAATTTATGATTTAACTTGTACTCTACGTCTTGTTGCTTCTTCTTCTTCTACATATTTCGGCGAGGTTATGATCTGAAAACAAGGGATCATAGCCCTTCCACGTCACTGTATTTCTTCTGATCCACCTGAGGCGTTCGCCTGTTAGACCTCAGAAAATATTGAAAGACCTTCCGGTTTTGGATCATATCGTTACTGAGGCAAATCAAATGCTGGTGTCGTTGCATTTATGTGGTCCAGGTGTTTATAGGCCTGCTTTTCTTTCGCGATGTCTTCGGAACGATCCTTGGTATTGTCTTTTTAAAACAAGGTACAAGGTAGATAGATAGATGGATAAATAATTTATTCATCGCAGTATTAACTAACAGTACATTTTAGAATAATTCAAGGCATAACATATACTAGTATGTTGTCTGCCTAAGTGGCAATTCAATTTTCAATTAAAAACAATTTTAAGAATTTGGGACTATAAAATTTGTACTTTTACTTTATGGATTTATATCATTAAGGTTAGTTAAAACGAAAAAAGAAATGTTTAGAAGCTTTCATATCTGGTTAAGGAAATGAAATCAGAAATTTGTTTCTTAAGGACTTTTAGTTTGGCTAAAACGAAGAATGTTGATTTTACAAGCTTCCGTTGATAATTTTTGTTCTGTATAATACTCGTAAAGCTAAATCCAGTTGGCTCTATTAATAATTATGCACCAATAGCATATTCTTGGGGAAACAGAATCTCCTTTGGTAGGTAGAAGTAGTGGTTCTGTAAACAGAAACCCAATTAGCACAGTTGTGCCGTTTTGATACCACGACTCATGTGACCTTAGATGTTGACGTGTGTTGGTGAGGAGAATCTAGGGCCAGTCTGTGGAATTTAAAAGGAGGACTAGCTCATTTATGTTCTTACCCGGGATCTCTTCAAGTGTATTATAGAAGGGTGTGCCCTGGCTAATGCCGGACAAGTGCACATGTAGTGGATGATTGTTTCCTTTTCGATGGCTATGTTGCAACTACGGCAATGTGTATAGTATGGGATAAGAGAAAATCTCCTTAACTCCATCAGGATTTGACATGTCCCCAAAAAGTGTCCGATATGTTCTTTTTTCCTGTTTGTCCTTTTAAGCGCTATTAATTTCAACAGTATTTTTAACAGTACACATATTTCTGTCGATAATGTTCTTGGATTGTTTTACTCTGAAATGTTCAGCTGTTTTATGGAATCCGTCCCATATATGCCGCAGAAGAGTTTCTCGTCCTCTCCACCTTGGTATACTAAAGAATTACGTTCACTTCGTAACAGAAGAAATAAGCTCTGGCGCATCTACCTCGAATGTCGCTCTGATTTCAACTTCTCCAATTACTTTCTTGTACATACGCATTTTTCCGAACTCTGTGATTTCCTTTATAACGCATATATTGACCGTATGCAATCTGACATTATCGCTGACCCCAAACGATTTTTTCATTTTATTAATACCAAAAAAAAGTCAGACAGCTACCCTTCGACTCTGACATTCTCCAATACATCGTCGAGCGATCCTAAAATAATAGCAAATTTATTCGCTCACTTCTTTAGTCAATCGTTCTCCAACCACACATCAGAGCCCGACTATTCTTACTTCTCTTACATGAGAGATTGTCCCCAAATCTCTTTAACTTCAATTGACATAACAGTGGCTCTCGTGATAGAAAAGATCGAAAGACTTAAATGCGATTACTCCACTGGCCCGGACGGTATACCTGCCGTTGTTTTAAAAAAATGTGTTAACACCTTAGCTCTACCCCTTACGACTCTGTTCCAGCTGTCTCTCTCTCAAAGCGTCTTTCCTATGCTTTGGAAAAGCTCTTATATTATTCCCCTTCATAAGAGGGAAGCTGAGCGTATCACTTAAAACGCCCTATGAACTTGAAGTTGAAGTAGATCGCTTCGTCGAAATCTTACAGGATGCCGCGTGGAAGAATACTCCCAAACTAAAGAGAACCCCGGCCAGTTACATTAAAATTTATCCGCAGGAAATAAAAGAGATGATTAAGGAGAAGAGAAAAGCGCGTAAAAGATGGCAACAAACTCGCGCTCCGCAACATAAAGCACATCTTAACCGTTTGTGCAACTCACTAAAACGATCTATTAAAGACCTTAAGAATAATGAAATACAAACTTACCTAGAAAGCTTAACGGCAGAAAAAGATTCTAACTATTCGCTTTGGAAGGCTATAAAAGGTATTAAAAAACCTCAAATTCAAGCCGCGCCAATTAGGAAAAATCAAGACGAATGGGCCAGGCATGATAAAGAGAAAGCGCAAGTTTTTGCCGCCCACCTGGAAGAAACTTTCAAACCGTTTGATGGACAAGCACTTATTGAAAAAATAAATACGTCGTATATAGACAATAGCGTAATAAGAAATGCAACGCTTACCGAACTTAAGGAAGAAATAAAGAAACTTAAACCTAAGAAAGCTCCTGGATACGACCTAATTACGGGAGAGGTTCTTAAAGCACTACCAAGAAAAGCTCTAATTAAGCTTCTGTTCATTATAAACGCCGCGATTAGACTAGAATATGTTCCCAGTCAATGGAAAGTCGCCGAAGTTATAATGGTCCTTAAGCCTGGAAAACCGCCGAATGAAAAAACCTCTTATAGACCGATTTCGCTTCTTCCAATTATATCCAAAGTGTTCGAGAGAATATTGGTTAGGCGAATACAGCCGGTTATAGAAGAAGGGCATCTCATCCCTGATCATCAATTCGGATTTAGAAGTAAGCATTCTACAGTTGAACAAGTACATCGAATAACACATGTAATCGAAAAATCACTTGAAGAAAAAAAGATTTGTTCAAGCGTATTCCTTGACGTTTCTCAAGCCTTTGACAAGGTCTGGCACGAAGGCTTAAAGTTTAAATTACGACAAGTTCCGCCAGAGCACCTATATAATATTTTGAAGAACTACCTTACGAATAGACTATTCCGCGTCAAATGTGGAAACGAACATTCAGATTTTAAGGAAATAATGGCTGGGGTGCCGCAAGGAAGCGTTCTTGGTCCAGTCTTATATCTATTATACACTCGTGATATACCGCAAGTAGAAGGCACTGAGCTAGCTACATTTGCCGACGACACTGCTATCTTGACAGTAGGTAAAACGGTCGAAGATACTACAGAAAAACTGCAAGAAGCTTTGAATAGAGTAAATGAATGGACAAAGATTTGGCGAATCGCACTCAACGAGACCAAATCTGTTCATGTAAATTTTACTTATAGGAAAATAAATAATTTGCCGATCTTTTTAAACTCGGTTCAAATCCCGTTTGCAAACGAGGCTAAGTATCTTGGAATGACACTTGATACAAAGCTGAAATGGAAAACGCACGTTAAGAAAAAACGCAAAGAACTAGATAACAAATATCGAGAAGTATATTGGTTACTTGGAAAATATTCCAAGCTTAATATATATAACAAACTGCTTTTATATAAGCAAGTGCTAAAGCCTGTATGGACATATGGTATACAACTCTGGGGTTGTACCAAAATAAGTAATATTAAAATTTTACAAACTTTTGAAAACAAAGTGCTAAGAGGTATTGTAAATGCGCCATGGTATATCAGAAATAGCGATATCCACAGAGACCTTGGCATTAAAACAATCGAAGATGAAATTCAAACCTACGCGAGAAAGCATAGAAGTCGACTAGAAAGTCACGTAAATATTACAGTCCTCCAACTTTTGGAAGAAAGAAATTTACTACGCCGTCTACAAAGAACCAAACCTTTAGACCTAGTGCGATAAGTAACCGCGTCTAAACTGCGGAGCTGGCAGGAACTTCTAATGGGAAGGTACCTGCAAAACGTCATTATTTCGCGAAACGAAAACTACTTGATAAGTCGAATACTTAGTTGTAGTAAAAATAAAAACAAGTCTGTTTTGAAGGGAGGTTTTTTAGTGGGTAAGAATCCCACACTACTATGAGCACGCGCTGTCGATCCTCATAGTGTCTTGTTGAAGATTTTCACCTACCCTCGAAAAAAAAAAAAAAAAAAAAATAAGAAAGGTCCAAAAACGAAATCTCGAACTATCGTCCTATAGCTAAACTCTCCTGCATACCCAAACTATTCGAAAGTATTGCTTACGATGCAATGTTTTTCCATTGTAAATCTATATTTTCCCCTCACCAACATGGTTTTTTAAAGGGAAGGTCTACAACCACAAACCTAACCCAATTCGTATCCAGCACCCTGTGCGCATTGGAAGATGGCAAGGAAGTTGATGTCGTTGCTACCGATTTCAGCAAAGCCTTCGATAAAATTTCGCACGCAATTGTATTTTTTAAACTCAAAGCTCTTGCCTTTCCGCCTGGGTATATCGCGTGGATCAAATCCTACCTTCATGAACGTAAATATGAAGTCCTTTTTAGATCATTTGTATCCGATCCATTTATGCCCCCCTCTGGAGTCCCCCAAGGTAGTCATCTTGGTCCCCTTATTTTCATTTTGTCAATTAATGATGTTGATGGCATAATTAAATATTCCCGCCTATCAGTTTATGCGGACGACATGAAAATTTTTACACATATCTCCACACCCACTGACTCCCGTGCTCTTCAAACTGACTTGAATAGCTTTTCTACTTGGTGTAATAAAAACGGTCTTGAGTTGAATGTCAACAAATGCCAAGCTATTACTTATTCCCGGAAGCGTCTTCCGACAGACCCCAGAACGTATGCGATTTGCGACGAGCCTGTTCCCACTGTCACTTTTCTCCGTGATTTGGGCGTCATATGCGACAGGGTTTGACCGCTGATAAGTATTCAAACTACTCTCTATGGAAAGCCTTGAAGTCCATAAGGAAACCTGTAATGCACTCGCCGCCAATTAGGAAAGCTAACGGGGAATGGGCAAAAGAAGATAAAGAGAAAGCAGAATTATTTGCCGATCACTTAGAGGAAACGTTCAAGCCGTTCGATGGACAACCGTTGATCGAAGATCCGAATGATAATATGGCACCCGACAACTTTAGAGTAAAAACCGTATCCCTGTCCGAACTTCGAATGACAATACAAAAATTGAAAAATAACAAGGCTCCGGGATATGATTTAATCACTGGCGAAATTTTGAAAGAGCTACCGAAAAAAGTGCTGGTTAAGTTGCTCTACATTATAAATGCTTCCTTAAGACTATTATATGTCCCAAGGCAATGGAAAGTCGCCGAAGTTATTATGGTTCCGAAACCGGGGAAATGTGCAAATGACAAGAAATCATATAGACCCATTTCACTTCTGCCAATAATATCTATGGTCTTCGAGAAACTTCTGCTGAAACGATTGCAACCAGTAATTGAAGAAAGACACTTGATCCCGGATCATCAATTCGGGTTTCGGGTCAAACATTCCACAATCGATCAGGTGTATCGAATAACGAACGAGATTGAAAAAGCTCTAGAAGGGAAAAAAATATGCTCTAGCGCTTTTCTCGACGTATCGCAAGCCTTCGACAAGGTATGGCACGAAGGCCTAAGGTATAAGCTAAGGGTAATCTTACCGGAAAAGTTGTACAGAATATTGGAATCTTATCTTGAAAACAGACTTTTCCGTGTTAGACACGGGAGTGAATATTCGGATTTCAAAGATATCTACGCCGGTGTTCCACAAGGAAGTGTTCTCGGTCCAATCCTGTTCTTGCTCTACACAAGAGATATACCACAAGATGAAGAGACCGTTGTAGCAACGTTCGCAGACGACACGGCTATCCTCGTAACGGATGAGTCAGTCGAATCATCAACGGGAAAACTCCAACGAGCTTTGAACAATGTATGCGAATGGACAAAAACCTGGCGAATAGTCCTCAATAAGACAAAATCAACGCATGTCAATTTTACGTTGAGAAAGATAAACAACTTACCTATATCCATTAACTCGGTACAAATACCTTACGCAAACGAAGCACAATATTTAGGAATGACCCTAGACGCAAAACTTAAGTGGAAACCACACGTTAAAAAGAAGCGCGAAGAGCTCGAAATCAGATTTAGAGAAATGTATTGGCTACTCGGAAGATACTCGAAGTTAAGCGTATACAACAAACTGCTTCTGTATAAGCAAGTGCTAAAACCGTCTTGGACATATGGTATACAACTTTGGGGTTGTACCAAACCAAGCAATATGGCTCTACTGCAAGCATTTCAAAATAAAATGCTAAGAGCAATCGTGAATGCTCCTTGGTATATAAGGAATAGTGATATTCACAGAGATCTAAGAATTGCTACCGTGAGGGACGAAGTAACAAACTTTGCTCGCAAACTTCGTACCCGTCTTCGTGTTCATTGCAATAATGAAATAATCCGTACTATGGACGTGACAAACCTTGAGCGCCGACTACAAAGAACAAGACCTTTCGACCTAGCGCCGTAAGGAAAAACCGCATGTAATGACGGTATTAGTAGGTGCCTTCACTGGAAAGCTACCTACCTAACGCGATTAACACTATAGAAGCGTAAACTACTCGTTAAGGCAACTTAGTCGTAGTCATCACAAAAAATGAAAAAATGAGAGGAACAAATTTCCTACTACTATGAGTACGCGCAGCCGGTTCTCATAGTGCCTCTCTGAGGGGGTGAGGTTTAGCCCGTAGGCATATACTGACTAGCACTGATGGCATTGTCAGATATATGAATCGGGCATAACCAATGGTACGGACCATTGGTATCTTTTGAAGATTCCTGCACCTCCAGGCGCAACCAAAAAAAAAAAAAAAAAAAATATGCGACATATATATTGACAATATCATTAGCAGGGCTAATTCTGCGCTAGGTTATGTGAAACGTTGGTCCAAGGAATTCTCAAATCCTTACGTCACGCAATCGCTGTACTTCACATTTGTAAGACCAATTCTTGAATATGCCAGTCAAGTCTGGTCTCGCTATCACGATACACATTCATATCGAATTGAGTGTGTCCAACGGAGGTTCATCCGTTTTGCTCTACGCGGACTCCCGTGGCCTGACAGATTCAACCTACCTCCTTATGAGCATCGGTTAAACTTGTTGAACATGCAGTCGCTTGAAAAGCGTAGAAAAGTTGCCGATATACTATTTGTACATCAACTATTAACAGGCAATATTGATTGTCCTATGCTGCTCCAAACCTTTTCACTCAGCACCAACCCACGTTTTCTGAGATCAGTACCTCTCTTCTGCCTCAAGTTTCACCGTACAAACTACGGCTGTAATGAGCCTATGTCTCGAATGCTTTTTGATTTCCAGTGCAGTAAAAACACCCTTAGAAACTCCCTTTACTCCCCTTCCTCACTCAGGTCTTGATATTTGTAAATTTTAACTAGCTTTTAAGTATACATTGTAAATTAGATTTAAGTTCTTTACAGCTTGTATTAAGCTAATTAAATTAAATTAAATTAAATTAAATTAAATTAAATTAAATTAAATTAAAATTGTTGCATAAGGTGCATAATGCAGCATTTTTGCTCCAATGTGGCTGAAAGTTTAATTTCTGCAGTTTTCCTCTTAGTCTAAGGACGGTTCTATTATGGTGCAAGTGTAGTCGTTCCTGATATAATTCAGTTCCTTAAGGTTATAATTAACCCACAAACAAAAAAAAAAAATAAATCTCTCGGCAGATGATCTAGCTCTTTCAATAAAACAGTATCTCTCGTTCTCATCTGTTGTCCTGATTATTTCATACAATGAACTTCTCCAATCCGCGGGACCCTTTCCAGACATATCGAGGGTAATGGTTGGTTAGGATTGGACCTCGATGAGCATGCACTAAGATAAGAGATAGGTCTATTGCACTGCCAATATGTAAGGTGTGTGGGTCACCCTCTTACTCGATTTTAGCCGTGTAGGTGTTGCAGAGATCATTTAGATCATTGAAAAAGTATTCACCCAGGGTGGGCTTCCTAATGTTGGCGAGCGCGGAACAGGTGCATAGGAGGTGACTAATGTTCTCTTCTTCCTCTTCATCTCTTCAGCTTCTGCAGAAGTCGTTAAAGAGCGTGCCTAGCGTGTGAACATGTTTTGCTATGATGCAGTGTCCGGTGATGTCGTTTGTTGTCTTAGAGAGGGTTCCTCTCTCGTGTTTCAAGAGTCCGATGGACCTAGATTTGTAAAGCGTGGGCCAAGGTTGTCTGGTGGTGTTGCATTGTCCTGGGTGTTACCATCGTTGATTGGACACCTTCTCAGCGTCGATTTGAAGGTCCTTACTATAAGATGTTTGCGCCTCGATGTCGGTAATGTTTATCCTGTTTATACTAGAAGAGCCTTGTCGAGCCAGATCGTCAGCTGCACAATTCCGCGGTATGTCATAATGATTTGGTACCCAGCATAGGGTGAAGCTGTACTGTCTAGCTATCTGGTTAAGAGTTACGCGGCAGTCTTTGACTGCCTTAGAACTCGTAGTGCAATGGTTTGAAACGCAATAAGAGAGTAGTATGGCTAGGTCCTCTGAAAGATTCCGGCACCGATTCCATCCTTGGTTTTGGGCCCATCCGTTAAAATTGACAGCGATTTGTTGTGTGGGACATCGCGTTGCGTTCAACCAGTTCTGTCCAATATTGAGTGCATGTAGCCCCTGTTGAAGTCATATTTAGTGGGCAGGTGATCAGTGAAACTCGGGAGATGACGGTGCATCGAAAGTGTTTTGGCGTGTCCCGTGTGTTTCTCCTTCCACTGCTTGGAGCCTGTCAGTCTCATTGCAGAGCTGACAACCAACTGCTTAGTGGCGACGTCGATCCAAAGTAGTTGGAGCATGGTTTGGAGCGCCGCTATGGGAGAAATCGAAAGTAATACCACTGTTCGCCGTTAGGTTAATCCAATCCTTGCAGATGATGGTTTTACATAACACTGCATTGCATACTGCAACAGCTGTTTTGGTAGCATAGTACCAGATATTTCCATTATCTGTATTAGGTTATCCACATTCAATTTTATTGTAGAGATATGCACGGATGACAGTCCTGTTTCGAGATTGTACATAACTTCGGGGTATTTTTCGGAAGACTGAATACTTTTCTTAGAAAAAAACGCAGCACATTTTCCACTACCTCATATCCGCCAATTCCCCATAGTTGTGCTGTTGTGAGAGTAGTATAGTGTTTAAAAGTAATAATACAAATGTAATTGAAAATGATATCAATGTTATGAAGCTAGATATTATTAATTTATTAATGGAGAGATCACCAGCTCGGCTAGACTGTTACGCATAAATAAGCGAACATCGGGCAAAATCGAGGCAAAGTCAAAAAATAATAAAATTGTTAACAAGGAAGCGGAATTCGTCAATATTCATGGACAAGTAGAACTCTTTTTCCGAGTTTTTCTCACTTAGAGGAGAAATTCTTTAGACGCTGTGAGAATTTTGAAGGATTTCAATTACATTTTGACGTATGATACCGTAACCATATAGTACATTTATGGAATTACAAAGTCTTTATGAAGATAATAAAGCAGCTGTTTGGGATGGACACAACCTGTCCAACTGGTTTAAGTATCAAATGGGACCGAAGCAAGGTTGTCTGATGAGTCCACTTCTATTTTCAATATTTCTGGATGATCTTGTGACCTTTTTAACAGGTGGAATTGTGTTCGACGGACTCCAAATATAGCTGCTTTTATACGCAGATGATATCGTCATTCTATCAGAAACTCCAATGATGTTGCAGACGATGATAAATAATCTCCGAAACTACTGCAATTTATGGAACCTGAAAGTGAACACCGCTAAGTCCAAAGTAGTGCTTTTAAGAAACGGGTTTGGACGATACTCAAGGCAGGAAAGATGGACTTTTAAAAACCAGGAACTTTAAGTCGTTAGGGAGTATAGATATCTCGGAGTTTTAATTACATCTTAAGTATCCTCCAAGGCCCACCTGGGAGAAAAACTAAAGGAGGCGGAAAAGGCAATAAATTATAGTTGGCGGGGATTCCTTGGTAGGAAAAACGTTCCATCGAGCAGCAAATTTAATGTTTTCGAAGCGGCTATGAGGTCAATCATGTGCTATGCTGCACAAGTTTGGGGTATATTCGAGTACGAAGAGGTTGAAAAACTTTTAAGATATTTCTTAAAAAAAATCTTTAGATTACCCGAAAACACACCGACATACATGTTGCACCTTGAAACTGGTTTATCTCCTCTCTACATCTTTACATTAAGATTGCACCTTCTCTACATTCTGAAAGTAATGGAACTCCCAAACTACCGCCTTCCACACATCGTCGCAAAATATTTGGTACAGCGAAAGCTGCAATTCTTTAACGAATGGTCCAGGCTATGCAGCTAACGCACTATGATGCAGAATCTTTTCGACGTTCTCTGAGCCAGCTGTTATCCATTATTGAAGAGTCTACCCGTGCGAAGTTTAGATTGAAAGCCCAACAAAGTGAGACCAGGTGTACGTATCCCTTACTCAACTACGCTTACTCAACCATGATCTGACTGCGAAAAATTATTTCCACGATCGCTTCAGCGTTGATGTAATCTCTATCATCTTTAAGGCGAGAGGCGAACTACTTCGGCTGAACTTCAGGCCTCATATAAGCGACGGGAAGGAGGAATGCAGCCTATGCAACCTTCGAACAAAGGAAGAGGTTTTTCATTTTATTGGAGCTTGCCCAATATTGAAAGAGATCAGTCGAGCGTACTGGGGTAAAGAAGCGCTATCAATGGCTGAATTCATCAGAACTCTAGATGGTGAGGACTGGAACGTGCTAGCTAGCTATCTTAAAGCTGCATTAAAATAATGCAAATAATGAACGAAGCATTTTAAATCACTACATTTCCATAAAACTTTAGTCTAATTCTCTTTTTTCTTCGGCTGACGGCAATGGCCAAAGTCTTTTACTGTAAATTATTGTAAAAAATTGAATATGAAGTTTAAAAAATAAAATTTACTTTACTACTACTACTACTACATTTGTGGAGTTAAAAAAAATTGAAGAGATCGAAATATAAGTGTGGAATTCGGGGGCGAGAATGGTTTTAGTATTCTTGAAGTAACGTGCGGAAAGGAAAAGTTTGAAATTCTTCCTACTCATCTTAGATATGAGACCTGGGACGACAAATTTAAGGACCTAAGACATTTCTTTTCACAAAATAAGCTGATGAATGTAGTACTGCTGACGAATGTCAGTTTAGGGGAGAATTTTCAAGTCTTAGATAGTCTCACACTCAGTATTCCTAACATACTGGAACATCGATCTTCAAAGCACAAAGTAGCGAACCTTAGGGGAAGAGAATTTATTGATTTCTGTAACAACTATGAAATGATTATTTTAAATGGGAGAACGCATGGGACTTTTCCATCGACACACGGTGAGAGAATCAGTTAATGACGTTCATACGGTATCGGGGGACATTATTGAGAAGGTGAAACGTTTTACAGTAGAGGAGCAGATAAGCATTAGGAAACAGGCCAGAAACATCGGGACCTACGAAATTTTGGCAAAAGTGGTGTGACTTCACAAGTTAAATCCCTTTAAACTGCTTCAAAAATGGAGGCTTACAAATAGCGGTAAAGATAAAACTGAATACAAAATCATGAATTTAAAGTACGAAAGTTTGTGTCAATTTAAACGAACGGAGTATTATTACGATATAGAATTCAAACTTAAGACAATAACGAACGGAAATGTCTGGCGGCAACTCGTACCAAATTGCGGAAAGGAAATTTTAGAGTGGGGTCGGAGATAAGTACTGAAGTTTTCAAGCCTTGCTTCAAAAGACTTCTGAATCTTCCGCTATTTGCTAAACCAATACAGTGGCCGGGTCCTTATATTAGATGAGGATCTCAACAGTGATATAAAAACCCTATGAGATACATAAAATACTTAAGCTCGTCAAAGATGTAAATCCCCGGGAGAGGACAGGTTGCCGTATGATGTATTTTAAAATGAATCAGATAATTTTATAAGATTGCTTGCGAAAAGGAAAAGTTGATGAAAGTTTTCTGAAAAGCATTATTTTTCCCATTTATAAAAAGGGAAATGCGAACGAGGTAGGAACTTGCCGAGGTGTATCTCTCATGAATGAAAATGAATTCCAAGTTGGCTTCCAAGAACACTACTCCACGGTGGATATTAAGAAAGGGAAGATGTATGGGTGAATTGATTTTAAGACTGCGTTTGACGGAATTAATTGAAGAGCATTATTCTTCAAACGAAGCATTATGGGAGTTTTAATGAAATTTCTGGCATTACTTAAAAGCCTGTGCACATATGGTATACTACTGCTGCAGGAAAGCAAGAAGTGGTTCTTCGGGGTTACAGAAATACAGAAAGACAAAATGTATAAATACCTACGAGTAATAATGACACATGGACTTTCTATAAAAGGGAATTGAAGCCAAAAAATAGTCTAAACAGCACATGAAAATCTTTTCTTGGGACAAGTGCTGTAAAGTTTTCATCCAAATTTAGACTTTTCAATGCAGCGTCTAGAGTTCAGGTATGGGCTACTCGAATTTTAGCGCCGCGGATAAGGTCAAAGACTCTTCATTAAAAGAGTTTTTGGTATGCCCGAGTTCACTCCTAATTACATAATCAGCCTGGAGACCGGTGGTCCTGACTTGCAACTGTATACTCTTAAATTGCACATGTAGCGTGTACAAAAACTTTATTCTAGGAAAAATATGCATTTCTTTCCGTTACACGTTTGCGCGTTGTTATACGTTCCTGATTTGACCAGGAAGTTAGTTTACTAAAGACCCCTTACCACTGGTGGGGGGAAGTCTATAATAAAAACACAGACTTTGCTGCGGGTTCAACCTGAACTCACTGTATTTTAGAATTACCTGCTAAATTAAATACTAAAATTATGCTAACTGTACAAAATCTCTTAGGTGCTAAAGTATTTTGTTACACATTATGAATCACTATACACAGAGAGCATGAAGAATATTTGTGCTGACTGACTGAGAAATTATAAAATAAATTTTGACAACAACATCGAACATGTAAAATATAATAATACATTGTATAATAAAAAACGTAATGCACATCAAAACACATATTAAGAAGCTAAACTATGTTGCTGTTGTGGTCACAACATTCCCCTATCAGTGTTTCCATATCTAATTTTCCCCTGTGTTGTCGATAACTTGCAGGGATATGTTACAAATGAGTACATCAGTAATTTTTGTCAAAGCCATTGAACATTGACAAGAGCACCGATATAGATACGTATAACGACTGAACAGCAAAAATAAGTGCTTGAATACACCTCCAAACTTCTATGAACATTTAAATGAAGAACACTTGTTCTGAATTTCAACACCTATACTCAATGCTCAACCCAGCTGCTGAAAAATCCATATATCCTGTACATTTATTAACGTCAATGATCAAACCCTACATAAGGCTTAGAATGAGACACACCAACATAACCCACAAGGACTTAATTACCAAGGACCCTGTTCCACTTTGCGAATTGTGCGACGAACAACCAACATTCACTGTAAAAAACATGCTGCAATGCGTAAACATAAATTCAATCAGCAAGACTATATCTGGAAATGACCTTCAACATCTTTTAACTTTTATCTCAGACAAAAATATTAGATCCGTACATGAAGTTATTTTAAAACTTAAATTAGAAATATTTATTTGACACCCCTTTAACTTTAACTGGCCGAAAGCCCTGGTAGCTAGAGCTATACCATATTAATTATTAATCACGTAATTTATTTATGTATCAATAAAAGTATAATAATAATAATAATAAAGTGCTTGAATAGAAATTTAATTATTTATTTATATTCGAGTTATTTCAGTTGTTTGTCTAATTTATTATTTGTTTCCCTGCATTAATAAATAGCTGAGTGCTCAAGTGTCACTAAGGTATCTGTGCTGTCAAGTTCCTTTTTGCAATAGCAGTCTCCACCGGATAAATGTTTGTATTTTAATGTTTTTTTTTTGTTAAGCTTATATACGATTCCGTAAAACATATCTAATATATAATTTAAAGCCAAATTTGAATAATATTTCAAGTTTTATAAGCTTTTTAATAACAAAAACGTGTAATGGATATGGGTTTGAAATTCGTGCGTGTTCTATTGCTCCATGGACATTACACGTAAGTTTGTAGTTAATCAGAAAAAATTCAACTTGAATTGTTTTTATTCAGATGATGACAATACTCCAAGTACCTCAAAAAGGTCCTCTGAAGCAGCACAGACAGTGGAGAGGAAAGATAAGACCGATGATGGCAATATGACCCTTGAAGAAGCACGAATAGCCGAGAAGGAAATTTATCTCGTTGCCCTTCGAAAGGTGTTTCCACACTTATTTGGAGGTAAGATATATCATTACTTTCGGAAACAATACTCGTATTATTTATTTAAATGAGAATTTGAAATGTTTTGTGTTCTGAATTCCTAATCTCATTAGGTAGGTAGAAGTGGTGGTTTCGTAAACAGAAACCCAATTAGCACAGTTGTGCCGTTTTGATACCACGACTCATGTGACCTTGAATGTTGACGTGTGTTGGTGAGGAGAATCTAGGGCCAGCCTGTGGAGTTTAAAAAGAGGATTAGCTCATTTATGTTTTTACCCGAGATCTCCTCAAGTGTATTATAGAAGGGTTTGCCTAATGCTTGATGTCCAACCCTGGCTAATGCCGGACAAGTGCACATGTAGTGGATGATTGTTTCCTTTTCGATGGCTATGTTGCAACTACGGCAATGTGTATAGTATGGGATAAGAGAAAATCTCCTTAACTCCATCAGGATTTGACATGTCCCAAGAAAGTGTCCCATATGTTCTTTTTTCCTGTTTGTTGCATAAGGTGCATAATGCAGCATTTTCGCTCCTATGTGGCTGAAAGTTTACTTTCTGCAGTTTTCCTCTTAGTCTAAGAACGGTTTCTATTATGGTGCAAGTGTAGTCGTTCCTGATATAATTCAGTTCCTTAAGGTTATATTTTTTTTTTTTGGTTGCGCCTGAAGGTGCAGGAATCTTCAAAAGATACCATTGGTTATGCCCGATTCATATATCTGACAATGCCATCATTGCTAGTCAGTATATGCCTACGGGCTAAACCTCACCCCCCAGAGAGGCACTATGAGAACCGGCTGCGCGTACTCGTAGTAGTAGTAAATTCGTCCCTCTTATTTTTTCATTTTTGTGATGACTACGACTAAGTTGCCTTAACGGGTAGTTTACGCTTCTGTAGTGTTAATCGCGTTAGGTAGGTAGCTTTCCAGTGAAGGCACCTACTAATACCGTCATTACATGCGGTTTTTCCTTACGGCGCTAGGTCGAAAGGTCTTGTTCTTTGTAGTCGGCGCTCAAGGTTTGTCACGTCCATAGTACGGATTATTTCATTATTGCAGTGAACATGAAGACGGGTACGAAGTTTGCGAGCAAAATTTGTTACTTATAAATTGTTATAATTGACCTTCGAAAAAAAAAAAAAATCTCTCGGCAGATGATCTAGTTCTTTCAATAAAAGAGTATCTCTCGTTCTCATCTGTTGTCCTGATTATTTCATACAATGAACTTCTCCAGTCCGCGGGACCCTTTCCAAACATATCGAGGCTAATTGTTGGTTAGGATCGGCTGTCGATGAGGGTGCACTAAGACCAGAGATAGGGCCATTGCACTGCCGATATGTAAGGTATGTGGATCACCCTCTTACTCTAGGAACCGTTTGCTCCATTGTACGAAAGAGTCGATTTTAGCCGTGCAGGTGTTGCCGACATTATTTAGATTATTGGAAAAATATTCACTCAGGGTGGCCTTCCTAATGTTGGCGAACGCGGAACAGGTGCATAGGAGGTGACTAATGTTCTCTTCTTCCTCTTCATCTCTACAGCTTCTGCAGAAGTCGTTAAAGAGCGTGCCTAGCGTGTGAACATGTTTTCCTATAACGCAGTATACGGCGTCCGGTGTCCATTTGTTGTTTTAGAGAGGGTTCGTCTCTTGTTGAGTCCGATGGACCTAAATTTGTAAAGCGTGGGCCAGGGTTGTCAGGCGGTGTTGTATTGTCCTGGGTGTTGCCATCGTTGATTGGACACCTTCTCAGCGTCGATTTGAATAAGGTACTTACCATTAGATGTTTACGCCTCGATGTCGGTAATGTTTATCCTGTTTATACTAGAAGAGCCTTGTAGAGCCAGATCGTCAGCTGCACAATTCCGCGGTATGTCATAATGATTTGGTATCCAGCAAAGGGTGAAGTTGTACTGTCTAGCTATCTGGTTAAGAGTTACGCGGCAGTCTTTGATTGCCTTAGAACTCGTAGTGCAATGGTTTGAAACGCAATAAGAGAGTAGTATGGCTAGGTCCTCTGAAAGATTCCGGCACCGATTCCATCCTTGGTTTTGGGCCCATTCGTGAAAATTGACAGCGATTTGTTATGTAGGACATCGCGTTGCGTTCAACCAGTTCTGTCCGATATTGAGTGCATGTAGCCTCTGTGGAAGTCATATTTAGTGGGCAGGTGATCAGTGGAACTCGGGAGATGACGGTGCATCGAAAGTGTTTTGGCGTGTCCCATGTGTTACTCCTTCCACTGCTTGGAGCCTCTCAGTCTTATTGTCGAGCTGACAACCAACTGCTTACTTATGACGTCGAGCCAAAGTAGTTGGAGCATGGTTTGGAGCGCCGCTGTGGGAGAAATCGAGAGTAATACTCCTGTTCGCCGTTAGGTTAATCCAAGCCTTGCAGATAATGGTTTTACATAACACTGCATTGCATACTGCAACAGCTGTTTTGGTAGCAAAGTATCAGCTATTTCCATTATCTGTATTAGGTTATCCACATTCAATTTTAATGTAGATATATGCAAAGATGACAGTCCTGTTTCGAGATTGTACATATCTTTGGGGTATTTTTCGGAGGACTGAATACTTTTCTTAGAAAAAACGCAGCACATTTTCCACTACCTCATATCCGCCAATTCCCCATATTTGTGCTGTTGTGAGAGTAGTATAGTGTGTAAAAATAATAATACAAATGTAATTGAAAATGATATCAATGTTATGAAGCTAGATATTATTAATTTATTAATGGAGAGATCACCGGCTCGGCTAGACTGTTACGCATAAATAAACGAACATCGGGCAAAGTCAAAAAATAATAAAAATGTTCACAAGGAAGCGGAATTCGTCAATATTCATGGACAGGTAGAATTCTTTTTCCGAGTTTTTCTCACTTAGAGGAGAAATTCGTTAGACGCTGTGAGAATTTTGAAGGATTTCAATTACATTTTGACGTATCATACCGTAACCATATAGTACATTTATGGAGTTAAAAATAGTTGGAGAGATCGAAATATAAGTGTGGGGCGAGAATTGTTTTAGTATTCTTGAAGTAACGTGCGGAAAGGAAAAGTTCGAAATTCTTCCTAACACATTGACTGCCATGGCTATCAAATATGATAGATGGTGGTTGCCTTTGCTAACAAACATGATACGGTCTCTATTTGTTGGTTTGTGTCCAAAATGTATGTTGAATTTTCTCAAAATTGGTTTGGCAGTCAATGTGCTATTTATCTTAGATATGAGACCTGGGACGACAAATTTAAGGGCCTAAGACATTTCGTTTCACAAAATAAGCTGAAGAATGTAGTACTGCTGACGGGGGACATGAATGTTAGATTAGCTGAGAATTTTGAAGTCCTGGATAGTCTCACACTCAGTATTCCTAACATACTGGAACATCGATCTTCAAAGCACAAGGTAATGGACCCTAGGGGAAGAGAATTTATTGATTTCTGTAACAACTATGAAATGATTATTTTAAATGGGAGAACGCATGGGACTTTTCCATCGACACACGGTGAGAGAATCAGTTAATGACGTTCATACGGTATCGGGAGACATTATTATGCAGATAAGCATTATGAAACAGGTCAGAAACATTGAGACCTACGAAATTTTGGGAAAAGAGGTGTGACTTCACAAGTTTAACCCCTTTAAACTGTTTCAAAAATGAAGGCTTACAAATAGCAGTAAAGATAAAAATGAATACAAAATCATGAATTTAAAGTACGAAAGTTTGTGTCAATTTAAACGAACGGAGTATTATTAGGATATAGAATTCAAACTTAAGACAATTTTTTTTTTTTTTTTTTTCCCGAGGGTAGGTGAAAATCTTCAACAAGACACTATGAGGATCGACAGCGCGTGCTCATAGTAGTGTGGGATTCTTAACCACTAAAAAACCTCCCTTCAAAACAGACTTGTTTTTATTTTTACTACAACTAAGTATTCGACTTATCAAGTAGTTTTCGTTTCGCGAAATAATGATGTTTTGCAGGTACCTTCCCATTAGAAGTTCCTGCCAGCTCCGCAGTTTAGACGCGGTTACTTATCGCGCTAGGTCTAAAGGTTTGGTTCTTTGTAGACGGCGCAGTAAATTTCTTTCTTCCAAAAGTTGGAGGACTGTAATATTTACGTGACTTTCTAGTCGACTTCTATGCTTTCTCGCGTAGGTTTGAATTTCGTCTTCGATTGTTTTAATGCCAAGGTCTCTGTGGATATCGCTATTTCTGATATACCACGGCGCATTTACAATACCTCTTAGCACTTTGTTTTCAAAAGTTTGTAAAATTTTAATATTACTTATTTTGGTACAACCCCAGAGTTGTATACCATATGTCCATACAGGCTTTAGCACTTGCTTATATAAAAGCAGTTTGTTATATATATTAAGCTTGGAATATTTTCCAAGTAACCAATATACTTCTCGATATTTGTTATCTAGTTCTTTGCGTTTTTTCTTAACGTGCGTTTTCCATTTCAGCTTTGTATCAAGTGTCATTCCAAGATACTTAGCCTCGTTTGTAAACGGGATTTGAACCGAGTTTGAAAAGATCGGCAAATTATTTATTTTTTTATAAGTAAAATTTACATGAATAGATTTGGTCTCGTTGAGTGCGATTCGCCAAATCTTTGTCCATTCATTTACTCTATTCAAAGCTTCTTGCAGTTTTTCTGTAGTATCTTCGACCGTTTTACCTACTGTCAAGATAGCAGTGTCGTCGGCAAATGTAGCTAGCTCAGTGCCTTCTACTTGCGGTATATCACGAGTGTATAATAGATATAAGACTGGACCAAGAACGCTTCCTTGCGGCACCCGAGCCATTATTTCCTTAAAATCCGAATATTCGTTTCCACATTTGACGCGGAATAGTCTATTCGTAAGGTAGTTCTTCAAAATATTATATAGGTGCTCTGGCAGAACTTGTCGTAATTTTAACTTTAAGCCCTCGTGCCAGACCTTGTCAAAGGCTTGAGAAACGTCAAGGAATACGCTTGAACAAATCTTTTTTTCTTCAAGTGATTTTTCGATTACATGTGTTATTCGATGTACTTGTTCAACTGTAGAGTGCTTACTTCTGAATCCGAATTGATGATCAGGGATGAGATGCCCTTCTTCTATTACCGGCTGTATTCGCCTAACCAATATTCTCTCGAACACTTTGGATATAATTGGAAGAAGCGAAATCGGTCTATAAGACGTTTTTTCATTGGGCGGTTTTCCAGGCTTAAGGACCATTATAACTTCGGCGACTTTCCATTGACTCGGAACATATTCTAGTCTAATCGCGGCGTTTATAATGAACAGAAGCTTATTTAGAGCTTTTCTCGGTAGTGCTTTAAGAACCTCTCCCGTAATTAGGTCGTATCCAGGAGCTTTCTTAGGTTTAAGTTTCTTTATTTCTTCCTTAAGTTCGGTAAGCGTTGCATTTCTTATTACGCTATTGTCTATATACGACGTATTTATATTTTCAATAAGAGCTTGTCCATCAAACGGCTTGAAAGTTTCTTCCAGGTGGGCGGCAAAAACTTGCGCCTTCTCTTTATCATGCCTGGCCCATTCGTTTTGATTTTTCCTAATTGGCGCGGCTTGAATTTGAGGTTTTTTAATACCTTTTATAGCCTTCCAAAGCGAATAGTTAGAATCTTTTTCTGCCGTTAAGCTTTCTAGGTAAGTTTGTATTTCATTATTCTTAAGGTCTTTAATAGATCTTTTTAGTGAGTTGCACAAACGGTTAAGATGTGCTTTATGTTGCAGAGCCCGAGATTGTTGCCATCTTTTACGCGCTTTTCTCTTCTCCTTAATCATCTCTTTTATTTCCTGCGGATAAATTTTAATGTAACTGGCCGGGGTTCTCTTTGGTTTGGGAGTATTCTTCCACGCGGCATCCTGTAAGATTTCGACGAAGCGATCTATTTCAACTTCAAGTTCATAGGGCGTTTTAAGTGATACGCTCAGCTCAATATTTGCTTCAATATCTTTTTTAAAGCCGTCCCAATTAGTTTTCGCGCCAGTTAATCTGGCAGGTCCTACTTTTTTAATCAAAGCTTCGCTTATCGTCATAATGATTGGAGAATGATCAGAGGAGAGATCAAAGCTTTCTTCAACTTTTATACAGTTGCCAGATATTCCTTTAACAACAAAGAAATCAATCAGATCTGGTATCTTATTTCTATCAGTTGGCCAATATGTTGGTTTACCCGTCGAGTAAAAATCACAACTGAATTGCATACCCGCATTATAAAGCTTTCTACCTTTCTGAGAGGCGTACCTTGAGCCCCAGAAGGGGTGTTTCGCGTTGAAATCGCCACCAATAATAAAATTTGGTTTAAGGAAGTTGAAGATGTTTGTGAAATCACTTTCTTCAAGTTTACATCGCAGTGGACAATATATAGACGAAATGTTGAAAGCAAAATGTCTATTTCTAACGCGTACCGTGCTTACTTGCATTGCTTCTAATTCAATTTTTATTTCCGCTGAGTGTTCGATATTTTCTTTTATAAACAAAGATGATCCGCCTCTGGCTCTTTCCGATGGGTGAAAGGCGTGATATCCGCTATATCCCCTTATCTTAATATTCGATTGCTTTTTCAGATGAGTTTCACAGACCAAGCATATATCAATATCTTTCTCTCGCATAAATATTTCTAACTCGTCGAGTCTTTGTATGAGCCCGTTGGCGTTCCAAGTAAGAATTTTAAGCGTTTCTTTCATATTCTGGTTGAAGTGCGCGTGTTATGAATGTTGTTTTCTAGTGCAACTAGTCTCTCGAAAATTAGTTTATTTGTTTTGCATTGCTCTTCAAGTTTCGCAAGAATTAGGGAAAAAACATTGGATACATGATCTTCTGAACTACCTCTATCACTATTTTTCAATGTCGCAACTTGAGAAGGAGTCTTTACATTAAAGTTTGGACGGTTTCTTGCTTTGATCTCCCGTGAGTTGTCGGTCGTGTACGTACCCTTAACTGTCTTCGCCGCTTGAGCGTAAGACTGCACGCCAATATTCGGAGATTTTGCTTCTGTAACCTTATCTCTATTACTTTCGGATTTTTTATCATTAACCGATCTTAAGTTAATATTGACGGACTTTCTATCTTTCGCTGCTTTTTTCGTAGCTATTTTGGGTCTGTTCTTGATTGGTTTCATATTCGGACGCATCGAATTTTTTAGCGTATCGCGGCGTTTTTGAAGCTCTTTCGCCACTTCGCAACCTCGATAGTTCGCAGGATGTTTTCCTTTGCAATTTATACAAGTGGCTGGGGTTTGCTTGTTTCGGTGACACTCTTCCGAGAGATGTTTACCTGCGCATTTGACGCATCGCGGCTCTTTCTGGCAGTAAGTCTGCGTGTGATTGAAGCCTTGACAGCGCTTACACTGCGGGATCGATCTGGAGGTCTTACGCATGGGTTCGATTTTGACCACGATGTTTAGAATAGTCTTGATACCATATATAATATCTTTATTTTCGTCTTTATCAAAACTAAGCATGAATACTGGAAGTCCGCGCTTTACCAATTTTTCATGATCTCCCTCCGACTGTTGCTTCTCCTTCTTGATCATATTGACGGCATCAAGAATTTTAAAGCCTTTGTCTTGAAGGTCGTGCACTACATCTTCTTTAGTGCACGAGGGGTGGAGTCCCCTTGCTACAACACGCAGTGGTCTTTCTAACTTATTTTCATAAGTATACCACTGAATCTTTTCGGCACTCAATTTTTTAGATACTGATCGGTAACCGTCGCCATCATCGACATTGATTTTCCACGTATTTTTTCGCAGAGATGTCACCTTAAACTTCGAAGCCAGAGTTCCTTTAAGGAGACAATGCAACTTATTATAGTCCGTAATTCCAACGACGTTTATCGGTGGCGGAGGACGTAATTTTGGTTGTTGTTGCTTTTCTTGCATCTCCTTGCGCTTTTCATCTTTTTGTGGCTCGACTTCCGGTGAGGAACCAGCTTTTCGTTTTTTGCTAGGTCGTTTCTTTTCGACCCAATTCGTTTCGCGTGTTAGCTCTTCTTCATCCGTCTGGTATTCGCGACTATGTGAGCGATGTGGGCTAACTGTATTTTCTTTTTGTAGGTACGTGTTTTTTAGGGCATTATTTTCTTGCCTGAGTAAATCTACCTCTTTCTTGAGCTCACGATAGAGTAGCTCCATTTCGCTAAGCTTGGTACGGAGTACGTCGTTTTCCTCCTCAATGCTTTTAGATTTCGCTGAGTCCCGTTTTTCACGCGTTTGCGCTTCCGGCGGACTTCTTTTTCCGGAGACGTTCGATCTTGTTGGTGGAGATCGAGATACCCTTGTACTTTTTGAGAAGGGATTTATAAGGTGCAATAAATAGCTCTCCCCAGAATCCGTAGAGCCGACCTCCGAAGAGGGTGGATTTTCCAGTTTACCTGGACTGCCACCTGGGGTATTAAAATCTTTTGTTTTGTTCATTGCATGTTTTTTGTATACGCCATACTCGGTATACGGAGGGTGGATTTTAGTCGCCTCTTACGACAGGCATGCCTACCTCGGGTATATTCTAACCCCTACCCGAAGGGGGCATGTCTGGCGGCAACGGAAATGTCTGGCGGCAACTCGTACCAAATTGCGGAAAGGAAATTTAAGAGTGGGGTCAGAGATAAGTAGGTTCTGAAGTTTTCAAGCCTTGCTTCAAAAGTCTTCTGAATCTTCCGCTATTTGCTAAACCAATACAGTGAGCGGAGCCTCTTATATTAGATGAGGATCTCAACAGTGATATAAAAACCCTATGAGATACATAAAATACTTAAGCTCGTCAAAGATGTAAATCCCCGGGAGAGGACAGGTTGCCGTATGAGGTATTTTAAAATTAATCAGATAATTTTATAAGATTGCTTGCGAAAAGGAAAAGTTGATGAAAGTTTTCTGAAAAGCATTATTTTTCCTATTTATAAAAAGGGAAATGCGAACGAGGTAGGAACTTGCGAGGTGTATCTCTCATGGATTGCGTATGCAAAATACTATTGGGAATCATAGAGAAGAGGTTAGCCAATGGCATTAAATACAAAATGAATTCCAAGTTGGCTTCCGAGAACATTACTCCACGGTGGATATTAAGAAAGGGAAGATGTATGGGTTTTTAATTGATTTTAAGACTGCGTTTGACGGAATTAATTGAAGAGCATTATTCTTCAAACTAAGCAGTATGTATGTGGGATGGTGAGCGTTTGGCAGAGGACTTTGAAATGACTATGGGAGTTAATCAGTGGTGCTAACTACGTAAGCTGGTTTTTGTGTTGCTGTTGAATGATCTACATGACTGCCTAGGTGGGTGATTTGATCTTAGGTGACACCCTAATCAGGGTTCTGATGTATGCCAACGACATCATTTTGGTGGCAGCTGATGTACAGGTGTTTCAAGGAATGCAAGCAAGGTTGGAAAAGTACTGTAAAACCCGGAATTTTTCTATCAATGTCGAAAAATTAAAGACAATAATATTTAGCAGCGGGGAAAGAGAGAAATACGAGAAGTGGTTCTTCGGGTGTACAGAAATAGAGAAAGTCAAGAGGTATAAACACCTACGAGTAATAATGACACCTTGACTTTCTATGGTGAGGCAGCTCAAGGAAAGGGAATTAAAACCAACAAATAGTCTAAACAGCACATGGAAATCTTTTCTTGGAAAAAGTGATGTAAAGTTTTCATCCAAATTTAGACTTTTCCATGCAGCGTCTAGAGTTCCGGTATGGGGCTACTCGATTTTCAACGCCGCGGATAAGATGCTAAGACACTTCATTAAAAGAGTTTTTGGTATGCCTGAGTTCACACAATTCAATTCAGTATCAATTCAATTCAATTTTATTACAGTTTACAAATAAGACATAGTCTTCTATAGTACTAAAATATACGGTAACACTTAATATAAATCCTTAAGTACTAAATATATATTTTTTTTTTTTGGTTTCAGGTTTTAAAGAAAGTGTAGGGTAATTGCTTTTTTGAAACTTGCGGTTCCAATTATTTTTGGGAAAGAGTTCCAGAATTTGGTTGCATGTACAATACAGAGGCTTGAAGGATTCAAGTAGTTGAATGATGATGTCACAGACCATAGTTCTTACAGATTGGGTAAATTGCAGTTTTTCGTAGAGGTACGGTGGTTTCTTATGATAAATGATCTTGTGCAGAAACATACAATACCTGGCATCTAGGAATTATTGGAATGTGCATCCAAGTAACAGTTTATGGTAATGTGATATATGTTCATGTCTCAAAAGCCCGTATATGTATCTTAGCATGTCGTTGAAGGCTACGAGAAGCTTATGTTGGGAATAAGAATCCGGTTTGCAATTAACAACATTAGCGTAGTCAATAAGAGGAACAAGCAATGTTTTAACAAGTCTAAGTTTGGTATTAACCGGGGTTATGCTGGAGAATAGCCAAAGCTTGCGTAAACCACAGTAGATTGTTCTAACAGTGTAATTAACCTGTTTTCGGCCGAAAGCGAGCAGTTGACCCTAAAACTTAGACTAGTAGCACTATCCACAAACTTAAGCTAAACGTGCGAGAGAAAAATTGGAGGTAAACATAAGGTATTAATCTGTTTCTTGGTTTCCGCGATCCGTTGGGTCTTAGCTAGATTAAGGGTTAGGCCATTTTTTAAGGATCAATTAGAGATTGCAAGAAGATCTTTATTGTTTCTATATGCTATGTCCTTTTGTAGCCAAGTGGACGGGACAGATAAATTTGCACGTCATTAGCATACATGTAAAACAGACAGGTTAAACAGACATTTGGAAGATCATTTATGAATAGACAAAACAAAATAGAGCCTTGCGGTACCCCCATTGTCATTTTTAGGGATTCAGGGAGTACCTGACCAACCTTAACTCTCTGGATGCGGTTATTCATATAGTTTCCTATGAGAGTCGCCGCTCTATCATAGAAACCAAAGTAGAGCTTCAATTTTTTACAAATGATTTTATGGTTTACTCTGTCAAAACCCTTTGAAAAATCCAACAAACAAAGAACAATCACATTGTTCAAATCATTTTGAATCCGAATCGTCTAGGAACTTGATCATTGCAGTTTGACAACTGTGGTGAGCACGAAATCCACGACTGAAGTGGGGACAGTAAATTAAAACTATTAAGGTGATTTGTTATTTGGGTTGTCAGAATCTTCTCAAAAATCTTTGACAGACAGGGTAAAATACTGATGAGATGAAAATTGAGGAAGAGCTAGGATTCTATTTTTTGGCCAGCGGGATAACCTTTGCTTAGGTTATTTCCCATCTATCGGGAAATGATGAAGAGGTTATACAAAAATTGATCACATGTGTAAATGCATTTAAGATACGAGTATGAGGCATAATCATTTTGACAAAACATAAAGGCCCCCCATCTTCTCCAACTGCATCAGACTTAATCGGTCATGTGCTTTCAAACACATCATACTCTTACACCACCTCAAATTCGAATTCCGTTGTTTATTCATAAAGAGCATTGTCATTAGGTCATTTGGGTCAGGAAAATTAAGAACTACCTACTTTTTACCTATTCCAATTGAGCGTAGGTTATTCCAGAGCCTGCGAGCAGATTGGTTTGTGTCTAACTTGGACATAAAAAATCTTTTTTTAGCTCTGCGAGTCACAAATGTAGCTTCATTGCCAGAACGGCAAAACAGTCCAGATTAGTAGGGTTATTTTTCCATTTTGAATACAGTTTTCTTCGATTTGTTATTACCCTATGAACCTGCGAAGTAGACCAAGGACATTTCCAGCTACGCACTGCTACAGTTTTTAGAGGTACATGTTTATCAAATAGCTCGAGAACTAGAGCTTGCAAGTAATTAGCTTTGTCATTGACATTTGAGAAAACATGGCATTGATGCCAGGGGTAGCCGATGGCATCATTTTGCAGCTCAAGATTATTAATAGGCCCCACAGGCGGATCAGTAGAAATGCAGTGAAGTGGGAGGGTTATGATCCCTTATTTTCGGATCATAACCTCGCTGATAAAAGGAAGAAGAAGAAGGTCTCTGAATTGGAATGTCGAAGGATTAGGTACATGTACAAATTCAATATCGAAACTGGAAAATAATAGGCCATAGTCAGATATATCATCTAAGGATAATAGGTCTTGCAAAAGAACATATGGTAGATAGAAATAATCATCTTGTCAAGGGGACTAGGAGTAGAGTTTGGGGCAAAGCGGGTGGCATATGAGTTGGACACTGCAAGCTCGGTCCTTGAAATTTCATCTCTAAGTTGGTTAGCTCGAGTATCAGATTGCAATAAATCTGCATTAAAATCACCACAGACGATAATATACTCATATGATGCAGTAAACTCCCGAAAAGCTGAGAAAAAGTGTTCAGGAGAAAACCTTTTATTAGGGTTATAATCTACACCCAAAAGACACCTACGGTTACCGCCAGCTACCTCAAGAATAAGAAATTCTATACCCTTATCCTCCGATTTACCTAGAACTTTGCAAGAAAGCAATGCATTGCAATACCATACTGGTGTACTGAAACCCCACCTCCAATAGTGTCAGTGATTCTGTGAATTCTCAATAAGTTAAAATTATTTATAGCATATACACTACTGGAAATGTCGGGTTTAAACCATGTTTCCGTAATACATAGAACATCGACCCCCGATCCATCGAAGACATACTTGTTGAAGTCCAATTTATTTATATTTAGGCAACGAGCGTTAATACAACATACTTTGAATCTTTCACGTGCTCCTGAAAGTATTCTGATAACAGAATGAGCGGAAACAGAGAGAATATCTCCACCTGCCATGATATAACAAAAAATAATAAAAAAATGTAACCAAAGACTTCAAAAACAGAAGGAACACTAATAGCAATTAACCTCTAAACAACAAGCCGAGAATATTAGTACAAAAAGAAAAAAATAATAATGATAATAACAATAAAAATAATGGTAATAATAATAATATATAATATAAAGAATTAATATAAAAAAAGTTTTTATAATATAAGTAAACTAGCTGGCACCCGGCGTGCGTTGCTGCGCCTAACAAAAAAAAAAAACAACTGTCAGGCTATGTTTTTGCAATGTTTATTGCATATCACCTTTGTACCGTAATTATCTACATTTACAAAAAAACAACTATTGCAAATTTGATGAAAATTACGGGCGGTAGAGGGACACAAACGTATTTTGCCACTTAAATTTATATATAAGAAGATTTATATATATTTAAGATCTGCTCCCGATGACATTCAAAGTTTTTGGGTCGACTATAGTTGAGAACATATTTGCGTGAATTTTTACCTCCGTGTCGTCACTACTTTTTTTTTTTACAAAGACGAAAAACAAAATTCCCTCTCTTCGAAATTGCAATGCATGTCGCATCAAAGAACTATTTTGTGGTGTGAGGCTCTCATTGATGTAAATACGGGGGTTGCTGTTGTTGGAGCTAGCCTTAGAGGAGATATCACCATATAGCCGAGCGACTGTCAGCCCATTGGTCGTTTTGAATGCAGAGAGCAGAGCTTTCTGCGGGCGAAGACAGCCGTGTCAATAGTGGATTTTCGCTGCCTGGATTTTGAGAGCGCAAGCGGAACGCATCGAAGTGGGGAGTAATTGGATGCTGTAATTTTTGTGAAATTTTTTGCCAAGATCAGTCGGACTCTCTTTTAAGGTGCGCGGCAAACCGCGAACAATGACGTCACTGAGACATCGTTAAGGATTAAAATCTTCAAGCTGGTCAATCATTTTGGTCAATCTTTCCGCAAACCATTTATTTTGGATTCACATTCATGAACTCGATTATATAAGGCGGATATAGAATTTTTTATTTCTTCCTCCATTTTAATTCCTAATTACAATACATAATCACCCAGTCAGGTATTCCTGACTTGCATCTGTGCACTCTCAAACTGGACATGGAGTATGTACAAAAACTTTATTCAGATTTGTAGCATGTAGGGTAATGCTCTCTAAATTAATCCTGAATAAAAGAGTTTAATGGTACGATACCTGGTGTAGCCTGGGAGTCAAGAGTGGAGGTGTGCCCTTAAATTAAAAGGGCCTGTAAAGAAATCGCAATGTTGGCTCAGAAATTGTCAAATACAAACCAATTTACACAATGCACAGAATAGCTCCCATTGATCAATCCTACATGACAAGTTTGACAGAAAACTAATAACGTGGATGTTTAAAACGTACAGGAATGATTGGTCTCAATGCAAACCGGTTTCGAGAAGGAGGAAATAAGAAGGGAACTCTTTGTAGTTTACATAAGGAAGAAATGTTCAATCACTTCGTCGGAAAATACAGAATCTAAAGCAAATACGAATTAAAGTTTATCGGAACGTACTTTCTGGAGGAAGACGAAGTCATCGTTCTACTCAATTGTGATGTTGCCAGTATTTGAGGAGTTGTCTACAAATATGTTTTGGTAGCGTAAAAGTCTGGTTGACGAATGTAATCTATAGGCATAGTAATTTTTATATTGATTGGCGAATCTCCCTCCAACAGACGACGTTTGTTATGTTGTAATGTTTTTTTGCTTTCACTGAAAATAAACAGACTAATTTATTATTATTTTTATAATCATATCATTAATTATTGCATTTTTAACAGTTCTCAAATGAACTCTTCTTGAAGAGAGCAATACCAGTTCACGGACTATTTTTCGTGAGTTGGTTTCCTTGACTTGAAATCTTCCACGGATCTTCGAGCTTCTTATTCGATCAAGCTTTATCACCCTTGATATCATGCGAAGCATCTTCATCTCAGCTGCCGTTAATTTACTCTCATAATTTTTATACATTTTCCAGCATTGTGAACCGTATGTGAGCACTGGACGCCCAACTGCAGTGTAGAGCCTTTTTTCAACTTAGGGGGAATTTCTCGGTCACAGAAGACAGCGGAGTGTACCGCCACTTAATCCACCCTACGCTAACGCGATGATTGATGTGGTCTTCACAGGTTGCTTCACTATTGATCCTACTCGTAAATCCCAGATATTTGAGCTTTTCGCATTTTGGAAGCACTATTCAATTGAAATAAATGCCTGGAATAGGCCTGAATGGATCAGAGAACGGGCAGCACAAGTACTCTGTCTTTTTTGAACTAATGAGTTACCTATTTCCTCTTCAAAACTTTCACCCACACGTCAAGTGCACTTTGCAGAGACATGGGATCCTCACTTATGATGGGTCCATGGTCAGCGAAGAATAATTGATGTAATTTGGGGTCCGGCACTTTACCTTTAAGTAGATAGTCAGGAACTGCAATAAAGAGCAATTTACTTAGGGCGCATCCCGACTTTGATTGGAGACTCTTCGGTTACTCCAACGGGGCATCCTACTTTTGTCTTTGCTCTTTCGTACATATCCTTACATAGGAACCCCTCGGCCTCGATGTCTTCGTGCCACCCATATCAGATCTCATGATTTTCTGTCGAATGCCTTTTCAAAGTTACAGTATAGTACGCAAATGGCTTCCAGGAGAAGAGGATTTTTAACGTAAATTTACTCACATTATTCGTCAAGAAAATAGAAAACTTACTCTATTTTAAAACCTGAATTACTTACTATCCTCATATGTCATTTTCTTGCATGTATCCAAACCACCCACAATTCCACATTTTATCAAAATCGTTGAAGCCATTTTCGAGAAAAATATGCATTTATTTTCATTAAACGTTTGCGCGTTGTTATACGTTTACTTATATCACTTAACGCTATCAGTGTTCCCATATCTATTTTTGCCCTGTGTTGTCGATATGCCACAAAAAGCTACATCGTTAATTTTTGTCAAAACCATTGAACATTGACATAGATATTATGACTGAACAGCAAAAACAAGTGCTTGAATAGAAATACTTACTTATATCCTTTAACCCCTCGGGGGGCACAGGGCGTCAACCACGCCTGCGCCCCATCGTGTTCGGAGTTCTGCAACGCGTTTGACCTGCCTCCAACTCATTCCTAAAGAGCTCGATTCCTCCTCAACTGTTCTGCGCCACATTTGCTTAGGGCGTCCCGCTATTCTGCCTGCCTGGGTGAGCAGATTCCACTCCATGGCGTATTTCGCGATGGAGTTGTCTTCGCGCCGTAGGGTGTGTCCAATCCATTGCCACTTTCTTCTTCGTATAGTAATGCTCATAGGTTCTTGGCCCGTTCTCGGATAACGTTGTTCGTTGGAGATGCGGTTCGGCCAAAAAAACCTCAAGATGATTCTTAAGCATTTGTTTACGAAGACTTGCAGCTTGCGTGTGTTAATGGTGTCTACCTTCCAGGTACTGTACCCATAAAGCAGCACTGATTCTACATTGGAGCGGAACAGTCGTAGCTTGGTTCTTAAGCTAATAACATTGCTTCTCCAGATTTTGGACAGCATTCCGAACGCAGTTTTAGCCTTCCCGATTCTGCTGCACACATCCACTCCGGTGCCACCGCGATTAGCCGACACGACACTTCCTAAATATAGAAAGTTATCAACTTTCTCGACTTGCTTTCCGGCAATGTTAAGTTGAGCGCGGGTATTGGAAGTACTCAGGGCTTTTGTTTTGGCTGTGTTTATTTTTAGCCCCACTTTATTTGCCGCAGCTTCTAGATTTTGGACCATCAAATGAAGATCCATTATCCGATATGAAAGTAGACAAACATCGTCAGCGTAATCTAGGTGTTTAAGGTGAGATGTCATAGTCCAACGAATTCCAGAATTAGCTTCCGTCAATGCTGCACGGAGTACATCGCTGATAACCACCAAGAACAATAGTGGGAACAGTATGCACCCTTGACGTACTCCACTTTGGACTTCAAAATCGTCCGACACCTTACCATTGTGCACGACGTGACACTTGCCGCCCTCACATGTAGCCTTGATAATAGCTATAAGCTTTTCTGGAATGCCTCTCCTGCGCAAGTCCAACCAGATAGCATCTCGATTCAAGCTGTCGAAAGCCTTCTCGAAGTCGATAAACAGTAAATGTAGCGGAGACCTATACTCAACGCATTGTTCGATTATGATCCGTAAGGTGTTTATGTGGTCGATGCAGGAGGATCCAGCGCGAAAGCCTGCCTGTTCGACATCGAGAGTTGAATCTCTGTTGTCTGTCTCCCCCCGGTTAGGCGGGAGGGACAATTTTGTAAAAATTTACTTTAAATGAAAAAAAAATTATTAAAAATCAACGGAAATACGCACAATAATGTGGTATAGCTTTTTTGAAAGTCAATATTCCCTTCTTTTATTTTTTAAATCAAGTTGTTTCAGTGAATAGTTTTTGAAAAACTAAAGTTCAAAGTCAAAATTTTTGAAAAAGATTACGAATTTTTTTTTCATATATTTATATTTTTATTTTTCAATGCTCTTATTAATTCTTAATTAAATACCGAAAACCCGATGTAAAAATCTTTCTTAGTTTTTGAGATATTGAAAAAAATGTAAAGGTACTTTTTTCCCAGAAAACCGCTCAAGAATGCCCCCGCCAGCAGCACGAAGAAAGAAGAAGAAACATAAGAGACATGCTTCCTCCGAAGCAGCACGAACAGTAAAGAAGAAGAAGAAAAAAAAAAAAAGTGATGACAATACCCCAAGTACCTCGAAAAGGTCCTCCAAAGCAGCACGAACAGTGGAGAAGAAAGATAAGACAGATGATGACAACACTCCAAGTACCTCAAATAGGTCCTCTGGAGCACCACGAACAGTGGAGGGGCCACCAACTTCTAGAGAGGCAATCCCTCCTCGGACTATGCCCAATTTATTTGGACGTAAGATATATCATTAATTTCGAAAAAAATACTCGTTATATTCACTTAAATGAGAATTTAAAATATTTTGTGTTCTGAGCAACATATCTAGGTACTAAAAGTTTCCTGAATTCCGCTGTGTAATTTTTTTTATCTTATTTAGGTGATTGCAATAGTCCATCTTTCTATAGATATTCCTCTGACGATGCATGGAGAGTGATGAAGAAAGATAAGGCAGATGATGGCAATACCCCAAGTACCTCAAGAAGGTCTTCTGGAGCACCACGAACAGTGGAGGGGCCACCAACTCCTAGAGAGGCAATCCCTCCTCGGACTATGCCCAATTTATTTGGACGTAAGATATGTCATTCATTTCGAAAAAAATACTCGTTATATTTACTTAAATGAGAATTTAAAATATTTTGTGTTCTGAGCAACATATCTAGGTACTAAAAGTTTCCTGAATTCCGCTGTGTAATTTTTTTTATCTTATTTAGGTGATTGCAATAGTCCATCTATCTATAAATGGTGCTCTGACGAAGCATGGAGAGTAATGAAGAAAGATAAGACAGATGAAGGCAATACCCCAAGTACCTCAAGAAGGTCCTCTGAAGCAGCACGAACGGTGAAGAAGAAAGATAAGGCAGATCATGACAATACTCCAAGTACCTCAAGAAGGTCCTCTGAAGCAGCACGAACAGTGAAGAAAAGAGATAAGACGGGTGCGGACAATACCCCAAGTACCTCAAAAAGATCCTCCGAAGCAGCACGAACAGTGAAGAAGAAAGCTAAGACAGATGACGATAATACCCCAAGTAGCTCAAAAAGGTCCACCAAAGCAGCACGAACAGTGAAGAAGAAAGACAAGATAGATGATGGCAATACCCCAAGTACCTCAAAAAGGTCCTCCAAAGCAGCACGAACAGTGAAGAAGAAAGATAAGACAGATGATGACAATACTCCAAGTACTTCAAGAAGATCCGTTGAAGCAGCGCGAACAGTGGAGGAGAGAGATGAAACACTATTGGATGGGGTACCAACTTCTAGAGAGACAATCACTCCTCCGAATTTTTCTTCATTTGGACGTAAGATATATCTACGGAAAAATACTCGTAATATTTACTTAGATGAGAATTTAAAATGTTTTGTGTTCTGAACAACATATCTAGGTACAAACAGTTTCCTGAATCCCGATGTTTTATTTTTTCAGCTTTTTTGGGTTATGACAATATTCCTATCTCGAGAAGATCCTCTGTAGCAACACTACCGGATGAGCAACCGGGATGGATGTATGTAGAGGTTACACCTATGATCGCTCCCCTAACATTAATCACTCCTCCATCAACCTCAAGTGAATGTAAGATAATCGTATCATTAATTTCGGAAAAAAATACTCATAATATATACTTAGATAAGAATTCAAAAATATGTTTGTGTTTTGAACAAGATATGTAGGTACGAAATGTTCCCTGGATTCTCATGTGTGGTTTAATCGATACGTCTGAAAAAGCTAAAGTGCTAAGTCGCTTCAGACACTATTTTAATAATCTAAGTAGTTCAAGGCTTTTGGAGAGAGATTTAGTATTTTATTATCCTCTTTGGATTAAAAATGAATGTCCTATTTTATATGGTATGCTACGAGAACGCCTAATATAAAGCTTAAAGCAAACTGAATCCTACCATGGTAGCTTCCAAGAGAAAATGATTATTCGTCAAAAATAGAAAATTTATTTTCCTTTTAATTCCTTTCCTTTTTAATTAACATGCTTTTTTCATGTATTTATTCAGATGATGATGATACTTCAAGTGACTCAAGTTGGCTTGAAGAAGTACGAAGATTGAGAAGGAAAACTGAGCCACTATTGGAGGAGGCACCGGCCACTATGGAGACACTCTCTCCTGCAGATTGTTCCAGTTCACTTGCACGTAAGATAATCATATCATTTATTTCGAAAAAAAATGCTCGTAATGTATACGTAATGTAATACCATGTGCGCTTTAATCGAGACATCCAAAAAAAACAAAGTGATAAGTCGCTTCAGAGAACTTTATAATACTTTAAGTAGTGTGGGCGTCTAGGCTTTTCTTATCCTCTTTGGGCTAAAAATTCACGACTTAACTTATATTCTACGTCTTTTATTTCGGCGAGGTTATGATCTGAAAACAAGGGATCATAGCCCTCCCACGTCACTCTATTTCTACTGATCCGCCTGTGGGGTTCGCCTGTTTGACCTCAAAAAATATCGACAGTCCTCCCGATTTTGGATCACTTTGTTACTGAGGCAAATCAAATGCTGGTGTCGTTGCATTTACGTGATCCATGTGTTTATATCCCTGCCTTTCTTTCGCGATGTCTTTGGAACGTTCATTGATATTGCATTTTTACAATAAGGTACAAGATAGATAGATAGATCGATAAATAGTTTATTTATCGCAATATAAAGTAACAGTACATTTTAGAATAATTCAAGGCATAACATATATGTTGTCTGCTTAAGTGGCAATTCAATTTTCAATTAAAAAAATGTTAAGAGCTTGCGATTATAAAATTATTACTTTTACTTATATATATATATACTTTACTTCCGTACTAAATTTACATTAAGGTGGTTGCCATACAATTTGCATACAGAGATTCAATAACTAACTTTGTATCTTTCAAATAAAATATTATCTTTTAGGGCTTTAAGGTAAAGAGAGAAAGAAAAAAATTACTCTAAGGGAAACCACGAAAAACATTCAATATGAAAAAAAAGATGATAAATAATTAAATAAATAAAATTTTATTCTAATAACGTGTAACTAAACAAATATACAATATAAATAAAAAAAATAATAGTAAATAAATACATGCACATATAAAGGGTGTTTTTTTTTAGAGGTTTGGTTTTTAAACTGGCAACACTCTTTCTACAGGTTGTCAATTTGACAGTTGAAAGTTGATTTGTGGTTAGTACGTTTTGCCATATTACGATGAATAGATTAACGCCAGAACAACGCGTGCAAATTGTGCAAACTTATTTTGAAAACCATGGTTCGGTTCGCCAAACTTACCGTGTGCTACGTCAATTTTACGGTCGATATAATCGTCCATCTGAGCAACTTATTCGGAACACGATGAATCGTTTTCGCACCACGTACACTCTAGTGGATAATACGCATCGCCAAAGACGACAAATAAAAGTTATTGCCATTGTGGAGTGCAGTGTTGAGGAGAATCCGAATGAGTCGATTCGCCATCGTGCACAGTAATTGGAGCTGTGCCCATCCACTTTGTTGAAGATTTTACGGAAAGATCTTGGCTTAAAAGCTTATAAGATCCAGCTTGTGCTGTGAAATCGCTAGTCTATGCCGATAAACCGGAGACGTTGGACGATTTGGAAGTCAACATTCGCCGTGTTATTGCTTATATACGGCACCAGTTGCTCGAAAAAGCTGTCGAAAATTGGACTTCACGATTGTGCTTCATTCGAGCTAGCCATGGCGTGCATATGCCCGAAATCATATCTTAATACTAATCCCATAAAATTATCTATTAAATAAAGCTAATATCATAGACATTAGAATTAGCTTCAAGTGTTTTATTTCATATTGCATTTGTATAACTTTAAAAAAAAAACACCCTTTACATTTAGTAAGATAAAAACACAATTTAACAGAAAAATAAATAAGTGAATAATTAAATAAATTAACAACTAAATAAATAAATAAATATATAAGTAAATACGTAAAAAAACCGAATACGTAAATATATAAACAAACAAATTCATAAATAAATAAATTATGAATAGGTAAATGTATAACTAAATAAATACACCCATCTTTTATGTCGCCACGTAAGCATTAAATAACTTTGACATTTATCAACCGATTGAAGTACAATTTTAACCGTGAATCGCTTCACACCGAAACAACGCGCCGAAATTCTGACGCTGTACATTGAAAATAGTAGTTCAGTTGTGTTTACTCAACGTGCAAATCGTCGAAAATATCGTGGCCAACAAGCACCGTCTTACAACACTATTCGTCATTTGGTGTCAAATTTTGTTGAACACGGGACATTGGGACATCGTCAACGTACCGTTCATCAACGCCCAAGACGTTCCAATGAACTGGTTGAAGCGATAAGAGAGAGAGAGTTGCCGAGAACCCACATATGCCGTATCGTCACCGCGCTCAACATTTTGGCGTCAGTGGGAGCACCTTGCATTTTGAAGGATGGTTTGCCTTTGTTTTCGTATAAAGTGCAATTGATTCAAAACATATTGCCGACTGCCCGTCCACGTCGCTTGGAATACGGCCAAACAGTCGCTCGAATGGTTGACATTGAACCTGATTTTTGGAAATAAATTTTGATGACCGACAAGGCCCATTTCACACTCTCTGGCGCCGTTAACAAGAAATATTGCCGCATTTTGGGATCGGAGAATCCACACGAGATCCATGAAACACCATTGCATGACCCAAAAGTGACTGTTTGGGTCGGAGCGGCGTTTGCGCCAAAACCGTCATTGGGACATTTTACTTCAAAGAAGGCGAAACAATATCGGTGGATGTTGGCTCATTATGTCTGCCCACAAATGTGTGAAAAAGGTCTGGATGGTTACTGGTTTCAACAAGATGGTGCGCCATGCAGCACTGTAAATCAAACAATGCCATTTCTGCAATGAAAATTCCCTGCACGTGTGCTCTCAAAAAATGGCTACATTGACTGGCCACACAGATCTCCAGATTTAACCCCTCCGGACTTCTTTTTGTGGGGATATTTGAAAAGCAAAGTATACGCCAGCAAGTTTCAGACCATGGACGAGCTCAAGGCAAATATTCGTGCCGAAATCATGGCTATACCGTCCGAGATGCTCGAAAAAGTGATGGAAAACGCAGCAAAAAGGGCACATTTTACTTTGGTCAATAGAGGTGGCCACTTGATTGATGCTGTATTCAAAAGCTAGTCCAAATTAATTGCAAAGAACCAGATTAAATAAAAATGTCACATATATGGAAATCAGTTTTGTTTTTTTTAAGTTATTCAATATTAACATACCGACATAAAAGATGGCGCACCCTGTATACAATAAAATATATAATTAAATAGACCTATAGTTATGTGGATGGCATGAGAAAAAATATGTACAAACATTTAATTTAATTCAGTTTTGTAAAAATTTGTCTGTAAACTTAATGATTCTGTCTGAGATCAACTCAGCATTCGGTCGGAAATGAAGATTCGAGGTAGGATGGTATCTGGATAGGTTAAGCATCATTTTCAGTATTTCGTTTTGCGACACTTGTAACTTCCTTTTATGACATACTGCACTGTTTCCTCATACTTGGCATCCATAAAGTAGTATTGCTTGAAATACTACTTATGGATTACGATTTTGTTTAAACTGCTAAGTATTGACTTCCTGTTTATAAGTGGATCTTGGTAGCAATATTTACTTTATTAATGGTGTTGGAAATGTGTTCTCTGAAAGTCAGTTTTTCATCTAGGTGACTTCTCAGATACTTCACACATGGTTTCCAATCGACTCTTACACCACATACGTTAAGCGGATTGTTGGGCAGATAGCAACTCTTTCTTTTTTCGGCTGAAAAAGGTTGATTTTTCGGCACTAAGCTTCATTTTCCACTTGTTAAAATAACACTGGGGAACAAAATACATTTTTTTTTGCGGCAATTAGTTTCTTAGTGAAATTATGTGCACTTGTGTAGTGCAATACTCAGTGTGTAGTTATTTTGTTTGAATTGACTACCGTTCTCATGATAAACCGTTATTGCAGCCTGAGAACATTTCCATTGTCGCATCTTGTTAATCGGTATACACTCCATTTCATAACTATATCAACACCCCCGTATTTGAATTTTTTTTAAGATTAAAATCTTTTTTTTACAAGTAACTATTTTTACCCGAAAGAGTAATGAAAACGTAAACAATTCTGCAAAAAGTCGAAAAGATCCGTTATCCTTTCTGAGAAAAAAGACAAGAAAACAGTTTTTTGCATTTTTCATAACTCCATATATCACCACGAGCTGCACATGCGTGATGTCAATAGTTTGAGTTAAAGTTTTTCTCCAAATCTGTTTAACGGTTAAAATAAGAAGCTTTTCGAGTTTTTTCTAACAAAATGCCGCGCGGAAAATATTTATCGAGGAAGAAAAAGGTAAAATCATTGCTTACCATGACCAAGGGCTGTCTTTACGTAAAATTGGTAAACATATCGGACGTGATCACTTAATTTTGAAACATTTTGTTTCTGTAAAATTGATTCCTACTTGAATAATCCCTACTAGTATTTGATCTAAATAGGTTGAGCCGTTGCTCTTCCTCTTGAGCACATCGACTAGCTTCCGCTAACCTTTTAGGTTTTTGCGTTACCACGTATGCGGCCAATTTTTCTTGCAGTCCATTTATGAATACTGTAAGAGTTTCATCCTTAATATAATCAATCTGTCCCTTTGAATCCTCTTCTTTTACATCGTGCAGTTTGCTCTGCATTAGCCTTCTTTCCAATGTTTCCACTCTTTGAGCATATAACGTAACTGACTCGTTTCTATTCTGTCTAATACTAATCAATTCCCTTTGCAATTAAAGGCTACTGTGTGGTTCCCTGAAGACACTATACATTTCCTCCTTCAACGATTCCCAATTTTGTATCTCCTTGTTCATAAGAAAAGTCGTGGCATTGCCGCGAATTTTATAAATTTGAACAGGATTTCTTTCTGGCTTGTCGTTGCCAATCCTATAGCATCGTTACACGCCTCTATGAATCCGAAAACTTCTTCGCTACTACTATTAAAAGTAGGAATGAACGAATTCAACATATTTATTGGAATCTCTGCCATTTTTAAGTTTTTTAAACTACCTATCAATTCTTGATTTTTAACCTGTCCTTCTGCTTCTTTTTCGCTATCAATATCACCTTCAACTACTTCAGCACTAGTAACCTGCCTTTCAATTCCTTCGTCACTATTGATATCACTATCACTACCGTCACTACTCATAAAAGCTTTTCTCGAAATCCACCGACTAGATACAGGGTGTCCGCCGGGAAGGTATACTACTTTGTTTGTTTATAATTTTTGATTAAATGAAAGAGAATGGATCTTATATTGATAAATGTTTTATTTAATGTCGGCAATTATGTATGGAATACAATATCAGGTAAATGTCCGCCTCTGCTAGTCTCACAAATGCGAGCCCTTTTGAGCACACTTTTCATTACATTCTCACACATTTCACGCGGTATTTCATTAATTTCATCACGAATATTTTGTTTGAGTTGCTCAAGCGTTTCTGGTTTGTTTGCATAAACCTTGCTTTTCAGATATCCCCACAAAAAGAAGTCAGGAGCAGTCAAATCAGGCGACCGTGGAGGCCAATCAACATCACCATTTTTTGAAATAACTTGTTGTGGAAAGAGGTCTCGCAGTAATTCCATTGTAATCCTGGCTGCATGCGATGTGGCACCGTCTTGTTGATACCACATGTTAATCAAGCCCAAAGCATGCAGTTGTGGCGTTAAAAAGTTTTTAATCATATCACGATATCGCTCATACTGATGAATAATTTGAGGGTTTTCCATTGCCCAGAACCGACTATTCTGTTTATTCACATATCCATTCAAATGAAAATGTGCCTCGTCACTCATTATGATTTTTCATGAAAATCGGGGTTGTCATGGGCTAGCTGTAACATCGTATTGGCATATATACGGCGGCGTAAATGGTCTTCTTGAAGAAGCTCTTGTGTCAACTGAATCTTAAATGGAAACAAATGCAAATCCTTGTGCAAAATTGTCGCCAAAGTTGTTCTTTGAAGACCAAGCTCCTGAGCACGGCGTCGAATTGAGGTTGATGGATTGTTAGTAACACTTCCTTGAACAGCAGTAATGTTTTCAGCCGATCTTGCAGTACGTTGTGGCCCATGCTTGGGCCTATCACCTACAGACCCTCTTTCTTCGAAATCATTCACTACACGATAAATAGTGCGTTTTGTTGGCACGTTGTTTCTCCCAAAAATTTCACGTAACTTTCGCATCGTCACAGTAATCGATGATTGATTTTGATAAAATGTTTTAACGATTAAAACACGTTGGTTTATCGAATATTTTTCCATAATAAATTTGCCACGTGTCTACTTCACGACTGCCAAATATGAACTGTCAAGACTAATGTTTACCAAAATGGCGGCCAAACAAAGTAGTATACGTTCCCGGCGGACACCCTGTATTAATATGCTGTATTTTCCCTCGTTCTCCTCTACCCACTTACAACTTTTCAATTTAACCTCTCCTGAGGGGAGTTTAATTCGATACATCCACTAGGAGATGCAGGAGTTCAATATATTTTAACTCGGAAAGCTTCTCTTATGACCTTGCCACCGAGACAACTTTTTTCTTTTCTTTATCTACTCTTCTTTGCAATGTTATTAGAAACACTTTACATAAATCTACTTATGCTACGCTTATTTCACTAACTTCAAACAGCAAGACTTTACGATTTGTTTTTCGTAATTATGTACACAGCAACAAGGAGACAAGAATCTTTTTCTCTTTATTTCTTTTTCAAGATAGTTTTCTCTTCTTTTAACGTTGTTTTTCTTCACTTAACTGTTTTGTTCTGTTTTTTTTTTTTTTTTTTGTTCAAGGATATCTCGGTATCCCACCGCTGCCACCAATTTTTATGTTATGCCTGCGACATAAAAAAGTAAAAACAAAAAAAAACTCCCACTCGCGGGCTGGATTCTGGTTGGGCGTATACGTCCAGTATTACCGTTGTGTACTTATGGACCGGCGAAACAACAATTGTGGAAAAAAAAACAACGAAGAGAAGATAAAATAGAATGAAAAAACAAAGATTCAATTTTAGTAACTTAATTCTAATGTATTCGGTAGAGGTCAGAACTAAACTGAAGTAATTTTCTGTCACTTACATAAATCTACTTATAAACTAATTTGTGCTGATGATCGTCGTCGTGAAATATGACCCTTCAATTTCTATGGGAAAGTAATTTTTCCGTCGGGCACGCTTTACTTCATCATCATTGTACCTGTATGACACCTTTGACTGGCACGTTTTGCTGCATCAGCATTGCACCAGCATAACAATATATTGATTCCGTTAATGACAGTAACAGCAATAGATAGAGGTGCAGGATTGAAAGCTTGTTCGTGGAAGGTCAAAGGGTCGATTTTAAGCTAGACACGGGTTCACAAGTGAATATACTCCCACTTCGAGTATTCGAGTGCATTAAGCATAAGCTCAGCCTGAAAGCGCATTCGGTTAAATTAGAAGCATATGGTGGGTTTAGGCTTAAAGTAGCAGGTGCAACGGACTGTAGAGTCACTCATAGGGGATACCGATATAACCTTTCATTTGTAGTGGTAGAAAACGGTTGTCAGCCCTTACTAGGAATCGATTCGTGTATTAAGCTAGGTGTTCCAAAACGAGTTGATAGTGTAGCTCTAGATGGGTTAGAGGCTTTCAAGCAAAGAAATATGGATGTTTTTGAGGGCTTTGCATTTTTTCCAGATACATGCCACTTAGAACTTCGAAGACGGATCACGTCCGGTTAACAAATCAACCAGACGTATAGCATTAAGTATAAGAGATAGGGTTAAAAGCACACTTGATAATATGGAGAAAGGAGGGATTATCTCAAAGATTGATGAACCAAGTGACTGGTCGCATAACATGGTTGTAGTAGAAAAAAATGATGGATCTCTTCGAATTTGCCTGGATCCCAAAGAATTAAACACAGCCATTAAAGAAGAACATTTTGTGCTGCCAACATTTGAAGATTATAGGCAGCAAATGCGTAACTTAAAATATTCCTCGGTCTTGGACTTGAAGGAAGGATTTTGGCAGGTACGGCTGGATGAGGAGTCAGAAAACCTCACGGTGTTTAGTACTCCCTATAATGGTTGTTACAGGTTTAATGTCTTACCGTTTGGAAGAAGGCATTATTAAAGCAAGGAAACTTAACATGAAGTTTAATCCAAAGAAAGTGCAATTCAGGGTAGAAAGCGTCAAATGCTTAGGGCACATTTTTTCCGCTACAGGTGTCACTCCCGACCCAGCGAGGATAGATGCAATCAATGAAAAAAAAAAGATTCCAACAACCAGAAAGAATTGCAGAAAATTTTAGGGACCGTTATTTTTATGGGACTGCGACCATTCATTCCAAACCTGGCAGATCTTACTGCTCCTTTCCGGCAACTCCTTAAGAAAAACATAGTATTTGCGTGGAACGATTACCATACGGGAGTTTTGAACAAAGTAAAACAGGCTATAGCAAAGGCAACCACGCTTTATACATTCGATCCCTCAATCCTTACATTATTACAGTCAGACACTTCCAAGTATGGCTTAGGTTGTTGCCTTTTACAGGCAGGGAAACCTATTTGCTATGACTCGAAAAGCTTATCAGATGCCGAATCCCGCTATGCACAAATAGAAAAAGAGATGCTAGGTATAGTCTTTGCATGTAAAAAGTTTCACGAATACATTTATGGTCGGCTGAAAATTAAACTATCAATGTACGATTTAGATATTCCTTATGTGCCGGGAAAGAGTTTGCACGTAGCCGACTTACTATCACAAAGTTTAGGCACAGATTCATTTGTGAACCTAGATGATATCGGGACGAAATTCATTCATTCAGGTTACTTTGGAAGTATAAGCAGAGCGTTGTATAAGCAAGGTACAAAAACGATAGCACATTGATAATTTTAAGTCAGTATTATAAGCAGGGCTGGCCGAAATCTAAAGATATGGTCCCTGACAATCTAAAATTTTACTGGAACATAAAGGATAAAATTTACGAAGACGATGGTCTTGTTTTCTATGATGAAAGAATTTTCGTTCCAAAATCTCTCATAGACCATACATTAAACACATTACACGAGTATCACTTTGGTATTACTAAAATCATTGCACGGGCTAAAACCCTCTTTTACTGGCCTTACATGAACAGGGACATAGCAAACTTGATCAACAGGTGTATTATTTGTGAAAATGTTCGTGCCTCAAATGAACGACACAAACTTATTCCTCACGCCATACCAGAGCTCCCGTATCAAAAAATTGGCTGTGATATTCTAGAGTTCAAAGGGGAGCGTTTTCTTATCATGGTCGATTATTTTTCCAAATGGTTTGACCTAAAGAAATTAGCAAGAAAGTCAGCTAGTTGTGTGTGGTTCAGGCTACGAAGGAAACATTTGCGACACATGGAATTCCTGAAAATGTCGTCTGTGACAATCAACCGTTCAATTCGTTCGAGTGCAAACAGCTCGCAAAAAAGTGGGAATTTAAATTCATATACTCCAGTCCATTTTATCCCAAGTCCAACGGCCAAGCAATGGGGGTGGCAATGGTGTAGTGGTAACGTCGTCAATTGCCACGCTAATGGTTCATGTTTCAAATCGTGATATCAGCAAGCATTTATATATTTCTCATGAAATATATAAAGTCAGTCCGATCATTTGCAAAAGCTTCTATGAACACTACTGCGAAGGCATAACACTGGCAGTAGCTTGGTCATGTGGCTGGAAAAATTATTCGCTCTGTTGATGATGATTTGCCCTTGGCATCGGTTATCGGGAAAAAAGTACTGTGAATCAGAAGCAAAGACAATAATCTCCCCAGTGATCTGGACGCCACCACCGGAGAATAGCTGAAGCATAAACAACTGAGCTTCAAGAACCACTACACCAAAATCTTTCTCTCTCTCTCTCTATCCATCCTTTCTAACGCCAGCACTGTGTGCAAACATGTTAAAGGTATTCATAACCCTTTGAGTGCGCGCAAATTAAAAAAAAAAAAAAAAAATATGCTGTAGAGCAGATGAGCCACTTAAAATATAAGCCAATCGAAGGGAATTCAAACTTAGCCGAGTGGATAATGTGGTTTACAGAAAAACTCTAATTGCTAGGGTTAAGGCAAGTTGCGAAACCCCCATAGCATATCGTACGTTTTACGCACAGAAAATAATAACATGATCAGACGCAATACTGAGCACTTGCGCAGATCATACAATGAGCCCTAATTTAAAGCCGTTGGGGAGGAAGGAGAAAGTAGCCAGGTAGGACCATCTATGGAACAAGCACCACTCGAGCAAAAAATTCAGGATGTTAATCCTGCTGTTAACCAAAGAGCCATACACCCGTCGCCTCCTGTTGAGCAGCAAAGTCACAACCAAACTCGTTCCGGACGTGTTATAAAAAAAAACAATACGATTTGCAACATGAATAATTAAAAAAAAAAAAAATGTTAATATCATTACTGTACATATAAAGGCATATTATCTTTAAAAATGAAGTATCAATGAATTTATCTTTAGAAAAAAACGTAAACTTTAAAGAGGGAGATGTTGTATACACTGCTCGTCATCAAGTTAGCACACCTCCTCGCGTAAGTGATTCCAGCCAAACTAAATGAGCTAACATTTTTAAGTTACTGTTTTTTATGGCCGATTCAATTTTCAGTTAAATAAAACAAAAAGTACTGCTTCTCCATTTTTGAATATTTTTTTATAATTTTTTTTAGAAAAATAACACAAAAAATATCAATCCAACTTAGGTCATCAGCTTAGCACATATCTTTTATTTTTTATTTTTGTGAAGCTTTTAAGCCATGAACTTATTTTTAAACTTATACATTTAATATTTTAAAATTTTTTTTAATAAATTTAATAGGGTGTCGATCCCCCCTTGTTGAGAATGAGCTCATAGATTCGATTGGGAAGCGATTCGTACAATTTTCCAATATAATCCAAAGCTGACCAAGCGCTCTTGATGCCTTCAATTAGTTCCGCTTTGTTGGAATATTGTTTCCCAGACTCGTAAACTTTACGAGCCAGCCATCCCCACATGTTTTCTATTATATTGAAGTCGGGTGAATAAGGCGGCCACTGCATTAAACTGACATTTTGGCTCTCAATCCATGCCTTCACCGCCCGGGCAGTGTGAATCGGAGCATTGTCGTGTTGAAAATGCCATGGCAAGTTACCAAACAAATTTTTAAAATGGGGAAAAGCAGTTTCAAGTACGTTTTTGTAAGTGTCTGCATTCATATTGGCTGTCAAAAACTCTAACTCGCATGTACCATAGTAGGAGATGGCACCCCATACTATCACACCCCCCACCCGACTATGAAGGTGATCCAACTGGTGTTCCTCCTTGCGAAGATCATGGAAGTAGTAATTGTATCCGTCTGGATATTCCAAATTAAATTTCTTTCCATCTGAAAAGACAACGTAGCGCCAATCAGAATTCCATGTCATGTGCGCCCGTGCAAAATTCAAGCGCATTTCCTTCCGAGCCGCGTTAAGAGGGGGTTTTTTCTTAAATTTTAGTGTTTTTAAATGTGGAACATTCCTTGCCACTCTTTGAATTGTAGATAAACTCGCATTAACGCCAACACTTGCCCCGATCTTTGCGGCCGAGTCATGAGAGTTCGATGCTTCTCTCAAAATAGCTCTCCTATCAGAATTGGAAATTACTCTATTATTACCACCTTTATTATTTTTACCATATCGAGACTTATTGCACAGGAATGCAGATATAACTTTACGACTTCTACCGATTTTTTTCGATATTGCACTTATTGACAGCCTTAACTCCTTGCAAGCTTCGATTTTTGATTTCTCTTCCACAGATAGTGATTTTCCTTTACCCATATTAATTTTAATAGACTACTTAACCAGAAAAAAAAAATGGTCTTCATACGCGTTCAACTCTGGAAGATAAACTAAAAATGATTTGCATGTGCTAACCTGATGACGCATCGAAAATAAAAGAAAAAAACATGTAACGGGATCTTTCCTGTTACATGTTCTGTTTGCCAGTTAGAGTGTATACAAAGACGAGAAAAATAAGAGTACAAAAAAGTAGCTGCATTTTAACAACAATAATAAGAAAATGAATATTATAAAGTACCTCTCATCCAAAAAAAGCAAATGTAATATTAACAGTATTATCAACGTAATTCAATCTGTTATACTGGGTAAAATCGACTATGGCCTTGCAGATCATCCATCCAGCTAGTAGCAACACAATACCACGAGGCTATCAGAAGAGCTACTAGAAGCTGTCGGACAACACCTATAGCTAATTTACTAACAGAAGCTGGTCTACCCAAACTTGGTGAAAGAGCTGATTACCTTACATCACTCATAGTACAAAAAATCAATTCCCCTGATCCCACTCCAATTCATGATGACGTTAAAAAGATTTTGAAACACAAAAAAGATAGAAAATATCCGTCAACAATTTCAAATGCCGTTTCATGGGCGAAAGATCTCAGCATCCCCATCACCACAAACATGAAAAAAATATCATCGTACCCACCCTGGAACCTACCTACCAATTCCACATGCACTGAATTCACAAGATACCTACTCCAAATCATCAACCAGTCACGAAGTTTTCCAAGCAGCGTTTTTAGAAATTACAAACAAACACAAGATCATTGGATGGCGATTCCTATTCACCGACGCTTCAAAAACGGACGATGGAGTGGGTTATGCCGTTGTGATCGAATATGGCACGGTAATGTCTAAAGGACTTCTCTCTAATTTCTCTTCAATATTTACAGCTGAGGCTTTTGCTATACTAAAAGCCCTTCAAATAGCAGATAATGGGAAAACTATCATATTTACAGATAGCTTATCTTCAGTTACTGCAATTGAAAATATTAACAACTGCACAGACATCGTTAATAATATTCGTGAGAAATTAATTTCTAAAAACGGAAAAACTAAACTCATGTGGATCCCTGGACACACTGGCATAAAAGAGAACGAAGACGCTCATGCAGCTGCAAAGGCAGCGATAAGGGACCCGCTGATAATGTCTTATGTCTACAACAAAAAATATATTAAAAGATTTTTAGCCATAAATTGGAAATACAAGAGAAAAGTGCACTGGAACACATATGAACATCTATACAAAAAACTAAATCCGTGTGCTGAGAAAGGTATATGGTATACCCCAACAATATTCCCCATATGATGATTAAAAATTACATACGACTAAAGATGGGACACACCAACTTCACGCACAAACACCTATTCACCAAAGAGACATCACCACTATGCCACTTCTGCGAAGCCAAACCACGGTTTACCATTGCTCATCTACTCGAATGTAACGAAGTCAATGAAGCATACAAACAAATCTCAGATAAAAAACTTATTGAACTGCTTAGCGAAATTTCTGAAAAGAACATTGACTGTACACAAAATAATGTTAGCAATTAATCTAGTAAATAATATTTAATTTTTAATTTAAAGCCGAAGGCCCTGGTAGCCAGTGCTTATCCCCTCTGTATTTATATGTAATTTACTTACATGTTAATAAACTTATAATAATAATAATAACAATTATATTACGCTTATAGGGGTGTGCTAACCTGATGACGAGCAGGAGGTGGCGCAGGAAGCTCGCCATTCGTCCTCTCCCGTTAGCAATTTCCGAAGAAATTACAAGATGACAACGCGAGGAGGTGGGAGTAGGGCTTACTAACAGACTTGCTAGGTTTTCGGCTGCAGTGGCTCTTTCTCGTTACTTAGCTGACCAACACCTATCGGGAGATGCTGCTCCTGCGAGATGTTTGTTAGTCGTTAACCTGCGCATTGTTCTACGTTCCCCTATATCGCTTAACACAACCTGGGATAATAATCGCGGATTAAAGTGATAAAGCGGTGATACAAAAAAGTGTTCATATATCTATTTTTCCCCTGTGTTTTCGATAGCTTGCAAGGATATGTCCAAATGGCTACATCGTTAATTTTTGTCGAAGCCATTGAACATTGACAAGGCACCGATATAGATCGAATGACTGAACAGCAAAAATAAGTACTTCAATATAAATGAAATTATTTATTTATGTTATTTCAGTTGTTTGTTTAATTTATTATTTGTTTCCCTACATTAATAAATAACTGACTGCTCAACTGTCACTAAGATATCTGTGCTACTAAGGTCCTTTTTGCAATAGCCGTCTCTAGCGGATAAGTGTTTCTATTTTTTATTTATTTTTTTAAGCTTAGAGACGATTCAGTAAATCATACCTAATATATATAATATATATGTAAAGAGAATAATTTAAGACAAAATTTAAATAATATTTCAATTTACATTTTTTTTTTTATTCAGATGATGACAATACTCCAAGCACCTCAAAAAGGTCCTCTGAAGCAGCACGAAGAGTAGTGAAGAAAGATGGAACAGATGGTGATAATACTCCAAGTACCTCAAAGAGGTCCTCTGAAGCAGCACGAAGAGTGGTGAAGAAAGATGGAACAGATGATGACAATACTCCGAGTACCTCAAAAAGGTCCTCTGAAGCAGCACGAACAGTGGAGAAGGAAGATAAGACAGATGATGGCCATACTCCAAGTACCTCAAAAAGGTCCTCTGAAGCAGCGCGAACAGTGGAGAAGAAAGATAAGACAGATGATGACAATATCCCAAGTACCTCGAAAAGGTCCTCCGAAGCAGCACGAACAGTGGGGGAGAGAGATAAAACACTAACTTCTAGAGAGAGAATCACTCCTCCGACTATGCCCAATTTATTTAGACGTAAGATATTGTATATCAGTAATTTAAGGAAAAAATACTCGTAATATTTACTTAAATGAGAATTTAAAAAGTTTTGTGTTCTGATCAACATATCTAGGTACTAAAACTTCCCTGAATTCTGATGTGTGATTTTTACAGCTTATTTAGATGATGACAATACTCCAAGTACCTCAAGATTGTCCTCTAAAGCAGCACAAACAGTGGCGGAGAGAGATGAAACACTATTGGAGGGGCCACCAACTTCTCTAGACACAACCCCTCCTGGGATTGCGCCCTTTACATTGAGCCGTAAGATATATTATTAAATTCGGAAAAAATACTCGGAATATCTACTTAAATGAAAATTTAAAATGTGTTGTGTTCTGAACAACATATCTAGGTACTAAAAGTTCACTGAATTCCGATGTGTGATTTTTTCAGGTGTTTTAGTTGAGGATTTTATGGCAGATTTGGCAGCAAGACGCCCTAGTTTAACACGACCAGTGGAGAAGGAAGTGGAGGAGGCACCAGCTAGTACGGGGACACTATCTCTTCTAGGTACGTCCAGTTATTGTTATTACTATGATTTTATTAAATTCCAATTAGTTTGCTACAAAGAAAATAATAGGGTTTACAAATCATGGATTATTGAAGAGAATTATACATCAAAAAATAAAAAACTTCATTTCTTTTTAACTCCCTTCCCTTTAAGTTTTTAATTGTTTCATGTATTTATTCAGATGATGATGTTATGTTTAGTTATATTGGAGAAATAGTAGAAGCGGAAAGGAGAGCTGATCCACTATTGGAGGAAGCACCAGCTACTACGGGGACACTCTCTCTTCCGGGTACGTCCAGTTATTGTTATTACTATGATTTTATTAAATTCCAATTTCTTTTGATACAAGAAAATAATAGGATTTACAAATCATGGAAATGTAATTTATTTATAAGATTAATACAAACAAAACGAACTTACGAGGCTAATTAACTAACAATAATAATAATCTAAATCTAATCTAACTAACAATAATTCAATAACTTAAGATTATGTGAATTTGTGACTTTTTATTATTGTTAGTAATATCTTTTTTTTTTCTTTTTTATTACTAAACAACTACTTAAGACTAAATTTAGGAGTGTTGAGTTAAGTTGCGTAGGGAGATTCGAAGGATAGATTTGCTACTGTGCATGTCAAAGACATTAGGGAACTTATTTGCATTACGTGGCATTCTGGTCATAGGTACATATTGGCCGTATTCAGTGCGGCGGTAGGCAGGGCGGATGAGGGGTGCAGATCTTAAACGTCGAGAGTTTGTATTAAGCGAAATCAGTTGCAACTGGTGAGGGAAGTCAATAATTCCGGCAAATAATTGATGCACAAACAGTACATAAGCGATAACGCGATGTGTTTCCAAGGGTTGTAAGTCTAATAACTTTAGTCGATTTTCATAGGGAGGTAAGTTGCAGGGGTCATTTCAGCCAAGACTTCGCAGAGCAAAACGGATGAATCTGCGGTGAACAGCTTCAATTCTCTGAATGTAGACTTGGTGGTATAGTGACCAAGCCTGGCTGGCATACTCAAGAATTGTTCTGACGAAACCCATGTAAAGGGATTTGGTTACGTAAGGGTTGGAGAACTATCTAGATCAACGTTTTATAAAGCCTAGTGTTGAATTAGCTCTGCTGATTACGTTATCGATGTGAGACCGAAAGTTAAGTTCAGTGTCACAAATGACGCCGAGATCACGAATTAAACTAACTCTGGGAACAGGTTCATTTTCGAAAAAAATAAGTTCTTGGGGGCAGAGGAGGGCATCTGCGAGAGTAAGTAATAAATTGGCATTTTGCGACATTGAGTTCTAAAAGGTTTTACTGGCACCAGGTGAAGAAAAGGTCTAAGTTAGTCTGCAGCGAGTGAGAATCAGTAGTGCAGGAAATTTGTTTTGATATCTTGATATCGTTTGCGTAGATCGCCAGGTCGGATCCCGTAATGATAAGCTCGACATCATTTATGGTCAATACGAATGACAGAGGTCATAAATGGCTACCCTGAGATACGCCTAATGTCGCAGTGATTGGGTTTAAAATAGAAGATCTGAAAAGAACACTGTATTGGCGATCTTCTAAGTAAGACTTAACCCATGAAATAAATGAAGGCGGAAAATCAACAGCTGAAAGTTTGAGGAGTACTATTTTGTGGGGAGATTTTACCAAACGCTTTACTGAAGTCAGTAGACACAACGTCTACTTCTTTGCCTCTTTCAATTGCACATAATGTGGAAGAAATGAATTCGGTGAGGTTGGTGGAAGTAGATTTACCCTTTAGGAACCCATGCTTCTTAGGGGAGAAAATCGATTTACAGTGAAAGAGATGAAGTCATAAACGTTACGCTCATATGCCATGATATGACATGGCTAATTAGCCGTTATGGGCCATCCATAAGCCCCCCGACCGCCCTTGTCACAGATGGTCACATTTGAAGAATTTTGCAAGACTTCTCTGTATCAGTCTGTTTTGGAGTTGCTTAACATCAGTGATTCTTAAGTTGCTAATTACATTCTTGCGTGGTTCTAATCTTATCTAATGTACTATGTTTATATTCATGTATGGTATGTATTGAATTTATTATTGTATGTTATATTTCTTAAGGCTATTGTTATGGAACTTCTTACATTCTCCATTTATGTCCATTTTTGAATTAACATTGTTTGTTTCGATTATTTTGTATGGTCCGAGATAAGGACTTTGTAGTTTTTCTTACTTTCTAATTTAACAAACACTAAATCTCCTATTTTAAAATCTGAAATAGTTGTACTCTTATCGTATTCTAATTTTCTTTTATTCTTAACATTATCAATGATGTTTCGTGTTTTTTCTATTGCATGCTTAAGTCTAATTTTTATTTCATTTGCATAGTTATCAAAATTATGTACTTTTTCATTATTATTTATTACATCACTTGGTAAGTACGATAATTTTTCAAAAATGAGCTCACATGAGACTTAGTAGACTTGTGTCTACGTGTGGTGTTGTGTTATATGCAAATGCATAATATGGTACCCAAATGTCCCATTCATAATCTTCAGTGAAATTTAAAAGAAATTCATTTAAAACTCTATGGTTTCTTTCTAATGACTCTATAATTTGATAATGATACGGAGCTGAGTAAATTGTTTTGATTTTTAATATTTCGCATACCATATATTCTTCATTAACTCATTTTTGAATTCAGTTCCGTTGTCCGATTTGAGTATTTTAAAACAACCATATTTTAAGATAAATTGTTCCACCAGTTCTTTAGCAATGGTCTTTGCGACTTTACTTTCGATAGGATGCGCAATAACATATTTGGCTAACTCTCAATGCATCGTTATCATATATGTGTAACCATTTGATATTCTAAGAGGTCCAACCGTGTCTATTTGTATTGTTTCGAAACTAGTACATGGTGTGTCTTGTTTGCTTGTTTTTAGCATATGTGTCACAAGCGTTTACAAATTTCTTGATCAATTGTCTTATATTTTTCCAAATGTATCTTTGTTTGAGTTTTATCATTGTTTTTCGTATGCCTAAATGTCCTACATGCGGTGTGTTGTGGTATTCTTTTATAATGTTTAATTTTTCTTCATGTTTCATTATTCTTTTAGGGGGTTCATATTATATTAATATATTCATGGGCGAGTGTCTTTCTTTTCGTTGCAACGTATTATATATCTTTTTTAGTTCTATACCATTTTTAAGTCCATACGAAAAAAGTGGTTTTCGTTATTTTTAAATTTCTCCAAAAAGTACAAGACATTTGAGCATCCGGTTTTCTGTTTTTGGCTAAAAACTAATAAGAGCATTGAGTTTCGGAAACAAAATTAATACTTAATTACGTAAAATTTTGAAAACAATTAGTTTGAAATTTTTTTTTTAATTTTTTTTTTCAAAATTTTGAGTTTGAAAATAAATTTTTCAAAAACTGTTCCCTAAAACAACTTTATTTAAAAATAGAATAAAAGAAAAGACTTCTGGCTTTACAAAAAGGTATATCATGGCATTGTGAGTGCAACCGTTGATTTTAATAATTTTTTTTTTTTGTTTTAAGTCAATTTTTTAGAAAATTACCCCTGCCGGCAAAACGGGGGGGGGATAGACCCCCGCTCCCGTACGATTTTTTTCTTGTCTCGATCCAACCTATGCACTCTAGTTTTTTGTCACACATTATACGAATCACCCTGTATATTGGAATATTATATCTTCTTCACTTAGCGCTACTTCAATTCTGATACAAGCTTCTCCAGAGTCGAAACGTGTTTCGCTGGATTATCGCTGCATCTCACAATAACTTCATTTTCTTTAACTTCAACAGTACTATTATTTCTTTTATTACAACTCGCTAATTCAAATTATAACTTCTTCGTATTCCTGACGTCAGTTACGGACGTACAATCCCACATGTGAAGGTGATCAGTCTTCTGCTGAGATGTGTAGTTCTCCTTTTTATTATTTCCTTTATTGGCAATCTTTTGTGCCATACCCTTCGTTATTGCCATGATCTGCTCCTTGGAGTCAACATCACTACGGCTATTATTTTCATTATTATCTTTTACCATCATGGATTTCAAGATGTCACTGTAAATTTTTATTCTTGAGAGTACATCGGCATTTGTATTCATTTTTCTTTGCTTGTAAATTATCTCAAAGTCGTAGTCTGATAAGTCTAGTCTAATTCTCGAGATAGGGCTTTACTGTTGAATTGCCTTATAAGCCCAAAAAACAGCGATTGGCAAGAGTTATTCTTCGATTGAATTCTGCGCTGATCTTGCTTGTAGAATTTATAGCAGAGCCAAGGTAGACAAAGTCCCTTACTACCTCGAAGTTATAGCTGCCCACTGTGACGTTTTGTCCAATTCGTCGGTGTTGGCTTTCCCTTCTTGTTGACAGCATATACTTGGTTTGGCCCTCGTTTATCGCTAAACCCATTTTGGCCGCTTCCGCCTCAATGCTTGCAAACAACAGGGTGCGGATTCCCACGGATTTATTTTTTCACAGTGATTCGAAGATCGCTTGGAGCTCTGCCTTCGAAATGAACGGGGGATGTACCTTTTCATCGGCGACGGCATTGCTTGCCATATTTCTTTCATTGAATACGGTGAAACCAGTGTTCTCAGATCACCAGTGCTCCATATAATTTCAAAGGTAGAAGTTGTGCGCAAGGACCCGATTTTCCAAGTCGTGGTTCGGGCAAACACTATCATTCACCTTATACACGTCCTGGAAAGTCGCTCGTATAGCCTCTACCTTCTCCTGCGGATCTTCGATCACAAAGAAATTGTCATCCTCAGCTGCGTTATCTGGATCTATACCTGCTGTCACCAGTATTTGTACAATTTTCGTAGTTCGGGGGATTTTAAGACGCGGAAGATCGTTTTGATTATTCCTCCGAAGTATCTTGTTTATTTGCGGGAACATACTCGGGTTGTTGGATTTAACAGGCCGAATTTTCCTGTCCCAGTGCAAATTTACATAAAGTCTGTAATTTTCTTTAATTAACTTCGAGAGGTTTTTTATCAACGCCTTCAGCGTCCTAACCTCCCCGACATTCTGTCTGTCAGTAAACTGTCTGTACACCGTTTTTAATCTCGACAGCAGTTTACTTTTATGTTCATAGTAGTGCGTCAATTGTTGCATTGCGGTGTATATCCACGTTGTCAGTATGTTGATACCGAGGTATCGTACTGTCCATCGTTCGTTTTATTGTCTCGTCCATTTGTTTTAGATATTGGACAGTAGGTCGAGCATGTTCGAGGAGAGTGCTCCCGTCAACTGTCTGGAGAAGCGAGTCCAATGCGTTCTACTGTAATTATAGGCGTGCAATTGGACAAACGCCACCAATTCCGCAATTTCGTTGGGAATCTTTATTTCGGCACTGAGTCCGCAATGGTCACTGTCATACACAAAAGTGTGTAAGCAGTTTATCGTTTGTCGGTCCATGTCGGTCAGTTGTAACCATACGTCGAACAGCATTAGGTCCAGATAAGATCCGCTTGTAAGACACGACGGACTATCTGTCGCTTTTAAATCTAGTCGAAACTCAACACTGTACCGACCCCACCAATTGAATAGTAGGTTCCCTCTAGAATTTGGTGTGCTATTTCCCCAATCTCTATGCTTGGCGTTAAAATCGCCAGCTATAATGTAAAAATTCTCCTCCGACTTCAGCCTTAGTATTCGAAAAAGTGTCTCGAGCTCTGAAATAAAAGAAGTAGTTTGAGTAGCTTCAGGAGCATAGACCGCGACCATATACATCCTCTTTCCACTATGGAGGGGGATATACACGATACATGCTTCAAGCTCCTGGAACCTATGCACTACACCCCTGTACACTACTTAATGACGCAACTCTTTTGTAATAAAGATCGCGACTCCTCCTCCTTGTACAGAGTTGGGTCGATCTCTTTTTATGATACTATAACTATTGTGTCTCAACTTGTGTTTCTGGGATAACTTAGTGTCGCTAACCAAAAGCACATTGGGAGAATGGTCCTCAAGCAACTTGAAAAGTACGGCTCTACGTTCGATCCTAATCAGTGAATTCACATTCACCGCAAGGATCTTTAAGGATTGCTCCGCCATGTTCGTACCCATTACGATTGGTGGTGCGTTGGGCCCGACAGAAGCGCGAAGATCCGGTCCACCCGCGTCGCCTGCTCTTGGATTTGTCTCTGAAGTTGGCCATCTGCCCCTGGATAAAGAGCAAGATAGCCAACAAATCAGGTTCAGCCTCCGGTGCTCCGGTGCAGGCCTTGGGGCCTGCGGAACAACCTAAGGCTGCGACTGTACCGTATTCTTTTTCTAATTTGGTAAAACTTCTACGGGTTTTTACAAAACAGAAAGCGATAGTGATGAGCAAATATTTTATAAATATAATTAAAGTGCTATGTTTTACTATGTATTAATTTATTTATTTATTGTATTAGTTAATTAAGTATGTATTGTTATATTTCGCTTTGCCCAAGTAAAACTGTTTCTTTAATTTTCCAAAATAGGATAAAAACAACAAATACAATGCTCGTTTTTATTTAAAAACCAAATAAAGTCTAAATACAAAACAACAATTGAAAGAATTCCCTTCAATTGATATGCATCGTTCAAGCAAGTAAATCTGAGAAGCTGGAATTTGTTCCCTTTGGTCCCTTACTCAAATTACCTATACCCATCACGCAATTTGATTCTGATTCGTCAGTAGTTCCGCAACTATGCGATGATAAACATCGAAGTTTGGGTGTACAGCCTGTTTCCTTTTACTTACTTAGGTGGTGCTACAGTTCGGGGTGAACCTGGGCCTCAGCCAACAAGCCTCTCCATTTAGCTCGGTCTTTAGCTAATTGCCTCCAGTTGCGCACTCCAAGTTGGTCGAGGTCCCCTTGAACTGTGCGCACCATCTACGGCGAGGAGGCCCTCTACTGTGTCGTTCCTCGGTGTTGGATTCGAAGACTTTGCGGGTCAGAGCGTTGGTGTTCATTCGCTCTACATGTCCTAGCCATCTCAGACGTCCAGTATGCACTTATTTGACTAGGTCGATGTCGCTGTACAGCTCGTATAGCTCGTGATTGAATCTTCTCCTCCAAAACCCGTCAACATAAACGGGACCAAATATCTTACGAAGAATTTTTCTCTGAAAGCGACCAAGGATATCTTCATCCTCTTTTAATAAAGTCCATGTTTCCATGGAGTTATTCTTCGCCTGATTTCTGCGCTGATCTTGGTTTTCGAGTTTATAGCAGAGCCAAGGTAGGTAAAGTCCTTTACTACCTCGAAGTTATAGCTGCCCACTGTGACGTTCTGTCCAATTCGTCGGTGTAGATTGTCCCTTCTTGTTGATAGCATATACTTGGTTTTACCCTCGTTTATCGCTAAACCCATTTTGGCCGCTTCCGCCTCAATGCTTGCAAGCGCACCGGTGACAGCCCACTGAGTTCTTCCAATAATGTCTATGTCGTCGGCGTATGCAAGCAGTTGTACAGACTTGGTGTTGGCTTGTGAGTTCCGCACAATCGGTTCAAGTACAATATTAAAGAAGTCACATGAGAGCACGTCACCTTGTCTAAAGCCTTTTTTGACATCAAAGGTCTCGGTGAGGTCATTACCGACCTTGATGGAGCAGCGAGCGTTCTCCATCGTCAGCCTGCACAGACGGACAAGTTTGGCAGGGATGTGAAAACTAGACATGGCTCTATAAAGCTCTTGTCTATAGATGCTGTCATAGGCGGCCTTGAAATCGATAAAGAGGTGGTGAGTATGGATTTGGAATTCTTGGGTTTTCCCCAGGATCTGCCGAAGTGTGAAGATTTGATCGATGGTGGACTTTCCTGACCTGAAACCGTACTGATAGGGTCCAATCAGGCTGTTGATAAAAGGTTTCAGGAGGCATCTTACTCTTGTCTTTGCTCATTCGTACATGTCCATGATCATCTGTACATAGGTTTCTGAAACCCCTCGATGTCTTAGCGCCACCCATATCAGATCTCGTGGTTGTCTGTCGAATGCCTTTTCAAAGTCAACCAATACAATATGTAAATCCTTTAAGGAATCGCGATGTTTTCCCATTATGATCCTTATACTTTGGATTGCATCTGTGGTTGATTTACCCGAGACAAACCCGTACTGATTATCAGATAGCCGTATTATTTTTCGCTATCGGCCACCTAATACCCGCTCAACGATTTTCATGGTGTGTAACATCAGCTTGATCGAACGGTAGTTATCACAGTTTCGCGTGTCACCCTTCACTCTGCATACAGTAGGTAACTTTCCCTCCATTGATTCGGCATTGGATCACCTCTCACAAATTTGGAGATGAGAATTCGGAGCCATCTGAACCCGATGTCTCTCATCTTTTTCCAGAACTCAAAGGGCATCTCGTCTGGCCCAACCGCTTTTCGTTTTTTGTAGAATTTGACCGCCTCACTAATTTCTTCGACTGTAATGTCGGGTATTTCTTCTCAGTTAGGGGTAGCTCTTGGAAAGCATAGCCGGGGAAACTGTTCATTTAAAAGTTCTTCACAATATTGCCGCCACCTCTGCAGAATTATGTCGTCATCCACAAGAAGCTGGCCATGAGCATTGTTAATGCACTTTGGCGAACGAATCTCATGAGCATTCCTCCTTCTTTGGGCGGCTATATTAAAGATGGTTGCGCTCTTGTTCATATTATGTCTTCGCAGCTCCTGGATAGCCTGGTTTGCATCAGCAACCGGGGAAGATATTTTCTCCAGCTCCCGATACATTCCCTCCGTACTCTCTGCTTGAAGCTGGGCGCACTTCTTCTTCGCTTTTTTCTTGCAACATCTGTATTCCATTTCGAGGCGAGCTTTTTCGCCACTATTATTAGAGGGGCACTTTGACCAAGCTTTGAAATCCGTTTTCTGCTCATTTATCATTCTCTTAGCTTCTTATTTCTTTGGTGTGTTGATGGTGGCCTTTTGAAGCTCCTAGCGGTGATTTAGCCTTCTTTAAGCAAGTTCGCTGTAGGGAATCCCACATATTTTGTGCTCTGCGCTCTTCATCCTCAGCTCCGTTGATGGTGTGAGAAAGGTAATTATTCATTACGAAAACAAAAGCCTCGCCTTTTTCTTTGTCCAGATTGTACCACTTGATTTTCTCAGAGATCCTTGTTTGTTTGCTTTTCTTCGGTGTTTTCATAAAAATTTCTGTTAGCAGGAGACGGTGTTGCCGACCGATTGCCTCTCCCAGGATCACTTTGCAATCTTTTACCCGAGGCTTCATGAAACTCTACCAAATGGTAGTCAATCTGAGTTTCATCTCCACCACTGCTGTAAGTGATCAGATGTCGGCTTTGTTTGATGAACATGGTATTTAACACGATAAGACCGTGTGATTTGCACATGCTTACGAAGTCTTTAAAACAATACTCGTAATATATACTTAAATGAGAATTTGAAAAGGTTCAGAGAGTTCCTTGAATTCTTTACACTTTAATGCACTTTAATCGAGACATTCGAAAAAACTAAAGAGCTAAAGTCGCTTCAAAAACTATTATAATACTAAAAGCAGTGTGGTCCTTCTAGATCTTTCGAGATAGACTAGTGTTTTCTTACCCTCTTTGGTTTAAAATTGTATGTCTTCTACGTCTAATATAAATTTGAAATCAAACTGAATCGTACCCCAGTAGATTCCAAGAGAAAAGGATTATTCATCAAAAAATATATAACTTATTTTCCTTTTAATTCATTTTCTTTTTAATTTACATAATTTTTTCATGTATTTATTCAGAAGATGATGATACTTCAGGTGACTCAAGTTGTCCTGAACCAGTAAAAAAGATGAGGAGGGAAGATGAACCACTGTTGGAGGAGGCACCAGCTACTACGGAGACACTCTCTCTTCCAGGTTATTCCAGTTCAACTGAACGTAAGATTATCATATCATTCATTTAAAGAAAAAAGGTCGTTATGTATACGTAATATAACTAGGTATGCACCATGTGCGTTTTAATCGAGACATCCGAAAAAACTAAAGAGCTAAATCGCTTCAAAAACTATTATAATACTAAAAGCAGTGTGGTCCTTCTAGATCTTTCGAGATAGACTAGTGTTTTCTTACCCTCTTTGGTTTAAAATTGTATGTCTTCTACGTCTAATATAAATTTGAAATCAAACTGAATCGTACCCCAGTAGATTCCAAGAGAAAAGGATTATTCATCAAAAAATATATAACTTATTTTCCTTTTAATTCATTTTCTTTTTAATTTACATAATTTTTTCATGTATTTATTCAGAAGATGATGATACTTCAGGTGACTCAAGTTGTCCTGAACCAGTAAAAAAGATGAGGAGGGAAGATGAACCACTGTTGGAGGAGGCACCAGCTACTACGGAGACACTCTCTCTTCCAGGTTATTCCAGTTCAACTGAACGTAAGATTATCATGTCATTCATTTAAAAAAAAAAGCTCGTTATGTATACGTAATATATATAGGTATGAACCTTGTGCGTTTTAATCGAGACATCCAAAAAAACCAAAGCAGCGGACTGCTAAGTCGCTTCAGAGAACATTATAATACTTTAAGAAGTCTAGACTTTTCGAAACTCATTTAGGCTTTTCTTATTCTCTTTGGCCTACAAATTCACGACTTAACTTATATTTTACGTCTTATTTCTTCTAGTTCGGCGAAGCTATGATCTAAAGACAAGAGGTCGTAGCTCACCCATGTCACTGTATTTCTACTGATCCGCCTGTGGGGTTCGCCTGTTTGACCTCAGAAAATAACAGCAGGCCTTCCGATTTTGGATCACTTTGTAACTGATGCAAATCAAATGCTGGTCTCATTGCATTTCTGTGATCCATGTGTTTATATCCCTGCCTTTCTTTCGCGATGTCTTTGGAACGTTCACTGATATTGCCTTTTTACAATAAGGTACACGTTAGATAGATAGATGGATAAATAGTTTATTCATCGCAATATAAACTTACAGTAACATTTTAGAATAATTTAAGGCATGGCATACCATATATGTTGTCTGCCTAACTAGCAATTAAATTTTCAACTAAAAACGATTTTAAGAATTTGAGACTATGACATTAATACTTCTTCTTTATGGCTTTATATATATTTATATAAGGATATTTAGTTTAGTTAAAACGAAAAAAAAAAAATGTTTTAAAACTTCTACATCTGGTTAAGACCCATTCGTGCCACCCATCTCGTGGTTATCTGTCGAATGGCTTTTCAAAGTTGCAATATAGTACGCAAATGGCTTCCAAGAGATGAGGATTCTTAACGTAAATCTATCCACATTATTCGTGAAGAAAATAGAAAACTTACTCTCCTTTTAAAACCTGCCTTACTTGCTTAAATCCTGATACGTCATTGCATGCATCCAAACCAAACACAATTCCACATTTTATCAAAATTTTTGAAGCCATTTTCGATAAAAATAGGCTTTTCTTTTCATTACATTTCGCTTAGCGCTATCAGCGGTAATACAAAAAAGTATTCCCATATCTATTTTTCCCCTGCGTTATCGATAACTTGAAGGGATATGTTGCAAATGGCTACATCGTTAATTTTTGTCAAATCCATTGAACACTGACAAGACCACCGATATAGATATAATGACTGAACAGCAAAAATAGAAATTAAATTATTTATTTATATTTGAGTTATTTCAGTTGTTTGTTTAATTTATCATTTGTTTCACTGCATTAATAAATAGCTGACTGCTCAACTGTCACTAAGGTATCTGTGCTGCCAAGTTCTATTTTGCAATAGCAGTCTCCAGCGGATAAGTGTTTGTTAAGCTTATATATAATATTTTAAATTTTATAAGCTTTTTATAACGAAAACTTGTAAAGAATATGGGTTTGAAATTCATGTGGTGCTCCAGTGGTTACTACACGTAAGTCCGAGATAATCAGGAAAAATGTAGCTTTCATTCTCTTTTTATTTACGCCCGTTTTATTTAGACGTAAAATATATTATTAATTTCGGAAAAAATACTCATAATATTTACGTAAATAAGAATTTAAAATGTTTTGTGTTCTGAACAACATATGTAGGTACTAAAAGTTCCCTGTATTCCGATGTGTGATTTTTTCAGGTATGACACTTGCAGAATTTTATGCAATTATGGCAGTAAAATTCCCTGGATTATTACGAAGAGTGAAGAAGAAAGGGGAGGAGGCACCAGCTACTACGGGGATACTCTCTCTTCCAGGTACGTCCAGTTATTGTTATTGCTATGATTTAATTAAATTCCAATTTTTGTTGATACAAAGAAAATAATAGGGTTTATAAATCAAGGATTATTGAAAACTATAATTCATAAAAAATAGAAAATTGGATTTCTTTTTAATTTCCTTCCCTTTTAGTTTTTAATTTTTTCACGTATTTATTTAGGCGATGATGATACTTCAAGTAACTCAAGTTAGCTTGAACCAATACTAGGAACGAGAAGGAAAAATGAACCACTATTGGAAGAGGCACCAGCTACTATGGAGACATTCTCCAAATTCCGTAGTTGCCTTCCGTCAATGCTGAACGGAGTACATCACTGACAACCACCAAGAAGAATAGTGGTGACAGTGTGCACTTTGATGTACTCTTCTTTGGACTTCAAAATCCTCCGCCCTCGTATGTAGCTCTGATAATAGCTACGCATTTTTCTGGGATACCTGTCCTGCGCAAGGCCAACCAGATAGCATGTCGATTCAAGCTGTCCTTCTTGAAGTCGATAAACAGCAAATGTAGCGGAGACCTATACTCAACGCATTGCTCGATTATGATCCGTAAAGTGGTTATGTGGTCGATGCAGGAAGATTCAGTGCGAAGGTCTGCCTGTTCGCCTTCGAGAGTTAAATCTAAGTTAATCTGGTTATTATTTCGGCTACGGCTGAAAGAACACATAAACCTCTCCAGTTTCCTCATTCCGTCGAGTTTTCCTTTTTCGGAAGCTTAATGATCATCCTCCTTTTCCACTCCTGCGGAAATTGTTCACTATCCCAAGCTCTCCGTATTAGCGAATGCAGCAAATCTGTCGATATATTTGGCACTGGTTAAAATAGTTCAGCAGGGATGCCATCAATACTCACCGCCATGTTCTTCTGGGGGGACTTGATTGCTGCCATTATTTCGGTTTTGCGGGGTGGCGCGGTGCGAATTTGGGAATTTGTTGCTTCGGAGTGCATTGCAATTCCAGATCATACCGCCATGGTCTAAGTGGCTTGGCACTGTACCAAAATGTTCTTTCCATCTAATGAGCTGGTCCTCATCCGAAATCAGAAGGTTACCGTCTGGACTGTCTTCACTGGGTGTTGCTCGGAGTTTCGGCCACCAATGAGCCCCTTAGCGATGTCATAAGCAGTCCCACTGGCGCACCTATATGCTGTTTCCTCAACCCTTCAAGCAAGTGAGTTGATATGCTGACGTGTGTCACGTCTCACACTACGCTGCACTTGTTTCTTCTTCGCACGGTACTGCTGAGGCCATTGCTGTACGATCATCGATCCGTCTTTAGGTGTCTGCAGAAGGTCATGTGCGGTGATATTTCTGCCTTTTACCGACATAGGTGCGTACCTTAGTCGCAAAAGTATTTTTCACAGCATTCTAGTGGTCTTCCTTGCTCTGATGCATTGTGCTGCTAATCAATTCTGCTTCTAACGCAAGGTGGTCTCTGAACTGTTGGAACACTTGGAGAACCTTGAGCCTGTCGATATTAAAAGCCATGTAAGTTTGAGCGGTTGCTGTTGACGGATGAAGTACGAAGGCGTATATGAGCTAAAAAGAGATGCTGATCTTGTTCTTGTCCAATGTCAGCTCCACGTCTGTTTCGGACATCCAGGAGACAATTTCTAAAGCGGCGGCTGATCACAATGTGATCGATCTAGTTGGATGTTCACTGCCTATCAGATGAGACCCAACTGATCTTTTGGCAGGTCACCGTTGTCATTATGATCTCCAAGGCCGTGAACTCCCATCACGTGTTTATGCATAGTGTTGTTACTCCCTACCTTAGCAGGTCCCCCATCACCATTACGATACCCCCATTAGGCGTTTGGTTGTGACGGCGCCTAACTGGATATACAAATTTTCCTTTTCATCCTCACTCTCGTCTTTAGTCGGAGCATAACACTGTACGATGGTTACTTTTCTTACTCTACTCTGGAACTCTGGCCACTGTGCGCTTTCTAGGATATGAGGCATCTTCGTGCTGCTGGAGCTAGCACCAGCCCTACTCCGGACCTCCGTGCACTTCCAGCTGGTTTACCCGAGTAAGGCATTACATTGCTTCTTGTTGGAGAGATGTATTCCCCAGCATCGAACCATCTTATCTCACTCAGCGCTAAGATATCTATTTTATCCGTCCTTATCCGAGGCGTTGGTTTCCGTTTCGGAACAATATGCTTCTTTACGGTCGAGACTCGCTGGGCCCCAGACCAACCGACACTAACCTTTTTTTGTGGCGTAGGAAGCTCGCCATTCGTCCTTTCCCGTTAGCAATTTCCGAAGAAATTACAAGATGACAACGCGAGGAGGTGGGAGTAGGGCTTACTAACAGAGTTGCTAGGTTTTCTGCTGCAGTGGCTCTTTCTCGTTACTTAGCTGACCAACACCTATCGGGAGATGCTGCTCCTGCGAGACCTTTGTTAGTCGTTAACCTGCGCATTGTTCTACGTTCCTCTATATCGCTTAACACAACCTGGGATAATAATCGTGGATTAGATTAAAGTGATTAAGCGGTGATACAAAAAAGTGTTCATATATCTATTTTTCCCCTGTGTTTTCGATAGCTTACAAGGATATGTCCAAATGGCTACATCGTTAATTTTTGTCAAATCCATTGAACACTGGCAAGACTACCTTTCAAAAATAAGTACTTCAATATAAATGAAATTATTTATTTATGTTATTTCAGTTGTTTGTTTAATTTATTATTTGTTTCCCTACATTAATAAATAGCTGACTGCTCAACTGTCACTAAGATATCTGTGCTACTAAGTTCCTTTTTGCAATAGCCGTCTCCAGCGGATAAGTGTTTCTATTTTTTATTTATTTTTTTAAGCTTAGAGACGATTCAGTAAATCATACCTAATATATATAATATATATGTAAAGAGAATAATTTAAGACAAAATTTAAATAATATTTCAATTTACATTTTTTTTTTATTCAGATGATGACAATACTCCAAGCACCTCAAAAAGGTCCTCTGAAGCAGCACGAAGAGTGGTGAAGAAAGATGGAACAGATGATGATAATACTCCAAGTACCTCAAAGAGGTCCTCTGAAGCAGCACGAACAGTGGAGAAGGCAGATAAGACAGATGATGGCCATACTCCAAGTACCTCAAAAAGGTCCTCTGAAGCAGCGCGAACAGTGGAGAAGAAAGATAAGACAGATGATGACAATACCCCAAGTACCTCGAAAAGGTCCTCCGAAGCAGCACGAACAGTGGGGGAGAGAGATAAAACACTAACTTCTAGAGAGAGAATCACTCCTCCGACTATGCCCAATTTATTTAGACGTAAGATATTGTATATCAGTAATTTAAGGAAAAAATACTCGTAATATTTACTCAAATGAGAATTTAAAAAGTTTTGTGTTCTGAACAACATATTTAGGTACTAAAACTTCCCTGAATTCTGATGTGTGATTTTTACAGCTTATTTAGATGATACTCCAAGTACCTCAAGATTGTCCTCTAAAGCAGCACAAACAGTGGCGGAGAGAGATGAAACACTATTGGAGGGGCCACGAACTTCTCTAGACACAACCACTCCTGCTTATCCACTATTGGAGGAGGCACCAGCTACTACGGGGACATTCTCTCTTCCGGGTACGTCCAGTTATTATTATTACTATGATTTTATTGAATTCCAATTTCTTTTGATACAAAGAAAATAATAGGGTTTACAAATCAAGGATTATTGAAAACTGTAATTCGTAAAGAATAAAAAAATGATTTCTTTTTAATTCCCTTCCCTTTTAATTTTTAATTTTTTCATGTACTTATTCAGATGATGACAATACTTCAAGTACCTCAAGTTGTCTTGAATCACAGGAAAGAATGGCAAGGGAAGCTAGAGCACTATTGGGGAAACTAATAGCTACTGCGGGGACATTCTCTCTTCCGGGTACGTCCAGTTATTGTTATTACTATGATTTTACTGAATTCCAATTTATTTTGATACAAAGAAAATAATAGGGTTTACAAATCAAGGATTATTGAAAACTGTAATTCGTAAAGAATAAAAAAATGATTTCTTTTTAATTCCCTTCCCTTTTAATTTTTAATTTTTTCATGTACTTATTCAGATGATGACGATACTTCAAGTTCCTCAAGTTGTCCTGAACCAAAGAAAAGAATGGTAACGGAAGCTGAAGCCCTATTTGGGCAAGCACTAACTATTAAGGGGATATTCTGTCTTCCGGGTACGTCCAGTTATTGTTATTACTATGATTTTATTGAATTTCAATTTCTTTTGATACAAAGAAAATAATAGGGTTTACAAATCATGGATTATTGAAAACTATAATTCGTAAAAAATAAAAAATTGATTTCTTTTTAATTCCCTTCCCTTTTAATTTTTAATTTTTTCATGTACTTATTCAGAGGATGGCGATACTTCATCAAGGGAAAGAATAGTAAGGGAAGCTGAAGTACTATTGGACGAAGCTGGTGCACTAGTGGAGGAAGTACTAGATACTGCGGGTACGTCCAGTTATTGTTATTACTATGATTTTATTAAATTACATTTTTTTGATACAAAAAAAATAATAGGATTTACAAATCATGGAAATCTAATTTATTTATAAGATTAAAACAAACAAAACGAACTTACGAGGCTAATTAACTAACAATAATAATAATCTAAATCTAATCTAACTAACAATAATTCAATAACTTAAGATTATGTGAATTTGTGACTTTTTATTATTATTAGTAATATCTTTTTTTTTTTTCTTTTTTATTACTAAACAACTACTTAAGGCTAAATTTAGGAGTGTTGAGTTAAGTTGCGTAGGGAGATTCGAAGGATAGATTTGCTATTGTGCATGTCAAAGACATTAGGGAACTTATTTGCATTACGTAGCATTCTGGTCATAGGTACATATTGGCCGTATTCAGTGCGGCGGTAGGCAGGGCGGATGAGGGGTGCAGATCTTAAACGTCGAGGGTTTGTATTAAGCGAAATCAGTTGCAACAGGTGAGGGAAGTCAATAATTCCGGCAAATAATTGATGCACAAACAGTACATAAGCGATAACGCGATGTGTTTCCAAGGGTTATAAGTCTTATAACTTTAGTCGATTTTCATAGGGAGGTAAGTTGCAGGGGTCATTTCAGCCAAGACCTCGCAGGGCAAAACGGATGAATCTGCGGTGAACAGCTTCAATTCTCTGAATGTGGACTTGGTGGTATAGTGACCAAGCCTGGCTGGCATACTCAAGAATTGGTCTGACGAAACCCATGTAAAGGGATTTGGTTACGTAAGGGTTGGAGAACTATCTAGATCAACGTTTTATAAAGCCTAGTGTTGAATTAGCTCTGCTGATTACGTTATCGATGTGAGACCGAAAGTTAAGTTCAGTGTCACAAATGACGCCGAGATCACGAATTAAACTAACTCTGGGAACAGGTTCATTTTCATCTGCGAGAGTAAGTAATAGATTGGCATTTTGCGACATTGAGTTCTAAAAGGTTTTACTGGCACCAGGTGAAGAAAAGGTCTAAGTTAGTCTGCAGCGAGTGAGAATCAGTAGTGCAGGAAATTTGTTTTGATATCTTGATATCGTTTGCGTAGATCGCCAGGTCGGATCCCGTAATGATAAGCTCGACATCATTTATGGTCAATACGAATGACAGAGGTCATAAATGGCTACCCTGAGATACGCCTAATGTCACAGTGATTGGGTTTAAAATAGAAGATCTGAAAAGAAGACTGTATTGGCGATCTTCTAAGTAAGACTTAACCCATGAAATAAATGAAGGCGGAAAATCAACAGCTGAAAGTTTGAGGAGTACTATTTTGTGGGGAGATTTTACCAAACGCTTTACTGAAGTCAGTGGACACAACGTCTACTTCTTTGCCTCTTTCAATTGCACATAATGTGGAAGAAATGAATTCGGTGAGGTTGGTGGAAGTAGATTTACCCTTTAGGAACCCATGCTTCTTAGGGGAGAAAATCGATTTACAGTGAAAGAGATGAAGTCATAAACGTTACGCTCATATGCCATGATATGACATGGCTAATTAGCCGTTATGGGCCATCCATAAGCCCCCCGACCGCCCTTGTCACAGATGGTCACATTTGAAGAATTTTGCAAGACTTCTCTGTATCAGTCTGTTTTGGAGTTGCTTAACATCAGTGATTCTTAAGTTGCTAATTACATTCTTGCTGTCTTGATCTTATCTGATGTACTATGTTTATATTCATGTATGGTATGTATTGAATTTATTATTGTATGTTATATTTCTTAAGGCTATTGTTATGGAACTTCTTACATTCTCCATTTATGTCTATTTTTGAATTTACATTGTTTGTTTCGATTATTTTGTATGGTCCGAGATAAGGACTTTGTAGTTTTTCTTACTTTCTAATTTAACAAACACTAAATCTCCTATTTTAAAATCTGAAATATTTGTACTCTTATCGTATTCTAATTTTCTTTTATTCTTAACATTAATGTTTTAATGATGTTTCGTGCTTTTCTATTGCATGCTTTTTCATTATTATTTATTACATCCCTTGGTAAGTACGATCATTTTCCAAAAATGAGCTCATATGGGGTATAACTTGTGTCTACGTGTGGTGTTGTGTTATATGCAAATGCATAATATGGTACCCAAATGTCCCATTCATAATCTTCAGTGAAATTTAAAAGAAATTCATTTAAAACTCTATGGTTTCTTTCTAATGACTCTATAATTTGATAATGATACGGAGCTGAGTAAATTGTTTTGATTTTTAATATTTCGCATACCATATATTCTTCATTAACTCATTTTTGAATTCAGTTCCGTTGTCCGATTTGAGTATTTTAAAACAACCATATTTTAAGATAAATTGTTCCACCAGTGCTTTAGCAATGGTCTTTGCGACTTTACTTTCGATAGGATGCGCAATAACATATTTGGCTAACTCACAATGCATCGTTATCATATATGTGTAACCATTTGATATTCTAAGAGGTCCAACCGTGTCTATTTGTATTGTTTCGAAACTAGTACATGGTGTGTCTTGTTTGCTTGTTCTTAGCATATGTTTCACAAACGTTTACAAATTTCTTGATCAATTGTCTCATATTTTTCCAAATGTATCTTTGTTTGAGTTTTATCATTGTTTTTCGTATGCCTAAATGTCCTCCATGCGGTGTGTTGTGGTATTCTTTTATAATGTTTAATTTTTCTTCATGATTCATTATTCTTTTAGGGCGTTCATATTATATTAATATATTAATGGGCGAGTGTCTTTCTTTTCGTTGCAACGTATTATATATCTTTTTTAGTTCTATACAATTTTTAAGTCCATACGAAAAAAGTGGTTTCCGTTATTTTTAAATTTCTCCAAAAAGTACAAGACATTTGAGCATCCGGTTTTCTGTTTTTGACTAAAAACTAATAAGAGCATTGAGTTTTGGAAACAAAATTAGTACTTAATTACGTAAAATTTTGAAAACAATTAGTTTGAATTTTTAATTTTTTTTTTTTTAAATTTTGAGTTTGAAAATAAATAGCAAGCTCGAATTTGTTCCCTTTGGCCGTTTACTCAAATTACCTATACCCATCACGCTACAGTTCGGGGTGATCCTGGGCCTCAGCCAACAAGCCTCTCCATTTAGCTCGGTCGTTAGCTAATTGCCTCCAGTTGCGCACTCTAAGTTGGTCGAGGTCCCCTTGAACTGTGCGCACCATCTACGGCGAGGAGGCCCTCTACTGTGTTGTTCTTCGGTGTTGGATTCGAAGACTTTGCGGGCCAGAGCGTTGGTGTTCATTCGCTCTACATGTCCTAGCCATCTCAGACGTCCAGTATGCACTTATTTGACTAGGTCGATGTCGCTGTACAGCTCGTATAGTTCGTGATTGAATCTTCTCCTCCAAAACCCGTCAACGTAAACGGGACCGAATATCTTACGAAGAATTTTTCTCTGAAAGCGACCAAGGATATCTTCATCCTCTTTTAATAAAGTCCATGTTTCCATGGAGTCATTCTTCGCTTGATTTCTGCGCTGATCTTGGTTTTCGAGTTTATAGCAGAGCCAAGGTAGGTAAAGTCCTTTACTACCTCAAAGTTATAGCTGCCCACTGTGACGTTCTGTCCAATTCGTCGGTGTTGATTGTCCCTTCTTGTTGACATCATATACTTGGTTTTACCCTCGTTTATCGCTAAACCCATTTTGGCCGCTTCCGCCTCAATGCTTGCAAGCGCACCGGTGACAGCCCACTGAGTTCTTCCAATAATGTCTATATCGTCGGCGTATGCAAGCAGTTGTACAGACTTGGTGTTGGCTTGTGAGTTCCGCACAATCGGTTCAAGTACAATATTAAAGAAGTCACATGAGAGCACGTCACCTTGCCTAAAGCCTTTTTTGACATCAAAGGTCTCGGTGAGGTCATTACCGACCTTGATGGAGCAGCGAGCGTTCTCCATCGTCAGCCTGCACAGACGGACAAGTTTGGCAGGGATGTGAAAACTAGACATGGGTCTATAAAGCTCTTCTCTATAGATGCTGTCATAGGCGGCCTTGAAATCGATAAAGAGGTGGTGAGTATGGATTTGGAATTCTTGGGTTTTCTCCAGGATCTGCCGAAGTGTGAAGATTTGATCGATGGTGGACTTTCCTGACCTGAAACCGTACTGATAGGGTCCAATCTGGCTGTTGATAAAAGGTTTCAGTCGTTCACACAATATCGCAGAAAAGATCTTATAGGCCATGTTGAGAAGACTGATGTCTCTATAATTGGTGCAGTTGAAGGGGTCTCCTTTGTTGTGGATCCGGCAATCGGTGCTGAGATTCCATTCATCAGGCATACACTCGTCTGACCAAATCTTAGAGATGAGTTGGTGTATGCGCTCTACCAATTCATCCCCAGCTGGCTTGAAAACTTCGTCCGGTAAGCCGTCAGGTCCAGCAGCCGTGTTGGATTTTAGCTTGGATATTGCTATCCTCACTTCGTTTTGGTCAGGTGGACGGAAATTTTGACTATCATCCTCTATGTAGAATGGTTCATTCTGCCTGACAGCGGGTTGTTGGTCTTCATCGCCGTTATACAGTCTGCAGAAGTAGTTTTTCCATATTGTCAGCACCGACTGTGATTCTACTACGAGGTTTCCATTTTTATCTCTACAGGTTTCTGTACGGGTATTGCTTCTCTGACATGTTCTTTTTACCTTTTGGTAAAACTTCCGTACATTGCCCCTGGAGTATAAACTCTCGATATTCTCGAACGCGCGCTTCTCATGCTCTTTCTTCTTCTTTTGGAGAAGCTGATGTTCTTCCCGTCTCTTTTGCTCGTAGAGCTCACGAGCAGTTCTCGTCTTCCTTTGCAGTGCCGCTTTGTATGCCTTTTGTTTTGCTGCTGCACTCGCCGACATTCTTCGTTAAACCTGTCGCGGCGTTTCTGATGGCATGTTGGCAGCGTTGCCACTGGTCTTCGGCACTTGATGCTGGCGGTATAGGGGTGATTGAGAGATTTCGGGATAGGCGTTCAGCGAAGAGTCTGGCGGGGTCTTGCGATTGTTGCTTTTCGACGTTAAATTTTCTCACAATGATTCTGCTTTGTTGCTCAGATTGGAATATCCGCATTCGTACCTTGGTTACAACAAGGTAATGAACCGAGTCTATGTTGTCCGCTCGGAAGGTCCGGACATCCAGAATACTGGAGGCACGCCTTGCGTCGATCGCAATATGATCAATTTGGTTGATCGTTACATGATCATTGGACCGGCATGTCTGCTTATGAATATCGAGATGAGGAAACCATGTGCTTGCTATGGTGACATTTCGCTCCACAGCGAAATCAGTTAGACTTAGTCCGTTATCAGACGTGGTGTCGTGTAGGCTATGTTTACCGACTGCCCTACCAAAGACGTCCTCCTTTCCTATTCCTATTTAATCGCCCAATACGATTTTAACGTCGTATTTAGGACATTGCTCGTATGTTTTGTCGCGGAGCTCGTAGAAACACTCTTTGGTGGCAGGGTCCTTTTCTTCAGTGGGGGCACGAACACATATTAGGCTTATGTTAGCGAATTTAGCCTTGATCCGGATAGCCATAATACGCTCGCTAACGTGTCGGAAGCTTAAGACTTCTTGCCTAAGTCTGCCGCGTATGACAAATCCGCATCCGAATAAGCGTTGCCTGTTGCCTCTGTAGCAATCACCGTAGTAGATGTCACGGTTTATCATCCTCCTTTTGCCCGGCCCATCCCATCGCACTTCCTGGATGGCAGTAATATCTGCTTTATAGCAGTCTAGGGCCTCTGCTAGTTGTTCGACTGCACGTGGTCTGTAAAGGGCAGAACATTCCCAAACAGATCCGCAGGTCGTTGACCTTATTTCGTTTGCTGGAGTCGTCATTAGTTGAGTCATCCTTATCCGAGGCTTTTGGTTGTTTCGGAACCATCGATTTTTTACGTGGTAGGGAAGTTACCCCGACGGCACAACCCCCAACTTGGAGGGCCAGTTCCTTAATTATTCCCCTAGGACGAGGGGCCGGGTACACCGGTGCCAGTAGTCCACTACGGGAGAATGAGCGCTGCCGTTGGCCCATTAAGGGCTCCTCCGCCACCATCTCTATTCCAATGTCGTGACCAACATTGGAAATTCCTTACCGACCTGTGATCCGAATACGTCGAAGGAGCTCGCGCAACGTATTCACTAAGTTCAACATAACTGGAACTATAGACGCCACCGTTGACTCCGTCTAGGGAATTCACCCGCTGCCGCCTGGAACAGGAATAAGTGCTCTAGTGAGAAAGCACTCCCCCCCCCCGCCCCACCCCCTCTTTCATCTGCTGCCGCCAAGAATCCGCCAAACGGGGTTGGTTACCCATTTCTTGGATTAAGGTACTAGGCATCGCGTGGAGGTTGAGAGTAGGAGTTGGTAGGCCTCAGCTGAGTGAAAACGCTTGTGTTTTCATATGCGTGTGCTTAATGGTCGGATTATCAACTCAGAGCTAGGTGGGACGTCTCTAGAAGATCTGTCAGTAGAGGCACTCCGCAAGGTGGTGTTCTATCTCCTCTCCTTTGGAATTTGGTGGTTAATGAACTATTGAATATACTGGAGGGTGAGGGATGCACGGTGATTGCTTATGCAGATGATGTTGCTATAGCAGTCTTAGCGAAGCACCTTAATACTATAAAAGAACTACGACAAAACGCTTTAAACAAGTTAACCAGATTGGCGGTTCGGTGCGGGTTGAGTGTAAACCCTCATACAACTGAACTGGCACTCTTCTCAAAGAAATATAAAACTCCGTTCATCGATCCTCCCTCTCTTAATGGTATCAGCTTAACTTTCTCTAAAGCGAAATATTTGGGTCTTATCCTGGATAGGAAACTAAGCTAGAAACCTAACATTCAAGAAAGAGTCAAGATAGCTACAGTAGCACTTTTCTCTTGCAAAAAAGCTATTGGCAATAAATGGGGCTTACAACCTCGAATAACTTACTGGCTATACATCTCGGTCATTAGACCGATACTCACATACGGGGTGATTGTTTGGTGGACAGCCTTAGAAAAAGCTATAAATCGCGACTATCTAAGCAAAGTCCAGCATATAGCTTGTCTGGGCATAAGCGGAACATTGCGTACAACTCCCTCTGCGGCACTAGATATTATGCTTCATCTGTTACCCCTTGATATATTTCGCAAGCGAATGGCAGCGAATGCAGCCGTTCGCCTTGAAGCTACCCAACAGTGGTCAAGAAAATAATTTGGCCACGCCTCCATTCTGAATAAATTCACAATCTCTCCCGAAAACACGGACTACACCATCCCTCGTCTAAACTTTGACAAGAACTTCCTTGTCACTATCCCGACCAGATCACTCTGGAATGAAGAGGCTTTCATAGAAGACGACTCGATCTGCTTCTGCACTGACGGCTCGAAAACGAAAGACGGTGTTGGTGGAGGTGTTTTCTCTGACAGGCTTAATCTTGAGCTCTCCTTCCGTCTACCAGATTATTGTAGCGTGTTCCAGGCGGAACTAAAGGAGGTCTTATCTTGGCTAAAGAAAAACATGATATCCGCCAAGGACATCCGCATCTTTTCAGATAGCCAAACTGCAATCAAATCCTTGGAATCGATCCCTATAAATTCAGCAGTAGCCCTAAACTGCCATTCGTCTCTTGCGGAGATGTCGGAGCAGTTTAACATTCACCTCTGTTGGGTGCCGGGGCATAGGGACATTCCTGGGAATTACAAGGCTGACGAACTCGCCAAATTTGGAACAATTGAACCCATCCTTCCAGATAAAGATAATTTAGGTATACCAATCACTACTTGTAAACTTAAATTCAAGCTTGATGCAAATCTTAGGTGAACAAATGGTATAACATGTCTAGCGACTAAGCAGATTTGGCACAAGTTGGATCTGAAACGCTCTAAGAAATTGATCTCTTTCAATCGACTGCATATTGGCTCTATTATAGGTGTAATTACAGGACACTGTCTAATAGGCAAGCATGCAACAAGGCTTGGCATATTTTCAAATGATTTTTGCAGAAGCTGCATGGACGAAGAAGAGAAAGAAACCATTACTTACCTTCTCTGTGCATGTCCAGCTCTCTCCCATAGAAGCAAGCTTCACGGGATCGTAGCTCACCCATGTCACTGTATTCCTACTGATTCGCCTGTGGGGTTCGCCTATTTGACCTCAGAAAATATCGACAGGCCTGCCGATTTTGGATCACTCGGCTACCGAGGCCAATGAAATGTCGATGTCGTCGCATTTGTGTGATCCAGGCGTTTATAGGACTGACTTTCCTACGTCAGATGTCTTTGGAACGTGCATTGATATTGCCATTTTAACAGGGTTCAAATGATCTTCTTCTTTGAACGTGGCAATACCAGCTGAGCCGGTCGCACTCTATTTTTTGTGCGATGGTTTCGTTGATGTGAAAGCTTCCACGGATCTTCGAACTTCTTATTCGATCAAGCTTTGTCACTCTTGCTGTCATGCGAAGCATCTTCATCTCAGCTGCCGTTAATTTACTCTCATGCGTTTTGTACATCGTCCAATATTGTGAACCGTATGTGAGCGCTGGACGCACAACTGCGGTGTAGAGCCTCCCTTTCAACTTAGGTGGCATTTTTTTCTTTCGACTTTGATTGGGAACTCTTCGGTTACTCCAGCGGGGCATCTTACTCTTGTCTTTGCTCCTTCGTACATGTCCATGATCATCTTTACATAGGTTTCTGGAACCCCTCGATGTCTTAGCGCCACCCATATCAGATCTCGTGGTTGTCTGTTGAATGCCTTTTCAAAGTCAACCAATACAATATGCAATCCTTTAAGAAATCACGATGTTTTTCCATTATGATCCTTATACTTTCGATTGCACCTATGGTTAATTTACGCGAGACAAACCCGCACTGATCATCAGATAGCCGTATTATTTTTCGCAGTCGGCCACCTAATACCCGCTCAACGATCTAACTTCTTCGACTGTAATGTCGGGTATTTCTTCACAGTTAGGGGTGGCTCTTGGAAAGTATAGCCGAGGAAACTGTTCATTTAAAAGTTCTTCACAATACTGCCGTCACCTCTGCAGAATTTTGTCGTCATCCAGAAGAAGCTGGCCATGAGCATTGTAAATGCACTTTGGCGAACGAATCTCATGAGCATTCCTACTTCTTTGTGCGGCCTTTGGCTAGATGGTTGAGCTCTTGTTCATATCATGTCTTCGCAGCTCCTGGATAGCCTGGTTTGCATCAGCAACCGGGGAAGATATTTTTCCCAGCTCCCGATACAGGCCTTCCGTACTCTCTGCTTAAAGCTGGGCGCACTTCTTCTTCGCTTTTTTCTTGCAACATCTGTATTCCATTTCGAGGCGAGCTGTTTCGTCACTATTATAAGAGGGGTACTTTGACCAAGCTTTGAAATCCATTTTCTGCTCATTTATCACCTTCTTAGCTTCTTGTTTCTTTGGCGTGTTAATGGTGGCCTTTTGAAGCTCCAAGCAGTGATTTAGCCTTCTTTAAGCAAGTTCGCTGTAGGGAATCCCACATATTTTGTGCTCTGCGCTCTTCATCCTCAGCTCCGTTGATGGTGTGAGAAAGGTAATTATTCATTACGAAAACAAAAGCCTCGCCTTTTTCTTTGTCCAGATTGTACCACTTGATTTTCTCAGAGATCCTTGTTTGTTTGCTTTTCTTCGGTGTTTTCATAAAAATTTCTATTAGCAGGAAACGGTGTTGCCGACCGATTGCCTCTCCCAGGATCACTTTGCAATCTTTTACCGGAGGCTTCATGAAACTGCCTACCAAATGGTAGTCAATCTGAGTTTCATCTCCACCACTGCTGTAAGCGATCAGATGTCGGCTTTGTTTGATGAACATGGTATTTAACACGATAAGACCGTGTGATTTGCACATGCTTAGGATGTCTTTAAAACAATACTCGTAATATACCATATACTTAAATGAGAATTTGAAAAGGTTCAGAGAGTTCCTTGAATTCCCATATGCACTTTAATCGAGACATCCGAAAAAACTAAAGAGCTAAGTCGCTTCAAAAACTATTATAATACTAAAAGCAGTGTGGTCCTTCTAGATCTTTCGAGATAGACTAGTGTTTTCTTACCCTCTTTGGTTTAAAATTGTATGTCTTCTACGTCTAATATAAATTTGAAATCAAACTGAATCGTACCCCAGTAGATTCCAAGAGAAAAGGATTATTCATCAAAAAATATATAACTTATTTTCCTTTTAATTCATTTTCTTTTTAATTTACATGATTTTTTTATGTATTTATTCAGACGATGATGATACTTCACGTGTCCCAAGTTGTCCTGAACCAGTACAAAAGATGAGGAGGGAAGATGAACCACTGTTGGAGGAGGTACCAGCTACTACGGAGACACTCTCTCTTCCAGGTTATTCCAGTTCAACTGAACGTAAGATTATCATGTCATTCATTTAAAAAAAAAATGCTCGTTATGTATACGTAATATATCTAGGTATGCACCATGTGCGTTTTAATCGAGACATCCAAAAAAGCCAAAGAAGCGGACTGCTAAGTCGCTTCAGAGAACATTATAATACTTTAAGAAGTCTAGACTTTTCGAAACTCATTTAGGCTTTTCTTATCCTCTTTGGCCTAAAAATGCATGACTTAACTTATGTTCTGTTATGTTAAAGACAAGGGATCGTAGCTCACCCATGTCACTGTATTCCTACTGATCCGCCTGTGGGGTTCGCCTATTTGACCTCAGAAAATATCGACAGGCCTTCCGGTTTTGGATCACTCGGCTACTGAGGCCAATGAAATGCCGATGTCGTCGCATTTGTGTGATCCAGGCGTTTGTAGGACTGACTTTCCTACGTCGCGATGTCTTTGGAACGTGCATTGATATTGCCTTTTTAACAGGGTTGAAATGATCTTCTTCTTTGAACGTGGCAATACCAGCTGAGCCGGTCGCGCTCTATTTTTTGTGCGATGGTTTCCTTGATGTGAAAGCTTCCACGGATCTTCGAACTTCTTATTCGATCAAGCTTTGTCACTCCTGCTGTCATGCGAAGTATCTTCATCTCAGCTGCCGTTAATTTACTCTCATACGTTCTTTACATCGTCCAATAATGTGAACCGTATGTGAGCGCTGGACGCACAACTGCGGTGTAGAGCCTCCCTTTCAACTTAGGTGGCATTTTTTTCTTTCAACTTTGATTGGGAACTCTTCGGTTACTCCAGCGGGGCATCTTACTCTTGTCTTTGCTCCTTCGTACATGTCCATGATCATCTGTACATAGGTTTCTGGAACCCCTCGATGTCTGAGCGCCACCCTTATCAGATCTCGTGGTTGTCTGTCGAATGCCTTTTCAAAGTCAACCAATACAATATGTAAATCCTTTAAGGAATCACGATGTTTTCCCATTATGATCCTTATACTTTGGATTGCATCTGTGGTTGATTTACCCGAGACAAACCCGTACTGATTATCAGATAGCCGTATTATTTTTCGCTATCGGCCACCTAATACCCGCTCAACGATTTTCATGGTGTGTAACATCAGCTTGATCGAACGGTAGTTATCACAGTTTCGCGTGTCACCCTTCACTCTGCATACAGTAGGTAACTTTCCCTCCATTGATTCGGCATTGGATCACCTCTCACAAGTTTGGAGATGAGAATTCGGAGCCATCTGAACCCGATGTCTCTCATCTTTTTCCAGAACTCAAAGGGCATCTCGTCTGGCCCAACCGCTTTTCGTTTTTTGTAGAATTTGACCGCCTCACTAATTTCTTCGACTGTAATGTCGGGTATTTCTTCTCAGTTAGGGGTAGCTCTTGGAAAGCATAGCCGGGGAAACTGTTCATTTAAAAGTTCTTCACAATATTGCCGCCACCTCTGCAGAATTATGTCGTCATCCACAAGAAGCTGGCCATGAGCATTGTTAATGCACTTTGGCGAACGAATCTCATGAGCATTCCTCCTTCTTTGGGCGGCTATATTGAAGATGGTTGCGCTCTTGTTCATATTATGTCTTCGCAGCTCCTGGATAGCCTGGTTTGCATCAGCAACCGGGGAAGATATTTTCTCCAGCTCCCGATACATTCCCTCCGTACTCTCTGCTTGAAGCTGGGCGCACTTCTTCTTCGCTTTTTTCTTGCAACATCTGTATTCCATTTCGAGGCGAGCTTTTTCGCCACTATTATTAGAGGGGCACTTTTGACCACCAAGCTTTGAAATCCGTTTTCTGCTCATTTATCATTCTCTTAGCTTCTTATTTCTTTGGTGTGTTGATGGTGGCCTTTTGAAGCTCCTAGCAGTGATTTAGCCTTCTTTAAGCAAGTTCGCTGTAGGGAATCCCACATATTTTGTGCTCTGCGCTCTTCATCCTCAGCTCCGTTGATGGTGTGAGAAAGGTAATTATTCATTACGAAAACAAAAGCCTCGCCTTTTTCTTTGTCCAGATTGTACCACTTGATTTTCTCAGAGATCCTTGTTTGTTTGCTTTTCTTCGGTGTTTTCATAAAAATTTCTATTAGCAGGAAACGGTGTTGCCGACCGATTGCCTCTCCCAGGATCACTTTGCAATCTTTTACCGGAGGCTTCATGAAACTGCCTACCAAATGGTAGTCAATCTGAGTTTCATCTCCACCACTGCTGTAAGCGATCAGATGTCGGCTTTGTTTGATGAACATGGTATTTAACACGATAAGACCGTGTGATTTGCACATGCTTAGGATGTCTTTAAAACAATACTCGTAATATACCATATACTTAAATGAGAATTTGAAAAGGTTCAGAGAGTTCCTTGAATTCCCATATGCACTTTAATCGAGACATCCGAAAATAACTAAAGAGCTAAGTCGCTTCAAAAACTATTATAATACTAAAAGCAGTGTGGTCCTTCTAGATCTCTCGAGATAGACTAGTGTTTTCTTACCCTCTTTGGTTTAAAATTGTATGTCTTCTACGTCTAATATAAATTTGAAATCAAACTGAATCGTACCCCAGTAGATTCCAAGAGAAAAGGATTATTCATCAAAAATTAATAACTTATTTTCCTTTTAATTCATTTTCTTTTTAATTTACATAATTTTTTCATGTATTTATTCAGAAGATGATGATACTTCAGGTGACTCAAGTTGTCCTGAACCAGTAAAAAAGATGAGGAGGGAAGATGAACCACTGTTGGAGGAGGCACCAGCTACTACGGAGACACTCTCTCTTCCAGGTTATTCCAGTTCAACTGAACGTAAGATTATCATGTCATTCATTTAAAGAAAAAAGCTCGTTATGTATACGTAATATAACTAGGTATGCACCATGTGCGTTTTAATCGAGACATCCGAAAAAACTAAAGAGCTAAGTCGCTTCAAAAACTATTATAATACTAAAAGCAGTGTGGTCCTTCTAGATCTTTCGAGATAGACTAGTGTTTTCTTACCCTCTTTGGTTTAAAATTGTATGTCTTCTACGTCTAATATAAATTTGAAATCAAACTGAATCGTACCCCAGTAGATTCCAAGAGAAAAGGATTATTCATCAAAAAATATATAACTTATTTTCCTTTTAATTCATTTTCTTTTTAATTTACATGATTTTTTTATGTATTTATTCAGACGATGATGATACTTCACGTGTCCCAAGTTGTCCTGAACCAGTACAAAAGATGAGGAGGGAAGATGAACCACTGTTGGAGGAGGTACCAGCTACTACGGAGACACTCTCTCTTCCAGGTTATTCCAGTTCAACTGAACGTAAGATTATCATGTCATTCATTTAAAAAAAAAAATGCTCGTTATGTATACGTAATATATCTAGGTATGCACCATGTGCGTTTTAATCGAGACATCCAAAAAAGCCAAAGCATCGGACTGCTAAGTCGCTTCAGAGAACATTATAATACTTTAAGAAGTCTAGACTTTTCGAAACTCATTTAGGCTTTTCTTATCCTCTTTGGCCTAAAAATGCATGACTTAACTTATGTTCTGTTATGTTAAAGACAAGGGATCGTAGCTCACCCATGTCACTGTATTCCTACTGATCCGCCTGTGGGGTTCGCCTATTTGACCTCAGAAAATATCGACAGGCCTTCCGGTTTTGGATCACTCGGCTACTGAGGCCAATGAAATGCCGATGTCGTCGCATTTGTGTGATCCAGGCGTTTGTAGGACTGACTTTCCTACGTCGCGATGTCTTTGGAACGTGCATTGATATTGCCTTTTTAACAGGGTTCAAATGATCTTCTTCTTTGAACGTGGCAATACCAGCTGAGCCGGTCGCGCTCTATTTTTTGTGCGATGGTTTCCTTGATGTGAAAGCTTCCACGGATCTTCGAACTTCTTATTCGATCAAGCTTTGTCACTCCTGCTGTCATGCGAAGTATCTTCATCTCAGCTGCCGTTAATTTACTCTCATACGTTCTTTACATCGTCCAATAATGTGAACCGTATGTGAGCGCTGGACGCACAACTGCGGTGTAGAGCCTCCCTTTCAACTTAGGTGGCATTTTTTTCTTTCGACTTTGATTGGGAACTCTTCGGTTACTCCAGCGGGGCATCTTACTCTTGTCTTTGCTCCTTCGTACATGTCCATGATCATCTGTACATAGGTTTCTGGAACCCCTCGATGTCTGAGCGCCACCCTTATCAGATCTCGTGGTTGTCTGTCGAATGCCTTTTCAAAGTCAACCAATACAATATGTAAATCCTTTAAGGAATCACGATGTTTTCCCATTATGATCCTTATACTTTGGATTGCATCTGTGGTTGATTTACCCGAGACAAACCCGTACTGATTATCAGATAGCCGTATTATTTTTCGCTATCGGCCACCTAATACCCGCTCAACGATTTTCATGGTGTGTAACATCAGCTTGATCGAACGGTAGTTATCACAGTTTCGCGTGTCACCCTTCACTCTGCATACAGTAGGTAACTTTCCCTCCATTGATTCGGCATTGGATCACCTCTCACAAGTTTGGAGATGAGAATTCGGAGCCATCTGAACCCGATGTCTCTCATCTTTTTCCAGAACTCAAAGGGCATCTCGTCTGGCCCAACCGCTTTTCGTTTTTTGTAGAATTTGACCGCCTCACTAATTTCTTCGACTGTAATGTCGGGTATTTCTTCTCAGTTAGGGGTAGCTCTTGGAAAGCATAGCCGGGGAAACTGTTCATTTAAAAGTTCTTCACAATATTGCCGCCACCTCTGCAGAATTATGTCGTCATCCACAAGAAGCTGGCCATGAGCATTGTTAATGCACTTTGGCGAACGAATCTCATGAGCATTCCTCCTTCTTTGGGCGGCTATATTGAAGATGGTTGCGCTCTTGTTCATATTATGTCTTCGCAGCTCCTGGATAGCCTGGTTGGCATCAGCAACCGGGGAAGATATTTTCTCCAGCTCCCGATACATTCCCTCCGTACTCTCTGCTTGAAGCTGGGCGCACTTCTTCTTCGCTTTTTTCTTGCAACATCTGTATTCCATTTCGAGGCGAGCTTTTTCGCCACTATTATTAGAGGGGCACTTTTGACCACCAAGCTTTGAAATCCGTTTTCTGCTCATTTATCATTCTCTTAGCTTCTTATTTCTTTGGTGTGTTGATGGTGGCCTTTTGAAGCTCCTAGCAGTGATTTAGCCTTCTTTAAGCAAGTTCGCTGTAGGGAATCCCACATATTTTGTGCTCTGCGCTCTTCATCCTCAGCTCCGTTGATGGTGTGAGAAAGGTAATTATTCATTACGAAAACAAAAGCCTCGCCTTTTTCTTTGTCCAGATTGTACCACTTGATTTTCTCAGAGATCCTTGTTTGTTTGCTTTTCTTCGGTGTTTTCATAAAAATTTCTATTAGCAGGAAACGGTGTTGCCGACCGATTGCCTCTCCCAGGATCACTTTGCAATCTTTTACCGGAGGCTTCATGAAACTGCCTACCAAATGGTAGTCAATCTGAGTTTCATCTCCACCACTGCTGTAAGCGATCAGATGTCGGCTTTGTTTGATGAACATGGTATTTAACACGATAAGACCGTGTGATTTGCACATGCTTAGGATGTCTTTAAAACAATACTCGTAATATACCATATACTTAAATGAGAATTTGAAAAGGTTCAGAGAGTTCCTTGAATTCCCATATGCACTTTAATCGAGACATCCGAAAAAAACTAAAGAGCTAAGTCGCTTCAAAAACTATTATAATACTAAAAGCAGTGTGGTCCTTCTAGATCTCTCGAGATAGACTAGTGTTTTCTTACCCTCTTTGGTTTAAAATTGTATGTCTTCTACGTCTAATATAAATTTGAAATCAAACTGAATCGTACCCCAGTACATTCCAAGAGAAAAGGATTATTCATCAAAAATTAATAACTTATTTTCCTTTTAATTCATTTTCTTTTTAATTTACATAATTTTTTCATGTATTTATTCAGAAGATGATGATACTTCAGGTGACTCAAGTTGTCCTGAACCAGTAAAAAAGATGAGGAGGGAAGATGAACCACTGTTGGAGGAGGCACCAGCTACTACGGAGACACTCTCTCTTCCAGGTTATTCCAGTTCAACTGAACGTAAGATTATCATGTCATTCATTTAAAGAAAAAAGCTCGTTATGTATACGTAATATAACTAGGTATGCACCATGTGCGTTTTAATCGAGACATCCGAAAAAACTAAAGAGCTAAGTCGCTTCAAAAACTATTATAATACTAAAAGCAGTGTGGTCCTTCTAGATCTTTCGAGATAGACTAGTGTTTTCTTACCCTCTTTGGTTTAAAATTGTATGTCTTCTACGTCTAATATAAATTTGAAATCAAACTGAATCGTACCCCAGTAGATTCCAAGAGAAAAGGATTATTCATCAAAAAATATATAACTTATTTTCCTTTTAATTCATTTTCTTTTTAATTTACATGATTTTTTTATGTATTTATTCAGACGATGATGATACTTCACGTGTCCCAAGTTGTCCTGAACCAGTACAAAAGATGAGGAGGGAAGATGAACCACTGTTGGAGGAGGTACCAGCTACTACGGAGACACTCTCTCTTCCAGGTTATTCCAGTTCAACTGAACGTAAGATTATCATGTCATTCATTTAAAAAAAAAAATGCTCGTTATGTATACGTAATATATCTAGGTATGCACCATGTGCGTTTTAATCGAGACATCCAAAAAAGCCAAAGCATCGGACTGCTAAGTCGCTTCAGAGAACATTATAATACTTTAAGAAGTCTAGACTTTTCGAAACTCATTTAGGCTTTTCTTATCCTCTTTGGCCTAAAAATGCATGACTTAACTTATGTTCTGTTATGTTAAAGACAAGGGATCGTAGCTCACCCATGTCACTGTATTCCTACTGATCCGCCTGTGGGGTTCGCCTATTTGACCTCAGAAAATATCGACAGGCCTTCCGGTTTTGGATCACTCGGCTACTGAGGCCAATGAAATGCCGATGTCGTCGCATTTGTGTGATCCAGGCGTTTGTAGGACTGACTTTCCTACGTCGCGATGTCTTTGGAACGTGCATTGATATTGCCTTTTTAACAGGGTTCAAATGATCTTCTTCTTTGAACGTGGCAATACCAGCTGAGCCGGTCGCGCTCTATTTTTTGTGCGATGGTTTCCTTGATGTGAAAGCTTCCACGGATCTTCGAACTTCTTATTCGATCAAGCTTTGTCACTCCTGCTGTCATGCGAAGTATCTTCATCTCAGCTGCCGTTAATTTACTCTCATACGTTCTTTACATCGTCCAATAATGTGAACCGTATGTGAGCGCTGGACGCACAACTGCGGTGTAGAGCCTCCCTTTCAACTTAGGTGGCATTTTTTTCTTTCGACTTTGATTGGGAACTCTTCGGTTACTCCAGCGGGGCATCTTACTCTTGTCTTTGCTCCTTCGTACATGTCCATGATCATCTGTACATAGGTTTCTGGAACCCCTCGATGTCTGAGCGCCACCCTTATCAGATCTCGTGGTTGTCTGTCGAATGCCTTTTCAAAGTCAACCAATACAATATGTAAATCCTTTAAGGAATCACGATGTTTTCCCATTATGATCCTTATACTTTGGATTGCATCTGTGGTTGATTTACCCGAGACAAACCCGTACTGATTATCAGATAGCCGTATTATTTTTCGCTATCGGCCACCTAATACCCGCTCAACGATTTTCATGGTGTGTAACATCAGCTTGATCGAACGGTAGTTATCACAGTTTCGCGTGTCACCCTTCACTCTGCATACAGTAGGTAACTTTCCCTCCATTGATTCGGCATTGGATCACCTCTCACAAGTTTGGAGATGAGAATTCGGAGCCATCTGAACCCGATGTCTCTCATCTTTTTCCAGAACTCAAAGGGCATCTCGTCTGGCCCAACCGCTTTTCGTTTTTTGTAGAATTTGACCGCCTCACTAATTTCTTCGACTGTAATGTCGGGTATTTCTTCTCAGTTAGGGGTAGCTCTTGGAAAGCATAGCCGGGGAAAATGTTCATTTAAAAGTTCTTCACAATATTGCCGCCACCTCTGCAGAATTATGTCGTCATCCACAAGAAGCTGGCCATGAGCATTGTTAATGCACTTTGGCGAACGAATCTCATGAGCATTCCTCCTTCTTTGGGCGGCTATATTGAAGATGGTTGCGCTCTTGTTCATATTATGTCTTCGCAGCTCCTGGATAGCCTGGTTTGCATCAGCAACCGGGGAAGATATTTTCTACAGCTCCCGATACATTCCCTCCGTACTCTCTGCTTGAAGCTGGGCGCACTTCTTCTTCGCTTTTTTCTTGCAACATCTGTATTCCATTTCGAGGCGAGCTTTTTCGCCACTATTATTAGAGGGGCACTTTTGACCACCAAGCTTTGAAATCCGTTTTCTGCTCATTTATCATTCTCTTAGCTTCTTATTTCTTTGGTGTGTTGATGGTGGCCTTTTGAAGCTCCTAGCAGTGATTTAGCCTTCTTTAAGCAAGTTCGCTGTAGGGAATCCCACATATTTTGTGCTCTGCGCTCTTCATCCTCAGCTCCGTTGATGGTGTGAGAAAGGTAATTATTCATTACGAAAACAAAAGCCTCGCCTTTTTCTTTGTCCAGATTGTACCACTTGATTTTCTCAGAGATCCTTGTTTGTTTGATTTTCTTCGGTGTTTTCATAAAAATTTCTATTAGCAGGAAACGGTGTTGCCGACCGATTGCCTCTCCCAGGATCACTTTGCAATCTTTTACCGGAGGCTTCATGAAACTGCCTACCAAATGGTAGTCAATCTGAGTTTCATCTCCACCACTGCTGTAAGCGATCAGATGTCGGCTTTGTTTGATGAACATGGTATTTAACACGATAAGACCGTGTGATTTGCACATGCTTAGGATGTCTTTAAAACAATACTCGTAATATACCATATACTTAAATGAGAATTTGAAAAGGTTCAGAGAGTTCCTTGAATTCCCATATGCACTTTAATCGAGACATCCGAAAAAACTAAAGAGCTAAGTCGCTTCAAAAACTATTATAATACTAAAAGCAGTGTGGTCCTTCTAGATCTCTCGAGATAGACTAGTGTTTTCTTACCCTCTTTGGTTTAAAATTGTATGTCTTCTACGTCTAATATAAATTTGAAATCAAACTGAATCGTACCCCAGTAGATTCCAAGAGAAAAGGATTATTCATCAAAAAATATATAACTTATTTTCCTTTTAATTCATTTTCTTTTTAATTTACATAATTTTTTCATGTATTTATTCAGAAGATGATGATACTTCAGGTGACTCAAGTTGTCCTGAACCAGTAAAAAAGATGAGGAGGGAAGATGAACCACTGTTGGAGGAGGCACCAGCTACTACGGAGACACTCTCTCTTCCAGGTTATTCCAGTTCAACTGAACGTAAGATTATCATATCATTCATTTAAAGAAAAAAGCTCGTTATGTATACGTAATATAACTAGGTATGCACCATGTGCGTTTTAATCGAGACATCCGAAAAAACTAAAGAGCTAAGTCGCTTCAAAAACTATTATAATACTAAAAGCAGTGTGGTCCTTCTAGATCTTTCGAGATAGACTAGTGTTTTCTTACCCTCTTTGGTTTAAAATTGTATGTCTTCTACGTCTAATATAAATTTGAAATCAAACTGAATCGTACCCCAGTAGATTCCAAGAGAAAAGGATTATTCATCAAAAAATATATAACTTATTTTCCTTTTAATTCATTTTCTTTTTAATTTACATAATTTTTTCATGTATTTATTCAGAAGATGATGATACTTCAGGTGACTCAAGTTGTCCTGAACCAGTAAAAAAGATGAGGAGGGAAGATGAACCACTGTTGGAGGAGGCACCAGCTACTACGGAGACACTCTCTCTTCCAGGTTATTCCAGTTCAACTGAACGTAAGATTATCATATCATTCATTTAAAGAAAAAAGCTCGTTATGTATACGTAATATAACTAGGTATGCACCATGTGCGTTTTAATCGAGACATCCGAAAAAACTAAAGAGCTAAGTCGCTTCAAAAACTATTATAATACTAAAAGCAGTGTGGTCCTTCTAGATCTTTCGAGATAGACTAGTGTTTTCTTACCCTCTTTGGTTTAAAATTGTATGTCTTCTACGTCTAATATAAATTTGAAATCAAACTGAATCGTACCCCAGTAGATTCCAAGAGAAAAGGATTATTCATCAAAAAATATATAACTTATTTTCCTTTTAATTCATTTTCTTTTTAATTTACATAATTTTTTCATGTATTTATTCAGAAGATGATGATACTTCAGGTGACTCAAGTTGTCCTGAACCAGTAAAAAAGATGAGGAGGGAAGATGAACCACTGTTGGAGGAGGCACCAGCTACTACGGAGACACTCTCTCTTCCAGGTTATTCCAGTTCAACTGAACGTAAGATTATCATGTCATTCATTTAAAAAAAAAAGCTCGTTATGTATACGTAATATAACTAGGTATGCACCATGTGCGTTTTAATCGAGACATCCGAAAAAACTAAAGAGCTAAGTCGCTTCAAAAACTATTATAATACTAAAAGCAGTGTGGTCCTTCTAGATCTTTCGAGATAGACTAGTGTTTTCTTACCCTCTTTGGTTTAAAATTGTATGTCTTCTACGTCTAATATAAATTTGAAATCAAACTGAATCGTACCCCAGTAGATTCCAAGAGAAAAGGATTATTCATCAAAAAATATATAACTTATTTTCCTTTTAATTCATTTTCTTTTTAATTTACATAATTTTTTCATGTATTTATTCAGAAGATGATGATACTTCAGGTGACTCAAGTTGTCCTGAACCAGTAAAAAAGATGAGGAGGGAAGATGAACCACTGTTGGAGGAGGCACCAGCTACTACGGAGACACTCTCTCTTCCAGGTTATTCCAGTTCAACTGAACGTAAGATTATCATGTCATTCATTTAAAAAAAAATGCTCGTTATGTATACGTAATATATATAGGTATGAACCATGTGCGTTTTAATCGAGACATCCAAAAAAACCAAAGCAGCGGACTGCTAAGTCGCTTCAGAGAACATTATAATACTTTAAGAAGTCTAGACTTTTCGAAACTCATTTAGGCTTATCTTATTCTCTTTGACCTAAAAATTCACGACTTAACTTATATTTTACGTCTTATTTCTTCTAGTTCGGCGAAGCTATGATCTAAAGACAAGAGGTCGTAGCTCACCCATGTCACTGTATTTCTACTGATCCGCCTGTGGGGTTCGCCTGTTTGACCTCAGAAAATAACAGCAGGCCTTCCGATTTTGGATCACTTTGTAACTGATGCAAATCAAATGCTCGTCTCATTGCATTTCTGTGATCCATGTGTTTATATCCCTGCCTTTCTTTCGCGATGTCTTTGGAACGTTCACTGATATTGCCTTTTTACAATAAGGTACACGTTAGATAGATAGATGGATAAATAGTTTATTCATCGCAATATAAACTTACAGTAACATTTTAGAATAATTCAAGGCATGGCATACCATATATGTTGTCTGCCTAACTGGCAATTAAATTTTCAACTAAAACGATTTTAAGAATTTGTGACTATGACATTAATACTTCTTCTTTATGGCTTTATATCTTAAGGATATTTAGTTTAGTTAAAACGAAAAAAAAAATGTTTTAAAGCTTCTACATCTGGTTAAGACCCATTCGTGCCACCCATCTCGTGGTTATCTGTCGAATGGCTTTTCAAAGTCGTAATATAGTACGCAAATGGCTTCCAAGAGATGAGGATTCTTAACGTAAATCTATCCACATTATTCGTGAAGAAAATAGAAAACTTACTCTCCTTTTAAAACCTGCCTTACTTGCTTAAATCCTGATACGTCATTGCATGCATCCAAACCAAACACAATTCCACATTTTATCAAAATCTTTTAAGCTATTTTCGATAAAAATAGGCTTTTCTTTTCATTACACGTTCCTTATATCGCTTAGCGCTATCAGCGGTGATACAAAAAAGTATTCCCATATCTATTTTTCCCCTGCGTTATCGATAACTTGAAGGGATATGTTGCAAATACATCGTTAATTTTTGTCAAATCCATTGAACACTGGCAAGACTACCTTTCAAAAATAAGTACTTCAATATAAATGAAATTATTTATTTATGTTATTTCAGTTGTTTGTTTAATTTATTATTTGTTTCCCTACATTAATAAATAGCTGACTGCTCAACTGTCACTAAGATATCTGTGCTACTAAGTTCCTTTTTGCAATAGCCGTCTCCAGCGGATAAGTGTTTCTATTTTTTATTTATTTTTTTAAGCTTAGAGACGATTCAGTAAATCATACCTAATATATATAATATATATGTAAAGAGAATAATTTAAGACAAAATTTAAATAATATTTCAATTTACATTTTTTTTTTATTTAGATGATGACAATACTCCAAGCACCTCAAAAAGGTCCTCTGAAGCAGCACGAAGAGTGGTGAAGAAAGATGGAACAGATGATGATAATACTCCAAGTACCTCAAAGAGGTCCTCTGAAGCAGCACGAAGAGTTGTGAAGAAAGATGGGACAGATGATGACAATACTCCAAGTACCTCAAAAAGGTCCTCTGAAGCAGCACGAACAGTGGAGAAGGAAGATAAGACAGATGATGGCCATACTCCAAGTACCCCAGAAAGGTCCTCCGGAGCAGCACGAACAGTGGAGGAGAAAGATAAGACAGATGATGACAATACTCCAAGTACCTCGAAAAGGTCCTCCGAAGCAGCACGAGCAGTGGAGGAGAAAGATAAGCCAGATGATGATAATACCCCAAGTACCTGAAGAAGATCGTTGAAGCAGCACGAACACTGGGGGAGAGAGATGAAACACTATTAAGGGTGGGGGATACCAACTTCTAGAGAGACAATCACTCCTCCGATTTTTCCCGTTTTATTTGGGCGTAAGATATGTATGTATGTCATTAATTTCGGAAAAAATACTCGTAATATTTACTTTAATGAGTAAAATGTTTTGTGTCCTGAACAACATATCTAGTAACTAAAAGTTCCTTGAATTTCGATGTGTGATTTTTTCAGCTTATTTAGATGATGACAATACTGCAAGTACCTCAAGATGGTCCTCTGAAGGAGCACGAACAGTGGAGAAGAAAAGTGAAGAGGAACCAGCTACTACGGGGACACTCTCTCTTCCAGGTACGTCCAGTTATAATATTATTATTACTGTTATTATTTTATTAAATTCCATTTTCTTTTTGATACAAAAAAAATAATAGGGTTTACAAATCATGGATAATTGAAAAGGATATTTCATCAAAAAATAGAAAATTTATTTTCCTTTTTAATTTACATGATTTTTTCATGTAATTGTTCAGATGATGATGATACTTCAAGTAACTTAAGTTGGCTTGAACCAATACGAAAAATAAGGAGGAAAGATGAACCACTGTTGGAGGAGGCACCAGCTACTGCGGAGACACTCTCTCTTACAGGTTGTTCCAGTTCACTTGCACGTAAGATAATCATGTCAATTATTTCGAAAAAATGCTCATAATATATTCGTAATATATAATACATATAAAGGTATTTTCAATGTGCGCTTTAATCCAGACATCCGCAAAGGCCAAGGTGCTAAGCCGCTTAGAGAACATTATAATACTTTAAGTAGTGTGCTCGTCTAGGCTTCACGAAACTGATTTATTCTTTTCTTATCCTCTTTGGCCTCGAAATTGATGGCTTAACTTATATTCTACGTCTGCCTCAACTTCTAGATTGTGAGCCATCAAATGAGGGTCATTATCCGATGTGAAAGTAGAACAACCTCGTCAGCATAGTTTAAATGTTTAAGATATCCAACGAATTCCATAGTTGCCTTCCATCAACGCTGCACGGAGTGCATCGCTGATAACCACGAATTCGGGAATTTGTTACTTCGGAGTGCTCAGTGGAATTCGAGATCATTTCGCCATGGTCTAAGTGGTTTGTCACTGTACCAATATGTTTTTACCATCTAATAAGCTGGTCCTCATCTGAAATCAGAAGGTTACCATCTGGACTCTTCACTGGGTGTTGCTCGGAGTTTCGGCCAAGAATTAAGTCCTTAGTGATGTTATAAACAATCCCACTGTCGCACCTACTCGCGCTTCCTCAGCCCTTCAAGCCAGTGAGTTGATATGCTGGCATTTGTTACGTTTCACATTACGCTGCACTTCCTTCTTCTTCGCACGGTATTCGGCTTCTAGCTCGGTTTTCTCTACTGCTGAGGCTATTTCTGTACGCTCATCGATCCGTCTTCAGGTGTCTACAGAAACCCATGTGCACAGGTATTACTGCCTTTCACCAACAAAGGTGCGTAACCCAGTCGCAAAAGTATTCTCCACAGCATTCCAGTGGTCTTCCTTGCTCTCATGCATTGTGCTGCTGATTCCTTTTGCTTCTAAGGCGAGATGGTCCCTGGACTGTTGGAACACTTGGAGAACCTTGAGCCTGTCGATATTAAAAGTCATGTAAGTTTGAGCGGTTGCTGTTGACGAATGGAGTACGAAGGCGTAGCATAATATGGTGATCTTGTTCTTGTCCAATGTCAGCTCCACGTCTGTTTCGGACGTCCAAGAGACAATTTCTAAAGCGGCGGCTGATCGCAATGTGGTCGATCTAGTTGGATATTCACTGCCTATCAGATGAGACCCAACTGATCTTTTGGCAGGTGTTATGCTTAACCAGCATAACTCCAATGACTAGGTGGTTGGTATTACAGAAGCCCACAAGCCGCTCACCATTGTCGTTATGATCTCCAAGGCAGTGAACTCCCATCACGTGTTTATGCATAGTGTTTTTACTACCTACCTTGGCATTGAGATCCCACATCACCATTACGACGACCCCATTAGGAGTTTGGTTATGACGACGGTTGTCACGTCTTCAGTTGGAGCATAACACTGTATGATGGTAACTTTTCTTACTCTGGAAGTCCGGCCACTGTGAGGTTTCTAGGATATGAGGCATCTTCATTCTGCTGAAGTAAGGACCAATCCTACTCCGAACCTCCGTGCACTTCCAGCTGGTTTACCAGCGTAAAGCATCACCGTTATTTTGGTCGGAGAGATGTATCCCCCAGCATCGAACCATCTTATCTTACTCAGCCCTAAGATATCTATTTTATCCGTCCTTATCCGAGGCGTTGGTTTCCGTTTCGGAACAATATGCTTCTTTACGGTCGAGACTCGCTGGGCCCCAGACCAACCGACTCTAATCCTTTTTTGTGGAGTAAGAAGATCGCCATTCGAAGTAATTCCCAGATGACAACGCGAGGAGGTGAGAGTAGGGCTTACTAGCAGAGTTGCTAGGTTTTCGGCTGCAGTGGCTCATTCTCGTTACTTAGCTGACCGGCACCTATTGGGAAATGCTGCTTCTACGAGACCTTTGTTACCTCGATCACGGCGTCTTCTGGATCGTAATAGTTACATCGTTTATAATTTCCATGACCCGGCATAGTTCATCTTAATCCGATTGAAGTTTTGGGCAGACTCGAAGTCTCCTTCGGGGATTTTGGAACCACACAAAGCTTCCAACCCGGAATTTACGGAAGCTAGCTTTTACATCGGTGGGCATACCTACTTCATTTTGTGGGCTGAGTGTCGTAGTTCAACTCTTGCTCGGTCATGAATCTCTCGAAGCTGGTCCTGCAGTTGCTGGGCAAATCCCTGGTACGTCTTGGGATCCAAATCTGGCGGAGTGTCGAAGAGTAAATCCTGTGGTAGTCGCACGTCGCTACCATACATCACTTTAAAATGTGTTTCTTTGGTTGACTTCTGAGTCGACGAACGGTATGCCATTGAAAAGAAGGGAAGAAGGTCATCCAGTCACTCTGCTTATCGTTGACGGATTTCGCGAGATAGTGGAGTATCGTCCAATTCATCCGCTCCGCAATACCATCGGACTGAGGGTGAAGCGACGTTTTTCGGGTCTTGCGTATGCCCACAATTTCCATGACATTTTGGAAAACTTCGGACTCAAGGTTCCAGCCCTGATCCTAATGCAGTTCTGTTGGAACGCCATAACGGCAAAAGACTTCATGGATCAAGGTGTTAGCCACAGAATCTGTTGTTTGGTCAACTAGGGGAAATGCCTCAAGCCATTTAGAAAAATAGGCCATTATCCCCACCACATATTTATTGCCTCGCTTTGTTGGGGGTAAGGTCCCAGAATGTCGATGGCTACGCGTTGAAATGGTTCACCTGTCAAATAAATTTTCAACTTTCTTTGCGCTCTTTTCTGTGGGCCACGCTTTGCCGCACAAATATCGCATGCTGTGTTCTAAGTCTTTTCTTGCCCCAACCCAATAGAATCGGCATCTTAACTTTGCGAACATCTTGTTGGATCCGAAATGTCCTTCAGCTACGGTATCGTGGTACAACTTAATAATTTCTTTAAGCAGTGAACTAGGAACAATCGGAAGCAAACGCTCGGGCTGTTGTCTTTTTGTTGGTACCCACTTCTTTGACAAAATGCCGTTCTATAATTTAAGACCGGCGAACTGTACCCAATACACTTTAAGTACATGACACTCGCTTGAGATATCATTCCATATAGGACGATTTCGTGCGTGCCTTGTGCACGCTGAAGCTTTTCGAAATCGAACTCACTGTCAACCAATCGAATGGCGTAAACTGAAAGGTTATCCGCTGACTTTAGTCGTTTTTTCTTCACAGTGATGGCAAAGTTCATCCGCACAAGTTCGCCGTGAGAGCGAATCAGCATTGAGGTGCTTTTTTCCCGCTCGATGTTGAACTCCAAAGTTGTACTGCTGGAGTCGCTCCATCCACCGGCCAAGTTGACCTTCAAGGTTTTTAAACGACAACAACGAATTCAATGCGGCAACAGATAAACATGAAAGTGTTCTATAGCTTTGACCAATGCCAGCAGTTCCTTGCGGGCCTTGCAATAATTACGCTCTGACTTGTTCAAAGCCCGACTGAAATAAGCGATAACTCTCTCCGTTCTATCCTGCTGTTTAGACAGCACAGCTCCTAAGCCATATTCACATGCATCCGTATCAAGTACAAGTTCCCCTTCGGCCTGGAAATGTCCCAGCACGGGAAACGAAACTAATTCCTCCTTAAGATCATTAAACGCAGTCGTACACTGATCGGTCCATTTAAAGGCCACGTTTTTCTCGGTAAGCTGGCGAAGGGATCGAGAAATTGCGACTAATCTGGGTACAAATTGGAGGTAATATGTGCAAAGTCCCACAAAGCTACATAGATCTGTCAAATTTGCCGAAGTTGGCCAGCCACGAACCGCTTCAATTTTAGCAGGGTCTGGAGAGACGCCCTTACTGCTCAACAGATGACTCAAGAAATTCATTGCGGAATAGATTGGAATTCGACGCACTTAATTGTAAGCCAGAGTCACTTAAACGGCTGAAAACAGAACGCAAGTTAATGAGCATTTGTTCGAAAGTGTTACCATGAACAAGGATGTCGTCCAAATAAAGAATGCAAACTTCTAATGGTAGTCCCTTTAGCATGTTAGACATCAGGCGCTCGAAGGTGGCGGGCGCATTCGTCAAACCTAAGCTCATCACTATAAACTTCCACAATCCGTCCCTTGCTACAAAGGCAGACTTCTCTCAGTCATCAGGATGAACTTCTACCTGCCAGTATCCTGATTGGCAATCAAGGGTGTTGTAATCTTATACCGAGTTCAGAGTGTCGTCTATTCTGGGCAAATTAAATGAGTCTTTGATCGTAGCTGAGTTCAGATGTCGATAATTAACACAGAACCTCGTTGACCCATCCTTCTTTTTTACCATCACGATGGGAGATGCCCAGGGGCTGGAACTTTCCTCGATGATACCTCGTCGTAGCATATCATCAATTATTTTTCTGGATTCCTCCTGTTTAGCAAAGGGAAGTCGAAGCGGCCAGCGGTTGCTTGATTGGTTTAGCTGACCTCACATCGATTCGGAGTTGAACGACTTTGGTTCTTGCCAAATTATCTAGGCCCATTGAAAAGATATTTCTGAATTCACACAAAAGGTCTTTAGCCGCTACCTGTTGTATTGGCTCGAGATGTTCTAGCGACCGTGCAAGGAGTTCTGACAGACATTCCGCCAAAGATGTCTCGTTAGACGAGACCAAATTTAAACACTCAGCACTCAGAATGATCCGCTACATTTGCGACTCGAACGAACGCAACTCCATAGCAGTTTTTGCTTATGGATTTACCAATCAGCAGTCCTTTTGACAGCTGATGTCCTGTTAGAGGTTATCGATGGAAACAGCGATCGAGATCATCGCTTGTGTTTGGGCAGGAATAACAGAGTCTCCACCGACTCACAAACACGCTTGCCGCTTGCGCCGTTTCTTCCAGTGGTGCTTCACCAGCCAGCATTACTCTCACAGGTCAACGAAATTCGGTGTCCGCCGACTACCAGTTAATACGAGGAAAAGTCCAAAATTTCCTTGGTGACTTGAAGAACACCAACACCTAGGATGCCATGGCAGCCAGTGGGTAGAGAGAAATCAACCACTAGCAATTTAACACGGCGTTTAAATCGACCAAGTGTAATTTGTGTACGCCAATAATGAGAACTTTGAACTGAGTTGCCGCATAAGGTTTGCAGGCTTACGTTGCCGGAGAGGATACGGGTATTGGAAGGAATGCCAGATCGACTCACCAAGGTCACCGATGATCCGGTATCCACCAGCATTCGACACTGTGAAGTTTCTGCGAATAAATGTTGAAAATTTGGGGTCGAATAGATGGAATCAGCGTTGACCCCCTGCCGCTGACTGCTAGTCGTTTTCCGACATATCTACTATTTCATCGTGACCGCGACTTCTTTTGGTGGGTTGCCTACGATTATGTCTGGCTGGCTGGATGTGCTCATTCCTGACTTCAATTGATCGAGCCTGATAGATTGTCTGTTGCAAGGCGAGCAGCTTTTACAGCGATGGCCCTTTACACCCCTATGGCAAACGCTTTTGGATTTAAAAGCCTCACATTTTCCTGAATACTACGATCGTGGATTACGCCGATAGATTCCATAATGGCAATGCGCTCTTGCGCGCTTGAAGGGCAATCACTAAAAACAATCTGTGTAAGTCGCTGTATACCACTTGCGAACGCACCAAAGGCTTCATATAACCGCTGCCGCTTAGAACGAAAGGTTGCGTGAGAAACATTTTTTTCTTGGCTGACAAACCTAAGCTGTATGGCTGAAACCAATTTATTGTAATCAATACGATCAGCAGAATCCAAGTTTGCAAGCACCGCTACGCTTTCTCCCCGGTGTAGCGTGGCTAGTGTCAGACCTTTTTGTTGAGAAGTTCATCTGTTGGCTTCGGGGGCGATTTCAAATTGTAACTGATAATCTCTCCAAAGTGTTGTGCTACTATCAAATGGTGGTGAAAAGAGATCACATACGTTTGGACATAAACTGCGACTACAATTTTCCTGGCAATCTTGTGGTGGGTTCTCTTTTTGGATTTGTGTTTGGTCTGTTCAGGCCCGATTTTCGGGAGTGGAGCAATCAAAGACTTTATTTGCGAAAGTTGTTCCAGTCATTGCTTTTAACTCCTCTGACTGTCGTTGCTGCTCTTGTGCTAGCTGCGTTATAGCAGCACTCTGCTGCTCTATATCAGCACACAAGAGGTTAAGTTTCGCGAACATCTTTTCGAAATTTTCAGATAATTGCTCTTTCATATCGAATTGAGCATCCCACTTCTGACACCAGTGTTGCGTATTCGTGGATTTTAGGCTCAACGAAAGGATGGCGAAAGAAATAAAAGATTAACAAATCGAACACAAGGTTTAACTTTAAGTATGACTTTATTGGCTGAGAATAGAGAATGACATCTGTGTAAGTGCAAGATAGTTATCTTCTGTCAAACTTCAGCTAGACTTCAGGAGTGCGTTCACCCGTGCGTAACAATATATAAAGAGAATACCATATACATGTACTGAACTTAATTTAAAGCAGATTTTTATTCAGATGATGACAGTACGCCAAGCACCTTAAAAAGGTCCTCTGAAGGAGCACGAAGAGTGGTGAAGAAAGAAGAGACAGATGATGACAATACTCCAACCACCTCAAAAAGGTCCTCTGAAGCATCATGAACAGTGAAGAAGAAAGAGAAGAAGGCACCAGCTACTACGGAGACACTCTCTCTTCCGAATACAGCTCATTTGCACGTAAGATAATCATATGGTATTACTTTATTCATTGCAACTTACAGACTATACATTACAGGTATACCTTAAAGTACTTACAACTAAATCTCAGTGCACGACGCTGCGCTGCTCTTATCTTTATCTTCTCATGAAGATGAAGACAGAGCAAAGAGCGTGGACGACGATTACCAGCACACTGGATATTCGATGCTCGAATAAACAAGTGTCTGGGAATGTGCTGTGAGTGCATTCACGAAAGTGTAACTTACAATCCTACGTGACACCTCCCCCTACAAGTTCAAGTCCACCAAAAATATATTTTAGACTTTAAATGGGTCAGCTATTGGCTTGGTTTTAATTACAATTTTAGTTTCCTTCTTCTTGTATTTAATAATTGAAATTACAATGATTGTTAACCTTAGCAAAGTAATAAATGAGCTAGAAGTATATTTGATAATTTTCGATTAATTTTTTTTTTTTTATAATTTGCGCGCACTCAAAGGGTTATTAATATCTTTAATATGTTAACACACAGTGCGGGCGTTGGAAAAGATAGATAGAGAGAGAGAAAGATGTTGGTGTAGTGGTTCTTGAAGCTCAGTTGTTTATGCTTGAGAGATTCTCCGTGGGTGGCGTCCAGATAACTGGGGAGATTTCTGTTATTTTTTGTCTTTGCTTCTGATTCACAGTACTTTTTTCCCGATAACCGATGTCAAAGGCAAATCACCGTCAACAGAGCGAACAATTTTTCCAGGCGCATGACCAAGCTACTGCCAGTGTTATGCCTTCGCAGTAGTGTTCACACAAGCTTTCGTAAATGATCGGACTGACTTTATATATTTCATGAGAAATAAATAAATGATTGCTGACATCAGGATTTGAACCATGAATCATTAGCATGGTAATTGACGACGTTATCACTACACCATTGCCACGCCAAATTCGATTTATTTAATAGTTTGTCTATTACTGATCGTATTTAGGTGGACTTCTTTAAGAGTTATATTCCTTATTTTTGCAATATTTAATCTTAGTGATGGTAATATAACTGTTTCATTAAATTCTTTTACACTGTTTGAAAATGTAATATTATTAATATTTATTTTACAATTTTTACATTTAACAATAACAATTGTTTCCTTCAATAAATACATTTTTGTTTTTACAATTCTGAAAATATTTTACTTTTTGTATGTTTTTTTATTAAAATAGTCTTCTCATTTATTTAAGTTACAGACTCTTCTTTGTTTGTTCTATAAGGACAAGTACTGTTTTTCAATAACATGTTTCTTATACATCCATTACCATGAAGTTTTAAATTTTCTTTTTTTTTAATTAGGTTGTTTGGTTTTTCAAAAATAGAATTGTCTTTTATGATGACTTCTTGTAAATCAACATCGATTTCTTCTAAGTCATTATTAGGACAAGGTATTATAACAGCTTTCGAAAATGTTTCAGTAGTAAAAATCGGTATTAGCAAAACGAAAATTAATAAATTATCTTGAAATATTACACTGTTCCTAAGTGATGGTTAGGTAAGTGGGCTGATGTAGGGGGATAGAAAACCTCCACACCACACTCAGACCAGTATAGATCCATTGTGATACCCATGGGGGGAAAGGGGATAGAAAAGAGAATCCCTTCCTCGTGGAAAAATATCGTCTTTGTAAATATCCTAAAGAAAGAACTTAGGACTTACTGTGCCCTAGATACAAACCATGCAGAGGATTTGATGAAGTTTGCGATGTCATTTATTGGTCTGTTGGACAACTCTTCTAGATCCTCAAAGAAGTGTTGTCCAAGGATCTTATTTCTCAAATGATAGAGGGCTGGGCAATGACAGAGAAAGTGCGCGTTGTCCTCCTGAGCCTCCTCGTCGCCGCAGCCTCTACAAAGGTCTTCGTTAGTCACACGTAGTTTTTTCATGTGGTACCGCGTGGTATTATGCCCCGTAATGACTCCTATTAGAGTAGAGAGGGATTTTCTATGCCTCTGTATGAGTCTATTGGTTCTTACTCTGTCAAATGCATGCCACAGCTTCCTCGTGGTGACAAAAGTATCTAAAGAGGTCCACCTATTGTTAGCCTCCGTTATGGATTTGATTTTATTTCTATAGCAGATATTGCTTTTATCGCCGCCTGGCTGTCGATGAAAAAGGTGATATCCTCTCGTGGTATTGCCCTCATCGCAGTCTCACGAGCTGCTATTGTAACTGCTAGGACCTCCGCCTGGAAAACGCTGCTGTAGTTCGGAAGCCGAGCTGACACTGTTCCGAATATAAGGTTTCATGTTAAGCGTTATTTTGTAATCGTTTATTTCTTTGTCCGTTAGTATGTCATGTGCCAGAACCAGTGTTGTCACTTGGATTTTAGAAAAAAGTGGTAGATTGGACAAAAAAAAAGCGGTAGAATTAAGAAAAGGATAGTAGATTTGATAACTTTGACATTAGTACCCCCCGTTCGCACAAAAAAAAATGTATACATAACAAGTTCTAACGATGTTTGTATTACGACCTACCATATACTTATTTAAAGAAAAATATTACGTACTTTTTTTTTTTATAATTTGCGCGTGCCAAAGGGATTATTAATACCCTTATACTGGTTCTCAGGGCACGGGCGGATAGGAAGAGGGGGGAAGAAGACAGAGGAGATGCCGGTTTGTGTTGGCTTTAAATGTTTGAAGGTTGTAATGATTAGGAAATACAGTGGCTGGTAATTCGTTCCATAAACGTGTTGTTCGGCTTATAAACGAATCCCTATATTTGACAGTACGTCCGAAGATGGGTTTGAGGGTGAACTGATGTGCATTCGAAGCGTGACGCGTATTGCGGGTGAAGTTTTGAAGGGGAGAAATGCAGCTGGCTATTTCCCTGGAGCATTTTTTATAAAAAAAGCAATAAAAAAGAGAAAGACACGAGACATTTCTACGATGTTCAAGTGAGACTATGGAGCTCACGATGTCTCTATCACCTATCAGTTTTAACGCGCGATTCTGTACCCTATCTAGAATGTGCAGAACGGTCTTGGGTGCACCAGACCAGATGTGGGCGTTATATTCCAGCTTTGGGCGGATGAATGCCTTATAGATGGAGGCCAGATCAGACGGGATAAAATATTTCTTGCACCGCTTAAGGAATCCTAGACATTTTGCAGCATTTTTGGCGACTTCGAATATGTGATCGTTCCATCGAAGACGGTTATTGATGCACAAGATATTTCATAAGCTGACGATTTATCAGCGTTTCCATGTCCTTGGAAAGAAGGGACGTAAGTGCAATGGGTCGGTAATTGGACGGGGAGGAAGATTTGACTTTTTTAGGGACGGGTACTGTTTTCCATCTACTCGGAAAGAGCCCAGAAGAGTAGGACAGACAGAAAAGCTTACGCAGACGTTTTGCCAACGTGGAAGAACACCTCTTCAGAACTATGGGGGAGATACCATCTGGACCAGCGGATTTGTGTATGTTAAGACCTTTGAGTACTCCTGCAACTGTACGAGTGCGAAAGTGTACTTGTCCCATGGAAAATTCGACGCTCTCAAGTACAGGCGGAGACAAAGCACTATCTGGCATGGTGGGATTCGCTGCAAAGTGAGCAGCAAGCAAATTAGCTTTGTCCAAGGAGCTGACAGCTGGAATGTCATTGTAAATGAGCGTTGGGATGGAAGACGAGACAGAATTTTTAATATTTTTGACGAATGACCAAAAATTTTTACTACCTTTGGGATATTGTAGAATTTTTTGTCTCAGTTTCTGGTCATGTAAGAATTTTACACGTCGAATGTGGGCATTGCAGTCATTTCTGGATTGTTTAAACTTCTTTCGGTTTTTCTCAGATTTGTTGGCTTTATAAGACCGAAAACTTACCTCTTTCAACCTGATAGCCTCTTTACAGCTCTGGTCAAACTACGAGTTTGCCTTAGGTTTGATGCTTTTTATTCTGTTAGGAATAAACGCATCCATACCTAAGCGAATGGTGTCAGTAATCATATCTTCAGCATCACGTCGCTATCGAGGAAGCATAGCGACCAGTTAAAACTCCTAAAGAGACTATTAAGGCCGTCCCAATTGGCTTTCTCGTAATGCCATACTTTTCTTTTGGGAGTTTTTTCTTTAACTGAGTGGTCAGAGTACGAGAATTTAGCCGATATGATGTTGTGGTCAGACCGACCTAGAGGAGCTAACACGTCAATGATGTATTTATCAGGGTGTGAGGTAAGAAACAAATCCAGAGTGTTGGCAGAATGACTTGCAATGTCCGGTATGCGTGTAGGCTCATTTACAAGCTGAGTCAAATTGTTTATCTCAGCGAAAAGTTTAACATACCTTCCTTCGGGTGTTATCTGGCCAGAATGTCGAAGCCAATCCGAATTGTGTATATTGAAATCGCCCGTAATGACGATTTCAGTATGAGAATACAGGGAGACAATTCGTGAGATGGAATCGGACAACGCATCAAACTCGTTAAAAGTTGAGTTGCTATCCGCACTAGGGCTTCTGGAAATAAAACAGTAGTGAATTATTTGCTTACGGACGGTGAATTTTAGCCATTTGTAATTAAATTCCGGATTGGAACAGTGGCCATACTGTGGTGGAACTTGGTAAGCTATATCACTACGGACGTAAATGGCGAAGCCGCGATGGGGAAAGAATATGCATATATGTTTGTACGTATGTATCTCTATACATACAAGAATGAATGCGTTGCATCAAATGATATGCGGAAGAGGATGGCGAGAAAGGGTTTCCACACAAATGAATGAAAAATTTATTGAAAGTGGGTATGTGTTGAATTTTCAAAACGGATGTATATACATATTTTCCAAGAGAACCGAGTTGAATTGGTTGATTCAATACGGACAGGACAGAATTAAAAATCGTGGTCGAATTTTTGCAGTCCATTGTAGATGTGGTAGATTTGAAAAACGTTCAAAATTGTGGTAGATCTACCACAAGTGTGGTAAAGTGACAACATTGGCCAGAACGTCAAATTTGCTCAGTAGAATAATCATGCCGAATATATAATCCGGCGGATTGATAGCGGAGGGATCTCATCTGATCCGCATCTATTCACTCTCTCTGTGTGATCCCATTATTGAAACCACTGGATGAACTACATTATCGGTTCGCAAAGCAAATTATTAACGACATCGAATTCAGGCCTTTTTCTGTCCAATGAAAATATTCCTTAACAAATATTCAAAACAGTCGAAATATTTTGAAAATAATGGAAATCATTAACTCAAGTTGAAGGTTATCTCTTTTAATTATTTTTTTTTTTATACTGTGAGTTCTTCCATGCGTTCATTGTGCCTTTTTATTTCTTCAAGCAGTAACTGATGGATTGCGTTCCCTTTTCTTTGGTAGTCACTCAATCGATCTATTGACCGGTAGACTTTTTTCAAACAAGAATTTGTTTCCCCGGATTGTTCTCTAACAGTTAAAAGCAGTTCGGATATTTTTTCATGCATTTAGTTTTTTTCTCGACGGTTCCTAACCCTATGGTAGTATTGCTTCTGTCATCAGATGTTTCAGTTAGCAAGTTCATTTCATTTTCAAGAGACATATCCATATCTTGTGGCATAATACAGGTAGAGGCATTGGTTTTTATTGGTGTACCATAACTAATATGAGTTTAATTACATCCTCCTCCAAAGGAATGAAATGAACTTCATTGTTTTCCCCACCACCTGCTTTCAACTCACGTTTATTATGGGCCAATTTCTTTCGTAAGGATGACTTGTAGTCCGCCCAAACCTAAATTCAGATACGTATCTGTCTATCTATCTTCATATCTTCTTTATATATATATATATATAGCATATAAAACGAAGCTGATATGTTGTGCCATTATCGGAAGATCTCAGCGGGCTGTCACCGGTGCTTTTGCAAGCATTGAGGCGGAAGCGGCCAAAATGGGTTTGGCGATAAACGAGGGCAAAACCAAGTATATGCTGTCAACTAGAAGGGAAAACCAACATCGACGAATTGGACAAAACGTCACCGTGGGCAGCTATAACTTCGAGGTAGTAAGGGACTTTGTCTACCTTGGCTCTGCTATAAATTCTACTAACAAAATCAGTGCAGAAATCTATCGAAGAATAACTCTTGCCAATCGCTGTTTTTTTGGGCTTATAAGGCAATTCAACAGTAAAGCCCTTTCTCGAACAACTAAGGAGACTCTACATAAGACCTTGATCATCCCAGTCCTGCTTTACGGCGCTGAAACATGGACTTTATTAAAAGAGGATGAAGATATCCTTGGTCGCTTCGAGAGAAAAATTCTTCGTAAGATTTTCGGTCCCGTTTGCGTTGACGGGTTTTAGAGGAGAAGGTTCAATCACGAACTATACGAGCTGTACAGCGACATCGACCTAGTCAAAAAACTGCGTATTGGACGTCTGAGATGGCTAGGACATGTAGAGCGAATGGACACCAACGCTCCGGCCCGCAGAGTCTTCGAATCTAACCCGGAGGGACGACGCAGTAGAGGGAATCATCGCCGTAGGTGGCGCGCACAAGTTCAAGGGGACCTCGACCAACTTGGAGTGCGCAACTGGAGGCAATTAGCTAAAGACCGAGTTAAATGGAGAGGCTTGTTGGTTGAGGCCCAGGTTCACCCCGAACTGTAGCGCCACCTAAGTAAGTAGTGATATTTTGTGCGTTTACGTATAACTCACGTAATTTTCAACCAATTTACTTGATTTTTCTTTTAAACTATTCAGAAAAATAATGAGAAGGACATAGGTCCTATTTTTTATTTTTTTTTTAATTGACTTTTTCATTCAAGAAAATGCAAAATGTATATCTACGGACACATGTAATTCAAGACGAATGGCATATATTCTGTTAACAGAACATCGAAATGCAAAACATACGACGTTAAGTGGTGTCTTGGGTTCATTATTTATTTTGTATAATCGAGATTTGCTGCGTGAACATGATTTCTATCGCAATGATTTAACTCAATTTGTTCTAACAAATGTTCCAAAGTTAAACGCACAACGAAAAGATGTTTACGACATTTTGATGCGAGCAATGGCAGACAAAAGTGGTGGAACGTATTTCTTAGATGCGCCTGGTGGCACTGGAAAAACTTTCCTTATTTCAACAATTTTGGCCACCATTAGTTCGCAAAATAAAACAGCATTGGCTCTCGCATCATCTGGAATCGTGGCGACGTTGTTGGCTTTTGAGTACTCCTGCAACTGTACGAGTGCGAAAGTGGACTTGTCCCATGGAAAATTCGACGCTCTCAAGTACAGGTGGAGACAAAGTACTATCTGCCAGGGTGGAGTTCGCTGCGAAGTGAGCAGCAAGTAGATTAGCTTTGTCTAAGGAGCTGACAGCTGGAATGTCATTATAAATGAGCGTTGGGATGGCGGCCGAGGCAGAATTTTTAATATTTTTGACGAATGACCAAAAATGTTTACTACCTTTGGGACATTGTAAATTTTGTTGCCACAATTTTTGGTCATATAAGAATTTTACACGTCGAATATGAGCATTGCAGTCATTTCTGGCTTCTTTAAACTTCTTTCGGTTTTCCTCAGATTTGTTGGCTTTATAAGACCGAAAACTTACCTCTTTCACCCTGATAGTCAATTTGCAGCTCTGATCAAACCACGAGTTTGCCTTAGGTTTGATGCTTTTTGTTCTGTTCCAATGTTACGAGCTTTTGAGCCCTTCCACTTTATTTCCTGTATACATGGTATATGTATGCGTCGTCGTTCAAGGTCTTCTGCCAGCTCGGCACTGCGTCCGGTTAGGGAGCCTATGTTCCAGGTTGCGATCCTTAGAGATTACTTGTTTTATTATTTTGTTTTCTTTTGTATATCTTAATGTTTTCATTTCGTTCGTCGCTTGAGGGAGTGAGAGTGGGTGTTCCTTTGAGGGACAATTTTTGGCTTTCTGCTTTTACCGCCGGTTGCTACCAGACGCGAAGGTAGTACTCTCCAACTGGGAGAATGTGGGCGCTACCGTTGACATTTGATGATGTTCATGCATCCCTACTGCATGGTCCTACCTAACCATACAGAGCACCACTAAATCTTGTCTCACACTATCTGATGCTTTAGTGGGCTCTTTCCGCTGACGAAATTGCGTTTCCGGCCTGTTGGTCCACGGGCGATATTTCATTTCTCTCCTACCACCCATATCTCGGGGGCGATCCCCTATCCGCCACCTGGGGACGCGTTCTCTAGGAGTTGCAGGCTTCCCCCGAGAAGCACGTTTATCTTTGTATATGTCTGGTTTTATAGCATTGAAATGTATTTAAAGAGATAATTCCCTATGTAGCATTTGATAGCTGTTGTCATTATTGTTTAATTCTAATTCATTCAAATTATTATAAAATATGTCTATTGCGTCAGAATATTTAGTTTAATTTAGAATGTGGAGTACCTTTGTATAGTTACTTACGACTGGTATTTCCTCCGTTTTCATTATCATGAACGCGTTTTCCGTTAGAATTGGTATGATCTCCAGGTTTTGTCCTAAGACGCTTGTCATTATGAAACACAAAATTATTATTTTATACATTCTTTGCAAAGAGTAGGCTTTAAATTAAACGGAATTATTTGTATTTGTAACATCGTTTAAGCTGTTTTTTACAATATTTAGTTTGTCTTTTATTGCTATCTTCTACTATGTATTTCGAGTCGACTTTGAACTTGCTTAACTTTTTATATTTGGGGCTGTTTTTTGATATGTTTCTACTTCTAACGATATTGTCTCTTTGTCTATAGTTATGGTCTTTAGTTTCATTTAATTTATATATTCGTGCTACTTTCTCATCTAAGAATTTCGGATGCAAAGCTTGTATGTCCGTTCTATCTAAATTCTTATTAATAAAGTCTATAGGTCTCATCTTTGTCGTCGTAGTATTGTTATAGATATTTAAGATTTTGAATAGTTTACTATCTAGGTCGTCATCATCAATGTTTGCTTGTGTGTCGGCTGTGATAATTCGTAAATGTTCGTTTAAGGTTCCGTGCAATCGTTTCACGTCAAAATTTCCAGTCTTATTAAATGCGGTAGTTTAATGGGAAGTTATGTTATTTTCCTTAAGAAACTGTTCAACTATATTATGAATTATGCATTTTTCGCTATCTGATATCAGTTTATTTATTACCTAAATACAAAATTATTTCTTTGATTGCTTTTAATACTGATATCCACGTTCTATCATGTACTTTGTGTATAGTTGCATATTTAAAGAACTAGTCAATTGTCGTTATGTACATAATATTTCGGTAGGTGTGTCATATGTCCATGTGAATTATGCCATTGAAGTGGTTGGGTGTTTCAGTGACCTGAAATGGTATTTCAATCGGGCGATGATTGAATTTTGCTAGTTCGCATACTTCACAATTGTTTATGAATTTGTTAATCAATACTTGCATTTTAGGGTAAAAAAAAAATGTTGCCGTAACTCGGTATATACCTCATTTATTCCTCGATGATTTTTACCTAGATGTTCATTTTTAATTAATGTTATCATTTCGTTTTTATCCGTAATGTCTTTCATTCTAACACTTGCCTCTAATACTTTGGGATTCTTCTTCACAGACAAATATTTTACGTAAGGATCTTGGAACTTAAGGAATAACGACAAATCATCGCAATGTATGCAGATGAGTCCCTTAGTTATTAAAAATCGCTTCATTATGTTCAACAAATCACTATTGTTTTTCTTTAATTGAGCAAGATTTTGTATTTTTGTATGCACTTTTTTGATTGATATTCTTTCCGAAGAGCCTTAGGACAGATATATTTGGTTTTTAAAAAGATTGATTGGTTTATCTGTTATATAATTGTGGCGAGCTTCATCCTCCATCGCACTGTGGATGGTAGCGCCAGTGGGCATAACTTCGTCTTTATCACTCCTAGGCCTTGAAACTACAGTAATAACTTCGTCGTTACTATCTAATTCATAACCAACAGAAATTTCATTATTGAAAATGTCTACCAAACTAATAGCCTCGTTAATATTCGACATATTTTAATTTTTCTGCTGATCTCTATACCTACTAAGCGCATCTGCTTCACAGATTTCTTCCCGTTTAGGTACTCAATAACGAAATCGCTAAGCAATATTTTCCAACGTTGAAGTTTCATATCAGGTTCTTTAATGCCATTTAACCAAACAATGGGCATGTGATATATCCTGACAGTAAATTTTCTTCCGTAAAATACGTCCTAAAATATGTATTTCACAGCCCACACAACTGCGAGAAGTTCCTTCTCGATCGTGAAATAATTTAGCTAATGGTTGTTAAGTGTGCGAGAAGCATAACAAATAGAATGATTATTTTGGCTAAGTACTGCTTATAGAACATAACCTGATGCGTCGTGGTAAGGAATAGGTAATCCTTTCAATGTTCACTGTCGCAGCAGCAATAATGCTAGCGAGAAAGAAACTATCTTACATTTCCTTTGTAAGTGTCCGGCTCTAGGCAAGGCCTGAAACTCACATTAGGTAAACCCTTTTTTGACAGCCTGATAGAATTATCGGTGACAAGCGTTGGGGACATTATTAGTTTCCTCAACGGGGTGGATTTGAATAATCTTTTCTCTTTCTCCCTTTCCCTACAAGCTACGCCCGTTTCACATCCGTTTAGGTCACTTGAGTTGTGGTATTAAAACGGAGCTTTTTGTGCTAATTATGTATCAGCATGGTTTGCTGTTACAACCTACCTAAGTAGGTGGTAAATAAATCGGCAAAATTGCATTTGTTTACTTGTATTTTCAGATTACATTCTTTTAATTTTTGAAAAATGTTCTTTAGTGACTGTAGATGTTCCTCGAAACTAGTAGAAAATATTAGAATGTCGTCCAAGTAAACAAGGCAAACCTTAGTAATGAAATCTTTTAACATATGATTCATTAATCTCTGGAATGTTGCAGGAGCATTCTTTAGCCCAAACGGCATTCTCAGAAATTCGTAATGGGCACTTTTAGTGGAAAAGGCCGTCTTTGCTCTGTCTCGCGGATGGACTTCGATTTAATGGAATCCTTTTGCGAGGTCTATCGTTGAGAAGTAATTGCATTTACTTCTGTGGAGTAGTTGAGACGGAATCCGCCTTGGTATTATTAACTTCCGCAATTGAGTCCAGAGTTCTTAACATTTTTGTAGAATATTACGATATGTTAATTAACAGTTTCATGGCGGTCTTTAAAAAAAATTCCACGGTAGCTTCCTGAGTCACGAATACTTCCCTTTTTGTGGTTTGGAGAAAAATTACTTCCCGAAAGATGTCGGGAACCTTTTCACTTTCGTATATATGGTTGAATTCTTTCACCATGACTGTTGAGTGAATTTTGGTGTAGTTTTTTGTAAACCTCATAAGATATCCTGTCTGTTTCAGCTGCCTTTTTTTATTTTTGGAGTCTCTCATAGCCTTTTCTACTTTCGATTGTGGATATTCGGCAGTCCGTGACCGAAATCGATAAAACTTTTTATTTAGTTGTAACGTCATCTATGTTTGAAATAATATAATGCAATCATTGAGGATCAAAATTTAGATTCATCCCTTGAGGTAAGATAAAGGTTTTGTGGTGAAAATATTAAAATGGATGTGGTAATAGTCAAAAGATTTTTTTTTTTTCTCTTTTTTATAATTTGCACGCACTCAAAGGGTTATGAATACCTTTAACATGTTGACACACACTGTGGGCGTTGGAAAGGATAGATAGAGAGAGAGAGAGAAAACGATTTTGGTGTAGTGGTTATTGAAGCTCAGTTGTTTATGCTTCAGAGACCATACAGGGGGTGGCGTCCAGATAACTGGGGAGATTTTTGTTAGTTTTTGTCTTTGCTTCTGACTCACAGTACCTTTTTCCCGATAACCGATGTCAAGGGCAAATTACCATCAACAGAGCGAACAATTTTTCCAGCCACATGACCAAGCTGCTGCCAGTTTTATGCCTTTGCAGTATTGTTCACACAAGCTTTCGCAAATGATCGGACTGACTTTATATATTTCATGAGAAATAAATAAATGCTTGCTGACATCACGATTTGAACCATGAACCATTAGCGTGGTAATTGATGACGTTACCACTACACCATTGTGGTATCCCCACTTCACACATACACTTCACCACATTTGAGTGATTTGAGTGCCTGCTCATATTACATTTTCTTTTTATCGAAATAGGTGTTTTTAATTTCAATAACAATGTCGAATCAAGAAGTAAATAAGCGAAGGTACAATAGTACCCCAGATGAGAAAACTAAAGAGGCATTCGATCTGATTTAAATAATGGAAATTTCAATAAACAAATGTGCTAAAATCTTTGGCATTCCCAAAGGCACATTAATAAATAAACTTCATGCAAGGCATTGTAACAACTTTGGAAGACTGCCTATTTTTTCTATTGCCGAAGAAAAAAGTGCTTGCAAACGTCAATATTGCCACAAGCTAATAGGGCATTCCATTCAATACGTTCGATGTGCAAAAATTAGCAGCAAGCTAATTAGATAAGCGCGATAACAAGAAATCCAATTTGCTTACTAAAGATTAGTTGTTGGGTTTCCTTAAAAGGAATGATGACCTTGTCAATACGAGGATGCGCTAAAACTTGGAACCATCAAAAGCAAAGCTGACTAAAAATGATGTCAACATATTTTTTGCTCATTTGAAAACAACATTGTTGTTGGATGTGGGCAATATATTTTACCCCAATATATTTTTAATTATGACGAAACCAACTTGTCCGACGATCCCGGGTCTCAAAAATGAATTTTTAAAAAAGGTTGCAACTACCCGGACAGGATTATGGACAGTTCAAATAACAGCATTATCAGCCGCTGGAAAGATGTTGTCCACTTACGTTGTATACAAATCTGAGCAACTGTGGGAACAATGGATGCAAGGTAGACCTAGGAACACAAAATATAACAGAACCAAGTTAGATTGGTTCGATGTAGCCATACTGGTTCCTTAACTATTTTGTACCATTTACGAGGAAATATGAAACTGAATCGAATTGATTCCTGAAGAACTAGATGGAAGGTAGAGCAAAATCTTCACAAATTTCGCCAAAATATAAATTTCCAAGTTGCTCAAAGAGCTAGTTGAAAGGTCAGTAGGGGAAAGCAACATATCTCCAAATTTGATAGCTAGATTAAAAAAATGTGGAATTGTGCCGCTCGATCCTCAGCAAGTTTTGAACAAGATCCCGAGTTAAGCAAGTATGGAGAAGGCCTCTGAAAATGTTTTCTAATGTGTCATCCACAGGGATCTCGGAATTCCGACAATCGAAGCTGAAATTAGAAGCTTCGTGAGAAAGCATAGAAACCGACTAATCGGACATGTCAACAACACAGTCCTACAAATTTTGAAGGAGAGCAATTTATTGCGCCGACTACAAAGGACGAAACATTTCGACTTGGCGAGATAAAGATTAATCGCGTCTAGATTGCGGAACATGCAGGATCTTTCAGTCGTCAGTAATCTGCCAAACGTTTTTATTTTGTCATAGAAAAACTGCTTGATAAGTTATTACTTAGTTGCGATACCTAACAAATTTATATCGAAGGGTGGTGTTTTTTGGTCAGTAGGAATCTGACACTACTATGATGAAGATTTTCACCTACCCTCGGAAAAAGAAAGAAATGTGTTATTAACATGCTGGCAATTTTTCTGGCAAAAACAATGAACGTAAGAAATATGTATATGCCAACATTTTGTGTTCCTAAAGAAATATTTAAATTTTTCAAAGCATTTATTTTTAGGTTTAATTTCAACACTTGAGAAATAAAATAAATTAAAACAAAAAAATGTGATTATCCGTTTTTCTTTTAATATTTTTCCTTGCAACTTTTTGAAAGACTTTAATTTTTCCATAAGAAAAAATGCGGTCAAAGTTAACATTTTCAGGGTAAAATATTGATTAGGCTGTTTTAAATATTCACTGACACTTCAAATTTGTTGACATGGCAACACCCGCAGATATGTGGTGAAAAAAGGTAGGTATTGGCAGTTTTGAAGTCTCTGTTAAGCTTTACATTTTAAAATCGGTCAAAGTATTACGGTTTTACGGTACCTCAATTTAGGGGGTTTACACTTGCGTCGATTGGAAAGGCGGAAAAAAATTCCGCAAAACCCTAGAATTTTTAATTTCTTACATTTTAGAATTTTTTTTTTTTATGTTGCCTGATGGTATAGAATGTAATCTTCCATCCACCATCGTCATATTTCATACAATTCACAAATACGGTAGGTACTGATTGTTTGAAATCCGTACAACCATTACTGCCCATACTGTAAAGTACATTATAGTGTCGACGTGTGTCGACTTTTCTAAGTCGCAAGGACAAGTGACGAAATTCATATGTGGAAAGGAGTGCTCGCCAGTTGAGTTTTTAGTCTTGAGACCTCGGCTCAAAATTTACCTGCTGATGAAAGCCCATTCCATTCACTCCAATGCGAGATGTTCTATTTACTTATGATGGCATCGGAGTTACCACAAATATTCGAAAGTTGTTTAATTATGGGTCGAGTGTCAAGTTTAATTTGGGGAGTTGATGTTTATGGGTCTTATAACGTTACCTTTCCAAAGTATCAATGTTTTAAGGGGTTATACGCAGTTAGAAATTTCAAAAAATTGATTTTTCTTTTATTGCATTTCCGAAATGTTCCGAAATGTATATATATTGGAGTATATTCTCTGAAAATTTCAAATCGATCCGGCAAATATTCTTGAAAATACAAGCACATTTGTAAGGACGTCCCGGAGCGTGTGTGAACGTCTTTTGAAACTTTGAAGGCCTTTTTCTCAAAACGGTGTTTTCAAAGTCGGTGAGCACGATTTCTCAAAAACGGCTCAACCAATCAGTCTGAAATTTTAACACAACCTTCTCAGATATATTCTTTAGGGATTGATTGAAGGAACAAATTTTGGTTCAAAATCGGAATTTTTTTCTTTTTGGAGCCGCCATTTTGTCATAAAACCAATTTTCGACTATTCCTTCGATCAATCCCTAGATTTACCATATCTATCCAATAATAGATTCTTTTTGGCTTTTTTATTTTAAATAATCCAAACCGGAGATATCGTACTCACCGCCAGACACCTTTTTCTGGAGGACCTCCAGGAGATCGTCTGCAGGAGCACTGTAACTCAATATTTTTAAAAATAAACATGCCGATATAAAGTTAAAGGTTACCACTACATGTGTTAATACTTCCCGTATTTGTCAAAGAAAATCCCTTTTCAGAAAATTTTGTAAATAAACAACTTTTTTGGCCTTGCAACTGCGTATAACCCTTTAAGGGATTTGGTATTATAACTATTCACATAGAACTGCCAAAAAATTGCTACACCTTTCCTTGCAATTTGTTATAATGCCTATTATCTTTACAAAAATATTGCCCATTATCCATTGCATTGGAAAACAACGGTGGTGCAGTCCATTTCCAAAAGAGATAAAGACAGTTCCAGTGCGTGGAATCTCCGGTCGATAAGTCTCCTTCCGAACATCAGCAAGGTATTCGAGAAAGTGATCCATTGAGTTCTGACTAAGTGGGTTGAGGACATGCATAATTCCGGATAACCAACTTGGTTTCAAGGCGTGACATGATACATGCCGCGTCTAAACTGGTATCGGATATCCAATGGAACAAAAACAAGAACCAATGCACACGGGTACTTGGCTGGTCTACTTGGAGAAGGCTTTCGATACCGTTTGGTTACAGGGACTCTTTAACAAGTTGAGCAAGCTGGGCATAGGAAAACCACTGCTGTATATACTTCATGACATGTTTACCAGTAAGAGTTTCATTGTGAAAAATGGCAATGTGACGTCTGATGGAACTTTCGAAGTAAAAATTGTCCGCAACAGGGTCCTGTTAATTCGCAAATCCTGTTCAACATTTACATGAGTAATCTCATAGGTTCACTTCACCATGCCATAGCGTACGCAGACGACTTGGTCGCGTACAGTCAGGGCATAAGATCGAGTTCATTGCAATACCCTTACAGCGTGACTTCGAGAAGGTCAAAAGATACTGCGAAGACTGGGTGCTGAAGATGAACTTTCAGAAGTCGGAGACCATCGTGTTCAGAACGCTGTTGTCTGGGACCTCTAGGGTCACCAGAAACAATTGGCGAAAGTGATCTATCGAGAGACAGCACGGACAGCCACTTGCGTGTCAACGTGTGGGACGGTTCCTTGGGATGTGGCCCAATATCTATACGTATATTTTATCTATATTTTTATTGTTTGGCTCTGGAAAGAGCCAAAGTTGCTTTCGCCCTTACTGTTTCATAGTGGCCAATTCGATGCAATGGTGACGATAATCTGCTGCATGGCAGATGCCGCTAATCTTCCACGTCGCCGGAACAGCTGCGAATAGGCGATTCAATTACGACCGAGACGTCGCACAGAGTAGTGTAGAGCATCTCCTGTACAGTAGGGCGGTTCCAGACTGCTAAAACGAAAACGAAAGACCAATGACCAATTTTGATGGCTTTCTGAAAGGTAGGGAACGCTGTTGTCGTTTCCCCTAATCCAGAAAAGACACACACCCAAAAGAAAAATGCGAACTAAGCAACATCATTGACAAGCCTAAGCCAATGTCGTCTTGTATTTAGATCGATGAGGGTAGAAGCGGATATAAAAAGCGAATACATAGTGACCAGATCGAAAATAAAAGGCCAGATTTAGCCAAAATATCAACTACCAGGTGGCAAAAAAAGGGAATAGAAGTTAGGTAGATGAAGAGTAATGTCGATATCTGTTAAGCTTTTCAACTGTACCTATTTTTAATTTCAATTTTTCTTTAGCTAATTGCCTCCAGTTGCGCACTCCAAGTTGGTTGAGGTCCCCTTGAACTTGTGCGCGCCGTCTACGCCGATGATTCCCTCTACTGCGTCGTCCCTCGGGATTAGATTCGAAGACTCTGCTGGCCGGAGCGTTGGTGTCCATTCGCTCTACATGTCCTAGCCATCTCAGACATCGAATACGCAGTTTTTTGACTAGGTCGGTGTCGCTGTACAGCTCGTATAGTTCGTGATTGAATTTTCTTCTCCAAAATTCGTCAACGCAAACGGGACCGAAAATCTTACGAAGAATTTTTTCCTCGAAGCGACCAAGGATATCTTCATCCTCTTTTAATAAAGTCCACGTTTCAGCGCAGTAAATCAGGACTGGGATGGTCAGAGTCTTATATGGAGTCTCCTTAGTTGTTCGAGATAGGGCTTTACTATTGAATTGCCTTATAAGCCCAAAAAAACAGCGATTGGCAAGAGTTATTCTTCGATTGATTTCTGCGCTGATTTTGTTTGTTGAATTTATAGCAGAGCCAAGGTAGACAAAGTCCCTTACTACCTCGAGGTTATAGCTGCCCACTGTGAGGTTCTGTCCAATTGTCCCTTCTTGTTGACAGCATATACTTGGTTTTACCCTCGTTTATCGCTAAACCCAATTTCGGCGCTTCCGCCTCAATGCTTGCAAACGCACCGGTGATAGCCCACTGAGTTCTCCGATAATGTCTATATTCTCGGCGTATGCAAGCAGTTGTACAGCCTTGTAATAGATTATGCCTCCAGTGTTGGCTGTGAGTTCCGCACAATCCGTTCAGGTACAATGCTAAAGAAGTCACATGAGACCGCGTCACCTTGTCTAAAACATTTTTCGACATCAAAGGTCTCGGTGAGGTCATTACCGACCATGTTGGAGCAGTGAGCGTTCTCCATCGGCATCCTGCACAGATGAACAAGTTTGGCAGGGATGTCAAAATTAGACATGGCTCTTTACAGATTTTCTCTATATATGCTGTCATGGGCGGCCTTGAAATCGATAAGGAGGTGGTGAGTATCGATTTCGAATTCTTGGGCTTTCTCCAGGATCTGCCGAAGTGTGAAGATTTGATCGATGGTGGACTTTCCTGGCCTGAAACCGCACTGTTAGTGTCCAATCAGGCTGTTGATAAAAGGTTTCAGTCGTTCACACAATATCGCAGAAAAGATCTTGTATGCGATGTTGAGGAGATGCCTCTATAATTGGCGCAGTTAGACGGAAATTTTGACTATCATCGTCTATGTTGAATGGTTCATTCTGCCTGACAGCGGGATGTTGGTCTTCGTCGCCCTTATACAGTCTGCAGAAGTAGTTTTTCCATATTCTCAACACCGACTGTGATTCTACTACGAGGTTTCTATTTTCATCTCTACAGGTTTCTGTATGGGTATTGCTTCACTGACACGTTCTTTTTACCTTTTGGTAAAACTTCCGTACATTGTTCCTGGAGTATAAACTCTCGATATACTCTAACGCGCGCTTCTCATGCTCTTTCTTCTTCTTTTGGAGAAGCCGATGTTCTTCCCGACTCTTTTGCTCGTAGAGCTCATGAGCAGCTTTCGTCTTTCTTCGCAGCCCCGCTTTGTATACCTCTTGTTTTGCTGCATGCACTCGCCGGCATTTTTCGTCAAACCAGGGGTTTCGCGGTGGTGGGCGAGCGAGACCCAGCATATCAGTCGCGGCGTTTCTGATGGCATGTTGGCAGCGTTGCCCCCCTCCCCCCCCCTCTTTCATCTGCTGCCACCAAGAATCGTCCAAACGGAGTTGGTTACCCACTTCTTGGATTAAGGTACTGGGCACCCGGCTGTCACCACGTGGAGGTTAAGAGTAGGAGTTGGTAGGCCTCAGCTGAGTGAAAACGCTTGTGTTTTCATATGATCGCATGCACTACCGTTTGACCAGCGTTTTCGTCGAGAAAAAACCAAAGTGCTAAGTCGCTTCAGAGAACATTATAATATTTTAAGAAGTGTGGTCGTCTAGACCTTTCGAAACTCATTTAGGCTTTTCTTATCGTCTGTAGCCTAAAAATTCATGACTTAACTTATGTTTGGTTATGTTAAAGACAAGGGATCGTAGCTCACCCATGTCACTGTATTCCTACTGATCCGCCTGTGTGGTTCGCCTATTTGACCTCAGAAAATATCGACAGGCCCGCTGATTTCGGATTACTCGGTTACTGAGGCCAATGAAATGCCGATGTCATCGCATTTGTGTGATCCGGGCGTTTATAGGCCTGCCTTTCCTACATCGCGATGTCTGTGGAACGTGCATTTATATTGCCGTTCTAACAGGGTTCAACTGATCTTCTTCTTTGAATGTGGCAATACCAGCTGCGCCGGTCACGCTCTATTTTTTTGTGCGATGGTTTTCTTGATGTAAAAGCTTCCACGGATCTTCGAACTTCTTATTCGATCAAGCTTTGTCACTCCTGCTGTCATGCGAAGCATCTTTATCTCAGCTGCCGTTAATTTACTCTCATACGTTGTGTGCATCGTCCAACATTGTGAACCGTATGTGAGCGCTGGACGTACAACGGACGTAGAGCCTTCCTTTCAACTAAGGTGGCATTTTTCTGTCACAAAAGATAGGGGAATTTTCTCACTACTTCAGCCACCCTACGCTTACGCGATGATTGATGTCGTCATCACAAGTCGCTTTGCTATTGATCATAGATCCCAGATATTTGAACTTTTCGCACTTGGGAAGCACTGTTCCTTTCAAATAAATGTCTGGAATAGGCCTGAGTGGATCAGAGAACGGGCAGCATAAGTACTCTGTCTTTCTTGAATTAATGTGATACTCATTTCCCTCCAGAATGTCCACCCACACATCAAGTGCTCGTTGCAGGGATGTAGGATCCTCACTTATGATGGCTCCATCGTCAGCAAAGAATAACTGATGTACCTTGGGGTACATCACTTTACCTTCAAGCAGATAATCAAGGACTGCAATAAAGAGCAAAGGACTTAAAACGTTTCCCCGGTGTACCCCGACTTTGATTGGGAACTCTTCGGTTACTCCAGCCGGGCGACTTCTTTTGTCTTTGCTTCTTCGTACATGTCCATGATCATCTGTACATAGGTTTCTGGAATCCCTCGATGTCTTAGCGCCACTCATATCACATCTCGTGGTTGTCTGTCGAATGCCTTTTCAAAGTCAACCAATACAATATGCAAATCATTTAAGGAATCACGATGTTTTTCCATTATGATCCTTATACTTTCGATTGCATCTATGGTTGATTTACGCGAGACAAACCCGCACTGATCATCAGATAGCCGTATTATTTTTCGCAGTCGGCCACCTAATACCCGCTCAACGATCTAACTTCTTCGACTGTAATGTCGGGTATTTCTTCACAGTTAGGGGTGGCTCTTGAAAAGTATAGCCGAGGAAACTGTTCATTTAAAAGTTCTTCACAATACTGCCGCCACCTCTGCAGAATTTTGTCGTCATCCACAAGAAGCTGGCCATAAGCATTGTTAATGCACTTTGGCGAACGAATCTCCTGAGCATTCCTCCTTCTTTGTGCTGCTATTTTTAGATGGTTGAGCTCTTGTTCATATTATGTCTTCGCAGCTCCTAGATAGCCTGGTTTGCATCAACAACCGGGGAAGATATTTTCTCCAGCTCCCGATACAAGCCCTCCGTACTCTCTGCTTAAGGCTGGGCGCACTTCTTCTTCGCTTTTTTCTTGCAACATCTGTATTCCATTTCGAGGCGAGCTTTTTCGTCACTATTATTAGAGGGGCACTTTGACCAAGCTTTGAAAACCGCTTTCTTCTCATTTATCACCTTCTTAGCTTCTTGTTTCTTTGACGTGTTGATGGTGGCATTTTGAAGCTCCCAGCAGTGATTTGGCCTTCTTTAAGCAAGTTCGCTGTAGGGAATCCCACATATTTTGTGCTCTGCGCTCTTCATCCTCAGCTCCGTTGATGGTGCGAGAGAGGTAATCTTTCATTACGAAAACGTAAACCTTGCCTTTTTCTTTGTCCAGATTGTACTAATTGACTTTCTCATAGACCCTTGTTTGTTTGCTTTTCTTCTTCGGTGTTTTTATAAAAATTTCTGTAAGCAGAAGACGGTGTTGCCGACCGATTGCCTCTGCCAGGATCACTTTGCAATCTTTTACCCGAGGCTTCATGAAACTGCCTACCAAATGGTAGTCAATTTAAGTTTCATATCCACCACTGCAGTAAGTGATCAGATGTCGGATTTGTTTGATGAACATGGTATTTAACACTCTTTGACACACAAGATATCCACCCGCCTTCTATTCTTCAACTCTTCCAGCTCGTAACTTCGACCGGTCATGCTTCCAACGTTCCAACTCGCGACCCTCAAATTTCTTCCAAACTGTTTCATTTTTTTGCTAGCCCCCGGAATCCGTATAGCTCTGACCCGAACATTTCTGCTCGGTCCAGGATCTGTACCATGCACAGCAGTGGTTGTGCCTGGCGGGGTAGCGCCTTTCCTTTTTGCAAGTATTACCATAATACATAATACAGTTTTGCAATATTGCCATATTGCGATGGTGTTTGTTGTTTGACATGTGCATGCTCCTGTTTTATTCTTGTTTGTTTGATCTGTCTTCTATGACACCGGTGATCTCCAGTCGTGTCAACCCACGGACTCGCATGCACACTTGTGGGAGGGGTTTTAATGTAGTATATGTATCGCTAGACTAAGAACATTGTCTGAAAATTGCTGAACAACGTCAACATCTTTCTTTTTTTTTATAATTTGCGCGCGCTCAAAGGGTTATGAATACCTTTAACATGTTTACACACAGTTCGAAGCTTTCGTTTTACTTCCTGCCGAAAATTTGTCCAATTTGCGTTTTTTGGGAATAATTCACTTTTTCCAAACCCGACCAATGAATTTGAGCAAGAACCGGATTATTGTCAGAGTTGAGCTCGTTCAACGAAATTGGCTGAGACATAAGACCTGGGAAATTTGTAACAAATAAGTCGATAACAGAGGGACTTCCACGGGAACTTGCAGGAACATAAGTAGGACTAGGTGGAAACAGAATAGACATGGGCAACATAACAGTTAGATCGGACAGTACATTTCTCCAGGAGTTTGCTAGAATGCAGCCCCAGTCCTCTTACAGAGGTGAGTACAATTGAAAACCACAATTTGCTGGTTGTGGCCAACCTAACCGTACTTTGTGAGATTTTGGACCGCCCCCAATCCGACTATATCAGCCAACTTTTTAAAAGGATTGTTATCAGCGATCACCACAAAAAGCTCATGGTCACGTTTCCATCAGTTCTGAGCAGTTAGCGCAATATTCATATATTCATATACGTCACGTGTGCCCCCTACTCAGCTCATGCCTGACTGCCATATATTCCAGATGCCAATTAAGAAGATTAACAAATAATTCGGCTACTGGTTTGCAGCCATTTTTCGTAAAATTAAAATCAATTTTGAATACTTTCAAACGGAGCGAAATATACCAGAGAAACCCACAATTCCTCAAAACGTTCAATTAGAAGGTACAACACACTAGGCAGACTTTGCACTGATCTTACGTATTAAATGCAAAGTGAAAAATATTTCCATTCGGTCTTAAAACAATGGCTTGGAATATTGGTGATTGTGAAACGGCTATGCAGAAAGGTGATGCAGATGCTCGAAATGCGTAAGGATCTGCAATGCCTTTAATTGTAGGTCCATAAGATTAGTAGAAGGGCATTAAGGGTGACTTGGCTAGATGCATTTGTGAATAAAATGCGTACTTTCTATAAGTTTTTTTTACCGAATATTTTACAGTAAAAGCCGAATTATTTAGATTTTATTTTTCCGATCGATTATTTATTCGACCTACAAAAGTTGGCACGCATAATCGAGGTTCTACTGTATTTATCACTGTACATAGCATACATTGGCTGCGTCAATTGCAGTTACACAACAAATATTAAAAGTTTGTCAGCATAACAGTGGATACGGCGGCGGCCGAGAAAAAAATTGCGTAGTGCAGTTTATTTTATGTATTCAATATTTAATAACATGTTAGACACGTCGAATTAATAATAATTAATTTCCGAAACTAATTAGCCACATATCCTCTAAGTAGACGTTACCTGTAAGAGTGTTTTATAGCAAAGTACAAATCAAAGATCATTAAAATGATATACAGCACTCACAAAAAAAAAATAGAAAGAAGTGAATGTGTACCTCTAACATTTTAAAAATATTCCCTTTTGGATAATTACATCGAATCGATTAAGGCGCCTGATAACAACAATAAAACTATCAAGACCCGAAATAACATCAACAACAGCCATATGGAGCAGGACGATGAAGTGCCAGTGGAAGATGTAGCACTACTTGAAGAGCCACGAACTTCTAGAGCGAGAATCACATCTCCATATATCCCACATGGACGTAAGATAAGCACATATTAATTTCGGAAAAAAATACTCATAATATAGATAACCTTAGATGAAAATGTGAAAAGTTTTGTGTTCTGAACAACATATTGTATCTAGGTACTAAAAGTTCCCTGAATTCCGATGCTTTATTTTTTCAGCTTATTTAGGTGATGATAATACTCCAAGTACCTCAAGAAGATCCGCTGAAGCAGCAGGAATAGCAGAAGGCGAAAAAATAGCACTACTGGATGAGCCACCAACCTCTACACATACAATCACTCCTCCACTATCAATCACTCCTCCATCTACCCCAATTGGACGTAAGATAATCGTATCATTCATTTCAGAAAAAAATAATCATAATATATACTTAGATGAGAATTAAAAGATATGTTTGTGTTCTGAACAATATATTTAGATACTAAATGCTCCTTGGATTCTCATGTGTGGTTTAATCGATACGTCTGAAAAAGCTAAGTGCTAAGACGCTTCAGAGACTATTTTAATAATCTAAGTAGTTGAAGGCTTTTGGAGAGAGATATCTTATATGCTATCTTATATGCTACGAGAACGCCTTATATAAAGTTTAAAGCAAACTGAATCCTACCATGGTAGCTTCCATGAGAAAAGGATTATTCATCAAAAAATAGAAAATTTATTTTCATTTTAATTCATTTCCTTTTGAATTTACATGATTTTTGCATATATTTATTCAGATAGTGATGATACTTCAAGTAACTTAAGTTGGTTCGAATTAAAACAAAGAACGAGAAGGAAAACTGAACCACTATTGGAGGAGGCACCAGCTACTACGGAGACACTCTCTCTTCCAGGTTGTTCCAGTTCACTTGCACGTAAGATAATCATGTCATTAATTTCGAAAATAATGCCCGTAGTGTATACGTAATACATATAGGTATGCACCATGTGCCCTTTAATCGAGACATCCAAAAAACCATAGTATTAAGTCGCTTCAGAGAACATTATAATACTTTAAGTAGTGTGGTCGTCTAAGCTTTTCAAAACTCATTTAGGCTTTTCTTTTCCTCTTCGGCCTTAAAATTAATTACTTAACTTATGTTCGACGTCTTATTTGTTCTATTTTGGCGAGGTTATGATCTGAAAACAAGGGATCATAGCCCTCCCACGTCACTGTATTTCGAAAGATCCGCCTGTGGGGTTCGCCTGTTTGACCTCAGAAAATATAAGCAGGCCTCCCGCTTTTGGATCACTTTGTTACTGAGGCAAATCAAATGCTGGTGTCGTTGCATTTGTGTGATCCAGGTGTTTATAGACCTGCCTTTCTTTGATATTGCATTTTTACAACAAGGTATAAGATAGATAGATGGATAAATAGTTTATTCATCGCAATATAAACTTACAGTAACATTTAAGAATAATTCAAGGAATGACATACATATATGTCGTCTGCCTAAGTGGCAATTCAACTTTTAATTAAAAACAATTTTAAGAAATTGGGACTTTAAAATTATTACTATTACTTTATGACTTTATATCTCAAGGACATTTAGTTTAGTTAAAACGAAAAAAAAATGTTTAAAAACTTTCATATCTGATTAAGAAAATGCAATTAGAAAGAAGACTCTTAGTTCGGCTAAAACGAAAAATGTTGATTTTAGAAGCGTTCGTTGATAAGAGAGGACGTAAAACTAGGAAGAGAGAACGTCTTTAGTAGCGTGGTCCTAAAGCACAGCCTGCGTGACATTACATCCGACAACGGACTCAGGCTAGCCGACTTTGCGACGGGGTGAAACTTTGTAGCTAGTACGCGATTCCGACGTCTCGATACTCACATGTGAACATGGCTCTCTTCTGATCGAAATACTGTCAAGCAAATCAATCACATTGCGATCGAAGCAAGGCACTCTTCCAATATTCTGGGTGTCTGGGCTTTCCGAGGAACCAATGTGAACTCGGACCGCTACCTTGTTGTAGCAAGGTACGGATGCGGATATCAAGAACGAAGCAAAATCAACGAAATACTGTGAGGAAATTTGACGTCGGGCACCCACGATCGACTACTACTACTTACCCATCGAGTTTATTTTAATCTTAATTCAAGTCCTATGCCGCCAGCAGTAAATGCGGAAGACCAGTGGCAGCGTTTCCAACAAGCCATCAGAGATTGCGCCTCTGATGTACTGAGTTTCTCTCAGCCACCACAACGAAATCCCTGGTTTGATGAGGAATGCCGGCAAGCAAATGCACTTAAACAAGAGGCGTACAAAGCGGCGCTGCATAGAAGGACTAGAGCTGCTCGCGTACTCTACGAGCGGAGGAGAAAAGAGGAACATCGACTTCTCAAAAAGAAGAAAAAGGAGCATGAGAAGAGCTCGATCAAATTAAGTGCGGATAGCGATATCTAAAGTTAAATTCAACAAAGCTGTTGAAGCCGACGGCCTTGCAGATGAACTTTTCAGGGCAGGAGGAGATGAGTTGGTAAGGAGCATGCACCAACTCATCTGTAAAATCTGGTCGGACGAAAGTATGCCCGATGAATGGAACCTCAGCATCGTTTGCCCGATCCTGAAGAAAGGAGACCCCTAAACTGCGCCAACTTCAGAGGTATAATTCTCCTTAACATAGCATACAAGATCCTGTCTGCCGTATTATGTGAACGCCTAAAATCAATCGCCAACAACCTGATAGGTCCTTATCAGTGCGGTTTCAGGCCCGTAAAATCCACCACTTAACAAATATTGACACTACGGCAGATCTTCGATACGCAACACCTCGGCAGCGATTTCAAAGTTGCCTATGATAGCGTGTATAGAGACGAGTTATACAGAGCCATGTCTAGTCTTGACATCCCTTCCAAGCTCGTCCATTTGTGCAGAATGTCAATGGAGAACCCTCGCTGCTCCATCAAAGTCGGTAAGAACATCACCGAACCGTTCGATGTCAGGACAGGTCTTAGACAAGGTGACGCGCTATCATGCGATCTCTTTAACATAGTATTGAGAGAATTGTATGAAACTCACAAGCCAACACCGGAGGTACAATCTTTTACAAGAATGTACAGCTACTCGCTTATGCCGATGACATTGACATAATCGGAAGAACTCAGCGGGCTGTCAATGGCGCATTTGCAAGTATTGAGATCGAGGCAGCAAAGGTGGGCTTAGCGGTCAATGAAGGCAAAACAAAATACATGCTTTCTACAAGAAAGGACACCCAACATCGAGGTCTTGGACAGAACTTTACAGTAGACAGATATAATTTTAGCATCAGTAGGGATATCAAACGAAGAATTACTCTTGCCAATCGTTGTGTCTATAGGCTAAGAAGGCAATTGAGTTACAAAGCACTATCTCGAACTACTAAGGTAACTCTTTATAAGACACTAATCATACCAGTCCTGCTGTATGGCGCAGGGGCATGGGCTTTGTCAAAACCCTTGGTTATAATGAGAGAGAAGTTCTTTGAGCGATCTTTAGTCCCGTCTGCATAGACGGTGAGTGGAGGAGAAGGTACAATGCCGAACTATACGGCCTAGATAAGGACATAGACTTAGCCAGAAGAGGTCACATACAGCGACTAAGATGGCTGGGTCATGTAGAGCGGATGGAGCCCAACGTTCCAGCCAAGAAAGTCTTCGAATCCACCCTGGATGGACGAAGTAGTAGAGCACGACCTCGTGGTACGTGGCGCAAACAAGTGGAGGGGGACCTCAACCAACTTGACGTGCGCAACTGGAGGCAGCTGGCTCGTAACCGTGCTATCTGGAGAGGTTTGTTTGTTTAGGCCCAGGTCCGCCCTAGACTGGTAGAAGTCATCCTTTGTCGCGTCGTCCTTCTCCTCGTGAGGGGCGTGAACGCATATTAGGCTAATGTTGGCAAATTTAGCCTTGATACGGATAGTCATGAGGCGCTCGTTCACATGCCGGAAACTAAAGACTTCTTGCCTAAGTCTGTCTCCAATGACAAATCCGCACCCGAATAGACGCTGTCCTTTTTGTCTGTAGCAATCGCCGTAGTAGATGTCGCAGTTTTTCATACTCCTTTTGCCCGGCCCATCCCATCGCACTTCTTGGATGGCGGTAATGTCTGCTTTGAGACACTCTAGCTCCTCCGCAAGTTGTTCGGCTGCACGTGGTTTGTAGAGAGACCTAACATTCCATGTGCAGACACGAAGATCGTTGTCCTTTTTACGTTTGCATGGGTCGTCAACAGTAAATTCATCCGTATCTGAGGCTGTTGGTTGCTTCGTAACCGAAGGCTTTTTACGTGGTAGGGAAGTTAACCCGACGGCACAACCCCCAACCTGGAGGACCAGATCCTTTTTTAGCAACCCCTAGGACGAGGGGCCGGATACACCGATGTCAGTAACCCACTTCGGGGATATGAGCGCTGCCGTTGGCTTATTAAGGGGGTTCATCCGCCACCATCTCTTTTTCAATAACCTGACGTAGTATTGAAAATCCTTACAGACCTCAGCTTCAAATATGTCGAAGTAGCTCCAGTAAGGTATCCGCTGGTCTGTAGACGTCACCGTTGATTCCATCGAGGGAATTCGTCCGCCGCACGTCCTCCTTCTGAGGACCTCTTGCTAGACTTCTGAGACGCATATTTCAGCCGATCAACAAGAGATGCCTCGTCCTCGTCCTCGTTAGACATATGCGCGCTGAAGTTCACCCAGATGTGCTTACGCAGGTCTGAGTGTTCAGCTGCACATATATCGTCAGACTTAGCATACGCTCATCGTTAGTTCACTATCAGATAGCTATCCAGCGGGCACTGCGTGGAGGTGATGATGCGATTTTGCCACCGCCAAAATTTAATTACAAGCGTTATAACATGAAATAGTGAGGAGCATTCTGTTGCCAGAAGGACAAGAGGCGAATGCACCCTTAAAGTTAAAAAGAAAAAACAGAATTAATAATGTGTAGATGGGAATAACATCGAAAATATAAATATATAATGGGTTCATAACAATGATAAAAAGTCGAAAAAATGAATATATATTTTAACAAACTTTCTGAAAAGAGCCATAATCGAAGACTTGAAAAAAAATTTGGATCCCTTTCTTTCGCATCTAAGACTGTCTGGTAAATAATTAAACAAACGACACGCAGTTACATTATAAAACCGAGAAAAAAGTGCTTTATTGATTTTAGGTACTGTTACAAAATGTCTGGTGTTAACGCGTAAGTTGAAGCCTGGCGGCCGTATAATCGGATCTAAGAAAAAATATCTTCAGGACTTTAAAGAAGTATAAATGTCTTAAAGGAATAGTTTCCAGTCCTTTAAACAACTCAAAACTTGGAGCTCTGCGATAAGCACGACAAATAATCCGAATCGCATGCTTCTGTTTGATGAGTAGAGGTTCTATTTTATTAAAATGCGTGCCACCCCAACTCGACATTCCGTACTAAAGTTTGAATTTAAATAAACCATTATAAACTAGTGTCAAAACAGTCGGATTGCAGTACAAGCTAAGGTGATATAGTTGCCTTACAACACTGTTAAAATATTGCTTTAAATATAAAGTATGGTCCATCCAACTCATTCTAAAATCCAATATGATGCCTAAGTATTTAAAGCTTTCAACACGTTCTACAAAAAACAGCCATTAGAACAGCTGTATTTTTTATCAAAAGTATGCATATGCTGATCATGGTACCAATCATAGCTTAAACGTAATTTTAAGCAATCAGGCGAGTGATAACGCAAAACCATATCTTCTGGAACTGTACCCGTAGTTTGTGGAGCTTAAACCATCTACGTAGTGATTCTTAATCAGAGTTCAGATCCGCAAATAAGTCGAGGTAGTTATTACTAGAGTATGATAGAGCAGTATCTTCGTCAAATGCAGTAAGTTTGCCTTTGAAAGATTGAATGAACAAAGAATTTAGGAAAATCAAAAATAAAATTGGGCCCAAAACGCGGACCCTTGTGGAACACCTAAGATGATTAATTTTTCTGATCTCAAACTACATTTAATTTTCACTCTTCGCTAACGATTATGCAGATAAGAAGCAAACCACGAATGCAGCGATCCTCTGAAGCCTGCTGTTGTTTGAATTAATGGTACAACAACACTTTAAACGACAATGGTTTACAGTTCTCTCTGAAAGTTTGTGGGGTACAATCATTGAGAATTTTCTCTGCTAGATTTTCTTTAGAAAAGTTTCTCGTTCAAGTTAAGATATAAACAAAAAAAAAAAAAATATAAAAAATTAATTAAAAGTCAGTATGAAGTGCAATCTATGTACTTTAAAAATCGAAAGAGTGGATCTAAAAATTCGATGCTCACTTTGCAGTTTATACATACATGCCAAGTGTGCCAAACTAGAGAAAACAGACATTGAATTCTTTGAGAAGAGTAAGCAAGGTTATAAATGTGAGAGCTGCACCAATTTGCGAAGAAAATCATTCGTGGGTGATCAAAGGTTGGCTCCATTCTCCGTATTGGCAACAAAACCATCAACAAGCATGTGCAGCTCTACAGGTAATTCCCGTTCCCCTGCTCCCTGTACTACTGCCAATACTTTTGAACTGGGATCAATCGCTTCTCTGTCTGCTCCTTCTGTTTCTACACCATCCGATGTTCTTGCTTCTGTAAGTGAATCATCAACTCCAGTTACAATGTCTATGCTGCTCAGTGAAATAATAAAATTACAAAAACTAAACTCTGAGGCTATAAGTCGAATAAATTTTTTAGAAGAGAGGACTGAAACTCTCACTAAAAAGGTGGATGACCTTGAATATAAGGTTAATGTCTTGGAGCAAAAACGATTAGAATTCTGCGTTGACGTCGTAGGAATTCCATCTATCACCAGTGCAAATATTAAAGAAAGTGTCATGAAATTAGTTGCTGAAGGGATTGGCGAAAATATAAGCACACATGATATTGAGTCTTGCTACATTAAAAATAAGCCTGATAAGAAAAAAAATGCAGTGAGCATAGCTTGTGTCAGATTCTCCTCGTTTGCAACAAAACAACGAATTATGGGAAAGATGTATGCAAATAAAATCAAATTGTATTCAAATATATTTGACTCGCATTCTAACAACAACATCAGCAACAACAACTTCAAAGGCAGAATTTTCATCAATGACAGTCTTACAAGCTTCACTCGGTCGCTGTTTAGGAAGGCAATTTCACTTAAGAATAGCGATAAATGTAAATATGTTTGGATACGTAACTCAACAGTGCTTGTTAGAATTAATGATGGAGAGAAAGTGTTAACAATTAAAAACTGTAATGATCTTGCAAGAATCTAGATCATAATACTCCTTAATGGTATCGAATAACTTTTATCATCCTCACAGTTTCATTGATAACACTTTTTCTTCTTTCAATTATAATGAATCTAATTGTCTTTGTTTAAATCACTCTTTATCTAATTGCTATGGTCTCTCTGTTATACACCAAAACATTAGGAGTATGAGGAAAAATTTCGATTCATTTTACTCTCATCTGGTTTCTCTTGACCATCTACCGGATATCATTTTTCTTTCGGAAATTTGGATTTATGACGCTGAAATTTCATACTTTAATACGTGTATTCCTGATTACACTTCTGCAGCGAATTGTAATAATTTTTATTCCGCCGGTGGAATTGCTGTGTTTTATAGAAGCGATCTTGGTTGCAAAATAAGTAATATCAGTCTAAAAAGCGCTGATTTGATAACTGTTGAGTTTGAAATTCATGGCTTGCACTATTGCTTTGTTGGTGTTTATAGGTTGCATAAATACTGTATTTCCGTATTTCTGGATGAATTTTCTGAGTTCTTAAAAGACAAGGCTTGTAAAAATATGGTACTTATTGGTGATTTTAATATAAATCTTTTATCAAATTCATCTGCAGTAGATAATTTTCTTTCCACTTTTTTGGCTTTTGGCTTCAGTTCCTTGTTGATTGATCCCACGCGCGAAACTGAAAGATCTAGTTCGTGTTTAGATCATATTTATTTACGCTTGCATAGAAATAACTCAGTCAATTATAAGACAGCTGTTTATGATTTTAGGGTAACCGATCATTCTCTTACAACTATTCAGTTTGATCACAAAGTTTCTAGGCTTAATACTTTTGTTTTTAATGATTTTAAAAATGTTGATTTTAAATCACTCAGATCAGCTTTGACATTTGAATTCTGGGAAGAAGTTTACAATTCAAATAATCCATCAACTGCATTCAATTTGTTTCTTCAAAAACTGCAGGGTCATATTACAAAATGAAGTAAAATTATAGTTAAGAGAAATAACAAATTCAAGTGTCTTAAACCATGGCTATCCTTTTCACTTTAAAAAAAAATAAGGAAAAAAATCGACTTCATGCTTCCATTAAGAAGCATCCCAATAATTTTCGTCTTAAAAACTACTTTTTACAATTATGCCGTGAACTAAAATCTGATATACCCAGATGCAGGGATAATTACTACACACATAGGCTGGTAGAAAACATGGGTAATACTAAAAAAGAATGGGAGATTGTTAATGAAATTTTAAAACAAAACAGACCAGATGCTAATATTAAAATTAATGTTGATAATACTGTTATCTCGAATCCTTATACCTTCCAAGATACCAATAATTACAACTTAAATTGTTATACTGTCATACAGAAGGACTGTTTTTATCCAGGAAGTTTTTTCTTTTACGACTTTTCTGCTCTTGAAATTCAAAAGTTGATATTTTCCCTTACCTTATTTCAAGTAATACTCTTAAAAATATTTCTTTCTTGATAGCTGATGTTTTATGCTATATTTTCAACATCAGTGTCAGAACAGGTATGTTCCCTGAAGCGCTCAAAACGGCAATAGTAATACCATTGCATAAAAGGGGAGATGCCATGAATCTAAACAATTACCGACCAATTTCATTATTATTTGTATTTTCCAAAGTTTTTGAGAAGGGAATGAAAACCACAATCATGTCCTTTTTAAATGGAAATGAATATTTTAGTAACCTACAGTTTGGTTTTAGAAAAGGGATGTCAACAGAAGCTGCGCTATTGAAATTTTGCAGTGAAATTTATGAATCCATAAACGAATCGCAAATCCCAGCAGCTTTGTTCGTAGATATAACTAAAGCTTTGGATATGGTTGACCATCAGCTGTTGTTGGATAAACTTTTTAGGGCGGGTTTTTGAAGCTTTGTTTATCATTGGTTTTGCTTCTACTTATCAAATCGTAAGCAAAAAACTAGAATTAGAAACTTTCTTAGTTCTGAAAGTTACCTAAAAATGGGTATTCCTCAAGGCTCCGTTCTGGGTCCCATTTTATTTTTAATTTCTGTAAATTCTTTATTTATTCAGCCCTTTAAAGGCAAGTTAACAGCTTTTGCGGACGACACTGCTATTTCTTACTCCAATAAGAACTATTTTGATGCTATTGTGGATGTAAATCATGATTTAGAAATTCTGCGTCGTTGGTTTGGGTTACATAGACTAGTCATTAGTAGCAGGACCAAATTCATGTTTTTTAACGCTATGGGTCTACTTCCTCATGACTTATCCCTGACGTACCATGCTCCTTGTTGCTTAAGATTTCAACTGTCTCCTCAAATGTTTAACTCCATTTCAAATTGTGGTGATGGCTGTTTTGCTATTGAACGGGTTGATAATTTCAAGTACTTAGGTATAACATTAGATAGCAGACTTAGTTGGATAAATCATACATCTCTTCTAAAACAGTATCTTAACAATGCAGTTCGTCAAATTTACCAACTAAGTTTATACTGTCCTCCTTCTATTTTAATTCTTGTTTACAATGGATTAATGAAATCAAAGCTTCAGTATGCAATTAGCTGTTGGGGTGGCACGCATTCTTATAAAATTGAACAGCTACTTATTAAACAGAAGCATGCCATTCGCATAATTTCCAATGCAAACAGAAGAGAACCCAGCTTTGATCTGTTTGTTAGACTTGGTATCCTTCCAGTTAAACACCTGTACTTTTTTAATGTTTTAAAGTTGATTTTTAAGAGCATTGGTTATATTTCTACCAGAGTACATGAAAATTACAGCTTACGCATAAACACTAGAAACATTGTTAGAGTTCCGAGAATTTTCACATCACAGTTTTGTCATTTTTAAACAATAGTTGCACCTCGGTTGTTTAATAAATTGCCTTATGATTGCAGATGCGAGAGAGTTGAATCGAAATTTTTAAGTAAAGTAAAATTATGGCTTTTTTTGTTTCCTCATTCTCAGATTATTCGCATTATTGATCCGATAATTTGAATTTGTATTTTCTATTTTATTTACTTTTTATATCATATTTATTATTTTTTCTTTTTTTTTTTATATAAAAATTATACTTTTATGTAATCTTTGAACTTACCCCACAACAAATAATAATGTTTTGTATTTATTGAAATTTAATTCACTTTTGGTTATATTTTTTTTTGCTTTTATATTAATATTTATGATACATTCGCCTCTTGTTCTTTCGAACAATAGAATGTCCCTAGCTATTTCATATGTAAAGAATCTAAATTAGTGTAATTTCGAGCTTAAATGAAATAAAGACTCGAAAATGAAAAATGAAAATGAATGAGTGAAATTTATTTAATGGTCTGACCGACCTTTACTGCGCTTTATAAAAGAATGAGCAAAAGCAAAAACTACAAATCGAAGAGCGTAAGAATCTAACCTGTCTACGTCACTTGTTATCTTGAAACCTGAGGTACGTGGACTTATAAGAAAATTTGGATTCTCACACTCGACGCAATTTGTGTACGGAAAACATGAGCTTAAATGACAAAGGTGCACATATACTTAATATTAAATTACTTATACTTTCAAGCATAGACAAAACTTAAATGGAAAATAAAGAAAAATGCAATTGAGCACCTATCGATACATATTACATTACACATACTCCCCCCTTTAAAGGATTCTTAACCTCTAAATTTGATAAGCTAAACAACAAATTTAAAAGACAATAAAAAAAATTAAAGACTAACCTAGACGTTTAATTGGAAACGCAAAGATCGGGGTGCTGGCTTAGGTTTTCGTCGTTGATGACTACCACTATCCCAATCAAGCCAGCAAGCAATAGATAGCCCAATCCGTAATGATGATAATCATGCCAGCTAATTTTTCCTGCGGGCAGCTCCTTCGACTGCTGTATTATAGATTGTTCCAAATCACTTGAAATTACCCAACGTGCGCAGAGAGAAATTTCGCAAAATAATAAAGGGGGATGAAATCTCTCTTAATTCTTTAAGGAATGGTTAATGATTTTCTCCACTTTACTCTGTATGATGTTTTTTTTCTAGTTTGGTAAAACTTCTAAGGGTTTTTACAAAGCAGAAAGCGATAGTGATGAGCAAATATTAAAGTGGTATGTTTTACTATGTATTAATTTATTTATTTATTGTATTAGTTAATTAAGTATGTGTTCTTGTATTTCGTTTGCCCAAATAAAATTGTTTCTTTGATTTTCCAAAATAGGATAAAAACAACAAATACAACGCGCGTTTTTATTTAAAAACCAAATAAAGTCTACATACAAAACAACAACTGAAAGAATTCCCTTCAATTGATACGCATCGTTGAAGCAAGTAAATCTGAGAAGCTGAAATTTGTTCCCTTTGGTCCTTTACTCAAATTAGGTATACCCATCACGCAATATGATTCTGATTCGTCAGTAATTCCGCAACTATGCGATGATAAACATCGAAGTTTGGGTGTACAGCCTGTTTCCTTTTACTTACTTAGGTGGCGCTAGAGTTCGAGGTGAACCTGGGCCTCAACCAACAAGCCTCTCCATTTAGCTCGGTCTTTAGCTAATTGCCTACAGTTGCGCACTCCAAGTTGGTTGAGGTCCCCTTGAACTTGTGCGCGCCATCTACGGCGATGATTCCCTCTACTGCGTCGTCCCTCGGGGTTAGATTCGAAGACTCTGCGGGCCGAAGCGTTGGTGTTCATTCGTTCTACATGCTAGCCATCTCAGACGTCCAATACGCAGTTTTTTTTGGCTAGGTCGATGTCGCTGTACAGCTCGTATAGTTCGTGATTGAATCTTCTCCTCCAAAACCCGTCAACGCAAACGGGACCAACAATTTTACGAAGAATTTTTCTCTCGAAGTGACCAAGGATATCTTCATCCTCTTTTAATAAAGTCTATGTTTCAGCGCCGTAAATCAGGACTGGGATGGCCAGAGTCTTATACAGAGTCTCCTTAGTTGTCCGAAATAGGGCTTTACTGTTGAAGTTCCTTATAAGCCCAAAAAAACAGCGATTGGCAGGAGTTATTCTTCGCTTGATTTCTGCGCTGGTCTTGTTTTTCGAGTTTATAGCAGAGCCAAGGTAGACAAAGTCCTTTACTACCTCGAAGTTATAGCTGCCCACTGTGACGTTCTGTCCAATTCGTCGGTGTTGGTTTTCCCTTCTTGTTGACAGCATATACTTGGTTTTGCCCTCGTTTACCGCTAAACCCACTTTAGCCGCTTCTGCCTCAATGCTTGCAAGCGCACCGCTGACAGCCCGCTGAATTCTTCCGATAATGTCTATATCGTAGGCGTATGCAAGCAGTTGTACAGACTTGTAATAGACTGTCCCTCCAGGGTTGGCTTGTGAGTTCCGCACAATCCGTTCAAGTATAATATTTAAGAAGTCACCTTGTCTAAAACCTTTTTTGACATCAAAGGTCTCGATGAGGCCATTACCGACCTCTATGGAGCAGCGAACGTTCTCCATCGTCAGCCTGCACAGACGAACAAGTTTGGCAGGGATGTCAAAACTAGACATGGGCCTATAAAGCTCTTCTCTATAGATGCTGTCATAGGCGGCCTTGAAATCGATAAAGAGGTGGTGAGTATCGATTTGGAATTCTTGGGTTTTCTCCAGAATCTGCCGATGTGTGAAGAGTTGATCGATGGTGGACTTTCCTGATCTGAAACCGTACTGATAGGTCCAATCAGGCTGTTGATGAATGGTTTCAGGCGTTCACACAATATCTCAGAAAAGATCTTGTATGCGATGTTGAGGAGACTGATGCCTCTATAATTGACGCAGTTGAGGGGGTCTCCTTTCTTGTGGATCGGACAAACAATGCTGAGGTTCCATTCATCAGGCATACACTCGTCTGGCCAAATCTTAGATGTGTTTTTGTATATGCACTCTACCAATTCATCCCCAGCTGCCTTGAAAAGTTCGGCCGGTAAGCCGTCAGGTCCAGCAGCCTTTTTGGATTTTAGCTTGGATATTGCTATCCTCACTTCGTTTTGGTCAGGTGGACGGAAATTTTGACTATCATCGTCTATGTTGAATGGTTCATTCTGCCTGACAGAGGGATGTTGGTCTTCGTCGCCGTTATACAGTCTGCAGAATTAGTTTTTCCATATTCTCAGCACCGACTGTGATTCGACTACGAGGTTTCCATTTTCATCTCTACAGGTTTCTGTACGGGTATTGCTTCTCTGACATGTTCTTTTTACCTTTTGGTAAAACTTCCGTACATTGCTCCTGGAGTATAAACTCTCGATATTCTCGAACGCGCGCTTCTCATGCTCTTTCTTCTTCTTTTGGAGAAACCGATGTTCTTCCCGTCTCTTTTGCTCGTAGAGCTCACGAGTAGCTCTCGTCTTCCTTCGCATCGCCGCTTTGTATGCCTCTTATTTTGCTGCATGCACTCGCCGGCATTCTTCGTCAAACCTGTCGCGGCGTTTCTGATGGCATGTTGGCAGCGTTGCCACTGGTCTTCGGCACTTGATGCTGGCGGTATAGGGGTGATTGAGAGATTTCGGGATAGGCGTTCAGCGAAGAGTCTGGCGGGGTCTTGCGATTGTTGCTTTTCGACGTTAAATTTTCTCACAATGATTCTGCTTTGTTGCTCAAATTGGGATATCCACATTCGTACCTATTTTGGCCTTAAAATCGCCCAATACGATTTTAACGTCGTATTTAGGACATTGCTCGTATGCTTTGTCGAGGGGCTCATAGAAACACTCTTTGGTGGCAGGGTCCTTTTCTTCCGTGGGGGCGTGAACACATATTAGGCTTATGTTACCGAGTTTAGCCTTGATCCGGATAGTCATAATACGCTCGCTCACGTGTCGGAAGCTTAAGACATCCGAATGAGCGTTGCATGTTGCCTCTGTAGCAATCACCGTAGTAGATGTCACAGTTTTTCATCCTCTTTTTGCCCGGCCCATCCCAACGCACTTCCTGGATTGCGGTAATATCTGCTTTATAGCAGTCTAGGGCCTGTGCTAGTTGTTCGGCTGCACGAGGTCTGTAAAGGAACAGAACATTCCACGTACAGATCGGAAGGTCGTTGTCCTTATTTCGTTTGCTGGGATCGTCATCAGGTAAGTCGTCCTTATCCGAGGCTTTTGGTTGTTTCGGTGGGGAAGTTACCCTAACAGCACAACCTCCAACCTGGAGAGTCAGTTCCTTAATTATTCCCCTAGGATGAGGGGCCGCGTACACCGGTGCCAGTAGTCTACTGCTGGAGTATGAGCGCTGCCGTTGGCCCATTAATGACTACTCCGCTATCATCTCTATTCCAAGGTCCTGACCAGCATTGGAAATTCCTTACCAACCTGTGATCTGAATACGTCGAAGGAGCTCGCGCAAGGTATTCACTAAGTTCAACCTAACTGGAACTATAGACGCCACCGTTTCAAGCGTCCGATGGACGGAATTTTGTTAAGCGTTGGCCTAGGTGTTGCCATCGGCGATTGGCCACCTTCTACGCGTCGATTTGAATAAGGTACTTAATATTATATGTTGGCGCCTCGATGTCGGTAATGTTTATGCCAGAGAAGCCTTGCCGAGCCAGGTCGTTAGCTGTACAGTTCCGCGGTATGTCACAGAGACCTAAAAAAAAAAAAAATATTTTTCGCAACAGCTCTTCAAGCGGGCCTAGCTTCTTGCAACCACTCATGTTGCGTGCGTTATATTTTTCACACGAATGGAAGGGACCTACAGTTTAGTGCCGTATCTGAAGGGCAATTTGAAAAAACTTTTTGGTGTTCTCTGGGTTTCGAACTTGGAACCTCACGTGCAGTGATCGGACACACTAACCACTTACGCCACCGCGCCCACTTTTTCTTTAATCAAAGACCTGATACCCAGAAAAAGGTAAGGTTGACCAGCTATCTCGTTTAGAGACACGCGACAGACTTTCACTGCCTTAGATCTCGTAGTGCTGGATGCAAGGGATTTGATGGCTGCCTAACTATCGACGTAAATAACAATATCCGATGTTGATAGCGTGTTAGCCGCTAGTCAGTCATCGGCTTGACGAACTGTGGTAATCTTCGGCTTGAAAAACGCTGCAATGGTACATTTAATGTAAAAGGACCTCGTACGCCCAGGTCCTCTGAAAGATTTCGGCACCGTCTCCGTTATTGGTTTAGAACCCGTCCGTACAAATTGACACCGATTCGTTGTGTAGGACATCGCATTGCGTCCACCCAGTTCTGTCCGGTATTGAATGCATGTATCAGCTATTTCCATTATGTGTATAAGGTTATCTGCATTCAATTTTAATGTAGAGATATGCAGGGATGACAGTCCTGTTTCGAGATTGTACATAACTTTGGGGTATTTTTCGGAAGACTGAATACTTTTCTTAAGAAAAAACGCAGCAGATTTTCCACTACCCCATATCCGCCAATTCCCTATACTTGTGCTGTGGTGAGAGTAGTATAGTATTTAAAAATAATAATACAAATCTAATTGAAAATGATATCAATTTTATGAAGCTGGATAGCATTCATTTATTAATGGAGAGATTACCGGGTACACTGTTACGCATGAATAAGGGAACATCGGGCAAAAAATAAAAAAAAAAACATTCATAAGGGAGCGGAATTCGTCAATGTTCATGGACAGGTAGAACCCTTTTTTTCCGAGTTTTTAAATTTTGTAAAGGCATGAAACTCACTTAGAGGAGAAGTACTTTGGACGCTGAGGGAATTGTTTTGGAGGAATTAAATTATATTTTGACGTATCATACTGTAACCATATATAGTACATTTATGGAGTTAAAAATAGTTGGAGAGATCGAAATATAAGTGTGAAATTTGGCGCCGAGAATGGTTTTAGTATTCTTGAAGTAACGTGCGGAAAGAAAAAGTTCCAAATTCTTCCTAACACAGCCATGGCTATCAAATATGATAGATAGTGGTTGCCTTTGCTAACAAACATTATACGGTCTCTATTTGTTGGTTTGTGTCTAAAGTAATGTAGGTAATAGAAAATGTATGTTGAATTTTCTCAAAATTGGTTTGGCAGTCAATGTGCTATTTATCTTAGATATGAGACCTGGGACGACAAATTTAATGACCTAAGACATTTCTTTTCACAAAATAAGCTGAAGAATATTGTACTGCTAATCGGGGACATGAATGCCAGTTTAGGGGAGATTTTTCAAGTCTTGGATAGTCTCACACTCAGTAATCATAACATACTGGAACATCGATCTTCAAAGCATAAAATAACGAACCTTAGACGAAGAGAATTTATTGATTTCTGTAATAACTAAGAAATAATTATTTTAAATGGGAGAACGTACGGGAATGAAAAAGGTGAGCTGACTTTTTCATCGACACATGGTGAGAAAATCAGTTAATGACATTCATAGGGTATCGGGGGGACATGATTGAAAACGTGAAACATTTTACAGTAGTGGAGGCGATAAGCATTAGGAAACAGGTCAGAAACATGAAGACCTACGAAATTTTGCCAAAAGTGGTTTGACTTCACGTGTTTTAACGCTGGAGAAGAATCCCTTAAATTGTATAAAAAATTATGGCTTACAAATAACAGTAAAGATGAAAATGAATATAAAATCATGAATTTAAAGTACGAAAGTTTGTGTCAATTTAAACGAACAGAGTATTAAAAGGGTATAGAGTTAAAACTTAACACTTAATTTAACTTCAATTTCTTTTTTCAGATGATACTCTAAGTACCTCAGAAACGTCCTCTGAAGCAGCGCAAACATTGGAGGCGAAAAATAAAACAGATGATGGTAATACTCCAACTACCTCAAAAAGGTTATGTGAAGCAGCACGAACAGCGGAGAAGAAAGATAAGCCAGATAATGGCAATATCCCAAGTAGCTCAAAAAGGTCTTCTGAAGCAGCACGAGCAGTAGAGGCGAAAAATAAGACAGATGATGGCAATACCCCAACTACCTCAGAAAGGTTCTCTGAAGCACGAACAGTGGAGAAGAAAGATAAAGCAGATGATAGCAATACCCCAAGTACCTCAAAAAGGTCCTCTGCAGCAGCACGAACAGTGGAGGCGAAAACTAAGACAGATGATGACAATACTCCAAGTACCTCAAGAAGATCCGTTGAAGCAGCACGAACAGTGGGGGAGAGTAATGTAACACTATTGGAGGGGCCACCAACTCCTAGAGAGCCAACGAATTTTACGCAACTTCTCTTTATACTTGGAGGTAAGATATATCATTCATTTTGGAAAAAATACTCGTAATATTTACTTAAATGAGAATTTTAAATGTGTTGTGTTCTGAACAACATATCTAAGTACTAAAATTTCACTGAAATCCGATGTGTGATTTTTTCAGATATTTCAAATGCAGAATATTCGTCATTGATCGCAGAAAAATTCCCTGGATTAGCACGAACAGTGGAGAAGGAAGGGGAGGAGGCACCAGCTACTACGGGGACACTCTCTCTTCTACGTACGTCCAGTTATTGTTATTACTATGATTTTATTAAATTCGCATTTTTTTTGGTACAAAGAAAATAATAGGGTTTACAAATCATGGATTATTGAAGAGAATTATACATCAAAAAATAAAAAAAAACTTCATTTCTTTTTAACTCCCTTCCCTATAAGTTTTTAATTGTTTCATGTATTTATTCAGATGATAATGTTACGTTAAGTCATCTTGAATCAATAATAGAAGAGGAAAGGAAAGCTGATCCACTATTGAAGGAAGCACCAGCTACTACGGGGACACTCTCTCTTCCGGGTACGTCCAGTTATTGTTATTACTATAATTTTATTAAATTCCAATTTTTTTTTTTATAAAAAGAAAAAAATAGGGTTTACCAATCATGATATGGCATGCTAATTAGCCGTCAGCCTGATTGGCAAAATCAATAATTATGCGTATTGAATGAGTTCAGGATATTAATGTAAATGTAACAACAAAGAATTCACAGCAAAACTTTCATACAATATAAAAAACAAAAATTACGTTAAAATAATTGAAATTCGGCAGCAAACATACATAATCCATACATAAAACCAAACAAATTTTAAACGGTAGTACAATCAAAAATGTTCATTTATAATATTCTCCCAACGTCCTGCATATTATATCATATTATACAATCAAAATCTGGCAACTCTGCCAAGTAATAATGCTATGTTTTAAAACAGTGCTAGATCAAACCAAATTGTTCTCACTATAAATTCATACCAAAAATAGAGAATATATACCAAACACATAACATTTGGATCGCGCACCGCTGGATACTAAAGTTCTCATTCAGTGGTTGCTGATCAGCGTTGCCACTTTAGGACTATTTTTTCGCAGTAGATTGAATTTCATCGCAGTCGATTTTTATTTTCAAACAAAAACAAGCGAATAATAAAAAATAAGATAAACAAAAAAAAAATTAACAAAAAATAGGATTTAAACGAAACAGAAAAATTTATAACGGCCCTTACACGATCAATAATAATGTCATTACCTACAAGTATTGTCATTAAAAGCATATTTTATGCATCATTACTCCATCATTGTTTTGAGCCTTACACGATCAGTAAAAATATCATTACTTGCTTCAGAGGAAGTATAATTTGTTATCAACCTCGGCCATGGATTCGCGTAAAAAGCTTATCTTGGTATAATTTTGGAATTTTCCATTTAATAAAAATGTGTTAATCGACGAGGCTGGGTAAAAACAACGAAGGTAGAAGACTATCGCAACTACTTCTGCATGAATTTTTTTTTTTTTCCGAGGGTAGGTGAAAATCTTTAACAAGACACTATGAGGATCGACAGCGCGTGCTCATAGTAGTGTGGGATTTTTACCCACTAAAAAACCTCCCTTCAAAACAGACTTGTTTTCATTTTCATTTTTAGTAGTTTTCATTTCACGTAATAAGGATGTTTTGCAGAAGTTCCTGCCAGCTCCGCAGTTTAGACGCGGTTACTTATCGCACTAAGTCTAAAGGTTTGGTTCTTTGTAGACGGCGCAGTAAATTTCTTTCTTCCAAAACTTGGAGGACTGTAATATTTACGTGACTTTCTATATAAAAGCTGTTATTATTATTATTTGTGTAGGGTTATTTTGCACTGCGACCTAGTGGTCTATTGTGCCCCCTGCTAATACCTTGGGGAGGTTTGTTCCCTCGTTAGAGTCCCCTTCGCAACTGCAATTCCTGAGGAATTGTGTTTGAAGGTCATATGCTCTTACTTTGCCTTGGCGAGAATAGTTCACCTTAGAGCTCTTTCTCCAGACCAGTTTCTTTTAAGAATCTGAGAATGAGAAGTGGGTCCATGGTTGGCATATCCTCTTCTGATACTTGGTATTTGCCCAAGTATTTCAATCTTTTGTGGGTCAGTGCCCCACAGGACTCCAAAAGGTGTTCCGGAGTCTCACATGACTCTCATTGCAGTGCCCCGTTAGGAAGCCTGTTAGGATCCGTAGGTTATTCTTGCTAAGGCAGATGCAGGCTTCGAATCTTTTCCGGTTGTAACATCCCAGTAGTTTCTTAGCCTGCCTCAGGCCTGTGGCGTTGTTCCAGGTTATTGCCCTGTCTTCTCTCTCCATTTTCCTGAATTTCTCGCGTATGGTGTGTTCCCCCATTCCACAGAATGGTTCAGGTCCAATGAAGGGTTCTGCGGCCCCTTGTCTTGCCAAGGCGTCCGCTGCTTCGTTACCTTTTATCCCGACGTGACCGGGTATCCAGTAAAGTGTAACTTTATTGTTTCTGCCCAGCTCATTAAGTTTGCATAGGCATTCCCACACAAGCTTCGACTTAATGACATAGGAGTCAAGTGCTTTGATAGCTGCTTGGCTGTCTGACAGTATTGCTATGTCGCAGTTGCTGTATCCCTTTTCGAGATTGAGTTGGATGCATCTGTTAATAGCACATATTTCAGCTTGAAAGATGCTGGTGTACTTGCCCATAGGTTCTGAGTGCTTGGTCCTTGGCCCAAATACGCCCGCCCCTGTTCCCTCTCCAGTTCTCGAACCGTCTTTATACCACTTTATCGTGTGGCTGCCCAGTCCGTACATCGTGGATTCGTTGCTCCACTCTTTCTTGTTACTTAACTTTGTACTAAAGTTTTTCCCAAAGTTAAATTTCCTGATACTGTCGTCCCTGGGGACGGCCAGAAGGGGAAGTTTTTTGAGAAGTGCATCGTATTCTCTCATACTAACACATTTCTCCCTTCCGATGCATTCTTTTGCCATCCTTAGGATCGTTCGCTGCGCATTTTGCTCCACTACAAGATGGAGCGGTGTTAGCTCCAGGAGTACTTCCATGGCTGCAGTTGGACACGTTCGCATGGCTCCAGTGATGCAGAGGTACGCAAGTCTTTGCACATTAGTGAGTGTCTCCCTCGTAGTGACTAGACTAGTTCGCTTTGTCCATGCTATTGCTCCATAAGTGATCATTGGTCTCACAATGGCAATGTACATCCATCTAAGAATATTTGGACTTAATCCCCAAGACTTACCCGCTAGGCTCCTGCATATCATTAGAGCACGGGTAGCTTTTTTGGATATCTCCTCTGTGTGTTTCTTCCACAAGAGTTTGCTATCTAGGTGTAATCCTAGATATTTCACTTCCTTTACCGGAGTCAGTATCGTGCCCGACAGTCGGATTTGCTTCAGTTCAAGTTTTCTCTTCCTCGTGAACGGTACTATTGTGGTTTTGGCCGGGTTAATATTAAGCCCAGCTGTGCTGCACCATTCTTGAGTTACTGTTAGGCCCCTTTGTATAATATCACATAGGGTTTCCTCAAATTTCCCCCTGGCAATCAATACAATGTCATCAGCGTAGGCTTGACAGTTAATTCCAAGGCTTGTTAATTTTTCAAGAAGCTCATCCACAACAAGACTCCACATTAGGGGAGATAACACTCCTCCTTGTGGGCATCCTCTTGTTGTGTTGACCTTGATAATTCCATGTGAAGTTTGAGTTTCTGCTGATCTTGTTCTCAGCTATTCATACATCCACTTAGATACTGTTCTGCTAACTCCCTTTCTGTCAAGGGCTCGTTTAATAGCTTCATGTGAAGTATTATCAAATGCCCCTTCAATGTCTAGGAAGGCGCAGATTACTATCTCTTTTGTTTCAAGAGCACTTTGGATTGTTTCCATCAGCTGATACAGAGCTGTCTCGGTGGACCTGCCCGCTCTGTATGCATGCTGACGATAATGCAGTGGGGATGTTTTAAGTACATCCTCCCTTAAATGGTTATCCACAGCTTTCTCCATTGTTTTGAGAAGAAACGATGTTAGGCTGATCGGTCTGTATGACTTAGGCTGTGTTGGGTCCTTCTTCCCCATTTTTGGTATAAACACAACTCTCGCCCGTCTCCATTGGTTTGGAATATATCCCAGTGCAAGACTGCTTTTTGTTATTCTGACCAGGTGTGGTAGTAGTTTTTCTTGCCCCCTTTGCAATAGGGCTGGTATAATACCATCCGCACCCGGTGACTTGAAAGGCTGGAATGAGCTAATTGCCCACTCGATTCTCCCTCTGGAAGGTCGTGTTGGTCATGCTCCCGTCACAGGTGTTCTGCAAACTTCCGGGGAAGTGAGTTTCTAGGAGCAGTGATGCTCTTTGTTCTTCATCTTTAGTAAAGCTGCCGTCAGGTTTTTTAAGGGATGTTGGCATTCCCCCGGATTTTGCAAGGGCTTTATGTAACCTGGCTGCAGCAGGAGTACTGTTTATTGTCTCACAGAACTTCCTGAAACTTTCCTTTTTCGCCCAAGCTAAAAGCAGTTTGTTCTCTATATTAAGCTTGGAATATTTTCCAAGTAACCAATACATTTCTCTATATTTATTATCTAGTTCTTTGCGTCTTTTCTTAACGCGCGTTTTCCATTTCAGCTACTTCCATTTCAGATACTTAGCCTCGTTTGCGAACGGAATTTGAACCGAGTTTGAAAACATCGGCAAATTATTTATTTTCTTATAAGTAAAATTTACATGAACAGATTTGGTCTCGTTAAGTTCGATTCGCCAAATCTTTGTCCATTCATTTACTATATCCAAAGCTTCTTGCAGTTTTTCTGTAGTATCTTCGATCGTTTTACCTACTGCCAAGATAGCAATGTCGTCGGCAAATGTAGCTAGCTCAGTGCCTTCTACTTGCGGTATATCACGGGTGTATAATAGATACAAGACTGGGCCAAGAACGCTTCCTTGCGGCAACCCAGCCATTATTTCCTTCCACATTTGACGCGGAATAGTCTATTCGTAAGGCAGTTCTTCAAAATATTATATAGGTGCTCTGGCAGAACTTGTCGTAATTTAAACTTTAAGCCTTCGTGCCAGACCTTGTCAAAGGCTTGAGAGACGTCAAGGAATACGCTTGAAAAAACCTTTTTTTTCCTCAAGTGACTTTTCGATTACATGTGTTATTCGATGTACTTGTTCAACTGTAGAATACTTACTTCTGAATCCGATTTGATGATTCGGAATGAGATGCCTTTCTTCTATTACCGGCTGTATTCGCCTAATCAATATTCTCTCAAACACCTTGGATATAATTGGAAGAAGCGAAATCGGTCTATTAGGTCGTATCCAGGAGCCTTCTTAGGTCTAAGTTTCTTTATTTCTTCCTTAAGTTTGGTAAGTGGTGCATTTCTTATTACGCTATTGGCTATATAAGACGTATTTATATTTTCAATAAGAGCGGTTTCTCTTTATTATGCCTGGCCCATTCGCCTTGAATTTTCCTAATTGGGTCGGCTTGAATTTGAGGTTTTTTAATACCTTTTATTGCCTTCCAAAGCGAGTAATTAGAATCTTTTTCTGCCGTTAAGCTTTCTAGGTAAGTTTGCATTTCATTATTCTTAAGGTTTTTAATATAACTTTTTAGTGAGTTGCACAAACGGTTAAGATGTGCTTTATGTTGCGGAGCCCGAGTTTGTTGCCATTTTTTGCGCGCTTTTCTCTTCTCCTTAATCATCTCTTTTATTTCCTGCGGATAAGTTTGAATGTAGCTTGCCGGCGTTTTCTTTGGTTTGGGAGTATTTTTCCACGGGGCATTCTGTAGGATTTCGACGAAGCGATCAACTTCAACTTCAAGTTCATATGGCGTTTTAAATGATACGCTCAGCTCAGTATTTGCTTCAATATCTTTTTTAAAGACATTCCAGTTAGTTTTCGCGCTGGTTAATCTGACCGGTCCTACTTTTTTAATCAGAGCATCGCTTATGGTCATAATGATTGGAGAATGGTCAGAGGAGAGATCAAAGCTTTCTTCAACTTGTATACAGTTGCCAGATATTCCTTTAACAACAAAGAAATCGATCAGATCTGGTATCTTATTTCTATCAGTCGGCCAATATGTTGGTTTACCCGTTGAGTGAAAATCACAACTGTATTGCATACCCGCATTATAAAGCTTTCTACCTTTCTGAGAGGCGTACCTTGAATCCCAGAAGGGGTGTTTCGCGTTGAAGTCGCCACCAATAATAAAATTTGGTTTAAGGAAGTTGAAGATGTTTGTGAAATCACTTTATTCAAGTTTACATCGCAGTGGACAATATATAGACGAAATGTTGAAGGCAAAATGTGTATTTCAAACATGTACCGTGCTTACTTGCATTGCTTCTAATTCAATTTTTACTTCCGCTGAGTGTTCGAAACATTCTTTTGTAAACAAGGATGATCCGCCTCTTGCTCTTTCCGATGGGTGGATACGCACTATATCCTCTTATCTTAACATTCGTTTGTTTTGTCAGATGAGTTTCACAGACCAAGCATATATCAATATCTTTTTCTCGTATAAATATTTCTAACTCGTCGAGTCTTCGTATGAGGCCGTTAGCGTTCCATGTAAGAATTTTTAGCATATCTTTCATACTCGGGTTGAAGTGCGCCTGTTATGAATGTTGCTTTCTAGTGCAACTAGTCTCTCGAAAATAAGTTTGTTTGTTTTGCATTGCTCTTCAAGTTTCGCAAGTATTAAGGAGAAAACATTGGATACTGGATTTTGTGAGCTACCTCTATCACCGTTTTCCAATGTCGCAACTTGAGCAGGAGTCTTTACGTTAGAGTTTGGATGGACGGTTTTTTGCCTTGATCTCCCGTGGGTTGACGGTCATATACTTGCCATTAGCTGCCATCGCCGCTTGAGCATAAGACTGTGCGTCAGTATTCGAAGACTTTGCTTCTTTCACATTTTCTCTACTGCGTTTGGGGTTTTCTTCGTTACCCGATCTTAAGTCAATATTGAGGGATTTCCTATCTTTCGCTGCTTTTTTTGTAGCTATTTTGGGTCTGTTCTTAATTGGTTTCGGACTAGGGCGCATGGAATTTTTTAGCGTATCGCGCCTTTTTTGGAGCTCTTTCGCCACTTCGCAACCTCTATAGTTCGCAGGATGTTTTCCTTTGCAGTTTATACAAATGGCTGGGGTTCGCTTGTTTAGGTGACACTCTTCCGAGAGATGCTTACCTGCGCATTTGACGCATCGCGGCTCTTTCTGGCAGTAAGTCTGCGTATGATTGAAGCCTTGACAGCGCTTACACTGCGGTATCGATCTGGAGGTCTTACACATGGTTTTGATTTTGACCACGATGTTTAGAATAGTCTTAATACCATACCATATATAGCATCTTTATTTTCATCTTTATCGAAACTAAGCATGAATAGTGGAAGTCCACGCCTTACCAATTTTTCATGATCTCCCTCCGACTGTTGCTTCTCCTTCTTGATAAAATTGACGGCATCAAGAATTTTAAAGCCTTTATCTTGAAGGTCGTGCATTACATCTTCTTTAGTACACGAGGGGTGGAGTCCCCTTGCTACAGCACGCAGTGGTCTTTCTAACTTATGGTAAGTATACCACTGAATCTTTTCGGCATTCAATTTTTGGGATAATGATCGGTAACCGTCGGCATCATCGACATTGATTTTCCACGTATTTTTTCACAGAGATGTCACCTTAAACTTCGATGGCAGGGTTCCTTTAATGAGGCAATGCAACGTATTATAGTCCGTTATTCCAACGACGTTTATCGGTGGCGGAGGACGCAATTTTTGTTGTTGTTGCTTTTCTTGCATCTGCTTGTTGCTTTTCATGTTTTGTGGCTCGACTTCCGGTGACGAAGCAGCTTTGCGTTTTTTGCTAGGTCGTTTCTTTTCGTTCCAATTCGTTTCACGTGTTAGCTCCTCTTCGTCCGTCTGGTATTCGTGGCTAGGTGAGCGATGTGGGCTAACTGTACTTTCCTTTTGTAGATACGTGTTTTTTAGGGCATTATTTTCTTGCCTGAGTAAATCTACTTCTTTCTTAAGCTCACGAAAGAGTAGCTCCATTTCGGTAAGCTTTGTACGGAGTACGTCGTTTTCCTCCTCAATGCTTTTAGATTTCGCTGAGTCCCGTTTTTCACGCGTTTGCGCTTCCGGCGGACTTCTTTTCCCGGAGACGTTCGATCTTGTTGGTGGAGATGGTGGCTCTCCCCAGAATCCGTAGAGCCGACCTCCGAAGAGGGTGGATTTTCCAGTGTACCTGGACTGCCACCTGGGGTATTAAAATCGTTTGTTTTGATCATTGCATGTTTTTGTATACGCCATACTCGGTATACGGAGGGTGGATTTTAGTCGCCTCTTACGACAGGCATGCCTACCTCGGGTATATTCTGACCCCTACCCGAAGGGGGTAGGTAATAAAAAAGCATTTACGATGAAAGAGAGTTTATCTGTGACAGTAACCTTGAGGTACTTAGCTACTGGAAGAAACTTTGAAGAACCTAAGTTCTCCGTTGTTATGCCTCCGGCTTCAATAAGTTCTACCATAGTTGAAACATGTGAATCACTTATACATATACAATACTTTAAGAATTTTACTCTTGTTTCTTTGCATATAACTCGATAACGACAACAGATAATGAAGTACAAAATTGACAGCATAAACTTCGAATAGCAAAGCATCTTCTGGCATCCTCAACTCAATGTTTCCCTAGCTTGACTAAGGCGGTTAATTCATATGGACTCAGATACATATAAAGCCGCGCTATCGCTGTTCATTGTCTTACATACCATATATACTGCACATGTTACTACACTGGATATACAAAGTCAAATGAGTAATGATGAAGTAATGACGTAAACACCTTATTAATAACATGCATCCAAAACTAAATGCTGACTTCTGTCTCTCAACCCAAACCAAGACCCTCAACCATGGATGGTACTTGTATCGCTGAATCCGAAAGACTTGCAATTCTCGGTATATGCATCAATAACCGTCTTCGATGAAACGATCACATACTCGAAGCCGCCAAAAATGCTGCAAAATATTTAAGATTCCCTAACCGGTGCATAAAATATTTTATCCCGTCTGATCTGGCTTCCATCTATACGGTATTCATACACCCAAAGCTGGAATATAATGACCACGTCTTGTCTGGTGCACCCAAGACCGTTCTGCACATTATAGATAAGGTACAGAACCGCGCGTTACAACTTATAGGTGATAGAGGCATTGTGAACTCCTTAGTCTCACTTGAACATCGTAGAAATGTCTCATGTCTTTCCCAATTTTATCGCTTTTTTTATAAAAAACAATTGCTCCAGCGAAATAGCCAATTATATTCCTCCCCTTTAAAACTTCACTCGCAATACGCGTCATGCTTCGAGTGCACATCAGTTCACCTTCAAACCCAACTTCGGACATACTGTCAAATAAAGGGATTCGTTTATAAGCCGAACAACACGTTTGTGGAACGATCTACCAGCCTCTGTATTTCCTAATCATTACAACCTACAAATATTTAAAGCCAACGCAAATGCCCTGATCATCAGTATAAGGGTATTAATAATCCCTTCGGCGCGCGAATTATAAAAAAAAAAATATTAATGACAGTATTGCCAGTAATGATGCTTTGAAATCAGAAAACCCAGATTTTCGTCATTCCCGTCCATCATTCCAAGTAATGACAATACTATCGACCTTACACGATCATTATTAATGTCATTATTTTGCAATAATGACATTATTATTGAACGTGTAAGGTCCGCTCATGGACAGTGAGTAGTTCAAATAAGAAATTCAACTTTTTCGAAAGTTTTATTGTTATGTTTTGTGCAATTTTTATGATCTGGAAGCACAAACAAAAATGCAGTAGATTTAATTTTATGGCAGTAGATTTCAATTTCGAAATAAATGCAGTAGATCTACTGCATTTGTAGCAAAGTGGCAACGCTGTTGCTTATCTTGAAGTAAATAGGTAAATTATCAAACTACAATAATACCATATTCTTCAGTGACAGATGATTTGGCGCAAAGGTCTTTGTGGAAGGTGTGGAACCTACACGCAGAAATATCAGTACTTCTCAGTACTAAAAGCTGCATAATCTTAAGGATTTGGACCCTCGCTAAGCATAGCAAAATACCTCTACAAAAAGCTTAAAAAATATACACTTATCCAATTGCATTCTCCTAGGCTTGTACTGCAAATTAGATGAGTGTTTTACGATCGCCCCCATTGGGGCGCGATCTTAACGCATTCTCCGACCTCCATGTCCATAATAACTTCATCACAATGATGACTTCAACAACCTCGACGTCTACTAGCGTCATAACAACACTTGCCTCAGCAAGTACTACGTCAACTATGACAACACATGTAGGAAGAACCTTATTCAACAAATGACAAATATGCTACAAATTCTGACCATTTTAACGACGAAACTTAATAGACCACATGCATAACGAACTTAATATCATCATCTATAATGCAAATGGACTCAACCAACATGCACTAGAACCAAAGCAATTTATAAAAGACATCACGTTGACGTTTTAATGATAGCAGAAACACACTTTACTACTAAAAGCTTTTTAGAAATACCAGGATATAGCATCTACAACACAAATCACCCTAACGGAACCGCACACGGTGGCACAGCTATTATAATTAACAAACAATTAGAACATCATAACTACGAATACGTTCAATAGACTACAATCCAAATAAAAGACACAGACAGACCATTAGTACTTTCAGCCCTATACTGCCCACCTAAGCATTTTATAACAACTCTACAGTACAAAGACTACATCAAATCACTAGGGTGCAGATTCATAGCAGCTAGAGACTTCAATGCAAAACACATCGATTGGGGCTTGAGGATATCTAACACTAAAGGCAAAAATCTCCTAAAAGCAATCCTCAAAAATAACTGTAGATATTTAAGCACCGGCGAACCTACCTACTGGCCTACTGACCCAAATAAAACACCGGACTTAATTGAATTTTGCACCATTAAAAACATCCAACTAAAGTCACTAAGCATTAAATCTAGATCTCAACTTTCATCGGACCACTCCCCTATCCAACTCAAATACTCATCTAAAATAACCACCATAAGTAATTCGTCCCAACTATACAACAAAAAAAAACGATTGAGTCTCTTATATATATAGAACGACATCTACAACTTAATGTAGCACTACAATCGCAAAATGACGTCGAACAAGCTGTAGTTCACATTAACGACATAGTTACTGCTGCAGTAACTAAGACAATGCCAATCAATAGACTAAAAACACACAACAATATCACACCAACTATAAATCGACGACAGACAGATGAAGAGAAAACTCAGAAAACGATGGCAGATCACTAGGCTGCCCCAAGATACAACAAAGCAGTCAAAAAACTTAAAGCAAAACTTAAGGCAATCCAAAACAATAAATTTAATGACTACTTAAAAAATCTGACCCCAACTTCTGAGACTCTAGAAAGCTACTTAAAAGTTCAAGAAGAAAATAGCATATCAAACTCCTCTACAGAAACCAGACGGATCTTGGGCCAGGACCAATCAAGACAAAGCAAATATTCTGGCTAAGCACTTCGAAGAAGTATTCACAAACGAAAAGGGCAATACGGCTGTCCCACCTTCAAGCCCGAACACACTCATCACCAATTTAAAGATAAAAAAGTAACAATGAGTGGAATTGAACACTGCATCAAAAAAAAAGGATTTACCACAAGAAAGATCCAGGATATGACTCTATTAACGGAAATAAATTAAACCAACTACCCAGACAAGCCATGATATATTGTACTTACAAAATCTCTATAATGCATTAATTCGACTTAAAATTTTTCCAAAAACTTGGAAAGTTGCGCAGATAGTTGCAATACTAAAACCTGGTAAAGACGCAAAGACTACTTCATCTTACAGACCAATAAGTTTACTCCCCATACTAGGGAGAATATTCGAAAAATTAATTTATGATCGACTACAGCCAATACTGACTAATAACAAAATGATACCAGACCATCAGTTCGGCGTTCGCAGACAACACTCGACTATCCAACAAATTCGCAGGGTAGTTACCAAAATAACAACGGACCTAGAGAAAAAAAGATACTGCATAGGGGTGTTTCTTGACGTAGCAAAAGCATTCGACAAAGTTTGGCACAAAGGACTGCTTCAAAACTTACTTCCACGAGACTTCTACCAAATCATTGAAAGTTACGTAAGCGAACACCACTTCATCGTTAAATATAATGACCAACAATCTAAAACGCTACAGACAAGAGTTGGAGTACCGCAAGGATCTGTATTGGGACCACTACTATATGTCCTCTACACTGCTGACATCCCTTTACCGAGTGGAGCTACAACCATGATGGCAACCTTTGCTGACGATACTACAGCTGATATTTGATGAAAGCCTGGACACTGTAACTACTCGAGCCCAACGACTTCTCGATAAGACAATGCAATGGTTTGACGAATGGAGCATACAAATTAACGAAGACAAAACCCAACAAGTAATATTTACCACTAAATTAAACTACTCTCCAATCCCAATAAAAATAAAAGACTAAATTATTCCAATCGACAATGTGGCCAAATATCTTGGTATGCACTTAAACAACAAACTTAACTGGAAATACCACATACAAAAAAAAGTGACCAAATTAAACTAAAATATAATCAACTGTTCTGGCTCTTGCGTAAAGACTCCAAACAATCGACAACCAATAAATTACTACTATATAAATCCATTATCAAACCTATCTGGATATACGGAATACAACTCTGGGGAGCGTCAAAGAAACCAAATATCGCTATAATCCAAAGACAACAATCAAAAATATTACGAACCGTAATCAATGCGAACTGGTACATACCCAACATCAACATCCATCGTGACCTAAAAATAACAACAGTGGAAGAAAAGATAATAAAAATAAGCAGAAGACATCACATATAAATAGTATTGCACTCTAACAACGAAGTCAATTCATTAGCAATGAAGGAAATCTTCGGAAGACGACGACTATAGAGAAATAAACCCAGTGACTTGATAAGACGGACCACTAGGTCAACATCCTAAAACATCCAAAATATTAAAACTTAATTTTTATTATAAATACTTTAATTGTTTTATAATTGTTAAAACTTAAATTAAGCGTAAATTTCTAGAAAAGGGCTAAGAACAATGGTCACTTAGTCCAAATTAAGTCCCAAAATTAAAATTGTAAAAATAAAAATTATGTGTCTTTTTCCAAGCCAAATGTATTTACTACACTGGGAAAAAAAAATAAAATAAAAGTTAATTACGGAAAAAGATACACGTAATATACATATATAATACTTAAATGAGAATTTGAAAGGTTTTGTGTCTTACCTGAATTCCCATGTGGGCTTTACTCGAGACATCCGAAAAAACTAAAGAGCTAAGTCGCTTCAAAAACTATTATAATACTAAGAGCAATATGATCGTTCTAGGCTTTTCGAGAGATACTCGTATTAGTGTTTTATTATCCTCTTTGGACTAAAAATGTATGTCTTCTGCGTCTAATATAAATTTGAAAGTAAACTGAATCGTACCCTAGTAGATTCCGAGAGAAAAGGATTATTATCTTATCTTAATATCTTAAATACTATAAAAGCAAAATCGATTTTCCTTGTGAACACCGTTTCTCGAAAACTACTAGTAGGTACTTGAAATTTTGCCTAAATGCGAGATAAGAAAGGATTTTCCGAAATTCAAGGTCTAAGTGGCATAAAGGGGGTTGAGATCGAATTTTCAATATGTAAATATTGATTCCACAGCCGTAGCTCAGTACTGGCTATCCGGATTAAAAGAATAAAAAATATGGGAATTTAGTAAATTCGCCGTTGATTCATTTAAGATATAAAATATCCTTCTGCGTTATCCTGAAGCTAACGCTATAAACAATTAATCAAATCATCGCCCACAATTTTCCTTCAGTGGAGACCACGGCCAGCAGTCCTGCAGCAGTGGCTATCATTGCAATAGTATGTGTGTGTGAGTATATGGGCGCGCTATCCCATGATTATGTTTTGATCTTCAGTGTGCGATCTCTTCTAGAGTTAAAATTGAAAAAAAAGAAACATTATCAGTCAAATCTAAGATATTGTAAATTTTAGTTATTTAGATATCCATGTGCTGTCAAAACTTCGTGCAATTAAGAGACTTGGGAATATACGCATAGGTACATATGTACATGCATATGCATGTGTAGACATAGAAATATTGCAATATTTTTCCATTTTGTTAGATGAAATGTTGTTGATCGTTAGATTTGCCCATATTTTAGAATGTTTTAATGGATTTGTGTGTGCTCTGGTGGCGATTACCACTGTGGAAGTTAAAATTACTTACTTACTTAGATCCTTTAACCCTTCAGGGGCATAGGGCGTTAACCACGCCTGCGAGCCATCGTGTTCGAAGTTCTGCAACGCGTTTCAGCTGCCTCCAACTCATTCAATTTGATTTTAACAATTTCAATTGGTTTTAATTCAATTTGGTTTTAACTAGAGAAGTGTCTAATTTTATACAAATAGAGATGCGCAATAAACGCCTATAATATAACATAGACATTTTATGGGTTCTTAACACTGCCCCGCAATATTAGAATCAGTACAACTGCATTCCTAATTTGTTAAAACAGTAAAGATGCTTTGTAGTGGCAGCAGGCTTGGTAAGTGCGTCAGCAGGCATCTGATCGGTTTGCAAGTATTTGATTTCAACGGCTTTCTCCGCTATGGCCTCTCTGATAAAGTGGTATTTATAATGGATGTGCTTGGTTGGTTGGAAGTACGAAGATTGAGAAGGAAAACTGAGCCACTATTGGAGGAGGCACCGGCTACTACGGAGACACTCTCTCCTACAGATTGTTCCAGTTCACTTGCACGTAAGATAATCATATCATTTATTTCGAAAAAAATGCTCGTAATGTATACGTAATGTAATACCATGTGCGCTTTAATCGAGACATCCAAAAAAAAAACAAAGTGATAAGTCGCTTCAGAGAACATTATAATACTTTAAGTAGTGTGGTCGTCTAGGCTTTTCTAAACTCATCTAGTCTTTTCTTATCCTTTTCGGCTTTAAAATTAATGACTTAACTTATATTCTACGTCCCAGTTGTTCTATTTCATCGAGGTTATGATCTGAAAACAAGAGATCATAGCCCTCCCACGTCACTCTACTTCTACTGATACGCCTGTATGGATCACTTTGGATCACTTTGTTACTGAGGCAAATCAAATGCTGTTGTCGTTGCATTTATGTGATCCAGGTGTTTATAGGCCTGCCTTTCTTTTGCGATGTCTTTGGAAAGTTCATTGATATTTCGCTATTACAACAAGGTACAAGATAGATAGATAGATAGATGGATAAATAGTTTATAAAGTTACAGTAACATTTTAGAATAATTGAAAGCATGACATACATGTATGTTGTCTGCCTAAGTGGCAATTCAATTTTCAATTAAAAACAATTTTAAGAATTTCCGACTATAAAATTATTACTTTGACTTTATGGCTTTATATCTTAAGAACATATAGATTAGTTAAAACGAAAAAAAAATGTTTAAAAACTTTTCTAGATGGTCAGGATATCTTCGTGCTACCCATATCAGATCTCGTGGTTATCTGTCGAATGCCTTTTCAAAGTAGCAATATGGTACGTAAACTGCTTCCAGGAGAAGATGATTCTTAATATAAATCTACCCACATTATTCATTAAGAAAATAGAAAACTTGCTCTCCTTTTAAAACCTTCCTTACTTACTTAAATCCTGATACGTCATTTTTTTGCATACATCCAAACCACCCACAGTTCCACATTGTATCAAAATCTTTCAAGCCATTTTCGAGCAAAATATGTATTTCTTTTCATTACACGTTCCCCCATATCGCTTAACGCTATCCGTAGTGATATAAAAAATTGTTCCCATATCTATTTTTGTCCTGTGTTGTCGATAACTTGCAAGGATATATCACAAATAGCTAGATCGTTAATTGAACATTGACAAGAGCACCGATATAGATAAAATGTGAAATTAGGAGAGCTGTGTTCGAAACGAACTTCTTAGGAGAATAAGAAATATTAAGCATTTCAGTTCTTGTCAGGCAATCGCCGCGTTTAAACGTGTTATTGCAAAGATCTTTAATATAGTGTTGCCTTTATAATCCTCTCTTTCCTTACGCTCTTCGGGGTAAGTGATTAAAAAGCTATTTTCTCTTTAATCTTGAACAACCGAGAATACACATCGACAACTGCATACGGCAAATTACAAATGGACGGGGGACACCCCCTCTAGACAGTAACCGGTTTAACCTACTCGAATCCGAGTTTGTGTTAGGCCGTGGTAAAAAACAAACAACCAAACGAAAATGCCACGAATCAGAATATGCAACATTACCAACAATTAATAATGATAACAACATTCCTCGCTTTATCGTCATCTCTGGCACCGAAAAAAATAGGAGAGAACTTAAGACCACTTTCCTCGTACAATCCCTTCCAGATCAATCGCGGTTTGGAATTCATTTCAAAAGATTTTCTGGATGTGAAACCAATGAGATCAGGGGATATACTTGTAAAAGTTCTAAACTTGCAAACAGCCGAAAAATTCTTGAAAGCAAAGTTCGTCGACCTTATTCCAGTAAAAATCACAAGCCATGCAAATCTGAACTCAGTTCAAGGCAGAATATATTCCAGATACATTATTGATATTTCTGAGGAAGAATTGCTATCCGAACTCAAGAAATTTAAGGTGATCGAAGTCAGAAATATAATGAAAAAAGAAAAAAAATGAGCTTGTATCAACAGGTGCAGCCATCATCACATTTGACCTGATTCGACGACCGAACGAAATAAAAATTGGCTGGCTCAACTGCAAAGTTGAGGAGTTTATTCCAAACCCAATGCGCTGTGTTTTATGCCAAAAACTTGGTCACACGAAAAACCGTTGTAATAATTCGGTAGTTTGCAAGGAATGCTGCCTTCCACCTCCGCACGATACTTGGCCACGTACTTTCTGCGTTAACTGCAACGAAGAAAGTCATACCTCGTATGACCCTGCCTGCCCCGCTTTCCTCCGACATAAATCGGTAATAAAAATTAAAACTGATCGTCGCTGCACTATTCGAGAAGCCTGGCAGATATATAACGACAACCCCGCTCTGCACCACCTTCCACCTCCTAAGCAGCGAAACACTAGTAAACCAACAATGGCTGCAATTGTAAAGAATCGCATAGCAATGGAAAAAAGCGCACACAAAATTATTGCTACAAAACTTAATACTTCCAGTAGCTCCTCACTAACATCTTTTACTGAATCCCAATTGCAAATAGAACAAAATAACACAACTTCAAATAAGTTCACTCAGCAGCCGCAAACAACTTTCTCAGCAATCAAAACCATTCCCAACACAATTCAACACACCTTACCACTTCATAACCTTAAAGAAAACTCACCACAAGAAAACAATGATAACAATCAACAAGCAACAACGATCAAAGACACCTCCGAGCTCGAACCATCAACTTCATCAGAAACCACCTCTATGGATATAGAGACTAAGAGCACTTGTGCTCTCTCTTCAACCATACATGATAATAACGAACAACAAAACCTCTCAAACACACAAACTTTCACTCATTCAGAATTACTCAAAAAATATAACAATCATATTCCAACACACTCAAAAGAAAACAATAAACAATAATAATGGCTCAGTTGGAAATGGATTTTTCAATCCTCCAATGGAACCTCCACATGACCTTGAACTTTTAATTACTAAACATAACCCGGATATCATAGCACTACAAGAAACACAAATTATCACAAAAAGTCTCAAATATTTTAGTATGAAAAACTACAAAGTTTTTCATCACAACAAATCGTATCAATATGCTAAATCAGGTATAGGTATTCTTGTGAAGAACAATATACCGATTATTTCTCACATTACATCCACCTCTAATCTGCTCTACCAAACTATATAAATTCAAACAAAAAAGCCTTTACTTATAACAAATATTTATAGAGAACATGAAGTTTCAGTAAACCCGGAAATTTTCAATGGCATTCCTTTAAACATTAACAGCCATCACATCATATTGGGAGACATAAATGCTACTAACATTCTTTGGGGTTCCAATGCAACGAATTCTCTAGGGACTACTTTTGAAGAATTTGCAAATGATCGAAGTCTAGTAATCCTTAACGATGGTTCGCCCACACTGTTTAGCACTAGGAACACCTTTACAGCCATTGATGTTACCTTTGCTTCCGAAGATATTGCACATTTTCTGCAATGGGAGATAGTAGATACGGGAAGAGATCATATGCCTACAATAATTCGAACACCAGGAACAAGTTGCAAAAAAAAGGTTAGTGCGAGATTCAAAGAGGAGTTAGCAAACTGGGACTTATTTAAATTAACATCGCGGAACTTATCATCAGTAACACCTGTCTCTTCTAACACCAACCAGGAAGCTGCTAAAGTTAAAAAAAATTATAAGAGCAACCGCAGCTAAATGTATCCCTATCACGAAAATAAAAAATGTCAATAAAAAACCGCCAATACGGTTTACACAAGAAATTGCAAAACTTCGTGAAGAGAAAAACAAAGCTTTGATCAAACTACGTTGAAACCCCATTACAGAAAACTGCATTGCATACAGAAAATGCTTTGCAAGATTTCGAAGGGAATCAATTCTGTCAAAAAGAGCGTCGTGGGAAAATTTTGTCAACACAATGGATCCATCCTTAGATCAAAAAACTTTGTGGAACAGAATAAAATCACTTCGATCTTCAAAACCACCACAAAACTTCCCTTATATGCTATCGAACCAAGCTCTGATTAATGATCCAGAGATAGTAGCCAGCACTTTTGCAGGATTATGGGAATCCTATAGTTCAGGCAGCAGTTACCCGGAGAACCTGACTACCTCCAAACAAAATTTCTTCTATTAACGATCTCCCATCTATGTCGACGCAATCAGAACACCTTGCTGAACAAATCACAATAATTGAGCTAGACATTACTATCCATAACGCAAAAGGAACTACACCGGGAAATGATAAAATAACGTACAATATGGTAAAACATTGCGATGAAAAGTTAAAAGCAAGGATTTGTGCTCTGTAAAACAATATTATAAACACTGGCATCTTTCCACATGACTGGAAAAGAGCACAACTTAAGCCCATCCCCAAACAAAAACTTATATGTCATCTATTCGAAGAATATCGGCCTATATCGCTTCTCCCCGTTCTCTCCAACATTTTTGAGAAAATCATTGCACAACACTCATTCAGGCCAAATAGAGGTGTCCAAAGCCTCTTGCACCTTTTAGACTAGCTGATAACCTATCTTTGCGGAAACATAGTGTTATCCTGTCATCTGACCTTGAAAGGCTTTTGACAGAGTGATGTTTATCCCAGTTATTAAACAGCTTCATTCATGGGGAGTCCCCAAAAATATCTTAAGGATCATCATTGCTTTTATGACAGGAAGAACATTTCAAGTAAATGTCGACGGCTTTATGTCTTCCATAGCTAAACTGGAGAACGGGGCTCCACAAGGTTCACCACTCTCAGTCATTATATACAACGCATATATTGATTCATTGATACGTCAGCTTGCTAACCCCAGATTTGACTTAGATTTTATCGGCGTTTATGCAGACAACATCTACACACTAGCTTCTGGAGATCCAAACCATGTTAAAGAATTTTTGGAAACAACTTTTTTTTTTTTTTTTCGTGGGTAGGTGAAAATCTTCATGAGACACTATGAGACCGTGTACTCATAGTAGTGTCAGATTTCTACTGACTAAAAACACCCTTCCCTTCGTTTTGTTTACTACGACTAAGTTTGACCTTATCAAGTAGTTTAAGCTTCAGATTTATATTCGCGTGAGGCAGGTAGATTTCCAATAAAAGCACCTGCTGAAACCGTCATGACATGTGGCTTTTTGTCTTATAGCGCTAATTCGAACGGTTTCGTTCTTTGAAGTCGGCGCGTAAGATTTGTCACATCCAAAGTTTGGAGTATGGCACAGTTGCAATGGCCATGAAGACGAATACGAAGCTTGCGAACGAAGTTTTTTATTTCGTCCTCCACGGTAGCTATCCCTAAGTCTCTGTGGATATCATTGTTTCTGATATACCAGGGAGCGTTCACGATTATTCTTATAATTTTATTTTGCAATGATTGTATGAGATTCCTATTGCTTGGTTTGGTACAACCCCAGAGTTGTATACCGTACGTCCACACGGGTTTAAGCACTTGTTTATACAGAAGCAGTTTGTTATATACGCTTAGTTTGGAATATCTTCCAATTAGCCAATACATTTCTCTAAGTCGATTTTCGACTTCGTCACGTTTCTTTTTAACGTGAGGTTTCCATTTAAGTTTCGCGTCTAGTGTCATTCCCAGATATTTAGCTTCGTTTGCATGCGGTATTTGTACCGAGTTAATGAAAACGGGAAGGTTGATTATTTTCTTGTAAGTGAAGTTAACATGCGTCGATTTGGTCTCGTTAAGAACAATGCGCCAAGTTTTTGTCCACTCACAGATTTTATCCAAGGCTCGTTGGAGTTTTATGGTTGCTGACTCGATTGAACTTTCCGTTGCCAGAATAGCCGTATCGTCCGCGAACGTAGCTACAATAGTGCCTTCAGTTTGTGGTATGTCCCGAGTGTACAGCAAGAATAAGATAGGCCCAAGGACACTTCCTTGCGGAACTCCGGCGGCGATTTCTTTAAAATCAGAATATTCAGTTCCGTGCTTAACACGAGAAAGTCTGTTTTTAAGGTACGATTCTAAGATCTTATGAAGTTGCTCCGGAAGGATTCGTCTTAGCTTATAATTCAATCCATCGTGCCAAACCCTGTCGAAGGCTTGAGATACGTCAAGAAAAGCGCTAGAGCAAATCTTTTTCTCCTCAAGGGCTTTTTCAATTTCGTCGGTTATTCTATAAACCTGGTCAATTGTGGAATGCTTGATTCTGAACCCGAATTGGTGGTCAGGTATTAGGCGTCTCTCTTCAATGACCGGAAGAATCCGTTTCAGAAGGAGTTTTTCAAATACCTTCGATATTATTGGTAGTAGCGATATCGGTCTGTACGATTTTTTGTCATTTGGAGATTTCCCCGGTTTCGGAACCATTATGACTTCTGCGACTTTCCATTGATTTGGAACGTATAATAATCTAATGGAAGCATTTATTAAACAAAGCAATTTTAATAGTGCCTTTTTTGGTAATTCCTTGAGGATTTGTCCGGTTATTAAATCATAGCCAGGAGCTTTATTATTTTTCAGGTTTTTTATTGCCTGGCAAAGTTCTATAAGTGACACACTTTTTATTCTAAGGTTGTCAGATGTCGTAGTCGTACCGGTAAAATCGTCTACCAATGTTTCTCCATCAAATGGCTTAAAAGTCTCTTCTAAGTGCTCGGCAAATAGATCCGCTTTTTCTTTGTCACCTTTTGCCCATTCGTCGTTGTTTTTTCTTATCGGTGGCGAATGTATTTGCGGTTTTTTAATTCTTTTGACAGCTTTCCAGAGCGAGTAATTAGTGGTTTTTTCGGCGGTTAAACTTTCAAGATAAGCTGAAGTCTCTCGGTTTTTTAGGTCTTGGATCGCTTTTTTAAGCTTATTGCATAGGAAATTCGAGTGGGTTTTATGCTGGGGAGCGCGAGTTTGTTGCCATATTTTGCGTGCTCTCCTCTTTTCTCGAATAAGTTCTTTTATTTCCGGCGGATAATAAGCTTCATTGCTTCCTCCTTAAAGGTGTATTTTTCCACGCGGCATTTTGTATTGATTCAATAAATTTGCCGAGCTCATCTTCTATTTCGAAGGGTGTTTTGAGCGATACATTTAAGACAATATTTTCTTCGCAATCAGTTCTAAAGTCGCGCCAGTTAGTTTTTTTGTTAGTTAATCTAGGCACAGCTTCTACTGTCATTAGTCGGTCACTTATTGTCAAGATTACCGGCGAGTGATCTGAGGAGAGATCAAAGCTTTCCTCTACTTTCGCAAAATTTGAAGATACTCCTTTCGCTACGAAGAAGTCTATTAGGTCCGGTGTTTTTGCTGTATCAGAGGGCCAATACGTCGGTTTCCCCGTCGAAAAGAAATCAACCCCGAATTGCATACCGGCTTCGTACAGAAGTCTGCCTTTCCGTGAATTGGATCTGGAACCCCAAAAGGTGTGTTTTGCGTTGAAATCGCCACCTATAATGAAATTCGGTCCAAGTGAGTCAAGGAGACGTACAAAGTCGTTACTTCGAAACGTGCATCGCGGCGGACAATAAATGGACGCGATGTTGAAATACGAGTGCCTATTCTTAACTCGAACTGAGCTTGTTTGCATAGTATCGATTTCAATCGTAGTATTTATGGAGTGCTCAATGCAGTCTTTAATGAATAAGGAGGATCCGCCTCTAGCTCTTCCGGAAGGGTGGTATGCGTGATAAGCACGATACCCTCTTATTTTTACTCCGGATTCCTTTGTCAAATGAGTTTCAGAGATCAAGCAAATGTCAATGTTGTCATTCCGTAAGAATACTTCTAATTCGGCGTTTTTTTTGTAGAAGGCCGTTTGCGTTCCATGTTAAAATTTTTAGTAACTGATTCATATTCATATGGGAGTTCTTTTTTGGCGAGGTTTTAACTCGAGCTTGCTCAATTTATCAAATATGACTTTGTTTACCTTCGTTTGCTCCTCAAGTTTCGCAAGAATTATAGAGAAGACTTGGGAGACTGGGTCTACCGTAACACCGCTTTGCTTGGTTTCTAGCGACGCAGCTTGAGCATATGTTAGCGTCTCTGGAGATTGTGGCTTTTCCTTTGATTTTGCCTAAGGAACTTTACTTTGCTCGACTCTCGTCTTAAGTTTGACGTGTTTATTGACGGTCGTTACCCTTGGCTTAGCGATTTCACGACTATTTTTAACCGGTTCTGCGTTCTGGCGTTGAATATTTTTAAATGTGTCTCGCCTTTTTTGAAGCTCTTTTGCAACTTCGCAACCTCGATAGTTCGCTGGGTGCTTTCCTTTGCAGTTAATGCAGGTAGCCGGGGCCTGCTTATTTAGGTCACACTTTTCTGAGAGATGGTTACCAGCACATTTTACGCATCTCGGCTCTTTTTGACAATACGACTGTGTGTGATTAAAGCCTTGACAGCGTTTACACTGAGGTATCGATCTCGTACTCGTACGCATAGGCTCAATCTTGACTACGATATTCAGAATAGTTTTAACGTTATAAATATCGTCTACATTTTCGCTCCTGTCAAAGGTAAGCATAAAGAGCGGAAGTCCATGCTTGACCACGATTTCCTGGCCTTGTTCCGTTTGTTGCTTCACCTTTTTGAGAATATTGACGGCATTAAGAATTTTTAAACCTTTAGCTTTGAGGTCGTTCATTACGTCATCTTTTGTGCACGAGGGGTGGAGACCCCTTGCTATAACACGCAGTGGTCTTTCTGACTTATTTTCATAAGTATACCACTGGATCTTTTCCGTGTTTAATTTTTGTGATATTGCTCGGTAGCCATCGGAGTCATCAACGTTAATTTTCCACGCATTGTTCCTGAGTGACTAACTCTGCAATCCATCAATGGGCTCAAGACAAAGGTGCTTCCGTTCCACCAAATAAAGTCGAAGCTATCCACATTTGCAGAAAAAGGAAATGCATCTGCTCGCCTCTGATCCTGCGAAATGTTACAATTCCAATCAAAAGAGAACTAAGGATACTCGACATATATTTTTCTGGAAATCTAAAATGGAATTCATAAATAAAAAAAGCAATTAATCAACTTAAATTACGCAATAATGCGCTCAAAATGGTTTGCTCCAAACGAAAAGGCCCCCATATTGAGACGGCCATTCGATTAGCTAAGAACTTGGTAGAGGGCTCTCTCCAACATGGCTTGACAACATTTATGTGGACTACCAAGAAAAACATTGAAAGTATCAACGCTGCGATCAACCAATGCTTTCGCACAGCAACAGGGGCCCTAAGAACATCGCCGATAATAGCACTTCGGAGAGAAGCTGGTTATATATCATTTGAACACCTTGTAAAGAAAAGATCAGTGGCACTTGCAAGCAAGGCTTTGGAAAATCCATCGCACCTACTTCACAAGGCAACAAAGGAATCACTTTGTATGGGGAAACCTCGGGAGGGCACTATTTCTGCAATAAGGAACATGACGGCTTTACTATCAGCCCCAGGTTTTTGCCTTCCAAGCTCATTTACAGCCAACGACCCATCAGTATTTAATCCTCCACCACCTTAGAAAAGAAGTACGTTACAAATCAACACCAGCTTGGCGAACTACAAGAAAAGAGACACAACGGACCGACAATTTAAAGCGCTTCACAACGAGATGATTGCTGAAATCAAAGCTGATCGTATTTTTTTCACTGATGGGTCATTCAAAGATTCCAACTCGTCATACTCAGTAGTTGAACTGATATCCAACAAAGAAACAAAAACAATCCATCAAGGACTGCTACCCGAGTTGACTGGAAGTTATATGGTATTTCGGAACTGACAGCAATCCAAAAATGTCTATCCTTCACCAAGGAGCTACCTGGAAAGAAACTTATATTCACAGACAATCTAAGTATATTAAGAGGCCTTAGGAGTGAGTTCAATAAATGCCCCTCTTTGGAAAACATTAGAAGTATACTAAACTCCTCTAAAGATATCGTTTTGGGTATAGGTATGTAGGTATCCAGGCACGTAGGTATCCAGGGGAACCAAGATGCAGACACCGCAGCGAAACAAACATTTAGCCTCCCACTTACAGTAGAAAGCCCAAATTGTATTTGGACAATCCTTAAAACCTTTGCACAACTGTTAGATAAAGAGATAGCTACCTCGTGGGAAAGTAGTCAAACATTCTTGCGCACATACCAAACCCATCATATACGTACCGCATGCAATATAAACTTTACAAGGGAAAATTGCATAAAGCTGCTACGTGTGAGACTGGGGAAAACGCTCTTCAACAGCAGGCACTACTACACCAAAGAGGCTGCAGAAAAATGTGCTTCTTGCAATGTGGAATTATCAATCTGGCATATTCTACTTACCTGTCCTGTATCAAAAATAATTAAAGACGATGGCGATGATACAAATAACGCACAGCAACTTGCGGAATTACTAAATCCAAACAACCCTGAGTCAATCCAGCACATCAAACAGGCCACAATACTTCATCATAAATTTAATAAAATTTAAGTAAATTTGTTAATTATAAAATTCTGTAACTCTTGAATAGTTGATTAATTACTTTTCTATTATGCCCTTATATTATTTTATATTATTATTATTATTATCTTTTATATTTATTATTTATCTCAAAATGATTGTTTCATAGATCTTAACTCTAAAAACGACTTCCAATGGCCTTGCTGCCCTAAAGTCTTCAATGTAAATAGTTTATAAATTAATTTTGTAAGTTATTTAGTAAAATAAAATAAAATAAATAATAAATATTAAGCATTTTAAATGGATCCAAGGGTTGGAGCACACTTTTTAGATTTATTCAGCACTCATTAATATATCCAAATAACATTTTAACAGAAAGTTTTTAATATTTTTCTTATTTTTTTTCTTTTTGTTATTCTCTGCTTTAACGTAAAAATAACACTTAATTATAATAATTGAAATTTAAGTTATCTACATTACTTCGTATGTTTCTTATTTTCTGAACTTGATAAATTGTACTATTATTTTGCTTAAGTCAATCTGACCGACGGTTTCTATACCAGGTCACTAAAGACAATGTACCGTGTAATATGTATCCTGAATTTGTTAAATAAAGTATTTTCTAATCTAATCTATAGATAAAATGACTGACCAGCAAAAATAAGTGCCTGAATAGAAATGAAATTATTTATTTACGTTTGAGTTATTTCAGTTTTTTGTTTAATTTATTATTTGTTTCCCTGCATTAATAAATAGCTGACTGCTGCTAAGTTCCTTTTTGCAATAGCGGTTAAGTGTTTGTTAAGCTTATATACGATTCCGTGAAACATACCTAATATATATATAAAGAGAATATACATGAACTGAACTTAATTTAAAGCAACATTTTAATAATATTTCAAGTTATATAAGCTTTTTAATAACAAAAACGTTTAATGGATATGGGTTTGAAATTCGTGTGTGTTCTATTGCTCCAAGGACATTACACGTCAGTTGGAGTTAATCAGGAAAAAATTTAACTTGAATTGTATTGATTCAGATGATGACAATACTCCAAGTACCTTAAAGATGTCCGCTGAAGCAGCACGAACAGTGGAGAAGGAAGATAAGACAGTTGATGGGCATACTGCAAGTACCTCAAAAAGCTCCTCTGAATCAGCACGAACAGTGGAGGAGAAAGATAAGACAGATGATGACAATACTCCAAGTATCTCAAAAAGGTCCTCTGAAGCAGTACGAGCAGTGGGGGAGAGAGATAAAACACTAACTTCTAGAGAGAGAATCACTCCTCCGACTATGCCCAATTTATTTAGACGTGAGATATTGTATATCAGTAATTTAAGAAAAAAATACTCGTAAGATTTACTTAAATGAGAATTTAAAATGTTTCGTGTTCTGAACAACATATCTAGGTACTAAAACTTCCCTGACTTCTGATGTGTGATTTTTTCAGCTTATTTAGATGATGACAATACTCCAAGTACATCAAATAGGTCCTCTGAAGCAGCACGAATAGTGGCAGAGAGAAATGAAACAGTATTTGAGGGTCCACCAACTTCTAGAGAGGCAATCACTCCTCGGACTAGGCCTGTTTTTTTAGGTAAGATATATCATTAATTTCGAAAAAAATACTCGTAATATTTACGTAAATGAGAATTTAAAATGTGTTGTGTTCTGAACAACATATCTAGGTACTAAAAGTTCCATGAAATCCGATGTGTGATTTTTTCAGATATATCATTTAAAGATTGTGTAGCAATTATGGCTGTAGAACACCCCGCATTAGCACGAACAGTGGGTAAGAAAGGGGAGGAGGCACCAGATTCTACGGCGACACGCTCTCTTCCAGGTACGTCCAGTTATTTTTATTACTATCAACAAATCATGGATTACTGAAAACTATAATTCATAAAAAATAAAAAAATTGATTTCTTTTGAATTCCCTTGCCCTTTAATTTTTTATTTTTTCATGTACTTATTCAGATGACGAGGATACTTCAACTATCTCTAGTTTACATGAATCAATGCAAGCAATGCCAAGCGAAGCTACTACGGGTACTTCCAGTTGTTGTTATTACTATGATTTTATTGGATTCCAATTTCTTTTGATACAAAGAAAATAATAGGGTTTAAAAATCATGGATTATTGAAAACTATAATTCGCAAAAATATAGAAAATTGATTTCTTTTTAATTCCCTTGCCCTTTATTTTTTTATTTTTTCATGTACTTATTCAGATGACGAGGATACTTCCTCTACCTTTAGTTTGCCCCCATCAATGCAAGGGGTGACAAGCGAAGCTACTACGGCGACACCCTCTCTTCCGAGTACGTCCAGTTGTTGTTATTACTATGATTTTATTGAATTCCAATTTCTTTTGATACAAAGAAAATAATAGGGTTTAAAAATCATGGATTATTGAAAACTATAATTCGTAAAAAAATAGAAAATTGATTTCTTTTTAATTCCCTTGCCCTTTAATTTTTTATTTTTTCATGTACTTATTCAGATGACAAGGATACTTCAACTATCTTTAATTCACCTGGATCAATGCAAGGAATGGCAAGGGAAGCTGATGCGCTATTGGAGGAAGCACCAGCTCTTCCGGGTACGTCCAATTGTTGTTATTACTATGATTTTATTGAATTCCAATTTCTTTTGATACAAAGAAAATAATAGGGTTTAAAAATCATGGATTATTGAAAACTATAATTCGTAAAAAAATAGAAAATTGATTTCTTTTTAATTCCCTTGCCCTTTAATTTTTTTTTTTTTCATGTACTTATTCAGATGACGAGGATACTTTAACTAACTCTAGTTTGCATGAATCAATGGAAGCAATGTCAAGCGAAGCTACTACGGGGACACAATCTCTTCCGGGTACGTCCAGTTGTTGTTATTACTATGATTTTATTGAATTCCAATTTCTTTTGATACAAAGAAAATAATAGCGTTTCAAAATCATGAATATTGAAAACTATAATTCATAAAAAAATAGAAAATTGATTTCTTTTTAATTCCCTCTCCTTTTAATTTTTAATTTTTTCATGTAATTATTCAGATAATGACGATACTTCAAGTACCTTATGTTGTGTTCAACCAACGCAAAGAATGGTAAGGGAAACTGAAGCACTATTGGACGAAGCACCAGCTACTACGGGGATACTCTCTCTTCCGGGTACGTCCAGTTATTGTTATTACTATGATTTTATTAAATTCCAATTTTTGTTAGTACAAAGAAAATAATAGGGTTTATAAATCATGGATTATTGAAAAGGGTTACTCATCAAAAAATAGAAAATTCCATTTCTTTTTAATTCCCTTCCCTTTTAGTTTTTAATTTTTTCATCTATTTATTCAGGCGATGATGATACTTCAAGGAAGAGGCACCAGCTACTACGGAGACACTCTCTGAATTCCGTAGTTGCCTTCCGTCAATGCTGAACGGAGTACATCACTGATAACCACTAAGAAGAATAGTGGTGACAGTATGCACTTTGATGTACTCTACTTTGGACTTCAAAATCCTCCGACATCTAACCGTTGTGTAAGACGCGACATTTACCGCATTTTTCTGGGATGCCTGTCCTGTGCAAGGCCAACCAGATAGCATCTCGATTCAAGCTGTCGAGGCCTTCTCGAAGTCGATAAACAGCAAATGTAGCGGAGACCTGTACTCAACGCATTGCTCGATTATGATCCGTAAAGTGGTTATGTGGTCGATGCAGGAAGATTCAGTGCGAAGGTCTGCCTGTTCGCCTTCGAGAGTTAAATCTAAGTTAATCTGGTTATTATTTCGGCTACGGCTGAAAGAACACATAAACCTCTCCAGTTTCCTCATTCCGTCGAATTTTCCTTTTTCGGAAGCTTAATGATCATCCTCCTTTTCCACTCCTGCGGAAATTGTTCACTATCCCAAGCTCTCCGTATTAGCGAATGCAGCGATTCTGTCGATATATTTGGCGTCGCTTGAAATAGTTTAGCAGGGATGCCATCAATACTCACCGCCATGTTCTTCTTGAGGGACTTGATTGCTGCTATAATTTCGGTTTTGGGAGGCGCGGCGCGAATTCGGGAATTTGTTGCTTCGGAGTGCATTGCAATTCGAGATCATACCGCCATGGTCTAAGTGGCTTGGCACTGTACCAAAATGTTCTTTCCATCTAATGAGCTGGTCCTCATCCGAAATCAGAAGGTTACCGTCTGGACTGTCTTCAGTGGGTGTTGCTCGGAGTTTCAGCCACCAATGAGCCCCTTAGCGATGTCATAAGCAATCCCACAGTCGCATCTACATGCTGCTTCCTCAGCCCTTCAAGCAAGTGAGTTGATATGCTGACGTTTGTCACGTCTCACACTACGCTGCACTTGTTTCTTCTTCGCACGGTACTGCTGAGGCCATTGCTGTACGCTCATCGATCCGTCTTCAGGTGTCTGCAGAAGGCCATGTGCGGTGATATTTCTGTCTTTTACCGACATAGGTGCGTACCTCAGTCGCAAAAGCATTTTTCACAGCATTCTAGTGGTCTTCCTTGCTCTGATGCATTGTGCTGCTGATTAATTCTGCTTCTAACGCAAGGTAGTCTCTGAACTGTTGGAACACTTGGAGAACCTTGAGCCTATCGATATTAAAAGTCATATAAGTTTGAGCGGTTGCTGTTGACGGATGAAGTACGAAGGCGTATATGAGCTAAAAAGAGATGCTGATCTTGTTCTTGTCCAATGTCAGCTCCACGTTTGTTTCGGACGTCCAGGAGACAATTTCTAAAGCGGCGGCTGATCACAATGTGATCGATCTAGCTGGATGTTCACTGCCTATCAGATGAGACCCAACTGATCTTTTGGCAGGTGTTATCTTAAACCAGCGTAATTCCAATGACTAGAAGGTTGGTATTGCAGAAGCCCACAAACCGCTCACCGTTGTTATTATGATCTCCAAGGCCGTGAACTCCCATCACGTGCTTAAGCATAGTGTTTTTACTACCTACCTTGGCATTGAGATTCCCCATCACCATTACGATACCCCCATTAGGCGTTTGGTTGTGACGCGCCTAACTGGATATACAAATTTTCCTTTTCATCATCACTCTCGTCTGTAGTCGGACCATAACACTGTATGATGGTTACTTTTCTTATTCTACTCTGGAACTCTGGCCACTGTGAGCTTTCTAGGATATGAGGCATCTTCGTGCTGCTGGAGCTAGCACCAGCCCTACTCCGGACCTACGTGCACTTCCACCCGGTTTACCAGAGTAAAGCATCACAGTGCTTTTTGTTGGAGAGACGTATTCCCCAGCATCGAACCATCTTATCTCACTCAGCGCTAAGATATCTACTTTATCCGTCCTTATGTGAGACTTTGGCTTCCGTTTCGGAACAATATGCTTCTTTACGGTCGAGACTCGCTGGGCCTCAGACCAACCGACACTAACCTTTTTTTGTGGCGTAGGAAGCTCGCCTTCTCCTTTCCCGTTAGCAATTTCCGAAGAAATTACCAGATGACAACGCGAGGAGGTGGGAGTAGGGCTTACTAACAGACTTGCTAGATTTTCGGCTGCAGTGGCTCTTTCTCGTTACTTAGCTGACCAACACCTATCGGGAGATGCTGCTCCTGCGAGACCTTTGTTAGTCGTTAACCTGCGCATTGTTCTAAGTTCCCCTATATCGCTTAACGCAACCTGGGATAAAAATCGCGGATTAAAGTGATTAAGCGGCGGTACAAAAAAGTGTTCATATATCAATTTTTCCCCTGTGTTTTCGATAGCTTGCAAGGATATGTCCAAATGGCTACATCGTTAATTTTTCTCGAAGCCATTGAACATTGATAAGGCACCGATATAGATCTAATGATTGAACAGCAAAAATAAGTACTTCAATATAAATGAAATTATTTATTTATGTTATTTCAGTTGTTTGTTTAATTTATTATTTGTTTCCCTACATTAATAAATAGCTGACTGCTCAACTGTCACTAAGATATCTGTGCTACTAAGTTCCTTTTTGCAATAGCCGTCTCTAGCGGATAGGTGTTTCTATTTTTTTATTTATTTTTATAAACTTAGAGACGATTCAGTAAATCATACCTAATATATATGTAAAGAGAATATACCTGAACTGAACTTAATTTAAGACAAAATTTAAATAATATTTCAATTTACATTTTTTTTTTATGCAGATGATGACAATACTCCAAGCACCTCAAAAAGGTCCTCTGAAGCAGCACGAAGAGTGGTGAAGAAACATGGGACAGATGATGACAATACTCCAAGCACCTCAAAAACGTCCTCTGAATCAGCACGAAGAGTGGCGAAAAAAGATGGGACAGATGATTATAATACTCCAACTACCTCAAAAAGGTCCCCTGAAGCAGCACGAAGAGTGGTGAAGAAAGATGGAACAGATGATGACAATACTCCAAGCACCTCAAAAAGGTCCTCTGAATCAGCACGAAGAGTGGCGAAGAAAGATGGGACAGATGATGATAACACTCCAAGTACCTCAAAAAGGTCCCTTGAAGCAGCACGAAGAGTGGTGAAGAAACATAGGACAGATGATGACAATACTCCAAGCACCTCAAAAAGGTCCTCTGAATCAGCACGAAGAGTGGCGAAGAAAGATGGGACAGATGATGATAATACTCCAAGTACCTCAAAAAGGTCCCCTGAAGCAGCACGAAGAGTGGTGAAGAAACATGGGACAGATGATGATAATACTCCAAGCACCTCAAAAAGGTCCTCCGAATCAGCACGAATAGTGGCGAAGAAAGATGGGACAGATGATGATAATACTCCAAGTACCTCAAAAAGGTCCCCTGAAGCAGCACGAAGAGTGGTGAAGAAACATGGGACAGATGATGACAACACTCCAAGCACCTCAAAAAGGTCCTCTGAATCAGCACGAAGAGTGGCGAAGAAAGATGGGACAGATGATGACATTACTCCAAGTACCTCAAAAAGGTCATCTGAAGCATCACGGAAAGTGGAGAAGGCACCAGCTACTACGGGGATACTCTCTTTTTCGGATACTTCCAGCTCATTTGCACGTAAGATAGTCATATCATTCATTTCAATTTCAATTTCAATGTATTCAATAATTTATGAGGACAATAAGACTGGGTCTTTTTTAGTAGATAGTATTATACACGTAGCAAATTAAAAATGTTAAACGATGTTTAACTTAACAAAATAAAATATTATATAAAAAGGAAGGAAACAGAATATTAAAGCAAAAAAGAATAGTGCTGCGCATATTGCTGCAATGCAAAATGGTCAAAAATAGCAGATTTAAAACTTGTAAGATTGTGATTAGAATATCCCCTGATGTGAGTATTCAATGCACTGCATAATTTAATGACATGAACAAAGAAAAGGCGAGAGGAGTTAAGGTATCTATACTCTTGTGAAATAAATCTTAATGTTCTGCTGGATCTAGGAAACTGCAATCTATTGAATAAATAGGGTGACGATCTTTTACGATAATGTTAAACAGAAATATACAACACCTCGCGTTGAGAAATTGTTCCACGGAACAACACAGGACTGATTTACTATACTCAGATATATGAGTGTGTCTAGATAACCCAAAGATATATCTAACTGCATCATTGAACGCTAGCTTATGAAAAAAAACTGCGTCAAGCTTGCAATAGACCACCTCTGCGTATCCTATAATAGGGACAATCAGCGTTTTAATTAGTTTAAGACGGGTTGCGACAGGTGTGAAAGGTGCAGTAAACCACAATTTACGGAGACATCCATAAATATGACCAACAACTTAATTAACATGATTGGAACAGGTTAGATCTGAGTTATTAAGAACAAAACCAAGAGTACTCGCAGATTCAATCACATTAAGTTTGGTATCTGCCAAACAGATATCAGGCAAAGTATTGCGATTAAAAGTGCGGGGTGCGATCGGTATAACCTGTGACTTAGACGGATTCAAAATTAGTCCGTTGGCAAGTGACCAATTATATACATTTGTGAGATCTTTATTTACACATGAGATAAGTTCGTTCACACTGGCCAACAGGCGAGACAAATTCAATTGAATATCGTCGTCATATAAGTGAACAGAAACAGATTGACATACAGCAGGAAGATCATTTATAAACACACAGAACAGAATGGGTCCCAATTGATCCCTGTGGTACTCCCAGATATGCACACGTAAAATTTGTTTTCACCGTTGACTACACGTTGGAACCGATTTGACAAAAAAGACTTTAGATTGGAGAAAAATTAAACAATTTGCGCAGTTTCCAACAGAGTACCATATACCATGATTAACTTTATCGAACGCCTTTTAGAAGTCTAGCAGACACAGAAGCGTAAGAAAACATTTATCAAACTCACGTCTTATATCGTCCAGAATGCTAACCATTGTTGTAGTACAGCTATGATCGGACCTAAAACCAGACTAAAAAGGACATAATAGTGAGTTAGACCTCAGATGATTATGGATTTGTTTGGCTAGAATTTTCTCCAGGACTGTAGACAAACACGATAGGATACTTATGGGTTTGAAATCGTTAGCGCAACTTGCTCTAGTTTTCTTCGCAATTGAAATTACTTTTGCCAGTTTCCAGCTCTGTGGAAAAGCTGAAGTCATAATGCAAGAGTTAATTACATACTTATATGCGTTATGTGAGTTAAGATTTGAGCTAGAATTATTTTTATGAAACACAGTAGTATTCCATCTTCACCTATAGAATTCGATTTGATTTGAGAGACAACCTGAAAGTCTAGTTCGCAGTGTGGAGATGATGTGGTAATTTCACGCGGGTGAAAAGTAGGGTTTACTGTAGAATCAGATAAGAACTTTTCATTGAGATCATTTGGATCCAGTTTACAATCACTATTACAAAAACGAACGGTTTTAGTGGGGACATACTCACTATAAAGGGTTGTTATAAAATTATTGAAAATATTAAGATTTTTGTTAGGATCTGGTTTTATTCTACAAAGCTCCCAAGGTAGCAAATTGACAGCAGCACTGAGCCCATGTGAGTCCACGGACATAAAATCTTTAAACGTAAAAAACGTACAGAAGAGTAAGTCGTGATCAGAGATAAAAACAAAACTAAAACAAATATTTGGCGCAACAGCTCTTTAAAGTGCCAGGGCCTAGCTTCTCGCAACCACTCATGTTGTGTGCGTTATATTTTTCACACGAATGGAAGGGACCTACAGTTTAATGCCGACTCCGAACGGCGATTTGAGAAGCTTTTTCGTGACAACAATACTCTCGGATGTTTGTCAGACGCTCGCGAGAGGTGGGACCCTGAAAAAACTTCTTGGTGTTTTCTGGGATTTGAACTTGGAACCTCATGCTGATCAGAGATACCGGCGAGTAATAACTGATCAAACAAGAGAACGGGTTCAGAATTGGACACAACAACTAGGTCTAAAAGACTGGCAGTCGAATCCGGAGTAAGGCGGATTGGATAGGTATTTATAACGCTAAGACCAAGAGAGGAAGAGAGATTAATAACTTGATGAGTACGTGCATCATATTTAAGTAGGTCTGAATTAAAATCACCACATACTATAATGTGCTCAAACGTTGCAGAAAAATCAGTCAGATTTAAGAAAAAAGGTTCAGAAAAATACTTTTATCTGGTACGTAAACATATGAGACTATGCACTTAGTATTTCTATCAGATACCTCCAATGTTATGAACTCGACTCCACTTTCATCCGATCTGCTCATTATCCGGGAATTTAAAGAGCTCCGAAAAAAAAGCTCGTAATATATACTTGCATGAGAATTTGAAAAGGTACCGAAAGTTCCCTGAATTCTCAGATGCATTTTAATCGAGACATTCTAAAAAAGCAAGGCCTACGCGAAATGTTTGAGATAGATTGTCAGACTCCATTGAATTCTGGCTTTTCTTACTGACAGAGCGATCTGTAAAATATCCATCCAATCACCACCAAAAAGAGTAGTTGTGGTAGTGTGCAGCCTTGCTGAAAGCCGCTTAGGATCTCAAATACTTCTACAACCTGAAGTACGTAACATTCCACACATTCATATGTAACTTGCTTTCACAATAGCAACCAATTGTTCTTTTATTCTTTCGAGGGTTATCTTGGCTATTATTTTAGCAATTGCAGGGGCACGCAAAGTATAAAAACTGGAGAGGCATTTACATGCTTCTTGTCCCTGCCTTGGTTTTTGGACTTTATTACTGTATTGAAGAGTTAAAACACCCGAACTTAAAAAAGAAAAAAAAAATGGTTTTTGCCTCGCCCACATAAGCACATGGTTGAAGTGAGACTTCAGTTCAATAAGACGTTTCATTTAAACGTATACCGAGCGTAGTGTATACACCAAATGCAATGAACAACACAAAACGATTAATTACCCCAGGTAGCAGCCCAGGTTCACTGGAAAATCCACCCTCTTCGGAGGTCGGCTCTACGGATTCTGGGGAGAGCCAGTTATTGCAACTAATAAATCCCTTCTTAAAAAGTACAAGGGTATGTCGATCTCCTCCACCAAGATCGAGTAACTCCGGGAAAAAAAGTCCACCGGGAGCGCCAGCGCGCGAAATTCAGGGCTCAGCGAAATACAAAAGTTTTGAGGAAGAAAACAAAACACTCCAAACCAAGCTTAATGAAATGGATCTACTTTATCAAGATCTTAAGAAAGAGATAGATTTATTAAAAGAAGAAAATAAGGTTCTAAAGAACACGCATTTCGAGAGAGAACGCGAATGTACTCCAGCACGCTTAGCTAGTCTGGAATATCACACAGACGAAGAAGAGCTATCACGCGAAACGTATCGGGTCCCAAAGAAAAGACCTAGTAGAAAACGGAGAGCCGGTTCATTGCCCGAAGTCGAGCCCGTGAAAGAAGAAAATCACAAAGAGCCGCAAGAAAAGCAACTTCGAGCGCAATTTCGTCCACCCCCACCAATAAACATCGTCGGGATAACGGAATACAATAAGTTGCAAAGCCTCCTTAAAGGAATAATAACATCAAAGTATAAGGTTACGTCTTTGAGGGATAATGCGTGGAAAGTCAACGTCGATAACTACAATGACTACCGAGCTGTGTCGCAAAAGCTAAATACTGAAAAAATTCGGTGGTATACTTTCGAAATCAAGTCAGAAAGGCCACATCGTGTCGTTGCAAGGGGACTCCACCCCTCATGCACCAAAGAAGAGGTTATGACTGACCTTCAAGCCAAAGGCGTTAAAATTCTTGATGCCGTTAATATCATCAAGAAGGAGAAGCAACAAACGGAAATAGATAAAGACGTCTTGGTAAGGCGTGGACTTCCGCTTTTTATGCTTACCTTCGATAAATCGGATAATATCGGCGATATCTACCAAATTAGAGCCATACTAAATATCGTGGTCAAAATCGGGCCCATGCCTAGAAATCTAAGGATGATTCCGCAGTGCAAACGTTGCCAAGGATTTAACCATACGCAAATGTACTGCAAAAAAGAACCGCGATGTGTGAAATGCGCCGGAAATCACCTCTCCCAAGTCTGTGGAGTAAATAAACAAACCTCTGCAACATGTGCTAACTGTAAGGGAAAGTACCCGACAAATTATAGAGGCTGTGAAGTAGCTAAGGAGTTGCAAAAACGGAGAGATATGCTCCTTAAGCCCCTTGCAAAATTTAAACTGCAAACTAAGCCAAAGCGTAAGAATGCACAGGAGAAAGTAGGCAAACTAAAACTAAGGGGTTCAGAGCGCAAAAAGTTGAGGGAAAGAGTGACAACAGAAAAGTCCTCGACCTCAGTTCTTAAAAGACACGGTACTGAAAAGTTAACGTCGAAAAAGCCGCCAGGTAATGACCCTCGGACAGCAGGGCGGCATCCGAAAAACCAAAAAACCTTGAAATTTCGACGGACCCTGTCTCTCATGTTTTGTCGGTTATTCTCGAGAAATTTGAAGAACAAAGCAAAATAAATAAAATTATTCTCGACAGGCTGGTTAAGCTTGGAAATAATTCTCAGAAAACGCGTACTTCAACTAGAATATGAATGACAAACGAATGTTAAAAATATGTACTTGGAATGCAAACGGACTTTTGCAAAAACTCGACGAATTTGAAATATTCATGCATGAAAAAGATATTGATATTTGCTTGATTTCTGAAACCCACGTAAAAAAGGAATCGCATTCAAAAATAAAGGGCTATAATGATTACCACGCTTGTCACCCTTCGGGAAAAGCGAGAGGCGGATCATCGTTATTTATTAAAGACTGCATCGAACAATCCGAAGACCTAAAGATAGAACTTGAAACTTTGCAACTGTAGAACTTATCTACTGTCCACCGCGTTCCGCGCTTGAAAAATCTGATCTTACTAACTTGTTTGAATCGCTGAAACCTAATTTTATCATCGGCGGCGACTTTAATGCGAAACATACATTCTGGGGCTCAAGATACAGCTCGAAAAAGGTAGAATGCTTTATGGGGCAGGTATGGAGTACAGTTGTGATTTCCATTCGACGGGTAAACCAACTTACTGGCCAACTGATACTTCGAAAATACCTGACCTGATCGATTTTTTCGTTGTGAAAGGAATATCTACCAACCAAATAAAAGTCGAAGATAGCTTTGATCTGTCGTCTGATCATTCAGCGGTTATTTTAACAATCAGCAAAAAACTAGTCTATAACCTAGAGCCAGCGAGATTAACTGGTTGAACAACTAACTGGAAAGGCTTTATGAATGAAATTGAAGATAATGTTGAACTAAGCGTTCCACTTACGACACCCTATGAACTTGAGGTTGAAGTTGATCGCTTCGTTGAGATCGTACAGCTCGTCTATTGCAATAATACGCCCAATCCAAGGAAAACGCCGGACAGATACGGTTTGCGATATCCTCTGGAAATAAAAGAATTGGTCAAGGAAAAAAGAAAAGCGCGTAAAAAATGGCAACAGAGTCGTGCTCCGCAACATAAAGCACACTTGAATCGTCTGTCCAATTTGTTGAAGAAGACTATTACAGATTTTAAGAATCGTGCAATAGGCTCTTACCTTGAAAGTTTAACAGCGAAAAAAGATTCCAACTATTCACTTTGGAAAGCTGTAAAATGCACCAAAAAGCCCAAAGTCCCCGCGCCGCCAATCAAATTAAATCAAAATGAATCTTTTCAAGATAAAGAAAAAGCGGACGTCTTTGCGGCCCACCTGGAAGAAACATTTAAACCGTACGATGGTCAAGTGGTTTACGATAACCCCAATAGGCTGGATTTACCATCTGACGATTTGACGCTCACAAGTGCAACGCTAAGGGAACTCAAACATGAGATCGAGAATCTAAAACCTTAGAAATCTCCTGGTTATGATTTGATTACCGGAGAAGTTCTCAAAGTTTTACCTAGAAAAGCATTGATTAAGCTTCTCCATATTGTAAATGCTGCACTTAGATTAAAACACGTGCCAAGCCAATGGAAAGTTGCGGAAGTCATAATTTAAGTCATAGTTTAAAACCAAGAAAAATGCCAAATGAAGTAAAATCGTATAGACCAATTTCGCTTCTTCCAATCATATCCAAAATTTTCGAGAGGATATTATTAAGGCGTCTCCAACCGATTATAGAGGAAAATAATCTTATCCCTGACCACCACCCTGAAGCAAGCATTCGACGATTGACCAGGTGCATAGAATTACTGACGTAATCGAGAAAGCATTTGAAGAAAAAAAGATTTGCTCAAGCGTATTTCTTGACGTCTCACAAGCCTTTGATAAGGTGTGGCATGATGGCTTGAAATTCAAACTACGACAAGTTCTCCCTGTATGCTTATTCGATATTCTAGAATCATATCTCGGGAATAGAATCTTTCGTGTTAGACATGGAGTCAAATACTCCGAGCTCAAAGAAGTTTCGGCCGGCGTACCGCAAGGAAGAGTTTTTGGGCCGCTTCTCTATTTGCTATATACTCGTGATATACCGAACGAAGATGGCACTATCCTCACTACGTTTGCCGATGACACCGCTATCCTAGCAGTAGGTAAAACAATCGAAGAAACGACTGCAAAACTGCAAAACGCACTGAATAATGTAAATGAATGGACGAGGGACTGGCGGATCGCCCTCAACGAATCTAAATCTGTTCACGTGAATTTCATTTACAAGAAAACTAATGACTTGCCAATTTTCCTAAGCTCGGCCCGAATACCCTTTGCAAACGAGGCCAAATACCTGGGAATGACACTCGACGCAAGACTGAAATAGAATTCGCACGTGAAAATGAAACGAAAAGAACCCGAAATCAAATATAGAGAAATGTACTGGTTACTCGGAAAACATTCCCAGCTCAGTACTGAGAACAAACTGCTTTTATACAACAAGTGCTAAAGCCGGTGTGGACCTACGGTATAAAACTTTGGGGTTGTACAAAGAAAACAAATGCAAATATTTTACAAGCTTTTCAAAATAAAGTGCTAAGAGAAATTTTCTAAGCACCGTGGTATAGTAGAAACGACGATATCCACAGGGATCTCGGAATTCCGACAATCGAAGCTGAAATTAGAAGCTTCGTGAGAAAGCATAGAAACCGACTAATCGAACATGTCAACAATACAGTCCTACAAATTTTTGATGAGAGCAATTTATTGCGCCGACTACAAAAGACGAAAAATTTCGACTTGGCGAGATAATGATTAACAGCGTCTAGATTGCGGAATATGCAGGATCTTTCAGTGGAAAGAAACCTGCCAAATGTTTTTATTTCATGATAGAAAAATTGCTTGATAAATTAATACTTAGTTGCGATATCTAACAAATTTATATCGAAGGGTGGTATTTTTTTGGTCAGTAAGAATCTGACACTACTATGAGCACGCGCTTGCTATTCTCATAGTGTCTATGGAAGATTTTTCACCTAACCTCGGGAAAAAAAAATAAAAAATTAAACGCATAAACTGTATACATATACGGAGCACACAACAGGTGATGCTTCTTCTAAGTTTACTTGACTGGATTGACACAGAATTGTGCTTAGATTCGCGTTCGAAGTTATTTCTTCCTTTCCATACTCTTTCTTCTTTCTTTATTTGTCAAACTCGATTTTTCGATCTGCATTTATATAAAAAATCGAAACTTAATGATCGCATTGAGTCAATCTTATTTAAATCCCATGCATCGTTTATATGATACTCGATCCGAATCGAATCCAAATTTAACTCGGCATGTAAAATTAGTAATCGACACGTACTCGTAGTTGACTTATGTGCATGGGGTACTCATCCGTCTTTCTCTTATACATCTACTCATCGCTCTCTCACGCGTTTGTTAACACACAGTCAAACCTACGCGCTGACTCTGACCTTTCACTTTCCAGATGATAGCCCAGGTGCCTAGTTTATGGGAAGAAGTTACTTTTATTACGTGAGATGTAAATTTTTCGACCTTTACCAGCCTTGTACCACTTAAAGACCTTAGCGTTAAAAAGTGAGTAACAATTTTAGAGTAAAAACTGTGTCGTTTATAGAACTTTGCCAGACAGTAAAAAATCTGAAAAATAATAAAGAATCTAGCCATGATTTAATAACCGAATAAATTCTCAAGGAATTGCCAAAAAGGGCTAATAAAACTCCTTTATTTTATAAATGCTTCGCTTAGACTATTATACGTTCTAAATCAATCGAAAGTAGTAGAGGTCATAATGGTTCTGAAACCCGGAAAATCTCTAAGCGACAAAAAGTCGTACAGACCGATATTGTTACTACTTATAATACCAAAGGAATTTGTAACACTCCTATTGAGTTCTTCAACCGGTCATTGAAGAAAGATGCCTAAAACCTGACCCCCAATTCGGGTTCAGAATCAAGTATTCTTCAATTGATCAAGTTTATAGAATAACCGATGAAATTGAAAAACCCCTAGACTAGAAAAAGATTTACACTAGCGCTTTTCTTGGTGTCTCTCAAGCCTTCCACAGAACTTGGCATAATCGCTTAAAGTATGAGCTAAGATGGGTTCTTCCGGAGTACCTACATAGAATCTTAGAATCTCACTTTACTTACTTACTTAGGTGGTGCTACAATTCGGGGGAACCTAAGCCTCAACCAACAAGCATCTCCATTTAGCTCGGTCTTTAGCTAATTGCCACCAGTTGCGCACTCCAAGTTGGTCGAGGTCCCCTTGAACTTGTGCGCACCATCTACGGCGAGGAGACCCTCTACTATGTCGTCCCTCGGGGTTAGATTCGAAGACTCTGCGGGCCAGAGCGTTGGTGTCCATTCGCTCTACATGTCCTAGCCATCTCAAACGTCCAATAAGCAGTTTTTTGACTAGGTCGATGTCGCTGTACAGCTCGTATAGTTCGTGATTGAATCTTCTCCTCCAAAACCCGTCAACGTAAACAGGACCGAATATCTTACGAAGAACTTTTCTCTCGAAGCGACCAAGGATATCTTCATCCCCTTTTAATAAAGTCCATGTTTCATCGACATAAAGCAGGACCCAAAACCTTTTTTGACATCAAAGGTCTCGGTGAGGTCATTACCGACCTTGATGGAGCAGCGAGCGTTCTCCATCGTCATCCTACACAGACGAACAAGTTTGACAGGGATGTCAAAACTAGACATGGCTTTATTAACCCCTTCTCTATATATGCTGTCATAGGCGGCCTTGAAATCGATGAAGAGATGGTGAGTATCGATTTGGATTTCTTGGGTTTTCTGCCTGAAACAGCACTCATAGGGTCTAATCAAGCTGTTGATAAAAGGATTCAGGCGTTCACACAATATCGCAGAAAAGATCTTGTATGCGATGTTGAGAAGACTGATGCCTCTATAATTGGCGCAGTTGAGGGGATCTCCTTTCTTGTGGATCCGGCAACAGGTGCTAAGATTACATTCATCAGACGTGCACTCGTCTGACCAAATCTTAGAGATGAGTTGGTGTATGCACTCTACAAGTTCATCACCAGCTGTTCGGCCGGTAAGCCGTCAGGTCCAGCAGCCTTGTTGGATTTTAGCTTGGATATTGCTATCCTCACTTCATATTGGTCAGGTGGACGGAAATTTTGACTATCATCGTCTATGTTGAATGGTTCATTCTGCCTGACAGCGGGATGTTTGTCTTCGTCGCCATTATACAGTCTGATGAAGTTTTTTCTCAGAAGTTCTATTCTCAGCACCGACTGTGATTCTATTACGCGGTTTCGATTTTAATCTCTACAGGTTTCTGTACGGGTATTGCTTCTCTGACACGTTCTTTTTACCTTTTGGTTAAGCTTCCGTACATTGTTTCTGGAGTAAAAAATAAATAAATATTTGGCGCAACAGCTCTTTAAGTACCAGGGCCTAGCTTCTCGCAACCACTCATGTTGTGTGCGTTATATTTTTCACACGAATGGAAGGGACCCACAGTTTAGTACCGAATCCGAACGGCGATTTGAGAAGCTTTTTCGTGACAACAATACTCTCGGATGCTTGTCAGACGCTCGCGAGAGGTTGGGCCGTGAAAAAACTCTTTGGTGTTTTCTGGGATTCGAACTTGGAACCTCATGCGTAGTGATCCTTGTTCCTGGAGAATAAACTCTCGATATTCTCGACCGCGCGCTTCTCACGCCCTTTCTTCTTTTTTTGGAGAAGCCGGTGTTCTTGCTACCTCTTTTGCTCGTAGAGCGCACGAGCAGCGCCGCTTTGTATGCCACCTGTTTTGCTGCGTGCACTCGCCGGCATTCTTCGTCAAACCAGGGGTTTCGCGGTGGTGGGCGAGCGAGACCCAGCACATCAGTTGTTGCGTTTCTGATGTCATGTTGGCAGCGTTGCCACCGGTCTTCGGTACTTGATGCTGGCGGCATAGGGATGATTGAAAGATTTCGGGATACGCGTTCAGCGAAGAGCCTGACGTTCTCTTGCGATTGTAGTATTTCGACGTTAAATTTTCTCACGGTGATTCTTCTTTGTTGCTCAGTTTGAGATATCTGCATTCGTACCTTGGCTACAACAAGGTAATGATCTGAGTCTATGTTGGCCCCTCGGAAGGTCCAGACATTCAGAATACTGGAGGCGTATCTTGCGTCGATCGCAATATGATGAACTTGGTCGATCGTTACATGATCATTGGACCACCATGTCTGCTTATTAATATTGAGATAGGGAAACCATGTACTTGCTATGGTGACATTTCGCTCCACAGCAAAGTCAATTAGCCTTAGTCCGTTATCAGACGTGGTGTCGTGTAGGCTATGCTTACCGACTGCCCTACCAAAGACGTCCTCCTTTCCTATTTCAGCGGTAAAAGCTCGTAGATACAATCTTTGGTGGCAGGGTCCTTTTCTTCCATGGGGGCATGAACACATATTAGGCTTATCTTAGCGAATTTATTCTTAATCCGGATAGTCATAGTACGCTCGCTCACGTGTCGGAAGCTTAAGACTTCTTGCCTAAGTCTGCCGCGTATGACAAATCCGCATCCGAATAAGCGTTGCCTGTTGCCTCTGTAGCAATCACCGTAGTAGATTTCACTGTTTTTCATCCCCTTTTTGCCCGGCCCATCCATCGCACTTCCTGAATGGCGGTAATATCTGCCTCATAGCAGTCTAGGGCCTGTGCTAGTTGTTCGGCTGCACGTGGTCTGTAAAGGGACAGAACATTCCGCGTATACATCCGAAGGTCGTTGTCCTTATGGTATTTCGTTTAATGGGGTCGTCATTAGTTGAGTCATCCTTATCCGAGGCTTTTGGTTGTTTCGGAACCAAAGGTTTTTTACGTGGTAGGGAAGTTACCCCGACGGCACTGTCCCCAACCTGGAGGGTCAGTTGCTTCGATTATACCCCTAGGACAAGGGGCCGGGTACACCGGTACCAATAGTCCACTACGGGAGTATGAGCGCTGCCGTTGGCCCATTAAGGGCACCTCCGCCACCATCTCTATTCCAAGGTCCTGACCAACATTTGAAATTCCTTACCGACCTGTGATCCAAATACGTCGAAGCAGCTCGCGCAAGGTATTCACTAAGTTCAACCTAACTGGAACTATAGACGCCACCGTTGACTCCGCCAAGGGAATTTTTTCGCAAGGAATTATCCTTGGTCCTATATTAGCCTTGCAGGCACCATTGCAGCTGCGTTCGCGATCGATACGGCTATTCTAGTAACAAAAGTTCAATCGAGTCAGAAACTATAAAACTCCAATGAGGGGCATTGTTCTTAACGAGGGCAAATCGACACATGTTAACTTCTCTTACAAGTTTGTTACAACTTGTGGTAAATTCTAAGGGTTAGCTGAAGATCTAGGGTTGGTTTTATTGAATCTGGATTTTAGTCTGGTAAGATCGAGAAGTTGAAAATGTTCAAGTCTATTGCAAAACCGTTAAGTTAACTACAAAAATCGATATCTTTTTTTTTTTTTTTGGATTGCTCCAGGGATGTGTAATCTTCATAGATACTAATAGCCCGAGTGCTACTAGCATGCACGATTCGCAAACCTGAGTAATCGATTTCAGGAATACGCCTACGTACTAAACACACACCCTACACACTTCAACCACTCTCCCCGCGGGACTGCCGTTAGGTATTACTTCGCGGGGCTGGTTAGCAATTTATGCTATGCTTCTTGTGTCAGCTTCTTCCGCTGCTTCAGCTGCTCTTCTTAGCTCTTCTATTCTCCGCAGCTCTTTTTGTAGAGTTGTTACGAAGGAACATATTGCCATCCAATTCTCTTCCGACTGTAACATATGGTCGAGGAGTAGTGACGGACTTGGCAGAGTAATTCTCCATGCCGTGAAACGTGTGCAGTAAAACACTGCGTGCTCCGTATCTTCATCTTCACCTGGGCATTCCGGGCAGGATGGTGAGTTGTCATGTCCAAAACGGTGTAGATATTTGCGGTAGCCACCGTGGCCAGACAGGAACTGCATTAGATGATAGTTGCAGTCTCCATGCTTTCGACTTATCCAGTCTTGGATTGTCGGTATAAGTTTATATGTCCATCTGCCTTTTGTTGTATTAGCCCAACGAGCTTGCCACATAGCTGCTGACGCTGCCCTTTCTTCGATTTTTATCACCTTGATACCAGTGGCGTCGTGATGACTCAATGCTCTTCTGTTATATATCCTCAGCATTTCATCTGCGAGAATATCGATGGGGATCATTCCAGCTATGACAAATGCAGCTTCGTCAGAGATGGTTCGAAAGCCGCTGATTGTCCGTAGCGCACAGAGTCTGTATGATGACGATAGTCTCCTTTTGATCTCCTTCGTCCTCAGTGCCTCCGCCCAGACTGGGGCGGCATACAACAGAACTGAGGTGATAACTCTAGAGAGTAGAATCCTTCTAGCGTATCCAGGTCCACCGATGTTAGGCATGATACGCGAGAGAGCTCCCTGCATATGCGATGCTTTTTTGGCAACAAAATCAACATGCGTTTTAAACCGTAGCTTGTTGTCCAGCATTACTCCAAGGTATTTAACCGCCTCCTTCGACCTGATGGTTTGGTTACCAACCTGAAAGTTGGCAAATTCGACGGTTTTCCGGCTGGTTATAAGAACAGCTTCTGTCTTATGGTCAGCTAGTTCTAGTCCGGCGGATATTAGCCAATCTTTTATCCGGGCAATTGCTTCATTTGTAGCTGATTCTACTGCATGGATCTGTTTAGCTACTGTCACGACTGCAATGTCGTCGGCGAATCCAATTATCGTTACTCCGCCAGGTAGAGTTAATCGTAGGACTCCGTCGTACATGAAAAAAAAAAAAAAAAAAAATCGATATCTATATCTATAGTATTGCAAATAAAATTAGTTTCTACAGTGGATATTGAATCGGATCGAAATTTTTTCTCTGTAGTTCTTGCAGACGTTGTTGAACGGAATAGCAAATCGTTACAGTCCAATGTGAACACAGATGCAAACTCAGGAAACGTTCGAATTCGCAACACTGATACAGATAATATTACTATCTTTTTTCATTAATTGAAGGTTTTTATCGAGTTTTCCTTCAACATTTTTCTTTTTTGTCAGCAATTATTTTGTTCGATTGAGTATAGCATTTCAGTAGTAAGAAACATAAGTATCAGATATCTGTATATGCAATGTGCGGTGACAACCATTACTGTATTTTATCTCAAAATAAACAAACTATCTATCTATCTAGGGGGAAGTGGTAAAGCAACACTGGCAAAAAATAATCAACCACCATCAAACCAACCAGCCAGTGACCAGATACAGGTGACCGTGCAAAATTTAGAAGACCATTTAGAAATGAGATCTGGTAGACGAATATATCGGCGAAATCCAGAAGAGGATATAGTAATGAGATCTGGAAAACGAATAAATCGAACTACCTTTAAGAAAAAAAAAAGGAAATGAAGAGTAAATAAAAATTGACACTTGCATTAAAATTATATATCTTATTACTTGGATATTTATTTGTTTATATTATATTTATTTATAATTTTTTTTATTACTTGGATACACATTTATCGAAATTTAAATATTAAATTATATCATTTGCTTAACTTTATTTTCTAAGAGAGCATATTGTACTTTTAATTCATTTTTATAATACTTACATCATATAAATACATAACGTGTGCCATTCAAATAAATGCATTCTTTTCTTATCCGTTAAACACTAAGCATCTCTAGCGCAGTCTCTAGCGGATATGTGTATCTTTTTAATTTGTTTTTTTTTAAGCTCATATGCGGTAGTCAGTCTGGTGTTGGAAAAAGCTAATAATATCTTTAGTACCAACGAACCTAAAAGCAGATTGGATTATGCCAGTAATGCCAAATTGTTGGTCCTGTTGATCAGCAGCTGTGATTCTGGCAGCTCATGTATTTGGATCAAGGACACAGGGAGAAAAATTGGTATTATAGGAACTGGCCTAGACCAAGTAATATGTTTCTACTATTTATTTTTATTATTTTATTTTTGTAGCAAATTTTTTTAATAAAATGCTGTTTTCAATAATTTTCCTCTACTCTTTAGGAAGACACATCTGAACCGAATCCGTTTATGCCTATTCTTGCTACTTGGAAAACACCACTGGCTAATCAAATACGAATATGGTATCCAATGGAAAAAGACATGTCGGAACCTCTGTCATTAGTAGGAAATTAGTTCTAAAATACGTACTAACACTAGCTAGTTCCATTGATAATCCAGCATAATAAACAGCACGGTTTCTTAAAAAGTAGGTCCCCAACGACTAGCCTGACCCAATTCGTTTCCAAAACACTACAAGCATTAGAGAAAGGTAAAGAAGTGGATATCATTACCACCAACTTCAGCAAGGCCTTTGATAAAGTCTGTCACTTGACAATTTACCTTAAACTTAAAGCCCTCGGTTTCCCACCCGCTTTAATTTCATGGTTGAGTACGTACCTAGAAAAACGCTAGTACAGGGTTCTCTTCAGATTTTCAGTCTCTAACCCCATTAACGCCACTTCAGGGGTTCCTTGAGGCAGTCATCTTGGTCCGGTGATCTTTGTCTTAACTATAAACTATGTTGGTCACGTCATAAAAGACTCTGATCTGTCTATTTACGCGGATGATATGAAAATCACTAAGGTAATATCCACCCGCACCGATTCTCTCTTACTTCAAACGATCTAAATTCATTCCACGTGCGACAAAAACTTTCTAAAACTTAACGTCGTCAAATGTAAATTCATAACATTCTTTCGTAAGCGCCTCCCCCCATCCCTCAGAAGCTATTCCTTTCTTAGCGAGCCCGTTCCCTCAGTCTCCTCTATATGCGATTTGAGTATTATTTGTGACGGGGAGCTAAACTTCCGTTCCCACATTGATCATATTGTACACAAGGTCAATTCTCTCGGTTTCATAAAACGCTGGTCTAAATCCCTTTATATTAACTTTATCAGACCACTCCTTACGCGGTCTCCCACGGGCCGACAACTATATCTTACCTCCCTAGGAAGACCGGCTAAAATTGATTAACCTGCAAACCCTTACAAAACGTCGCGAAGTCGCTGACATACTTCTCGTGCACCAATTATTAACCCGTATGATCGATTCCACGACACTACTGGAAATGATTTCCCTTCGCACTAACCTTCGAAACCTTGGGTCCGTACCGCTCTTTCGTCTCCCTCACCACCGCACCAACTACGGGCATTTCAAACTAATTTCCAGAATGTTACGCTTGGCTCACAGAACACCCTAGACTTTCATTCGAGTCTATCCGCCCTTAGAAAGTCCCTCTACACCTCTTCATGACCTCTCTTCTCTTATTTCCACTAACCAGTCTTCGCCTTTCCCTCACCTTTTTCTTTTCCCTCTCTAGTTTTTAAGATAGTTTTTAAGACCTAGTTTAATAAAAAGTGTGTGGGGCCCTGTAAAAAAGAAAAAAAAAAACGTTTAAGCTTAGAGTTGTTAGTTCTTAAGTTTAGATTTAAGCTCTTGCTTGCTTGTACTAAGCTAAATAAATAAATAGTTTCAAAGGCAGCTTGCACAAAGTTAGACCAATGAAAAATGAACGTGTTTCACTGAAATTTATTTTTTATAAGAAAAAGAAAAACAGTTCATTAAAGAAAGCTTAAACTATAATAGTACAAAGTTATTAGTCTGTGCGTCGGACAGATTGACATCTATAACTAATTTTCTAATATGTAGTAGTAAAATACAAATAATAACAAGTCTTTTCTTACCATATTTCGTTACTCGACCTCCCTAAAAATGTTCATTTAAACTTTGTTGTCTGTATATAACCAGTCCGCTCCGTTTAGGATTGCATTAGTTTCGTCTCTAGTGAGTGTGTTTTTGTTGAAATATGCTCTTCTGTGTTCATTATATGTGCATTCAGGGTTATCGTGAATAAATTTTCTCTCGGAATTTTTCCCCCGAACAAAAATTAGGTATCAATCTCAATATCTACTCCTTCGTACGTCCATCTTTCATTGCGAGCGGATCTCCCACCGCCTACTCTGAATATTATTACTTTTAATTTCGAGGTATTGACTGTCAAGATCCACATGTAGTTATCACTTAATCTGCTAATCATTTGTTGTAAATTTTGTTGCGTTTCTGCAAACATAACCTAATCATGAGCGTACATCAGAACTTTAATCTTCAATCCAGCAACTTTATTTCCACCCACAAGGTAATCCATTATGTCATCTATGAAGATTGTGAAGAGCGATGGGCTCAAATTGCAGCCTTGCTTTAGTCCTATCTCTTTTGCGAACCAGTCCGATAGCTGTTTACCATCCCAAACAGTGGCTTCTGTGTCTATATACATCCACATACACTTGTTCATATTTAAACGATAATCCAGCTCGATACAATTTGTATAAGGCGTTCCGTTCAACAGTATCGAACAACATCTTGAAGTCAATAAAATAAAGCGTACATTTTCTTTTTTTGTCTTCTGTAAATTTCGGCGATCGATGTCAACGTGAAAATGTTGTCTGCTGTGCAGTAGTTGAGACGAAACCCGGCTTATTAACTTCCGCGATTGAGTCCAGAGTTCTAAACATTTTTTTCTTAGTATGTTTATGAACAGTTTCATGGAGGTGTTTAAAAAAAATTACACAATAGTTTCCTGGGTCACTAATACTTCCCTTTCTGTAGATTGGCAAAATAATTGCTTCCCGAAAGAGTTTCGGTAGCTTTCCACTTTCGAAAATATGGTTGAATTCTTTTGCCATGAGTGTTATAAATTCTGGACTCAAAAGATGTCCCGTCGGTTTTAGCTGCTTTTTTGTTTTTGGAGTCTCTTATTGCCTTTTCGACTTCACATGCGGATATTGGCAGTCCATGACCGAAATCGATAAAACATTTTATTTATTTGTAACGTTATCTATGTTTGGAATGATATAGTGCAATCATTAAGGAACAAAACTTAGATTCATCCCTTGAGGTGAGGAAAAGGTTTTGTGGTGAAAATATTCAAATTAATGTGGTAATAGTCAAAAGTGTCAGTGCAAATTTGATGTGCAAATTTTAATTCCTTAAACGGGTTCAGTGTTTTTGAACAAAAAGTTGTGGTTTCAAACTAAGTTTACTTAAAGTAAGTAGAATAAAGTATTTTCATTTAATTAAAATATATACCGTTCCGGTTGAGTATATAGTTTAAGTTTTATGACTAAAAATATAAACTTATTCTTAAAACATGTTAAATCGTAAAACTTTGACCGGCAATTTTTGACTTTGACCGGTGAAACTTTGACCGTGTTACACTTCACCACATTTGAGTGATTTGATGGCATGTTCATATTGCATTTACTTTTTATCGAGGTAGGTGTTTTTAATTTCAATAACAATGTTGAATCAACTCAGGCGAATCAGTAGAAATGCGGTGAAATGGGAGGGTTGTGATCCCTTATTTTCGGATCATAACCTCGCTGAAAAAGCAAAAAGAAGCACAATGTCGCATCAAGAAGTAAATAAGCGAAGGTAGAATAGTACTCCAGATGAGAAAACTAAAGAGGCATTAGATCTGATTGAAATAATAGAAATTTCAATAAACAAATGTGCTAAAATTTTTGGCATTCCCAAAGGCACATTAATAAACAAACTTCATGCAAGACATTGTAAAAACTTTGTTCTTCTATTGCTGAAGAGAAAAATGCTTGCAAAGTCATTATTACTACAAACAAGCGAATGGGGCATTCCATTCAATATATTCGATGTGCAAAAATTAGCAGCAAGCTAATTAGATAAGCGCGATAACAAGAAATCCAATTTGCTTACTAAAGATTGGTTGTCGGGTCTCCTTAAAAGGAATGATGACCTTGTCAGTAAGAGGATGCGCTAAAACTTGGAACCATCAAAGGCAAAGCTAACTAAAAATGATGTCAATATGTTTTTTGCTGATTTGAAAACAACATTGTCGTTCGATGTGGACAATATATTTTACCTCAATATATTTTTAATTATGACGGGACCAACATGTCCGACGATCCCGGTTCTCAAAAATGAATTTTTAAAAAAGGTTGCAAGTACCCGGAGACGATTATGGACAGTTCAAAGAGTAGCATTATCAGCCGCTGGAAAGATGTTGCCCACTGAGCAACTTTGGGAACAATGGATGCAAGGTGGACCTAGGAACACAAAATATAACAGAAGCAAGTCAGTTCAATGCATTCATATTTAAGGACTGGTTCCTTAACTATTTTATACCATTTATGACGAAAATGAACTTAAATCGAATTGAATCCTGAAAAACTGGAAAGAAGGTAGAGCTTCACAAATTTGGGCAAAAGAAAAATTTCCAAGTGCTCAAAGAGCTGGTTGAAAAGTCAGTAAGGGAAGGCAACTTATCTCCAAATTTGATAGCTGGATTCAAAAAAATGTGGAATTGTGCCGCTCGATCATCAGCAAGTTTTGAACAAGATCCCGAATGAAGCAAGAATGGAGGAGGCCTCTGAAAAAGTTTTCTCATGTGTCATCCACAGGGATCTCGGAATTCCGACAATCGAAGCTGAAATTAGAAGCTTCGTGAGAAAGCATAGAAACCGACTAATCAGACATGTCAACAGTACAGTCCTACAAATTTTGAATGAGAGCAATTTATTGCGCCGACTACAAAGGACGAAACCTTTCGACTTAACGAGATAAGGATTAACCGCGTCTAGATTGCGGAACATGCAGGATCTTTCAGTGGAAAGTAACCTGCCAAACGTTTTTATTTCGTGATAGAAAAATTGCTTAATAAATCATTACTTAGTTGCAATATCTAGCAAATTAATATCGAAGGGTGGTGCTTTTCGATCAGTAAGAATCTGACACTACTATTTTGACGATTTTCACCTATCCTCGGGAAAAAATAATGTGTCATTAACATGCTGGCATATGCCAAACATTTTGCGTTCCTAAAGAAATATTTAAATTTTTTCAAAGTATTTACTCTTACATTTAATTTGAACACTTGAGAAATAAAATAAATTAAAACGAAAAAATGTGATTATCCGTTTTTCTTTTAGTATTTTTCCTTGCAACTTTTTGAAAGACTTTAATTTTTCCATAAGAAAAAATGCGATCAAAGTTAAAATTTTCGGGGTAAAATATTGATCAGGCTGTTTTAAATATTCACTGACACTTCAAATTTGTTGACATGGCAACACCCGCAGATATGTGGTGAAAATAGTAGGTATTGTCAGTTTTGTAGTCTCTGTTAAGCTTTACATTTTAAAATCGTTCAAAGTATTACGGTTTTATAGTAACTCGCTTTAGGGCGTTTACACTTGTATCGATTGCAAAGGCGGAAAAAAATTCTTCGAAACTTTAGAAGTTTTAATTTCTTACATTTTAGATTTATTATTATTTTCTAATGTTGCCTGATGGTGTAGAATGTAGTCTTCCATCCACCATCGTCATATTTCATACATTATTCACAAATACGGTAGGTATACAAGTACATAGAAAACAAAAAAATGAACATTTGTTCCGATGGTTTTAACACCGTACAACCGTTAGTTTCCATACTGTAAAGTACATTACGGTGTTGACGTGTATCGAGTTTCCTAACTTATTTTTGATCACATTGACCAGAGAAAAGGCTCTCTAGACGGATGGTTTTGAAAATGGCAAAGATATGAATACAAGCGACGAAATACATATGTGGAAAGGAGTACTCGCCAGTTGAGTTTTTAGTCATGAGACCTCGGCTCAAAATGTACCTGCTGATGAAAGCCCATTCCATTCAGTCCAATGCGAGATATTCTATTTACTTATGATGGCATCGGAGTTTCCACAGATATTCGAAAGTTGCTTAATTATGAGTCGAATGTCAAGTTTAATTTGGGAAGTTGATGTTTATGGGTCTAATAACTTCATCTTTTGCAATGTATCAATGTTTTAAGGAATTTGGTGTTATAACTATTCACATAGAACTGCCAAAAATCGCTACACCTTTCCTTGCAATTTGTTAAAAGACCCATTATCCTTACAAAAATATTGCCCATTATCCGGCGCATTGGAAAACAAAGATGGTGTAGCCCATTTCCAAAAGGAATAAAGACAGTTCCAGTGCGGGGAATCTCCGGGCGATAAGTCTCCCTCCGAACATCAGCTAAGTAAGTGAGTTGAGGAAATGCATAATAACGGATTACCAACTCGGTTTCAAGGCGTAACATGATACCATACATGCCGCGTCTAAACTGGTATCGGATATCCAATGGAACGAAAACAAGAACCAATTCACGGGTACTTGGCTGGTCTACTTGGAGAAGGCTTTCGATACCGCTTGGTTAGAGGGACTTTTTAACAAATTGAGCAAGCTGGGCATAGGAAAACATACTTACTTAGGTGGGGCTACAGTTCGGGGTGAACCTGGGCCTCAACCAACAAGCATCTCCAATTAGCTCGGTCTTTAGCTAATTGCCTCCAGTTGCGCACTCCAAGTTGGTCGAGGTCCCCTTGAACTTGTGCGCGCCACCTACGGCGATGATTCCCTCTACTGCGTCGTCCCTCGGGATTGGATTCGAAGACTCTGCGGGCCGGAGCGTTGGTGTCCATTCACTCTACATGTCCTAGCCATCTCAGACGTCCAATACGCAGTTTTTTGACTAGGTCGATGTCGCTGTACAGCTCGTATAGTTCGTGATTGAATCTTCTCCTCCAAAACCCGTCAACGCAAACGGGACCGAAAATCTTACGAAGAATTTTTCTCTCGAAGCGACCAAGGATATCTTCATCCTCTTTTAATAAAGTCCATGTTTCAGCGCCGTAAAGCAGGACTGGGATGATCAAGGTCTTATATAGAGTCTCCTTAGTTGTTCGAGATAGGGCTTTACTGTTGAATTGCCTTATAAGCCCAAAAAAACAGCGATTGACAAGAGTTATTCTTCGATTGATTTCTGCACTGGTTTTGTTTGCTGAATTTATAGCAGAGCCAAGGTAGACAAAGTCCCTTACTACATCGAAGTTATAGCTGCCCACGGTGACGTTCTGTCCAATTCTTCGGTGTTGGTTTTCCCTTCTTGTTGACAGCATATACTTGGTTTTGCCCTCGTTTATCGCTAAACCCATTTTGGCCGCTTCCGCCTCAATGCTTGCAAGCGCACCGGTGACAGCCCGCTGAGTTCTTCCGATAATGTCGATATCGTCGGCGTATGCAAGCAGTTGTACAGACTTGTAATAGATTGTGCCTCCGGTGTTAGCTTATGAGTTCCGCACAATCCGTTCAAGTATAATATTGAAGAAGTCACATGACAGCGCGTCACCTTGTCTAAAGCCTTTTTTGACATCAAAGGTCTCGGTGAGGTCATTACCGACCTTGATGGAGCAGCGAGCGTTCTCCATCGTCAGCCTGCACAGACGGACAAGTTTGGCAGGGATGTCAAAACTAGACATGGCTCTATAAAGCTCTTCTCTATAGATGCTGTCATGGGCGGCCTTGAAATCGATAAAGAGGTGGTGAGTATCGATTTGGAATTCTTGGGTTTTCTCCAGGATCTGCCGAAGTGTGAAGATTTGATCGATGTTGGACTTTCCTGGCCTGAAACCGCACTGATAGGGTCCAATCAGGCTGTTCATAAAAGGTTTCAGGCGTTCACACAATATCGCAGAAAAGATATTGAATGCGATGTTGAGGAGACTGATGCCTCTATAGTTGGCGCAATTGAGGGGGTCTACTTTCTTGTGGATCGGGCAAACGATGCTGAGATTCCATTCATCAGGCATACACTCGTCTGACCAAATGTTAGAAATGAGTTGGTGTATGCACTCTACCAATTCATCCCCTGCTGCCTTGAAGAGTTCGGCCGGTAAGCCGTCAGGTCCAGCAGCCTTGTTGGATTTTAGCTTGGATATTGCTATCCTCACTTCGTTTTGGTCAGGTGGACGGAAATTTTGACTATCATCGTCTATGTTGAATGGTTCATTCTGCCTGACAGCGGGATGTTGGTCTTCGTCGCCGTTATACAGTCTGCAGAAGTAGTTTTTCCATATTCTCAGCACCGACTGTGATTCTACTACGAGGTTTCCATTTTCATCTCTACAGGTTTCTGTACGGGTATTACTTCTCTGACACGTTCTTTTTACCTTTTGGTAAAACTTCCGTACATTGTTTCTGGAGTATAAACTCTCGATATTCTCAAACGCGCGCTTCTCATGCTCTTTCTTCTTCTTTTGGAGAAGCCGATGTTCTTCCCGTCTCTTTTGCTTGTAGAGCTCACGAGCAGCTCTCGTCTTCCTTTGCAGCGCCGCTTTATATGCCTCTTGTTTTGCTACCTGCACTCGACGGCATTCTTCGTCAAACCAGGGGTTTCGCGGTGGTGGGCGAGCGAGACCCAGCACATCAGTCGCGGCGTTTCTGATGGCATATTGGCAGCGTTGCCACTGGTCTTCGGTACTTGATGCTGGTGGCAAAGGGGTGATTGAGAGATTTCGGGATACGCGTTCAGCGAAGAGTCTGGCGGTCTCTTGCGATTGTAGCTTTTCGACGTTAAATTTTCTCACAGTAATTCTTCTTTGTTGCTCAGATAGGGATATCCGCATTCGTACCTTGGCTACAACAAGGTAATGATCCGAGTCTATGTTGGCCGCTCGGAAGGTCCGGACATCCAGAATACTGGAGGCATGCCTTGCGTCGATCGCAATATGATCAATTTGGTTGATCGTTACATGATCATTAGACCGCCATGTCTGCTTATGAGTATCGAGATGAGGAAACCATGTGCTTGCTATGGTGGCATTTCGCTCCACAACGAAATCAATTAGCCTTAGTCCGTTATCAGACGTGGTGTCGTGTAGGCTATGCTTACCAACTGCCCTACCAAAGACGTCCTCCTTTCCTATTTTGGCGTTAAAATCGCCCAATACGATTTTAACGTCGTATTTAGGACATTGCTCGTATGTTTTGTCGAGGAGCTCGTAGAAACACTATTTGGTGGCATGGTCCTTTTCTTCCGTGGGGGCATGAACACATATTAGGCTTATGTTAGCGAATTTAGCCTTGATCCGGATAGTCATAATACGCTCGCTAACGTGTCGGAAGCTTAAGACTTCTTGCCTAAGTCTGCCGCGTATGACAAATCCGCATCCGAATAAGCGTTGTCTGTTGCCTCTGTAGCAATCACCGTAGTAGATGTCACAGTTTTTCATCTTCTTTTTGCCCGGCCCATCCCATCGCACTTCCTGGATGGCGGTAATATCTGCTTTATAGCAGTCTAGGGCCTCAGCTAGTTGTTCGGCTGCACGTGGTCTGTAAAGGGACAGAACATTCCACGTACAGATCCGAAGGTCGTTGTCCTTATTTCGTTTGCTGGGGTCGTCATTAGTTGAGTCATCCTTATCCGAGGCTTTTGGTTGTTTCGGAACCATCGATTTTTTACGTGGTAGGGAAGTTACCCCGACGGCACAACACCCAACCTGGAGGGCCAGTTCCTTAATTATTCCCCTAGGACGAGGGGCCGGGTACACCGGTGCCAGTAGTCCACTACGGGAGTACGAGCGCTGCCGTTGGCCCATTAAGGGCTCCTCCGCCACCATCTCTATTCCAATGTCCTGACCAACATTGGAAATTCCTTATCGACCTGTGATCCGAATACGTCGGAGCAGCTCGCGCAAGGTATTCACTAAGTTCAACCTAACTGGAACTATAGACGCCACCGTTGACTCCATCTAGGGAATTCGTCCGCTGCCGCCTGGAACAGGAAGAAGTGCTCTAGTGGAAAAGCACTCTTCCCCCCCCTCTCTCATCTGCTGCCACCAAGAATCCGCCAAACGGGGTTGGTTACCCATTTCTTGAATTAAGGTACTAGACACCCGGCTGTCACCGCGTGGAGGTTGAGAGTAGGAGTTGGTAGGCCTCAGCTGAGTGAAAACGCTTGTGTTTTCATATGATCGCATGCACTACCGGTTGACAACCCTACCGTTTGACAACCAAATAGTATATAGGCATAGGAAAACCACTGGTGTATATACTTCATGACATGTTTACCAGTAAGAGTTTCATTGTGAAGAATGGCAATGTGACGTCTGATGGAACTTTCGAAGTAAAAGTTGTCCGCAACAGGGTCCTGTTAATTCGCCGATCCTGTTCAACATCTACACGAGCGATTTCATAGGTTCACTTTACCATGCCATAGCGTACGCAGACGACTTGGTCGCGTACAAGTCAGGGCCTAAGATCGAGTTCATTGCAATACCCTTACAGCGTGACTTCGATAAGATCAGAACTTTCAGAAGTCGGAGACCATCGTGTTTAGAACGTTGTTGTCTGGGGCCTCTAGGGACACCAGAAAGAATTGGCGAAAGTTATCTATAGAGGGACAGCACGGGCAGCCACTTGCGTGTCAAAGTGTAGTAAGATTCCTTGGGATCTGGCTCAATATCTATATTTTATCTATATTTTTATTGTTTGGCTCTGGAAAGAGCCAAAGTTGCTTTCGCCCTTACTATTTTATAGCAGTCAATTCCATGCTAGGGTGAAGGTAATCTGCTACATGGCAGGTGCCGCTAATTTTCCACGTTGCCGGAACAGCTGTGGATAGGCGATTCAATTACGACCGAGACGTCGCACAGAGTAGTGTAGAGCATCTCCTGTGCAGTTGGGCGGTTCCAGACCGCTATAATGAAAACGAAAGTAGGCAGCATGACCAATTTTGATGGCTTTCTGAAAGATAGGGAACACCGTTGTCATTTCTTCCAATCCAGAAAAGACACACACCCAAAAGAAAAACGCAGGAAAACAAGGGCGAACTGAACAATACCACTGACAAGCCTAAGCCAGAGTCTTCTGGTATTTAGATCAATAAGGGTAGAAGCGGATATAAAAAACCGAATACGTAATGACCAGATCGAAAACAAGAGGCCAGACAAAGATCACACGCTATGCTATGTGGGTAACTCAGTCTTACACTCCAATAAGACAACCCCATGACGCTGGCGAAAACGCTAGTCAGACCCACCTTGATCTATGGATATGAAATTTATTCAAATTGTTATTGCGTAAGTAAACGAAGGCTCAATGTCGCATTCAATAGTCTAATACAATACATCTTCGGGTTACGAAGATATGATAGTGTGTCTAATCTTTCTAAAAGACTTGTAGGGATGACCTTTGACAATTTTCTTCGGTACCGCACACTAATTCTGCTCTCAAACATGTCGCGAATGTTAATTCACCCGCGTTATGCTTTCCTCACACCCGAACGTCAATTTTTTGTTCATGCCACGCGCTTGTGAAATTCTCGACCGCGCCCTGAAATAAAATATTTGGTAAAATTCAATCTACGAAAAAACTTCCTGTCTTGTTTGGAAACTTTGCTGCAACATGAACATTGCACGCAAAAAAAAAATATTTGGCTCAACAGCTCTTTAAGTGTAAGGGCCTAACTTCTCGCAACCACTCATGTTGTGTGCGTTATAGTCTTCACACGAATGGAAGGGACCTACAGTTCAGTGACGAATCCGAACGGCCATTTGAGAAGCTTTTACGTGACAATAGTACACTCGGATGTTTGTCAGACGCTCGCGAGAGGTGAGATCGTGAAAAAACTTTTTGATGTTTTCTGTGATTCGAACTTGGAACCTCATGCATAGTGATCCTACACACTAACCATTTACGCCACGGCGCCCACTACTAATAACTTTATCGAAATACATAAATACTTACAGCGTCTTCTTAGCAGAGGCTCTACTGAAAAATCAGTGAAGTACTAAGATAAATACTCGTACATCATCATATTGAAAAGAACCAACAAATACTTTGTAGTAAATATAGTGCTCCTATGTACTGTTATCCGCGTATAATAGCATTTTGAGAATATTCCCACTTAAGAAACATGACGACATCATTACACGGAAGTTGAAGTTACCCCGTCGTTTCTTAGGTTTTCCAAATCGGTTACTATTGATTAAATCGCCTGATAGCTACGATGAAACAGAAAGAAACAATACCAACCTTAGTCATGCGGAGAGAAACGATGAAGTGCCGGCTATATATCACACACGAGTTTTATTGAAGAGACATCATTTTTTCCAGGTGGTTCCGGTTCGATTATATGTAAGATAATCTTATCAACCAAAGATGTTTCGTATCTATCGCGTTATTTCATACTATCATACAAAGCAATGAGTGATAGTAAATTTTAAAATAAAATGGACTATAAGCGTTGTATAGCAGCCCAGAAACTATCAGCGTCGGAAAATTATTATTGACAACATTTAGCCATCAGGTGTGTTTAGTTATCTTCCTTGTATTGTATTGAGATATTCTATGAACAAAATTTCCCGAGACGCAACTACGCACAATTACTAGACGCATAATCTAACCAATTCGGAAACATGATCAAAATCCGTTCCGTAGTTTTTAAGTGATGCGCGGTCAAGATCATCATCATCACCATCACCAGCCGTGCCGGTATTTCTTCTATGGTATTACCAGCTTCTACAATTGACCGAAGGAAGGTATGACATCGACTCCAGAGGTCTGGTTATGTTTGCGCCATGGCATGACCTTTTGTAACTCTTTCATGCTTCGTAAGGGCAGCATATTGTCTTCGCCATTCATTGGTGGAGCCTCCAATTTTTCGGTGAGCAGACCGTTTAGCAATTCATTGAAGCACACTTTCCATCGCTTCAAGATGCCTTTATGATTAATTATCAAATTTCCCTGTGAATGTGTGCAGGTATATTGTGTTTCATACCATGGCTCTTCGACTCCTAGTGCAGCCCTCGGTCTCTGTATTAATGATTGCTGCAATGGTCATTATCTATCATTTTAATGTTCAGTCGCTAGTTTGCATTTATCCTTTAACTAGTCGCTCCAATCTATATTACTTATACCTAAGATGGAGTTGGCAGTACTAATGACAGTATTCTTCAGTTGTGTCCTAATGAGTCGTATGCAAAAAGATGAGTTCAAGCTGTTTAATCATTTGTGAGTGAAAATGCTAATGACAGGGCTTTTTGGAGATATCACCACAGCCCACCTTTAGTCTCAGAGCCATCTGTGAAGAAGTGAACCGAACTACCATCGACAGGTCGAGAGATGTCCTATTCATTTCCATTTGCCCATTTTGGACCTCCACCAAATGACAGCAGATGTGGAGAGGGAGGCAGGCGTCGTCTGGCTGAAAATTAATAAGGCAAAACCTAAAATTATCAGCCTTGGAACAAACTCATCGTCTCAAACATGCATTGCTGGACAACCGGTAGAGAGAGTAGAGGATTTCCAGTATCTTGGGAGTATTGTCTCAACCGATAGTGGAACGGAACTGGATATAGCCAACAGGATAGTCAAAGCAAAGTCCGCGTTCAGGATGTTGTCCAAAATATGGCGAAGCAATGCAATCAGTTTGAACACCAAGATAAGACTGTTCCGCTCCAACGTTGAATCCGTACTTTTATATAGTTGCAGCACGTGGAGAGTGACCACTACTATCATCAGAAAGCTGCACACGTTCGTTAATAGGTGCCTGAGCAATATCTTAAGCATTTTCTGGCCCAATCGTATCTATAACGAACACCTTTACGAGAGAATGGGTCAGGAACCAATAGGCACAACCATTCAACGGCGGAAGTGGCAGTAGATTGGTCACACGTTTCGAAAGGGTGACAGTTCCATAGCGAACCATGCTATGCAATGGAACCCTTTAACTCAGGAAGGCAGAAGACCTGCCGGTCAGAAGAGAACATGGCGCAGAACAGTCGAGAAGAAGGCACGGCAGTTAGGGGAAAGTTGGGGAGAACTCAGACACATTGCCAGAAACCGTACACGATGGCGCGTAGGCGTAGTAGAGGCCCTAGGACCCACAAGGGGATACAGGACATAAGTAAGTAAGTATGTCCCATTCATCGCGTTCAGGATTGCTCGTACGGAAGTTACGATCAAATCTCAGTTTCGGTGGGGTGTAGTCCGTGTGTTCGCTCTTGAAGTTGAGAAGATCAAGGATCGCGGAGTGGCCAATGTGATATCTAGACCACTACGAGGAGGCTTTTAGATGGATGGCCGCCCATGCAGCAATCTGTTTGCAGAAAATGTCAAAGGATAGCAGGTTGAACAAAATGTCCAGTCCCTCGGAGGGAGTATTTCTCAGTGCACTGATGCAAATGCATGCAGATCTTTGCACCTTACCTAGTTGAGTGAGGTGAACAGCCCCTGTCAAGAGCAAACCACCATACGATTACGTCATAGAGTAATATAGGCCTGCTAACGAACACGTACAGCCAATAAGTGATTTGAGGTTTCTTACCCCAGCTCCTATCGTTAGCCTTCTGACAGGAATGGAGATCTACATTGGCTTTCCTGACGCGTTCTAGCTATTGGCCTTCCAGTTCAATTTTCTATCCAAAATAAGACCCAGATATTTTGCGTTATCAGTGAAGGTGAGACTGGTGCCATTTATCATAGAGAAAGGTGATGCCGATGCTGCAAATGCGTAAGGATCTGCAATACCTTTGATTGTTTATCCATAAGATTAGTAGAAGGGCCTTGGATAGATGCACTTGTGAATAAGAAATGTACTTTCTATAAATTGTTTACCGAATATTTTACAGTAAAAAAAAGAATTATTTAGATGTTATTTATCCGATCGCTTATTTATTGAACCCTCAATTGCTTGTCGCGGATAATCGAAGTTCTACTGTATTTATCACTGTACATAACATTCGTTGGCTACATCAATTGCATTTACCAAAAAAATATTAAAAGTTTGTCAGTATAACAGTAGATACGGCAGTTGAGGAAAAAATTGCAAAGTGCCGTTTATTTTATGTATTCAAATTGGTAGACACGTCGAATAATAATAAGAAATAATTAATTTATCGAAGCTAACCAGCCACATATCCGTTAAGTAGACGCTATCTGTAAGAGTGTTTTATAGCAAAGTACGAATCAAAGATCATTAAAATTAAACAAAGTACTCACAAAAAAAAAATAAAGTGATGCTTTAGATTATGTACCTTTTAAGCTATTCCCGTACACAAACATTTTGAAAATATTCCGTTTTGGATAACTACGTCGAATCTATTAAAGCGCCTGATAACAACAATCAAACTATAGACCCGAAATAACATCAACAACAGCCATATGGAGCAGAACGATGAATTGCTAGTGGAGGAGGAAGAGATAGCACTATTTGAATGGCCACGAACTTCTACAGCGAGAATCACTTCTCCATACATCCCACATGGATGTAAGATAATCATATCGTTAATATCAGAGAAAAAATACTCGTAATACCATATATATACACTTGAAAAGTTTTGTGTTCTGAACAACATATCTAGGTACTAAAAGTTCCCTAAATTCCGATCTGTGATTTTTTCAGCTTATTTAGGTGATGACAATACTCCAAGTACCTCAAGACGGTCATCTGAAGCAGCAGGAATAGCGGAGGACAAAAATACAACACTACCGGATGAACCACCAACCTCTACACATACAATCGCTCCTCCACCAGCAATTACTCCTTCTTCTACCCCAACTGGACGTAAGATAATCGTATCATTAATTTCGAAAAAAAATACACATAATATATACTTAGATGAAAGTTTAAAAATATGTTTGTGTTCTGAACAACATATTTAGGTACTAATTGTTCCCTGGATTCTCATGTGTGGTATAATTGATACGTCTGAAAAAGCTAAAGTGCTAAGTCGCTTAAGAGACTATTTTAATAATCTAAGTAGTTCAAGGCTTTTGGAGAGAGATTTAGTGTTTTCTTATCCTCTTTGGTTTAAAAATGGATGTCCTATCTTATATCCTACGAATACGTCGTACAAATTGTAAAGCAAACTGAATCATACCATGGTAGCTTCCAAGAGAAAGAGACTATTCATCAAAAAATAGAAAATTTATTTTCCTGTTTAATTTACATGATCTCTTTCAGGTTCTTACCTATATGAGGATGATGATGAATTTACTTCAAGTAGCTCAAAAAGTCGGATGGAATTTCCACGAACATTGAGGGTGGGACTTAGAAGACTATCGGAGGAGAAGGAACAAGCTAATACGGAGACACTCTCTCTTCCGGGTAAGCTAATAATATAATTAATTTGGAAAAAAAATGCTCATATATATGTTATGTTATAAGTGGGAATTTGGGAAGGTTCTAGGAGTTCCCTGAATTCCCAAGCGCGCTTTAATCGAGACATCCAAAAAAACCAAAGCGCTAAGTCGCTTCAGAGAACATTATAATACTTTAACTAGTGTGGTTGTTCAAAGCTTTACGAAACTGATTTAGTCTTTCCTTATCCTCTGTGTCCTAAAAATGTATGATTTAACTTATATTCTACATCTTGTTTCTTCTTCCTCGTCTACCTATTTCGGTTTTGTTATGATCTAAAACCAAGGGATCGCAGTTCTACCATGTCACTGCATTTCCTCTGATCCGCCTGTGGGGTTCGCCTGTTTGACCTCAGAAAGTATTGGCAGGCCTTCCGATTTTGGACCACATCCTTACTGAAGCAGTTGAAATGCTGGTGTCCTTGCATTTATGTAATCCAGGTGTTTATAGGCCTGCCTTTCTTTCGCGATGTCTTTGGAAAGTTCATTGATATTACCTTTTTACAACAAGGTACAAGACAGAAAGATAGATAGACGGATAAATAGTTTATACATTCCAAGATAAACTAACAGTACATTTTTCATTTCTAGGATATTTCAAGGCATAACATATATGTCCTCTGTCTAAGTGGCAATTCAATTTTCAATTATTGTAAAAACAATTTTAAGAAATTGGGACTATAAAATTATAACTTTTACCTTATGACTTTATATCTCAAGGACATTTAGGCCCGTTTGCTGAAACGTAACATAAATATTTATGTTCAACATAAACTCTTAAGTGACACATATTGCTTTGCACCAAACTCAAATCTAAACTTAAATTTTGTTAAGTCGAACATAACTTATGTGGGGGAAGAAGTGTCTCATAAAATATTTAAGTAAGACATAAGCAATTAATAGTACAATCATTTTTGTGTGTTATTTCTTCACTTATATAAAGTGATTACTACAAAATTAATATAAAAACTAAATAGAAATGGATTTCGAAATTCTGGATTTGTTTGAAGATGACGTGGAAGTGCTTGAAATTCTAGAAGTACGCGTTTCTCTTCGAATTTTCGAGAGAAATGACTATTTTTCTTCGTTTGATGAACTCTATTTTTACAGAAGATTTCGCTTAACACGGGAAATAACAAATGTTGTTTTAGAGAAAATAGAGAGCTTATTAGAATGTCCTTTAAACGGGTACAGCAAGGATAAGTGTGATTTAAACTATATAAATTAAATGTATATTAACGTTCTCAGAAACAACTCCATCGTTCCTATTAACCAACTTTTGGTCGCATTGCGATTTCTTGCAACGAGAAACCATTTTCTAAGCATAGCTGATTTTTGGGGGATGCATGTCTCCACATTTTCAAGAATAGTTTTAAAAGTCTCAAAAGCAATTGCTAGTCTTGAAAATGATTATATCAAATTTCCCGAAAGTACAGCTGACATTTTAAAAACTAAACGCGATTGTTTTGAAATAGCATCGCTTCCAAATGTAGTTGGTGCCGTTGACGGCACTCATGTAAAAATTCGGTCTCCGGGTAAATAATGCTCGTTTTTTTTTTTTTTTTTTTATTTGTTTAAGTATTGATTTCGAATATTTATATGTTAAGGTGGCATTGATGGAGAAGTTTTTCGAAACAGAAAAAGTTATTTTTCTATAAACGTCCAGGCAATTTGCAATGATAAAATGATATTTACCAATGTGGTGGCAAGGTGGCCTCGATCTACTCATGATGCAACGATTTTCAATAGTTGTAGGATAAAAAATATTTTGGAAAGACAGTCGAACTCATACGCAGATTATTTCATTTTGGGAAGGTTCTGTAAAATTTGTCATATGTGTAGGAAATTTATTTTTCTTAAATATTACGTAATTCGGATTATCCTAAAAAATCTTATTTGATGACACCACTTCTTAACCCACATAGCACTGCAGAGCAGTTATATAATGAGTCTCAAATTCTTTCCAGAGATGTAATAGAAAAAGCTTTTGGGATTTTAAAACGAAGATTTCTCATTTTGGGGTACGGTGCCCGTTTGAAGTTGAGTACTGTTTTAACCATTATAAATGCAACCTGTGTTTTGCACAACATCCTAAGGCATAATGGTATACTCGATGATCCGCCTGAAAGTCTTGACTTCAGTGATGATGATCTAGAACGTGTTATCAGTGCTTGACAGATACATATTGAACATTCTTCCCAACAAAACAATTCTAGAACAAATTTCTCGAATTTAAACATCCAAAAACGTATGAATTTAATAAATAACTATTTTGCAAGATTGTAAGCATTTTTATTATTGAAAACTGTTTCTCTGCTAAGTTCAACACAAAATTTGTATGTGCAACTTAAATAAACTTATGTATCACTTAAAATTTATGTGGAACTTAGCTAGGAACAGGATTTATGTTTCGTTTCAGCAAATGGGCCTCAGTTTAGTTAAAACAAAAAAAAAATATTTAAAAACTTTCATATCTGGTTAAGAAAATACAAAATTTGTTTCTTAAGGACTTTTAGTTTGATTAGAACGAAAAATATTGATTTTAAAAGCTTTCGTTGATAATTTCTGTTCTGTATGACATAAACTGTTTGGAATACTTGTGAAGCTGGATCCGTATGGATCCGTTCAGATAATCCAAAACCTCATGCACTATTGGAATATTCTTGCCTAAAAAGAATCTTCTTAACTCCATTAGGTTTTGACATGTCCCAAGGAAGTGCCCGATATTTTCTTTTTCCTGTTTGCTGCATAATGTGCATAATGCAGTATGAGTATTTGAGCAGCATTTGAAAGAAAAAGTTATCTGCGTAGAGGATCTAGCTCGTTCAATAAAGGAATATCTGTATCATCTGTTGTCCCAATTATTTCATACAATGAGCTTCTCCACTCCACCGGACCGTTTCCAAACAGATCGAGAGTAATACCACTGATCGCCACTATGTAATCCAATCCTTGTAGATGATATTTTTGAAATATGCTGCATACTGCAACAGCTTCTTGGTAGCCTAGTATCAGCTATTTCCATTATCTGTACAAGATAGGAGAAATTGTATTCAATTTTATTGTAGAGATTTGCAAGGATTACAGTCCTGTTTCGAGATCATACATATATTTCGGGTAATTTTTCGAAAGATAGAAAACCTTCCTTAGGGAAAAAGGCAGCAGGTTTTCCACTAGCTCATATCCGCCAATTCCACATACGTGTGCTCCATAAAAGACATTATATTTGGCAAGAACCGATAAATGCTTACTGTTGAAAATTCTTTTCTAATTAGTACAAATTGCATTTGGGGCTTTAACAACTTTAATTTGGAGCTGCTTATTCATATTAAGGTTAAGAGCAACCTTGATTCCTACTTAGATATGTATACTTTTTCACTACATCCAAGTTTTTTCTTCGAAATTCCATGTCTCGCCTCGAGCTTTTCGTCCTCTGCTGTTGTTAAAGACGAGCACATTTGACTTGTCGATGTCTACTTCCAAGCTCCACAATTTACAATATTCTGACAACCTGTTAATCATTAGTTGCAGAGAAGCTGGGGACTGAGCCAGAATAACTATATCATCTGCATAATCGTTTTTATTTTTAAACATCCCACATTTACCTCTTCAGGAAGCCAATCCACCAGATCATCAACGAAAAGAACAAACAGTAATGAGTTCAGATCACCCTTACCTTACTGCACAGTTCATTTCCAGTCTACCTGAGATTGCTCGACCATTAAAGACATTGACTGTTGTATTCTGGTAAAGTTTTTGCAACGTCCTGCCAAAGTTATGGGACACTCCCAAGTTGTATAGCTTATAGAGTCAAATGCGGATTTGAAGTTGACGTAAAAGCTGTACAACTTTTTGCCAGTCATGAGGTTTATCCGTAGAAAACTTGCTAGCGTAAAAATATTGTCTATATTAGAGTACTCTTTACGAAGGCCAGTTTGATACTCTCCCAGTTTGCTATTAACATTCATCCATTTGTTGAGTCTCCTATAAAGCAAGGAAGTACATAGTTTTAAGGCAGCGCAGCGTTTCAAAACGATATTTCTCTATAGTTTTTTGGATCGTTGGGATCGCCTTTTTTTAAAATGGGTCATATTAATGCTTTATAAAACTTACCCGGAGGGATTAAGTAGTAAATTTAGATTACGATGACCTTCATCGCATTTTAATTTAAAAACCTTGCTGGTATGCTATATGTTCCTGCCGCTTTTCCATCTTTTAAGGACTCTAAAACCATAACAAACTCCTCTGGCGATATTTCCGTATCCAGATTCGCATCTCGCTGAATCCGAAACTAAATTGTTCGTAGTAGACGTCAACAACGTTGGAAAGTGTGACCGTAAGCCGTCTACCTCGACACCAAATACTCATTTTGTCCTCCCATTATCATTTATTTGCCTTGTCAGTGCCCAAAACTCTGCTGAATCCCTACATTAACTAAGAGACTTCGCCAAACTTTCCTGGTACCTCGCCTTTTTATTTGCGCAAAAGCACTTTGCTTCTACATACAACAAGGTACAATGTCAGTGGTGGTGGAGCTGGGAGATACTACTTCTTTGTACAAAGTGCTAAGCGCGACGAGAAATTTAAAAAATTCAAACATAACCATCAATAGAGACCTCAGAGAAGGGAAAAATATAAGGCAGCTTTGGCTCAACTTCATGCAGAAATTCTCAAGGTGGATAGATCAAATTTAATGGTATTGCGCGGAAATAGGCTACTAATTGATAAGCAATAGTGATGGTAAAGCTGAATTATCTAAGTTCTACAATAACGACTTTAAGAAAATTAATTTTAATTTCAATCAGCTTCTTATCAATTACTTACTTACTTAGGTGGCGCTGCAGTTCCGGGTGAACCTGGGCCTCAACCAACAAAGATCTCCAATTAGCTCGGTCTTTAGCTAATTGCTTTCAGTTGCACACTCCCACCTACGGCGAGGACTCTCTCTACTGCGTCGTCCCTCCGGATAAGGCTCGAGGTTCCACCACCACAACTCACGACGGAATGCATAAGGCAGGTTTAAAGTCGCGAAGTTCTATAATAACTACGGCAAACACTCGTTAGCAACAATGTTACCTACGCTTCTAAACGAGCTTCCGGCTAATCTTATAAACATTTCCCAAATGGCAATAAGAAAAAAACTAATTACAAAGCACTTCATCAATAAAGCAAGTTAGAAATTAAAATAACAATAAAATAAATGAATGAGTTTAAATTAAATTACATTTAAATTTATCTATTTTTATTATTTTTCAGTCGAAACGTAAAATAATAAGATACAGTAAGATATAATAGTACAAGCAAAAATAACAATTGTTTAATTTTAAGCTAGTCTTTCCTGCAGACAAGCCCTATGGGCTTCGCGGGATGTAACTACATGTACACTTAAATATTCTTTAAATAAACTTCGAAACTTTGAAACTTGAAACTTTGAAATAAGAAATGGTTATTTATTTAAACATTTATTTTCGTCATTTGATGAAAATATCACTTTTACTGAATGTTGCTGAGTTTCTTCGGCAGCAGCGGCACGAGATGTATTTGGCTTAAAAAACGAAACGTATTCTTGGCGGAGTCCAACGCTCACAGTGAAAGGTATTTATTTAACACCGTTTATCCCAACACTGCTTCTACAGTTTTTATATAAAGACTGAATCGCCCTTAACAGGCCCTGCAGAACACTCCAGAGTTTGTCTCGAGGAACCCTATCATATGCTTTTTCCAAATCCATAAAAGAAGTGTAGATAGGTTTAGTATACTCATAGGCCTTATCAAGAAGCATTCTGAGAGTGAATAACTGGGCGCTTGTGGCTCTACCGGAACGAAAACTACACTGTTTCTCCCCCAAGCTATCCTCAGCCACAGCTCTGGAACGCGTTTCTAGCACCTTAGCGAAGACTTTTCCAGGGAGACTTAAAAGAGATATATCCCTGTAATTGGCGCAATCTCTTTTGTCCCCTTTTTAAAAAAGGAGGGACTATCACCTCCATTTTCCAATCACCTGGTATTTCACCGCATTCCCATGCCACTTAAATGACACGCGAGAGCCATTGCACTCCCTCTTTACCTACAACATTGAGCATTTCTGGTAGGATTTCATCCACATCAGCAGACTTGCCAACTTTTAGTGATTTGATCGCTCTACCGTAGGACTACTTTCCGCCCCATTCTCCACCATAGGTCTGTTATCTTCGGTGCCCTGTTCAGGATTGAGCAGTTCTGAAAAGTACTCGCCCCGTCTGCGTAAGATGTCCTCCTCATGGGAAGAAGTGTACCGTCTTTGGATTTGACTCCTTCAACGATATTCTACTTTCTTCCTCTGAGTCCGCGGATGGTCTGCTAGAACATCTTACTTGCAGATCCATGGTCAAGTTCCAATTTTTCGCCAAACTCCTTCCAAGACTGTTCTTTCGCTGTTTTCACATCCAATTTTTTTTTTGAGAAACGGAGTTCCCCAAGTGCTCTCTTCTTCTCTCTGATGGCTTTTTGAACTCCGGGGGTTATTTTATCACTACCAGCCGCGACACGAAACCACTTCACTCCACATCTCTCACAGAGGCAATAACCATTGTTGGAAACAGTTGCCATTCTTCTTTTACGTTTGATGGAACGGTTGGAATTTGTTCAAACCTTGCAGATATTTGCCGCGCAAATGTCTGCCGTATCTCATCGTTCAGTAAAAATAAATGTTTAAACTTTTAAAAGGTTTTAATAACTTTAGTTTTTCACTTTCGTAATTCGATCGAAAAACAATAGTAAATGAAATAACGAATGACGTACAAATATGTAATTGAACTGAATTGGCATGGCTTTCAAAACAAAAATATTTCAAGGATAATAATTGTTCGAAATTTTTATTTTTTATTTTTTTATTTAAAAAGTACATATTGACGTAAGTTCATACGAGTACGTACTGAATTTTTTTGCCGTCGTAGGTCAAAATGACATCAATCGAAGCCTCGTAAATCGAGGTATTACTTTATTTTTCCCCTTTGTTGTCGATAACTTGCAGAGATTACCATATGTCACAAATGGTTGCGTCGTTTATTTTGGTCAAAGCCATTAAACGCCAGCAAGAGCACCGAAATAGACACATATAACGACTGAACAGCAAAATTAGTGGTTGAATAGAAACGAAATTATTTATTTATATTTGAGCTATTTCAGTTGCTTGTTTATTTTCTAATATTATTTTGATTCCCTGCATTAATAAATAGCTGATTGGTCAACTATCACCCTCTGTTGCCAATTTTTATTTTTCGCAATAGCAGTCTCCAGCGGATAGGTTTTTTTATTTTTATTTTTTTAAGCCTATATACGATTCCGTAAAACATATCTTATATAAATATAAAAAGAATATACATGTACTGAAATTTAAAGCAAAATTTAAATAATATTTCAAGTTTTATAACCTTTTTAATAACGAAAATATGTTTGGAATATCTGTTTGAAATTCAAGTGGTGTTGCATTGCTCCATGGACCCTACTCGTAAGACGGAGTTAATCAGGAAAAATTTAACTAACATTTTTCATTTTTTTATTCAGATGATGATAATACTTCGAGTACCTCAAAAAGGCCTTTTGAAGCAGTACGAACAGTGAAGGAGACAGATGAAACACTATTGGAGGGACTATCAACTTCAAAAAAGACACACAATCATCCCACTTCACTAAGAGCTACTCGTAAGATAATCATATCATAAATTTCGGAGAAAAATACTCGTAATATACATATATTTATATATAATATATATATATATACGAAAAGTTTTGCGTCCTGAACGACACATTTAGGTACTAAATGCTCCTGGATTCCCATGTGTGGTTTAATCGATGCATCTAAAAAAATTAAATTCTAAGACACTTCAGAGACTATTTTAATGCTATAAGCACAGACAATAATTTATGTAATAATTTATTTATTTTATTTATTTTTATAATGCAAACTGAATCCTACTCTAGTAGATTTCAAGAGAAATGAATTATTCATAAAAAAATAGAAAATGTCTTTACCATATAATTAATTCCCTTTTTAATTAACACGGTTTTTTTTCAGGTTTTCATGCTCGCAAATATGATGATTATACTACAGGTAGCTTAGAAGGTTGGATTAATGCATCACGAGCAGCGAAGATAGATAAACCAATATATGAGGGGCGACTAAGTACTCCGGAGCTACTCTCTATTCAGGGTTATTCCAGATTAATATCATGTAAGATAATCATATCATTCATTTCGGAAAAATACACCTTATACAAGTATATACTTAGATGAGAATTTAAAAACGTATTAATATGCGCTTTGATTGAGACATCTGGAAAAACTAAAGTCGCTTCAGAGACTATTTTAATACTATAAGCAGTGTGTGGCTTTCTTATCCTCTTTGGTCTACAATTTTTTTAATTATCTTATATTCTACGTCTAATTTAAATTTTAAAACAAACAGGACCATACCATAGTAGCTTCTAAGAGAAAAGGATCCCTTAGGGCATCAACCACGCGCGCCTTCGTGTTTGGTTCCCGGCAATTTGGTTCGACTCTATCCACCATTTTCCCAATTGTCGAGATTTATTTTCGATTGTTCTGGGCCACGTTGATCTTCCTGTATTCGAGGATTCCATTGTGTGACTTGTCGGGCAGTCACGTAGAGCGCCGCCAATCTACTGTCACTTTTGCTTTCCGTTAATCACATTTATACGTTACGGACCCGTTTTCTCATTAAGCTGTTCATTTGAGATACGTTTTGGTCTTAATAGTCGTAGTATATTTCTTAGACAGCGATTACCAAAAGTTTGCTTCTTTTATGTGATATGGCCGTCACTTTTCAGATACAGAGCGGAACAATCGCAGCTTCGTGGTTAAACTGATTGCACCACTTTATCATATTTAAGGCAACATACCGAATACAGCCTTTAGATACTCATATGCTAATGTCTAATTTGGTACCATTGTCAATCGATACGATACTTTTATGGCTACTGAAGTTAAATATTCCCTCGACCTGTTGCCTTGCAATGCTGATAGGATTTCTTGATGAGTTCGAGGGAAGACTAATGAGTTTAGCTTAAGCCGAGTGTAGTGGTTCTACCTATACTATGAGCGGGGGGGTTTGGTATTTAAGCGTACCACGCTATATTGATAGGCGATTTCTTGCCGCAACTTTGAGACCTCAATAGAAACAAGGCATTACTGCCAACTTCAATTCCAAGATAGATCTAATTTTATTCTTGACATTTCATACCTTAAATACTATTAACATAACTGTTATACTTATCTTCTATCTTACTTCTACTTACATTAGCGATTATGGATATCTTATTCTAGATTCTTATTGGCTGTACACTATTCGATAGGATCTTATTACTATTGAGTGACGTTCAGTGCAATTGAGTGCATGACACACCAAGAATGTGTGACCCAAGAGGAATGAACTCGATTGCACTTCACATGCTTCGTCACTTTGTTATTGTTTATGTTTTGGGCAGGCAGTGGCGTCAGTCAGTGGATACACTACACGAGTTTATCCTCAGTCTTACCAAGTTTTCCTCTGCTACCCACCCGTCAGCCTAAGCGAAGTGTTTGAGATACATAAGTTACAAGGCTCTATTAAAATCTGGCACTTTTGGCCAACAGAGCGCTCTGCAAATATCAAAGAGAGTAGTTGTGATGGTGTGCAACCTTACTGAAAGCCGCTTCGGATCTCAAATTCTTCCACAGCCTACCCCTATACACTACCTAGCATTTTGCACCTTCATATATAACTTGCTTTCACAAAAGCAACCAATTGTTCTTTAATGCTTTCGAGGGCTATGCTGGCAATAGCAGAAATCACGTAAGGTGTGCATGCTTCCTGTAGCTGCCCTACTTTTTGGTCTTTTTTGACTGTATTGAAGAGTTTAAACGCCCTAACTTGTTAAAAAGGAAAAAATAATGTTTTTGCTTCACCCACATAAGCAAGTTGAAGTGAAAGTTCAGTTCAATAAAACGTATTATTTAAACGCATAGACCAAACACACATATGGAGCACAAAACAGCCGATGCATCTACTAAGTTTACATGACCGGATTGACACAGAACTGAATTCTAATTCCCGTTCGAGGGTATTTCTTTATTTGCCTACTCTCTCTTCTTTTTCTATCTGTCAAACTCAATCTATTCCGAAAAACATACTTAATAAACATATAAAAGTTATATACACATATGTACACATTCTGAGCTAAATTTAAAGCAAAATACAAATAATATTTCAAGTTGTATAAGCTTTTCAGTAACGACAACGTCTATGGAATAGTGGTTTGAAATTCAAATTTTATTCCATTAAGTCCGAGTTAATCGGGAAAAATTTTAATCACATTTCCACCATTGAATTTGTAAAAAAATTTTGCGTTTCCATTCAGGTGATGAGAGTGCTCAAAGTAGCTTGAACGAGCTAGGAAGATGCCATTATCTTCCGTATAAGATCAAGCGCAGGGAACACGGACTCTGTTGTTATAGACGGCGGTCAAGTCGTAATGGAATGTTAACAGGATTCGAGCAATACTTTTGTGGATTGCGCCACGTTATCAAAAATTTGCAAATCTTGAAATCATTCGAACCCGGCAGCGGAGTGTATGGAGAAAAGTCATTCAGTTTCCACCATTTAAGTGCGATGTGCATGCACACAATTTCTTTTTAGATAAAATTATCTATTTATTTTTAGAAAACCTTCTTTGCTGCACATCGCCTCAGCCTAAAGGAAACATAGTGCAAGTGTGGGATTGGCAATTGGGCAGACTAAAGGAAGAGATTAACGGGGGTGATGTGCCAATCTATGACGTGAAATTCATTGCGATACATGACACCATAGTATCGGCCAGAGAAGATGGTAATGTGCTTTTAACAACAATTACACCAAGTGGATGTACAACTGTTAGAGTGGTGTCTGAAGAGGCCATAGGTCCATGCAAAATAGCGTTGTGTCCGCAAAGTCCTTTTTTATATCTAACTGCTGGCATGAATGGTATTATAACTACGCGTGATATTCGAATAAAGAATCAGGAGTGTGTCTATCCGCCTGTAAGAGATGGCACTTATGCAGCTGAAATCTTGAGTATAGCATATCATCCACTAGATCACGAGCTCTGTATAGGCTGTCATGACAATCAAATTAGGGTATATGATATTAGAAGAATGGACAAGCTTGTCCACAGAATGTATCCGAAAAGGCTTGAAAAGGTAGGTGTTGGAATTATATAGTTGAAGATGTTGTATTCATTTTTTTTTTTGCATGTAGAAAAACTGCAGTTTTTTGGGATGCACTGCTATGTACAGTTATTCAGGATCTGAAATTTTAGGCTCATATTCATATGAAGACCATTATCTATTTAACAATAAGACATATATTCCTGGCAGTTTTCTTCGTTGTTACACTGGTCACTAGTAAGTAAATATACACATATAGTCAGTCTGGCTTTGGCGAAAGCTAATAATATCTTTAGTAACAAATACATAACACCTAAACGAGGGCGCGTTGCGAAATTTTTTGGACCCAACTCTGAGTATGTGATCAGCAGCGGTGATTCTGGCAACATATGCGTTTGGAACAAGGACAAAGGGAGAAAAGTTGGTATTATAGGAAGTGCCCTAGACCAAGTAATATGTTTTTACTATTTGTTTTTATTATTCTATTTTTGTAGCAAATTCTTTTTACTAAAATATGATTTTTATCACTTTTCCTCTATTTTTTTAGGAAGAAATATTTGAACCACACCCGTTTATGCCTATTCTTGCTTCTTGGAAAAGGCGACCGACTAGTCAAATAAGAATATGGTATCCAATGGAAAAAGACATGTCGGAACCTCTGTCATTAGTAGGAAATTAGTTCTAAAATAGGTACTAATACTAGCTAGTTTGTAAGGCAGCTTGCAGAAAGTAAAACCAAGGAGAATGGACACTTCATTAAAAAAAGCTTAAACTATAATAGTACAAAGTTATTAGTCCGTGTGTCGGCCAGATTTACATCTATAACTAATTTTCTAATATGTAGTAGTAAAATACAAATAATAACAAGTCCTTTCTTATTTCATTACTCGACCCCCTAAAAATGTTCAGTTAGACTTTGTTGCCTGTATCTAAGCGTTGTTTTGCAGAATTCGTACAGAATTCCCCAGTCCGCTCCGTTTAAGATTGTATTAATTTCGTCTCTAGTGAGTATGTTTTTTGTTGAAATATGCTCTTCTGTGTCCCTTATCTGTGCATTATGTCCTCTCTCTGGGAGAGAATACACATGGAACAGAGTACTGGTAGATTTTGCCTATGAGGGATGAAATTTAGTTGTAGTAACTCTCCTCTTAATCTGCAGAAAACCTTTAAACCATACGATGGTCAAGCGGTTTACGACAACATTAATAGGCCGGATTTACCATCTGACGATTTAACACTGACAACTACAACGCTAAGGGAACTTAAATATGAAATCGAGAATCTAAAACCTTAGAAATCTCCTGGTTATGACTTGATTAACAGAGAAATTCTCAAAGTTTTACCTAAAAAAGCATTAATTAAGCTTCTTCATATTGTAAATGCTGCGCTCAGATTAAAACACATGCCAAGCCAATGGGAAGTTGCGGAAGTCAAAATGGTTTTAAAAGCAGGAAAACCGCCAAATAAGTTAAAGTCGTATAGACCAATTTCGCTTCTTCTAGTCATATCTAAAATTTTCGAGAGGATATTACTAAAGCGTCTCCAACCGGTTATAGAAGAAAATCTTATCCCTGACTACCAGTTTGGGTTCAGAAGTAAGCATTCGACGATTGACCAGGTGCATAGAATTACTGACGTAATCGAGAAAGCACTTGAAGAAAAAAAAATTTGCTCAAGGGTATTTCTTGAAATCTCGCAAGCCTTTGATACTACGACAAGTTCTCCCTGTATGTCTATACGGTATTCTAGTACCATATCTCGAGAATAGACTCTTTCATGTTAGACATGGAATCGAATACTCCGAGCTCAAAGAAATTTCGGCCGGCGTAACGACACGGTTATATACTCGTGATATAATGAAAGTAGATGGCACTGTGGGCGCCGTGGTGTAAGTTGTTAGTGTGTCAGATCACTACGCATGAGGTTCCAAGTTCGAATCCCAGAAAACACCAAAAAGTTTTTTCAGGGTCCCGCCTCTCTCGAGCGTCTGACAAACATCCGAGAGTATTGTTGTCACGAAAAAGCTTCTCAAATCGCCGTTCGGATTCGGCATTAAACTGTAGGTCCCTTCCATTCGTGTGAAAAATATAACGCACACAACATGAGTGGTTGCGAGAAGCTAGGCCCTAGCGCTTTAAAGGACTGTTGCACCAAATATGTATTTATTTATTTAGATGGCACTGTCCTTGCTACGTTTGCCGATGACACCGCTATCCTAGCAGTAGGTAAAACAATCGAAGAAACGACTGCAAACGCACTGAATAAAGTATATGAATGGACGAGGTACTAGCGGCTCGCCCCCAACGAATCTAGATTTGTTCACGTGAATTTCACTTATAAGGAAACTAATGACCTTCCAATTATTCTAAACTCGGCCCCAATGCCTTTTGCAAACGAGGCCAAATACCTGGGAATGACACTCGACGCAAGGCTGAAATACAATTCGCACGTGAAAATGAAACGTAAAGAACTCGAAATCAGATATAGAGAAATGTACTGGTTACTCGGTAAACATTCCCAACTCAGTACTGAGAACAAACTGCTTTTATACAAGCAAGTGCTAAAGCCGGTGTGGACCTACGGTATACAACTTTGGAGTTGTACAAAGAAAACAAATGCAAATATTTTACAAGCTTTTCAAAATAAAGTGCTAAGAGGAATTTTTCAAGCACCGTGGTATAGTAGAAACGACGATATCCACAGGGATCTCGGAATTCCGACAATCGAAGCTGAAACTAAAAGCTTCGTGAGAAAGCATAGAAACCGACTAATCGAACATGTCAACAATACAGTCCTACAAATTTTCGATGAGAGCAATTTATTGCGCCGACTACAAAGGACGAAACATTTCGACTTGGCGAGATAATGATTAACCGCGTCTAGATTGCGGAACATGCAGGATCTTTCAGTGGAAAGTAACCTGCCAAACGTTTTTATTTCGTGATAGAAAAATTGCTTGATAGGTTATTACTTAGTTGCGATATCTACCAAATTTATTTCGAAGGCTGGTGTATTTTTAGTCAGTAAGAATCTGACACTACTATGAGCATGCGCTTACTATTCTCATAGTGTCTATGGAAGATTTTTCACCTACCCTCGAAAAAATAAAAAAAATCTGAAGATGGTTGATATTTTCTCTATACTGTAGTCGGAACTAAAATAGCTGTTTTGTTGGAGATTGTAATTCAAGTGGCTGTACATTTCTCTGAGTGCTGATGACGTCGCTTGTTCTACACAATCCTGAAGGCTACATTCGTCCACTCTTTGTATTAGACCGTACATCCCTGCACGTTATCCGATGTGAGTTTTAGAGCCGTTCTAGAATATTCTGCAATCTCGCTCCAACCTTGAAACCATAGGATCTTCTGCTGCAGGGCGTACAGCAGGGCGCTTGGAGATTCTAGAGCCTTCCATTAACATAACCTTGAGAATTTAGACTACGTATAGTTTCAACGTGGTGATGAATAATGGGGGCAACCCTGTTTCCAATACAGTATCAGAGCTCCTACATCTCCACACCAGCGCTGCATAGCACATACACAATTATATGTATTTAACAATTTAATATAACATACAATACATACAATACACACAACTATATTTATATTCATATATACATAACATCCACTGATACATATGGTACGTTAAGTAAACTTGGCCACGCAATGTTTATTGTCGTTTTCGAATCGACTAATTTCTCTTTCAGACAGTTGGGTGTCAAATCGACCAAAATGCAAAAAACCAAAAAAATGACAAATCAACCAAAAAAAAAAGGTTGGGCGATTTGGCATTTTTATTTTTTTGGCGATTTGACATGATGTTAAAACACCCAAAAAAGTGATTTTGAGCGATTTTATGTTTCGGCTATTTTAAGGTGGATCTGTGTCATACGCCCAACACTAAATCGCCAAAATCTGGAAAATGTCACATAACATTTTTGGGCGATTTAACACGACCAAGAAATAAAACGTCAAATCACCTAAAGCAGAAATGGACGTTTTATCGCAGTTCGAAAATACCAACACATAGGAGGATCAAAGAAAAAAAAGACTACCATAGAACAAATTGAAAAAATTTTAAAACATCTTTTTCTGCAATTTTTTTCGTAATTTATTGAATATGATATGAACGCGGGGACATAGTGGAGTGCAATAAGGCCCGCGGAAATATTTCCCGTGGATCTTATCCCCCAAATAAAAAAAGAAAAGAACACCCACGGGCTTTATTTCTTTTTCGAAGTAGCAATAAGACCCACCATAGAAAAGTAACAAAGCCCACGGTTGTTAATGCCATTCAGGCATTAAAGCCAGTACACTGCTTTTAAATATCGCCACACTTACCCACTTTTGGCCCCCATCTTATATATATGGAAACTTTAGCTCCAGTCGCCTGCCAGACAGTTGTTGACATTTTTTTTTTTTATTTATTTATTTATTTATTTTATTTTTCATTTCAAAAAAAGAATTTTAACAATACTATTGACCTGCGAAGCCACATGGCTTATCTGCAGGAGGTTGAGTACATATTTGTTTTTTAAATCGTCAAAGTAAATGAATTTTTACATGTAAGGTTAATATAAGAAAAAAGTGTTTGTTTTCGTGTTAATTTTAGAAAAAACTGAGCAAAATTGCAATATTTTAACGTTAGTGTAGATAAATTTATATTTTAATGAAATTGAATTGAATTAACTATTTGTTTTAATATATGAAATTTAGGTTATAGATTCTAGAAAATATTGTTTTATTTTACTTTTTCTAACATTTGTTTGGTTAACAAAAAAAAACACCTCTCCTCAAAAGTAATACTACAACTAAGCCGACGCTTATCCAGCAGTTTTATTTTCGCTTACGATACACGTGATTTTTGGAAAAAAAAAAAAAAATGTTCGTACGAAGTAAAAAGAAATGTATAACTTTAGGCAGGTTAAAATCCAATGAAAGTTCCTGCCTTTTTCGCGGCCGGCATATGCTATGACGCGAGGTCAAAAGGTTTTATCCTTTGCAGACGACGAATTGAGTTATTCGCATTCGCGTCAAGTAGTTGATTGACGGTACGGTTACAATGGCCGTGAACACGATCTTTGTGTTTACGCGCAAATTTTGTTATCTCTTCGACGACGCTGGGAATTCCCAGATCTCGATGAATATCTTCGTTACGTACATACCACGGTGCGTTAACGATCGTTCTAAGAACTTTATTTTCAAAAGTCTGTATGATGTTTCTATTGCTTTTCTTGGTATAACCCCATAGTTGTATACCATACGTCCACACAGGCTTTAGCACTTGCTTATAGATAAGCAGTTTGTAATGTAGGCTCAACTTCGAATGTTTTCCGAGTAGCCAGTACATTTGTCGGTATTTGTTTTCTAGCTCGTCGCGTTTCTTTTTTACGTGTGATTTCCATTTGAGCTTAACATCTAGAGTCATTCCTAGATATTTTGCTTCGTTTGCGTACGGTATTTGAGCCGAGTTAAGATATAGAGGTAATCTATCCACTTTTTTATAGGTAAAGTTAACGTGAGTAGATTTGCTTTCGTTCAGCACAATACGCCAAGAATTCGTCCAAGCGTGGACTTTATTAATAGCATGTTGCAGCTTTCCAGTTGCTGCTTCAATAGTTACGCCCGTGGTCAATATCGCCGTATCGTCCGCAAACGTGGCGACGACACAGTTTCTTTCCTGCGGGATATCACGCGTATAGAGTACATATAGAAGCGGGCCAAGGACACTTCCTTGTGGAACTCCGGCCGCAATCTCCTTGAAGTCAGAGTAATCGTTTCCGTGCTTAACACGAAAGAGTCTCTCGGTGAGATACGATAGTAAGATTAGAAAAAGTTGCCGTGGCAGTAGTCGTTGCAATTTATACTCCAAGCCTTCGTGCCAAACCTTATCGAAAGCTTGTGAGACGTCAAGAAATACACCACAACAAATCTTTTTTTCTTCCAGAGCTTTCTCAATCACGTCAGTTATTTTGTGGACTTGGTCAATTGTAGAATGTTTAATTCTAAATCCAAACTGATGGTCAGGAATGAGACGTCTTTCGTCGATTACGGGCTGTAGACGTTTGGAAAGAAGTTTTTCGAATATTTTTGAGATAACCGGCAATAGGGAAATAGGCCGATATGATTTCATCTCATTTAGCGGTTTGCCTGGTTTCAGGACCATTATAATCTCGGCGACTTTCCATTGCCTCGGAACATAAAGCAATCTGAACGAAGCGTTGATCAAATAGAGCAGTTTGATAATAGCTTTATTCGGCAATTCCTTGACTACCTGCGCCGTTATCAAGTCGTAACCCGGAGCTTTTTTTGTCTTTAAATTTTTAATCACTTCCCTCAGTTCAATCAATGCAACTTTTTTTACTTTAAAGTTGTCAGATGTTGTGACTGGGGAGTCGGGCGTTAACGAAGGGCCGTCGAACGGCTTAAACGTTTCTTCTAAGTGCAAGGCAAAAATTTCTGCCTTTTCTTTGTCGCTCTTGGCCCAGTTTCCATCGTTTTTGCGAATTGGTGGTGCTTGCATTTGAGGTTTCCGGATGCCTTTTAGTGATTTCCTAAGCGAATAATTTAATTCTTTTTCACCGGAGAGATTTTCAAGATAGGTCGCTATCTTTTTGCTTTTAAATTCGCGAATACTATCTTTAAGGCGATTGCATAGTCGGTTAACCGTTTTATGCTGCGGTGCACGCGTGCTTTGCCATTTCTTTCGTGCTTTTCATTTCTCTCTCACCAGTTCAACGATTTCCCTGGGATACTTTTCGTTGCGGTTGATCTTACAGCTTCTAGAAGGAGTGTTTCTCCATGCCGCTCTTTGAATTGCTTGTTGTTGCGAAGATGTTGAGGAAGATTGTTGAGTACATTTGGCAGTATGTAATTCAATCTTCTTCTAGCGAACTCATTTATGATCGCTGGAAGTTGAAGTAGACCCTCAGCTCGTCTCCTTGTATTCACCTGGTGAGTAATAGGCGTTCGGAAACTTGGATCATCGTAATACTCCAGAGCTGCACTCAACTCAAAGATCTGCCTTACTCTAAGAACGCGCCTTGTTGTTATGGCGCCTTTCGACATCAACTTTAACGCCCTGTCTTGGATCTGTTGTAGCTTTTCGATGTGCGTTTGCGCTGCACCTCCCCATGCCAATATGCCATACCGCAGTCTAGACTCTATAAGAGCGTAGTAGACTTGCTTTTGTACAGACGTCGTGGATTTATACTGTAGGCAGGCCAGCGCAAACAGTGACCCTTTCAATTTGTTTCGCAGATCGCTGACGTGAGCCTCCCAAAGGAAATGACAGTCAATTGTGATGCCTATATACTTGTACGTGTCAACCATTTGGATATCCTCACAACTGGACGCATTCGCACGTCTGTACCTCTTCAGCAAAACTTGCGACGCTGGAAAATTTGGGCTCCGGATGTGAGCTTTGTTTTTATGGCATTGATAACTAGCCCATTGTCGTGGCACCATTTTCCAGCTTCATCTAGTTCGGCTTGCATTATCCTTGCTGCTTCTTCTGGGGATTGATGACACACAACAATTGCCGTGTCATCTGCGTAGGCGAACGGGAAACTCTTTTTGAAACATTTCAGCAATTCATTAGTGTACAAGATGAAAAGTAGAGGACCCAACTTGCTACCTTGTGGAACGCCATACTGCACTCTTGAGCCCTACTGCAACAATCTTTGACTCTCACCCTAAATGTCCTGTCTGCCAAATAGTCTGCTATCCAGTATGCCAGCCTTCCCCTAATTCCAACTCTTTGAACTGCATTGATAAGTTTTTTATGGTCGAGGGTATCAAATGCTTTGCTGAAGTCTAAAAACAGAACTAGGGTATGGTGACGTTGGCTAAGGCTGGTGTTGATGACATTCGCAAAATTGCCAAGGTGGTGGTTAGTATTTCTGCCCTTTTGGAACCCATACTGATGTTTACTTATTAGATCGTGTTTGTGGATGAAGTCCCATATTCGATTTGACACGATCTGTTCCATGATCTTTTCGATAGCTGGCAAGATAGCAATCGGACCATAGTTCTCCGACTGTTTTTTGCTACGTCCCTTGTGTATCGGTCGAACAATTGCTTCCTTCAGTTTCTCTGGTACAATCGAAGTGTCAAAGCTTAGATTTATAAGTTTCGCTATTATTGGAGCAAAGATATCAGCTGTTTGATCTTAAATCTATGGCTCTAATGCCATCAGCCCCTGGCGCCTTTCGAACATTCAAACGATACAATAGATTAGCTACTTCAGTGCAGCTGATATCTGCTAAATATATGGAGTCTCGTAGAACAGCGTTAAGATGCGTAGACTCGGCAATGTTACACGCGTGGATAATGGATGCTGCCTGACTCGAAAAAAGGTCGCCAAATTCATTCGATAGTTGTACCGTGCTAACATTAGGCGAAAAGTTGTTCCTAATAACATCATCTAAATTTAGTTTCTTTCGACCTAGCACTTCGTTTATTAACGCCCACGTTTTCTTTGGATCGCATTTCACTTCTTCAAACTTATTCTTGTAATATTGATTCCTAGTCACTGTAACTTTTTTGTTAACTTGATTCCGTAACGTTTTGTAATCTCTTTCATATGTTAGGTTATTCCGGTTACTTTTCCACCTACGATAGAGTCTATCTCGATCTCTACAGATGTGTTGAATATCTCTAGTAACCCATGGGGCATTCTTTCGGCTTTTTTCCTGTGTATGCTTTTTGAGTTTGTATATATTTCACTCATTTTTTCAATTAACGAGCTTAAGAGCGATACCGGGTCGTTTTTTTCTGCCACTTGTGTCCAATCAGTGGCTCGAATCAGCTGGTTTACTTTACTCGTTATTATAGTTGGTTGCAGATGAGTATCATTTTCCTCAGATGTATGGTCGTAGACCCCGTAAAGCTGAAAACGTTTTGACCTTTGGTAAATTCACCAAAATATGATCAATAAGTGTGCGTGTGCCTCTATTTAAGTCGACGCTAGTATCTCCTTTAATTACATTGTACAACCCTTCTGAAGCTAGCATTTCGTGGTAGTTGAGGACAGAATTGTTTATCTCGTTTCCTATATCTATGTTCATGTCGCCCAGAGCTACCAGATCGTTTTGCGCTCCTCTCGTGCTTGTAATTAGTGCAAACTCATTCATAAATTCATTCAGATTGTTTTTCGGTGGTCTATAGATTGCACTGATTGCATTTGCTTTTGCATTTGAGGTAGTTCTCACAGCCAAATTTAGGTAGCTGTTTCGATATTCAAACGTTCGTATCTTATATGCTTTTTAATAAATATAGCTATGCCTCCACCTTTTTTATGTAACCTGTTTTCAAACTCCACGCAAAAACCATCCAGGTGGTACACTCTATTTTCCTCTTTTTTAATATTTATTTGCACCAAAACAATTACATCTATACAACTCAAGATTGGACATACACGAGCACAAAAGACATCCCAATTTTTTCTTAATGATCTAATATTTAGACACAGACAACGAAAATTCAATTTTTTTACTTCATTTTTTGCTTGACTGAAATTTTCAAACTTCATATAATTTAAGTCAAACAATTCTTCTACATTATCATTATCCATCATGATGTAAAAAATAGTTATTCTTCATACGAGTACTAACATATCAATTAAAAGCGTTTAATTTTTTCTATGTCAATCATAGACTGAACGAACACAGCTCCTGCTCTTTCTTCCTTTCTAGCGAAAATTTTTCCCGCATTTTCCCACACTGCTTTTAATGGAGCGACGAAGTCGCGTGAGCGACTAAACCCCTCCGGAAGGTGGAATTAATTAAATTGATACCCGCTATTGGCCCCCATCTCTATTTGTAGACATATGAAAACTTTAGCTCCAGACGTCTGCCAGATAGTTGTTGACATACCCTTAGCGGAGCGACGAATGTACATCATGTACGTCGATCTTTTAAGAAATCATCCAAACATTTATTAAAGAATTTAAAAGTGACACATTTTCTTTAATATTAAAATGCATTTTTTATTCATTTTTGTTACATTTATATACAATATATTTATACATATTTCATACATATGTATGTGGGATCCACAAAATAAGACGCGCATGGTAACACCATGCACATACCGCCGACTACTTGACAGCACCGATCAAGAAGCAAGAAACAAACAAGAAATGAAGGTGAACGTCGCCTTCGAAGAGATGAGAGCATAACGATTCACCGCCGAGGCAACACCACCATCGTCATCGCCACCACCGTCACCATCGCCGCCACTACCACGCAGTTTTATTAAGAGTTTAACCTTTTACTTTTTACATTTTTATAACTAGTGTTTAATCTAAGAATAAAGAATTGTATTTGAATTCCTACATGTATATGTAAACGTTTAATTTTTGTAAACTTGTATCGAACTCTTAACCTGCTTTCTGCATGCAGGACAGCAGTCAAATGCTTGTGAGTCTGCAATAGACTGCGCCTGTAATTTCAAATTGCACTAATTGCAAATTTGCAGATGTTTACATGGCAAAAGAACAATGTTTAGTTTCAGAATATAGCAAATAATACATATATTCATATGCTGCTCTTGAGGCAAGTGCACCATTGTAGCCTTCAATATCCGGTGTTGTCCTTGTCATTTTTTTTTTAATTGAGAAATGTAATGGCCCGATCTGAAGTAAGACGTGAAGAAAAAAAAAACAGCTTTAATCGGTAATGAAGGATTGAAGAAATGGATATATTATATTAAAAAAAATGTATGTTGCATAGAGCCTTACTTGCGACGTCAATCGCGCTGATTGCTTTGTCAGGCTCATACTTACAGCTCAGCGGAGGGGAGAGGTGCTATTGCGTAGCGAAACGCGACGTGAAACGTAACCGCGCTGCGTCGGGCCATCGTTCGCACGCATCGACGAGACGTGAAAGTGCTGTGGCCGTTAATATAATTGTTACAATTCGTAGTGTACGTAGATAGTGCACCTTTGAATTAGTTTTCAAAGGTGCACCACTTTTATGGCTTAATTCGTTTCCGTATTATTTGTCTCCTTATCTTCAACATTTTAACTTTTACCATTTTTGATTTCAAAGAAGGAAAACAGGCTCAAAATATGAGTATTCAACCTACAATACACTGGCATCGCCACCTTGTTAATAGTCTATTTTAAATCTATTAAAGCATTCTAAAATGTGGACAAATCCAACGATCAACAACATCTCGTCTAACAAAATAAAATATTCCAATGTTTCCTTGCCTGTACATGCATATGTATATTGCCAAATCACTTAATTGCAGAAGTTTTGATAGCACACGCATACCCTAATTAATAAAATGTCTTACCCGAGAAGAGATCACACACTAAAGTTCAAAACATAATCATTTCACACACTATTGCAACGATTGCCACTGCTGCAGTGTTGTTTTTGGCGTTACCCATACCCAGCTTCAGGACAACGCAGAAGGATTTTTTATACCTTAAATGAATCAGCGGCGAATTTACTAAATTCACCTATTTTTTTATTTTTTTTAATCCGAAGAGCCAGTACTGAGCTACGGCTGCGGAATCAATATTTACAGATGGAAAATTCGATCTCAACACCCTTTATGCCACTTAGACCCTGAATTTCGGAAAATCCCTTCTTATCTCGCATCTAGGAAAAATAAGGAATAACTGCGCAAAACTTCAAGCAAGAAAGGGGTGTTCATAAGGAAAATCGACTAGTATTTAAGATAAGATTAAACTAATTTAATCGAAGTTAATCGTGTAGAAGGCTCACAACTAAATTGTTGTCTGCAAACTTGCACGATAAATGAAATTTATTTTTTTATTTAGTAATGCGATTAGAAACAAGTTCGATATTCGCTATGTCATGGAGAAAGCTGATGGGAAAATGCCATGGCATATTGAAGATCATTTTCAATAATCAATTTCGCGCTCTTTGTAATTTGAAAATATGACTTTTGTGGCAACTGCTCCAAGCTAGAGCTACATAAAACATTATAGGTAGAATAATGCTCGATACTCTCAAATGGATGAATATTAAGCAGAGACTATTACTCAGTGCTATGATGTTCATCTATAAAATGAGAAATAACATGCTGGCCGAATATTTAGAATCAAATCTCGTAAGCGTCGGTGATGTTCAGCCATATAACTTGAGGAACTCGCACAACCTTTGGCCGAACAGATGTAACAGTAGCAGCGCTCAGTATTCATTGATGTATAAGGGATTGATCGCATTTAACAGCTTACCAAATGAATTAAAGTCAGAGACAAGAATTTTAGTGTTTAAACAGAAACTTATTTTATTCATTAAAAGCAATTAGTAGAGTGCCGAGTGTTAGTAGTTGGTGTTTAATTGGTTATATGCTGTAGTAAATGTAGATAAATGTGTATATTGAAGTAATTTTTTAATTGTATCTTTTTTAATTATTTATGTTCATCAGTTTTTGTTACCATTTGTATTTGTATTATCAAAATTGTTATTTGTAAAGTTCGTAGAACTAATAAAATTATTCATGTGAGCTATAGAAGCAGGACTATGCTCCATCAGAGTCTAAACCACTGGTGGAGAAATTCGCCTTGGATAGGTAAATCTCAGCTATCTGCTAAGATGTGAATAACTCTAAAAAAAAAGCAATGTTGCGTTTAATAATTTTGTTCTCCTTACTTAACTTTAACTTTCGGTTTATAAAATGGTATAGAGTTTTAATTGTTTTATTAATTTTCTTAATTACATACTTATCGGCTTGTGAAAATCGACTGTCCCAGTTTTTTTCCCAATAGGGACGAAAGCTTTTATGGGAGAAGACTAATGTAATTACCTTCAAAATGGCAACAAGTTATCGAACAAAACGGCTCATATTTGATTTAAATTGGATTGTTCTAACTATAATAAATGAAGCCTTCAATTTCATGCAAAAATTGGATTTCTTTTTACTACACCGATATTATACAGGATGGGACCTAAAACAGATCCTTGGGGAAGACCTTCAGGAATGCGATACTTGTTGGAAAAACTCATATTGACTTGAAAGTTTCTACGATCCAAAAAAGAGTCGACAATTTGAATGAGATACCTGGAAAAGTGTAGTTGTATCAATTTATAGATCAATCCTATATGCTAAACTGAATCGAAGGGCTTTTCTACATCCAGAAATATCATACCTGTACTTTGACCTACATTAAAGTGTTGTTCAAAATGCTGTTTTATTTGTACCTGGTGCGTTGTACTGTGATAGGAAAGAAAACAAATTATTCAGCAGGAAGGATGCTGTGTTCCTCAACGTGCAATAAAACTTTGTGCTTAATGGCTTTTCAAAGCACTTTTCAAAATCAATTAGGAGCCTTATAGGTCTGTAGTTAAGGGTGTAACTGGGTGCATTTTCCGGCTCTAAAATTGGAATAATTTTTGCATGCTTCCATGATATTGGAAAATATCTGATTTGAATATATTTGTTGAAAATAAATTGAATATATTTAATTCCATGTTTCAAAGTGGGAGATTTAAGGATAAGTCATTTGCTCTTTGCGGATGATTTGGTCATCCTTATAGACTAAGACCTGGTGAAATTTTTTCATGATTATTTCGTCAACAAAATGTTGCTTATTTTTTGGTTATCGTGTTCGGATACATCACGGATGTGAAATTCTGGCGGACTTAGGCCAGGCGTTTTAGGGGCTACAGGGCCTCTAAGTTGTAAAAAAATCTTGAAAAAAAAATTATAGCGTCAACTTTGAGTCCTTGTTTGATGAATCGCAATTAAAAATCATATCGTGTAGCGAAACTGCCAGAGCGATTGGGCGGTTGCAAACCCCTGCCAGAGTGCCCGATACATGTAACAGAAACTCCAATTTCTAAGTCATTTCGTCAGCACTCAAATTTTGGTATATCATCTAGTATATACTGGTGAATCTAGAACTGAAATGCAAGAGCAAAATTCCGGTCGCAACACCTTGCCAGAGCGCGTCAAAGCGCTTTGTGCGTGAGGGGCCTTTTCAATGGCTTGTGTAAGGAATTGTTGCATATCTTCAAAAATATGTAAATGATTAAAAATATTTCAACTGATTTTGAAAGATTATCCAAAGATCTTTAAGACCGTGTATTAAGTTTAGTCCTACCATTTATGCTTTCGAAAATATTCGATCTTAAGACCCAACATTTCGAAATGAGCCAAATACTTTTTTCTGCTCATGATGTTTCTACACTTAAATTACCTAACATAAGAGAATTTTTTTTTTTTGGTTTATATTTTCAGTAAGTCCAATCATTAGTTGTTAAATCTGCAATTTAGAAAAAAAAAGGTTTCACCATAAGTCAAAATACATTGCATTACTCATTTTAAAATATGCGTAAATATGAGATGAGTTTATTGAGAAGTACAAATAAATTAAAACGATTTCTCTGTTCAATTTGCAGCAGTTGTAATATTTTTGTTTAATAAAACTATAAAATTAAAATTTGTTTCAAGTAGTAATTAACAAAATCGATTTTTCGTCATTCTCCTTCGCTGAAGAGATTCACCTCATCATTGGAATCTTCGTCACTGCAATAGTTACGTCCGTTGTCTGGAAAATATAGTTAAATATCACTTGTAAGGTGCATACATATCAGCGGATGTGAAGTCAAGATATACCTAATTCAAATTCCTTTTCAGTTGATGGTTGAATGATGATATCATTTACAAATGCTGGTAACTAATCTCCTTCAAACCACATAAAATCATAACTTCCATTGTTTTCTAGCCATCCATTCTAGCCATCTGCTTTAGTAACAAAGTAGTAGGATTTTTAGAAAAAGCATTGTTCCAGATAGAAGTTATGTATTGAGCGTATTATTGGCGTAGTTCAGATGGACAGGGTGGCAAACTCGAAGCATCGAAACTTTTGAGCTTAACGTCAAATGATTACCTTAAACGTGTTATTAAATATTTCAAATCTTGCGTCGTCTACCGTTTCCGTATTTCTGATGTTATACATGTGACCCACAAAGATTTCAATAACTTTAAAGGTCGCTTCTCTTGAAACAAAATCGGTTTCTCCTAGCTTAGCGAGTGCTATTTGATATTCTAAGGAACTTTCCAGTAGTTTCCTTTCTTTAAAAATGCTGGATTATAATCGCAGCCAGTTGTCGCATGAAAGCCTGGCAAGAAACTTGATAGTGTTTATTTTATGGAAAGGTATAATTTGGATACATAAATGTATCGTTGATAGTTCCCAACACCAACCTCCATCCAAATCTTTATTGAACTTTTTCAGATGCTTCATGTTTAGAAGAAGTAGTACAAGAACATCCGTATCAGAGCATCTTACCAAAATATTCGATTCATCTTTTATTTTAGTTATGTGATAAATTATAGTATTTCTGTATCCGCTTCTTCATGTTCTTCGCAGGAGTAAGTGTTGTCAATTAGTTTTATTATTTTATCATTATGGCATTCAAAGCGATAACATAAATCATAATTCAAATAAACTGGTTTGTTGCCTATAAATAGTACTAGTTCATCACACTCCCAGTGTTGTATTACAAATTGTACTAGAGCCACCTTGAACTTGTTATTTCTAAGTTTCTTTAATGAAATCAGGAGGCCGTATTTGGTCGGGTCCTGAAATGTCATATTCTAATTCAGTGCTATTTCTTGAATTGTGCTCATAGTCCTTAATTGATGGCGAAAAATAACGATTGCAAATCATATCTATTCGATCAGCACTGAACAGCGTGACCGTATGCACAATGTTCTTTGATATATTTCCAAACGTTTGTGGAATATCCTACTAAATGCAACTTAAAAAATCCATCGAGAACAACAACTTCGATATTTGTCGGTGCTCGACTGTTTACTCTCTTTTCCAATAATTTAATCAAAGTAGCTTTATCAGTTTTGCTTATGGTTCCATCTAAATGACATAGAGCTGTTGGAACTGGAGTCAAGGGATTAGCAATGTCCATATTTTGTTCAATTGATACGGACAACAAGCGTCCAAACAAATCTCTCTGCATTCTGATTTCTTGTATCTTACCGCCAATTTTTACTTTTTTTCTTTTTGTTTTCGCTTAAGAAATTAAATATTGCATTTCTCTCCATATTTTTTTCAAAACGTTCTGCGTTTACACCACATTCAGAAATAAAAATTGTTTTTAAATCGTTGCCTAGGTCCTCGATACCTAATAAAAATGTAGCTACTGTCTCTGATGCGGCTCTGCCTGTATCTACGTTATAAAAATGTTCTTTATTAAGATCCAATCCAAATGGGTTTATATTATGCTTGACAGTCTTCATAAATATCTCCAGACGAATGCAATTATTTTTGATTTTATTTATTTCCAAATCAGCAGCTATGTCCTGCGCTTTTTTTTAAACCGGTATCTTCATATACATAAGATATTATACTTGACCGAATGGCATAACTTTGTGACCAACGTTGACGAGCTAATATTGAGTTTTCAAAGTGCATAACACCTATTAAAAGCCGTCCAGCATTAGCATTCACAGTTTGCTCTAAAGTCAAGTCCACTGGCTGCCTTGAGAAAGCTGCGTTTTGGATATCTTAACGCCGAAGCATCCCTTTTCAAATTGACGTGTTAACCCAAGATGTGTCTCATCAACTCTCATCAAGTTGTCATGATATTTTACTCACCAGCGCGCATAGGTAGGCTGATTAAATATATTTTCCAGACAAGGGACGTAACTATTGCAGAGACGAAGAATCCAATAATGAGGGAAATCTCTTCAGCGAAGGAGAATGATGAAAAATCGATTTTGTTAATTACTACTTGAAATAAATTTTAATTTTATAGTTTTATTAAACAAAAATATTACAACTGCTGCAAATTGAACAGAGAAATCGTTTTAATTTATTTGTACTTCTCAATAAACTCATCTCATATTTACGCATATTTTAAAATGAGTAATGCAATGTATTTTGACTTATGGTGAAGACTTTTTTTTTTCTAAATTGCAGATTTAACAACTAATGATTGGACTTACTGAAAATAAAAACCAAAAAAAAAATTCTCTTATGTTAGGTACTTTAAGTGTAGAAACATCATGAGCAGAAAAAGTATTTGGCTCATTTCGAAATGTTGGGTCTTAAGATCGAATATTTTCGAAAGTTTAAATGATAGGACTAAACTTAATACACGGTCTTAAAGATCTTTGGATAATCTTTCAGAATCAGTTGAAATATTTTTAATCATTTACATATTAAGATATGCAACAATTCCTTACACAAACCATTGAAAAGGCCGCTCACGCACAATGCGCTTTGACCCGCTCTGGCAAGGTGTTGCGACCGGAATTTTGCTCTGGCATTTCAGTTCTAGATTCATCAGTATATACTAGATGATATACCAAAATTTGAGTGCTGACGAAATAACTTAAAAATTGGAGTTTTTGTTACATGTATCGGGCACTCTGGCAGGGGTTTGGAACCGCCCAATCGCTCTGGCAATTTCGCTACACGATATGATTTTTAATTGCGATTCATCAAACAAGGACTCAAAGTTGACGCTATAATTTTTTTTTCAAGATTTTTTACAACTTAGAGGCCCTGTAGCCCCTAAAACGCCCGGCCTAGTTCCGCCAGAATTTCACATCCGTGATGTATCCGAACACGATAACAAAAAAATTAGCAAAATTTTGTTGACGAAATAATCATGAAAATATTTCACCAGCTCTCCGTCTATTAGGTCCTCTCAAACCGAACTTCAGCGCGCACTCGAAAGGTTTATAGCTGTTTGTGATGATACTGGATTGATAATCAATGTGAACAAATCGGAAGTAATGGTCGTTTCCAAAATGCGTATTCAGTGCGCTCTGCATGTTAGTCGAGTCCCACTGATGCAGGTGGATAAGTTTTAGTACCTCGGGGTCTTATTCGCGAGTGATGAGAAGACCAATGCCGAGCTTTCCTGTAGAATTGGTCAGGCTGGATCAATTTTGAGAGACCTTGGACAATCTGTTAAAAGGAAGGCCGAACTTAGTTTTCAAGCTTAGTTATCTGTTTTTAACTCGGTGTATGTTCCAACTCTCACCTATGGTCATTTATGGATTAAGATCGCGGATACAAGCTGCAGAAATGAGGTTCCTTCACGGTGTTGCTGGAATAACTCATAGGGATCGAGTGCGCAACACCAGAGTACGAGAGGCGCTCAAAGTTGAACATCTACTTCTCCGAACGGAATGATCTATGCTTCGATGATTTGGTCACGTATGCCCCAGACCGGCTACCAAGACGCGCCATGATGGTCGTGTCATTTGGTAGATGACTCCCCGGTAGGCCTTGAAATAGTTTCTTAGATCAAGTCCGACATATCTCCGGAAGCCGTCTAGAGATTCTTCCTGATGATTTGGAGTCACTGGTGGAGGATCAAGAAGGATGGAGGGTCACATGAGCACCGCGACCCTCATGAAGGATTAGCGGGCCGTTGTATGTATGTATACTTAATTCCAGATGTGGGAATATGTTTCAGATAAATATTCATTATCTTATCGGGCCCAACTAATTTGCGGTTGTTTAAGTTAGATATAATATAATATCTCTTACATCTTCAATTGACACAAATTGTATATTATGGAGAAGAACTTGGTCATGTACGTCATTAAGAGTTGTTTCAACCAAATTTGACAGAGCTGTTATTATGTAAAGTCAACATAAAGTTGGATTCAAAAGATGCTGCTAACATATTTGGTTTATCTGTGTTTGATAGTGCTGTACTGTTTCTATTTCTAAGTGGTGGAATATAAGTATGTTTACTTTTTTTTTTTTTTTTTTCACAATATTCCAAAACGGCTTACTACTACTAGCTTTACTTAAGGAGTTCGATAATTCATCTTTAGTTTGTCTATTAAAGAGTTTTAACTCATCGTCTGCATTGTTGCCACTTTCCTCTGTATTTGTTTCGTAGCTTGATTAAGTTTAGGATATTTGGCGACAACGGGCAAAACTGATTTTTTAGTCACTGACACATTTAAACTTTTCAGGATTGAAGTATTGAAATATTCAATTAATTGGTCAAGAACAGACGAACTCACAACATTTAAGTCTTTCACATACACACTATCAAACATTCTTCTTACGCTTGATTTACAACTTTTCCAATTTGCAGCATTAAATTCGTAAATAAATGTATTTTCTGTCACAAGTATACTGCAAAGTACGTGTAGATGATCTGAGCTGAGGTCATTTATTACGGTTGGTTGACTTATGAGTCTAACCGAATTCGTCAGGAAAACGTCAAGCGTAGAAGGGTTAAATCTAGTACTTACATAGATTTTGGTGAAATTTGGGTTTTGAGTTTGACATTAGTATTCATTCCATATATCTCAAAGACATTGAAATCACCGCGATCATGGTATCTCGGCATTCTTGTTACGCAAGCATTTCCTGCTTACGCTAGCATATTGTAGGGCGACTTGAATTGGTTCTCCAGTTATAAAAAAAAATATATTTGGCGCAACAGCTCTTTAAGCGCCAGGGCCTAGCTCCTCGCAACCACTCATATTGTGTGCTTTATATTTTTCACACGAAGAGCAATTTGTTTCGAGAAGCCTTTTCGAGACAACAATGCTCTCGTATGTTTGTCAGACTTTCGCGAGAGGTGGAACCGTGAAAAAACTTTTGCAGTTGGAGAATCGAAAAACTAATATTTTCTGGTTATGGATGTCCTCATGTGTACATATGTCACCACTTATTCCCCTAAATACATCCCACCACATCTCAGAGTCTACTTAGCTTAGTGAATTCAATCTTCGCTTTCCTTATCAACAACATTTTTAGCACGACACATTATTTAGCAACTCGGCACTTAGGTTTTTAAAACGCTTGTCTAAGGAATTTTGGAATACTTATGGTATGGAAAAACATATACACTACGTTCGTTAGACTCCTCCTTGAATATGATCCCCTCTTACGAAGTATGTAGCAAAAGAATCGAATGTTCAGCGCAGATTCATCTGCTTTCTTGCGTTGACTATTATAACTTACTAGTGCGTATATATACAGGGTGGGCCAACTACAAGTTTCTTTTTCAAAATGCAATAAAATAAGCAAAATGAATTTTTTTTCATGTGTTATGGCTTTATTAGTAAGAGTAAACATTCCCATTAATTATTGAGCAGAACGTCATTCAAGTGGGTGCCTCGGCTGGCCTCGCAGTAGCGCATTCTATCACTCCAATTTTCCAATGCCTTGTTGATGGTTTCGGGCTGTAGCTCACGGATTGCTTGGATGATATTGGCCTTAAGTGCTTAAATCGTTTCCGGATTGTTGGCATAATATCAGTCCTTCACAGTTCCCCACAAAAAAAGTCCAAAGGGGTCAAATCGCAGCTCCGAGGCGGCCAATTGACATCGCCAAGACGCCTGATAACACGATTTGGGAATTTGGTGCGCAAAAGACCGATTGTGGCATGGTGCGCCATCCTGCATGAACCAGAGGTCGTCCAAATCCATGTCTTCAATTTCAGTAAAAAAAAAAGTCGTTAACATGGCTCTGTAACGCCCACCGCTGACCGAAACGTTGTTCCCAGCCTCATTTTCGAACAAAAATGGTCCAATGATGCCACCGCTCCACAATCCGCACCAAACTGTCACTCTCTGTGGATGCATTGGCTTCCCGACAATAACGTGCGGGTTTCCCGAGCCCCAGATGCGGCAATTTTGTTTGTTAACGTAGCCGCCGAGATGAAAATGTGCCTCGTCAGAAAAGATGATTTTTCGCCCAAAATCGTTGTCCAATTCAAGCTGCTCTGTGGCCCAAACTGCGAAGCGATAACGAAGCGGATGGTCATGCGCTTTCAATTGCTGAATCAATTGGACCTTGTAAGTGAGTAATCCCAGATCTTTGTGCAGAATTCTCCTCAGGCTAGTGCGTGAAATGTTGAGCTGTTGAGATCGATGACGAGTTGATGTTCGTGAATTGAGTCTCTCACACTCGGCTACAGCACCCACATTCTCGTCTGTGCGCACCGTACGACGACGGCGACCATGAGTGTCGTCCACTAGCATACCAGTCTCACGAACTTTTTGCACAAACTTGCGTACAGCAGGCGCAGTGGGTGCTTCATTTCGGCCAAAACTTCTTTTCAAAAATTGCGCTGTTTGGGCTACACAGCACTCACTTTGGAAATAAGTTTTCAATATTTCCCAATGTTGTTCAAGCGTAAAGTGACTCATTTCATTCCGCGGAGGTATGATACTGACTTTCTGTCAAGATTTCGAGCGGGAAACAACAGTCAGTGTAAAAATAACCTATGATTTAAAAAGAAATCACTAGATGTCCCCCCGTTATACCTGCATATGGTAAGAGTTGTTTGTTGAATTTTTTCTTTTTTTTTCTTTTTAATTAAGAAGAGGGATGGGAAGGAGATATTTTTGGTGCGGGTGTTTAAAGCCCAGGTGATATTAGATTTGAATAGGTACTCACTCCGTGGGTGGTGCTCGAACTAGTCGGGGAGAATATGGAGAATAATAGGCGTATTTTATTATCACTCATGATCCATATGGATCATTGGTTTCTATGCAATACAACAACAATACGAGATCTTGCTTTCTATCAGGATCAATTTCGTCATCTAGAATTTTTTTTTTTTATTCCTTGGTAGGTTACACAACCACACTACAGGACACAAGGAAAATAATTTCGTTGATCCAGATCCGGATCGTTTTATTTTCGTCGTGTGATCTGTATGGATCTTGGGTGATAATAAAATACGGCTAATATGAATATCATATATATATATGATTTTTAGATTCGGTTTTGATTTCTAGTATTTATTTCCAGTACACGTTGAAGTAGTCTATGTGATGTGTATAGTTGGTAGAATTGATCGGCAATTTACTACCCAATAACTGAACATATTACTATTCTACTATGTCAAGCACATACGTTTTTAATACCATCAAGACTATCTGCTTTTCCCAAACCATCCATCTGCTTTGCAAACTTCTTAGCATGTTCTCAATGTTCGTTTGAGGTATGTAAGTAGTCATAGTAGAAGCTGGATTTACCTTGGTGTTTGGTATGTGACTATATTACCGATATGCTGACTCGGAAATTAAATGATCCATAACAAAAGTCTGCATCGTAAGACTTAGAATCGTTATTACTCGTACTCAGATATCTATTACCTTAACGACTGATTATTATCCATTCCTTTCTTGTGTTTATCTGCGAATCCAAAGTGAAAAATCATTTTAATATACAAACCAATTCTCGGGTTCATTATTTTTCTTCTGTGGAACGTATTAGTCGGCCTTTCGATTTTACGGACCAACATGGCAATATGTTGTCCGGATAATTGAGGTTCTTCTGTATTTCTCACAGTAAATACATAGACTAGTTGAAACATTTGCAGTTAGCCCTCAAATACTAAGGCCAGCTTCAAACCCAGGCAAAAATGTATCAGTTGATCAGTGTCAATGACGGGCTCTGAACAAATTGCATAGTGGGGTCTGTTTTATGTATCATCTCTATGTTGAAAAATCATTGTACAGACTATTACAAAATGCAAATCAAAGTAGTAAAATTATACTTCTGTTTTTGGTAGTTCATGCCGATTGCAAATGTAGTATTTACAAAATATTAAAAATAAGATTTTTTTGGACTTTGAAGGCTATTCCCGTACACCAAAATTTTGAAAACATTCCACTTTAGAAACTTTTATAAAATTATTCCATCAAAAGACTCGCGCAGAGTGCCAACGATCACATTATTGAGAGCAGAAGTAAGAAGAAAAGTAGTCATATGGAGAGCAAAGATGAAAAAGAAGTTACACCGGGTACAACTAATCCTGGGGAGATGGAACCTATTCCAACTAAGGAAGCAGAACCTGCAGCAGAGGAAAACCGTTTCTCTTTAAAGGAGACTTCGGCTAGCTCTAGCTCAATTTCATGTAAGTTTATCATACATTTCCATAAATATATTTTAATGACTCACATATACTTCATGTGGTTTGTGGGGATAGCATTCTCAGTGCTTCGCCAACAATTCCAACTCATCATGGGGAATCCCTAGAAGGCCCGAGGAGAGATATCGGATTTGATCTATTGCCAGGTCTACCGATGGGTCGCTTACCTGATGGCTCAATTTGATTTCACTGCTGTAGGAATAACGTACCATATACTTAGGAGACTTTTTAAAGTAAAACACAAAAGTAGTGTTCCGAAATTGAAAAGTAAAAACTGAACACTAATGCAATTAACACGGTCATTGTCTGTCTGCATGTCGCTTACTTCTTGGATTCTAGCTACATTTTTCGATCTATATTAATGTTACTTATGGCCGTAGAACATGGCGAAACAATTTTTTTACTTGGAAGCCGTTTTTGGATAGTAGATTGTTGTAAGAGGTAGGAGTAGATCGCCTTATAACTGCCCTCGCATTGGGCCCATTGTGGTTTCCTCTGACCTTAAAGCTCACTCAATATGCCCGAATTTGTGATGAACTCTACTATGCTTTTGAGTGAGCTTGCAGATATGTAGTTCTTCTGCTTCAAGGTGGTGTTCCGATTAGACAGTTACAGTGACAAATGATATGTTTTGCTAATTCTTCATCTTCGGTGCACATTCTGTAGATATTGTCTTGTGCTATCCAATAGCAATGAGATGTTTTTTTACACCTGTTGCAATTCGAATCTGACTCCTTGTTAATTATAGGAGTTGTTTCGTTCTTTTGAGGGAAGTATTTGGCAGAAAGATCTTGACTTGTCTGTTACCTTCAGTTTCCATACAGAAATGATGCACTTTTTCTTTTAGACAATTTTTAATAGAAATTTTTGTCGTACTCACTGGTAATCCACAGAATAGTCTTAGCATCATAAAGTTTGACGCAGCTTACTGTTCTGGCTACCAAGTCAGCCTATTCATTTCCTTCATATCCGCTGTGTCCTGGCACCCAAATGAGATTAACTCTGTTTCTGTTCTGTTGGCTAGTTATATGAGAGTAGAAGGCAGTCCTATACTGGTTTGGATATTATTTCATAAGCCGACATTGCCAGTAGAGCAGCCTTACTATCTAATAAAATATAAATGTTCCTGTTCGATATATATCTGTTTATACTTTCTCCGATGCAAAGTTCTATAGCGAATACTTCGGCTTTGAATACGAAGTTACTTTTTTTCAAACACGGGCGAATAAACGTTTTCGTAGTAGCGCTGTAGACTCTGTGGTCTGTGTGCCATACTTGAGAGTTACTAGCAAAGGTAGTTTCCTCTTTTACCAGTTATTGCGATTTTGGATATACCCTTGAAGTTCTGGCTGAAGCTAAATTTTGGAAGACATTTGCCCGTAAATTTTATTCCTAATAGTTCATTACTGCGCAATATCCGAGTGAAATAGTTTTGGATACAAGCAAGATGACATCACAAGGACTCCATATATGTAAGACATTTATGTATATTTTTTAAGATTTTATAGACAGTTTAAGAAAAAGGCTGAAGAATCGTAAAAGGTTTCGTATTTTGAGAGTTGCACACTTCTTCTTCCTATTTCTGGGTTATGATCTGTGGTCAAGAGATTATAACCGTTCCACCTCACTGCATTTCTACCAATTCGCCTGTCGGGTTTGGCTTTTTTTCTTAAAACACACACAGGCACTTTTAATGTACTGTACAGCAGCTCATAATTTCAATGACGGCTTTCGAAAGTTAATTAATTTTTTTTAATGGCTTCTTTTTGCTACCAATATTCAAAAGAATATTTTGTATACGTCAAGATGTGGCGTACCAAGCTTATGTCATTTTTTTATGAATTGTTTTAACCAATTTTCGTTAAATTTCAAATCTGATTAGTCCACAACAGAACGGCATATGGTATATTTTTTTTTCATAGTAAACTATGTAAGCTATTTGCGATGATAAATGTTAAAATGAATGAAATTGGTCTTCAAAAATAAAAATGAATAGGAAATGACTTTTGACTTAATTCTGTCCCTAGCTTTAAGTTTGTATACTTCAAGTTTGCTATTAATATTTACTATGACGGTTTTTAAGTGAATTACTAGTCTCAGAATAAAATTCCGCCTCATGGTCGACTCAAAGAAATTTAGAAAAATAGACTTTGAAGTCCACTGGCGCATGGTGGATGCAAAAATATGTATAACGCTGGTACATTTTTTTCTTCTTAACTTTCGTCTAGAGCATATATACGTACTTGGAAATATATGCCAACAAAAATGGTATTAACTTTCATTCCGTTTCTACATGGTTTGTGTCCGAGCTAATCGGAGAGAATTATTTGGACTAATTATGTTTCGAATTTTTCGTTTTTCATTTCAGCTGATTATTGTCGTCCAAGTACCTCAAGAAATGCTCTCGAAGCACAACGAACGTCCGCCCAATCAAAGAGCCGAAATGATCCGACTAAAACGGAGGAAAGTAAGAGCTTCTATTTTTTATCTGAGCTCATGCACAGGGAACATGGACTCTTTACCGACGGATGGCGTTCATTTTGCCATCGGAATTCAAATGGTTTCGAGAAGCGCTACTCTGGTTCGCACCTTGTGGTGAAAAAGTTCCGAAAAATGCATTCAATATATCCCGGCAATGGAAGCCTCCAAGCGAAGGCTTTGCATTTCAACAAAGTAGGTGAGATATGCATAGGCAAATCTTCTTTCTAGATTCAGCTTTCTATTCACTTGCAGGACAGCTTCTTTGTAGCACTTCACCTGCACGTATAGCAAACACAGTGCAAGTGTGGGATTGGGCTTCAGAGAAATTGAAATATAAGTACAAGGCTGGTTGTGGAATAACACAAATAAGCGATTTGAAATTTGTCGAGGCAAATAACAGCATGAGCATAGTAACGGCTCATGTGCATGGTGAAGGGATTCTAGCAACAATTCCACCAAGTGGAGGTGAAATAAAAACAAGACAGCTGTACAAACGTAATTCCTCCTTATGTAAATTGGCACTGTGTCCACATAATCCTTTCTTAGTTGTAAGTGCTGCCTTGAGTGGTCAGATAACCATGTGTGATATTCGAAGTTCGCCAAATGAGACATGTCTAAAGACTATTGAAGGAGAAAAGTGTTTAGCTAAACTTTTCAGTATAGAATATCATCCAGTGGATGACGAGCTCTGCCTAGGCTGTAGTGACAACTATGTTAGGGTGTATGATGTCAGAAGACTGAGCAAACCTATCTATAAAATGTGCCCGCAAAAGTTTATAGATGTAGGTGTTGAAATTAGTTGAAGATCCAGTGCTAATATTTATATTTTCATTTAGGGCAACTATGATTGTTTAATGTGCACTGCTGTATACGATGCTACAGGATCTGAGATTTTAGGTTCATATTCATACGAAGGCAACTATTTATTCAATAACCAGGCCTATATTCCTGGTAGTTATATTCGTGGCTACAGTGGTCATTAGTAAGTATGTAAATCTAAACAGTTTAGCTTTGGGTGTAGCTAATAATATCATTAGTTCCATAATTAGAAGGATTAAAGTGGGTTATGCGAGTCGTGCCAAATTTTTCGGACTAAACTCCGAGTATGTGATTAGCAGCAGTGATTTTGGCAGCATATGCTTTTGGAACAAGAACACAGGAAAGTTAATTTGTATCATAGGAGAAGTCATAGGCGTAAGTATAACGTTTTTACTCATATCTATCTTTTTGAGCAACATCGCATCTTTTTTGTTACTTTAAGGAAGAATATTTTGAGCCGCATCCATCTTTACCTGTTATTGCTTCATGTCGAAGCGAACCAAATAATACCATTAATATATGGGCTCCGCTAGATAAAAAGTTTAAATTTGATAAAAATAAAACGACGGAGATCGAGTTTAAAAAAAACTAATATTCTGAAGCATTAGTACACAGACACATAAAAAGTCGACTCTAAGTTAGACAGTAAGGTCCATCTAGCATTTTGTAGAAATGAAGAAATTTCAATAAAAGTAAGTTTTTCACTACTATTCGTCTTGTGAGTGATTATTTGATTATTGAATTTCTTTTGTGAATTCGGTCTATTTTCATAATTAGACCTGGATTTTACAAAGTCTTATAGAGTGTGGTGAGTAGAAACGCTTATACTTGTTAGTTTTCGCGGCAATACTTGCTGGAAAGTGAATAAAAAACTATTTACTTTTATTTAAAATGTAAAATCTTACTGTTGTGAAGTATTATAATACTCGTTGGGTTAGTATTGTCCAAAAGTATCAAGTATTTACGTCTTATGGGGTAAGTAAAGGCTTTTTGGGGGAAATCAGCATCAGCATTTGTGCCAAACAATAAACATGTCCACTGTCCCACTTACTTATTAACCATTCCCATATTCAGCACACTCCCACATTCTACCTTTCCGTTAAATTCAAATGGAAATGTTGGACTTATAAGCGATCGGAGCTATTTGCTCAAACTAATAAATTAAAGTCAAAGAATTATTATAACGTAAAAGCTGGTACATTTTAAAGAATCTTTTTTGCCTAGTTTTGAAATTGGAGTTACAAACGATTTTGGTATTGATAGCACAGCACTATTGTTGTTGCGGCAAAGATTATAGAGAAGACGGATCAATGGATAGTTTTCTCGTCGACTACGTGATCTAGTGGGTACTGCGACTCAATGGTTACTGTACATGAGCCCAACATTTGACAGGAAATTTTTCACGGTCCCACTTCCCTTCCATTCGTCCGAAAATGAAACCATGCATAAGGCAAATGTTTGCTACAAGTTCAGCGTTTTTATGCTCTTTGAGCTTTATATTTTAAGCCACGGGATGAATTTTATAATAACCTTTGTAGAGTCCGTAGCAGTACAAATGTAAAAAGGTTTGAAATCTCCTCTTCCCTCTTTTCGAAAAAAAACAAAAAATTTTTTTTCATATTTTTACTAGAATTTGTAAAAGTTGTTTTAACATAATAAGACAACATTGGTTTTGCTTATAACTATTCTGTTATTATAACAGTTTCTTTGAAATCCATAAACTCGTGATCTGAGTAGCAAGTTTTAATTTTTAGGGGATGGCAATAATGGTGCCCCCTGGCAGCTGACCTCCTCGTGGTGGAGTGCGAGCAACGTGACTGGGATGTGCGGATCCATACAATCCAGTCACGGCTAACAAAGCGCACACACCATGATGACAAGACGACGTAAACGGGCCTCAGATATTGCCAAACCTGGTAAGCCAGGGCATCCTTTGGAGCCAGGCCTGAAGGGTGTCAGTATGCGAGCGTCTGGTGGTCGGCCTGTCCCGCTCGGCAGCCGGCCGGGTCAAACCCGAAATGGCTACGAGCTTCCCGTCAATGATCTCGCGAACCATTATGGGGGTCAAGGGGTGAGCGCGCTGTGCAGCGATAGGGGCACAGATGGACTCTCTGTGATTCGACAACGGCATCGACCTAAGATAGGCACATGGAACGTCTCATCGCTCACAGGGAAGGATCTTGAGTTTGTTGGGGAGGCTGTTAAAAGTAAACTAGATATAATTGGAGTCTCTTCAACAAAGCAGAGAGGTTCTAAAACTGTGGACCTTTCGGGTGGGTGGAAGCTCTTCCTGTCAGGAGTCGCACACTCAATGTCTGCTCGGGCGGGAGTGGGGATACTCACAAGTCCCAGGTTGACAGACAGAGTATTATAGTGGATACCATTAGGAGGGAGAATTGCGATCTTAAAGCTCAAGCTTGAAAGATCAACTCTGGCATTGGTGCAGGTGTATGCACCGAACCTTCAGTCAGAGTACGCAGCTTTCTTAGATGAAGTTGATATTGCCCTTGAAAAGGTTGCAGATATGGATTCTTTTGTCCTGATGGGTGACTTCAATGCTCATGTGGGTGTAGATGTTATGACATGGGTGAGTGTGATTGGGAAGAACGGTGATCCTAATCAAAACGCAAACGGAGAGAGGTTGTTGGATTTTTGTTGTGAAAATGGCTTATCCATCATGAACACTATCTTTCCACACAAAGACATTCACAAACACACGTGGTACCGTCAGAGTCCTCAGCAGAAGTCGCTGATCGATTTCTTTGTGGTACCATCGTGTCTGAAGAGAATGGTTTGTGATGTTCGCATATTGAGAGGGGCCGAGATGTCAGATATTTGCGAGGCAAATATCTGAGAGGTTTGAAGGAATTCCAACTGTTCCATCAAATGTAGAGGAAGAATGGCAACTGTTTTCAACAGCGGTTATTGCCTCTGCGGGAGATGTTTGTGGAGTGAAGCGGCTTGGTGTAGCGGCTGGTGGTGAGAAAAGAACTGCTTGGTTTAAAACGCCCGGTGTTCAAGAAGCCATCAGAGAGAAGAAGAGAGCCTTTAGGGTGTGGATTCACTTGGGGAACTCCGATTCTCGAAATCGGTACACTGAGGCGCGAAGAACTTGCAAATTAACTGTGAAAACAGCGAAAGAACAGTCTTGGAAGGAGTTTGGCGAAAAATTGGAACGTGACCACAGATCTGCAAATAAGATGTTCTGGCAGACCGTCAGCCGACTCAGAGGATAAAAGTTGAATATCGCTGAAGGAGTCAAATCCAAAGACGGTAGACTTCTTTCCAATGAGGAGGACATCATACGCAGACATCAGAATTGCTCAATCCCGAACAGGGCACCGAAGATGACAGACCTATGGTCGAGAGTTGGGCGGAAAGTAGTCCTACGGTAGAGGAAGTAACTTTGGCGATCAAAGCGCTAAAAGTTGGCAAATCTGCTGGTGTGGATGAAATTCGGCCAGAAATGCTCAAGGCTTTAGGTAAAGAGGGAGTTCAATGGCTCTCGCGTGTCATTAAAGTGGCCTGGGAATGCGGTGAAACACCTGGTGATTGGCAAATGGGGGTGATAGTTCCTCTTTTTAAAAAAGGGGACAAAAGAGGTTGCGCCAACTATAGGGGTATATCTCTTTTAAGTCTCCCTGGAAAAGTCTTCGCTAAGGTGCTAGAAAAGCGTTCCAGAGCTGTGGTTGAGAACAGTTTGGGGGATGAGCAGTGCGGTTTTCGTCCCGGTAGAAGCACAACCGACCAGTTGTTCACTCTCAGAATGGTTCTTGAGAAGACCTGGGAGTATGCCAAACCTGTCTACACTTGTTTTGAGGATTTGGAAAAAGCATATGATAGGGTTCCTCGAGGGAAACTCTGGAGTGTTCTGAAGGAGAATGAGATTGTTGGTTCCCTGTTAAGGGCGATTCAGTCGTTGTATACAAACTGTAGAAGCTGTGTTCGGATAAAAGGTGTTAAATCAATACCATTCACTGTGGGCGTTGGACTCCGCCAGGGGTGCGTTTTGTCACCTCACCTCTTCATTGTATATATGGATTGGATGTTGCAGCGCAGCCGTGGCGGGGAATGTTTCAAAGTGGGAGACCTAAGGATTAGTCATCTGCTCTTTGCGGATGATTTGGTCATCCTTGGGTCCTCTCAAACCGAACTTCAGCGCGCACTCGAAAGGTTTGTAGTCGTTTGTGATGATGCTGGAATGAAGATCAACGTGAACAAATCGGAAGTAATGGTCGTTTCCAAAAAACCCATTCAGTGCACTCTGCATGTTAGTGGAGTCCCACTGAAGCAGGTGGAGAAGTTTAAGTACCTCGGGGTTTTATTCACGAGTGATGGGAGAAGCAATACCGAGTTATCCTGTAGAATTGGTCAGGCTGGGTCAATTTTGAGAGAGCTTGGCCAATCTGTTATAAGGAAGGCCGAAGTTAGTGTTCAAGCTTTCTCCTCACCTATGGTCATGAAATTTGGGTAGTGACAGAAAAGAATAAGATCGGATACAAGCTGCCGAAATGAGGTTCTTTCGCGGTGTTGTTGGAATATCTCGTAGGGATCGAGTGCGCAACACCAGAGTACGCGAGGCGCTCAATGTTGAGCAGCTACTTCTGCGAACGGAACGATCTATGCTTCGATGGTTTGGTCACGTAGTGCGTATGCCCCCAGACCGGCTTCCAAGACGCGCCATGGTTGCCGTGCCATCAGGTAGGCGACTTCGCGGAAGGCCTAGAAATAGATGGTTGGACCAAGTCCGACATCTCTCCTGGAGCCGCTTAAGGATTCCTCCTGATGAATTGGAGTCAATGGTGGAGGATCGAGAAGGATGGAGAGTCCACCTGAGCATCCTACCCCCGCGATCCTCGTGAAGGATTAGCGGGCCATTGAAAATGAATGAATGAATGAATGGCAATAATGGTGCAGTGGATAGCGTGTTTACTCGTTAGCCGATGTGTGCAAGTTCAAGCTCCAGTGGGGAACAGTAATCATCAGTCACCTGAGTAAGTAAAGGAAAACGAAAGACATCGACATTTTTCCAACCACTGCAGCAAAAAAGGTTCCTGCCTGGTACTGCAATGAACCAAAGAGTCTGAGTGCTCTAGGCCTTAGGTTTTTTTTTAGTTTTAATTGAATGCCATGTGGGCGCCGTGGCGTAAATCGTTAGTGTATCGGATCACTACGCATGAGGTTCCAAGTTCAAATCCCAGAAAAACATCAAAAAGTTTTTTCGCGGTCCCACCTCTTCCGAGCGTCTGACAAACATCCGAGAGCATTGTTGTCTCGAAAAAGCTTCTCACAATAAATTGCCCGGATACGGCACTAAACTGTAGGTCCCTTCCATTCGTGTGAAAAATATAACGCACACAATATAAGTGGTTGCGAGAAGTTAGGCCCTGGCACTTAAAGAGCTGTTGCGCCAAATATTATTATTTTAAATAAATAAAAAATATTTTATTTTTAATTGAATGCCATGCCCACTGCTATAAGGGTGGGCTAAAAGAGAATAATTGATTAATTTATTTATTTATTTAAGCCTAATACCATATAAGGAACTTTTAACCAATAACTTAAAGTTTAACTTAAAACTTATTAAAAAAAATGGAAATACTAGTTTACAGGCTGGGGACGAAGGTTGTTTAAAGGTATCTTCTGAGGGTAGATCTGCTGAGGTGAAACTCTAGGGTGTTATGCGCGTTATTAGCCATACGCAACATTCTAGACATGGGTTTAATTCAAAGTGACCGCAATTGGTACGGTGGAGAGCGAGACGAAAGAGGGCAATGTCCTAAGATTGCGAGGATTAGTGTATAAGTAGATCGTTTGCAATAGAGCCGCTTAATCGATTGTAGTGGCTTACAACTGTTGCACGAAGTATATGTCAGCAACTTGGCGATATTTCTTGATGGTTTGTAAGCCGATCTTCGTATGGAGGCAGGCTTATATCTGTCAAAACAAAAGGCACCACGTAGGCAAAACAGATGAGCCTACCCGGCACAGCTTCAATTCTGATAGAATGGGCATCTTGATAGGGTGACCAAAGTTGGATAGCGTATTTGAGGCGAGACCTGATCAAGTTGACTTATAGGGATCTAGTGATATAATGACCTGAGAATTCTTTCGATTAGCTTTTGATGAAACCGAGTATAGAGTTAGATCTATTGATCAATGTGTGAACAGAAGTTGAGCTCTCTGTCGCAGATAATGACTAGATGGCAGATTAAATTGACTGAACTGACGAGTTCAGATCGCTTTGCAGTAACACAGGATTATCTTAAACATTATCTTAGGGATCAAAGTCCTAAAGATGAAAACAACACCATTTATTATTAAGACAAAGATCAGTGGTCCAAGATTGCTACCTTGAGTAACTCTGGATGTAGCGTTAATTAGATTTGATCCTTAATTTCTAAAGAGGACTATATACAGACGTTTCTCTAAATATTTATTACCTAATCCTGAAAACAAAATATAATGGAAAACTAAAGGCTTTAAGTTAAGCTAAATTCTTTTGTGAGAAATTTGAAAGCTTTGCTGTAATCGGTGGCATTTACAACAATTTAATTGCCATCCTTTAATGCACGTTGTGCTCGAGAAATAAATTCCCTTAGGTTTGTCGAAGTAGATCTATCTCTTATAAAGTCATGTTGCAGCTGATATCGCGTTGCAGTGGAAGTACATTTATGTGTAAGCAATTCTTTCGAAAAGCTTGGGAATGCATGAAAGTTTAGCGATAAGTCGGAAACTTGAGATCTCTTTTTCACATTCTTAATGTATAGGGAAAATGGAAGTGTCCTTCCATATTAGAAAAACGGCCTGAGATAGGGAAAGACGAGAAAGAGGGCTACAAAAGAGTGAAAGAGAAGATATCGGATTGTCCTTAAACGAAAAAACCCTTGGAGTTTGCAATTGAGCTCAGTTGTATTCGGTTAAGATACTCATGATCCAAAGATTCACAAAGCACGGAGAGAAGATAGTATGCTTGCAGGTAGTTGGAGTATTCTGGGACAGATCTAGATTGTAAGTGAGTAAGCTAAAGTTTTTTTTTGCTAACATTACGGAGGGTGTGTAATTTCTTATTATAAAAGCGGTGATGATATAAAGTTGTTTCAAACCATATACCGGACGGATTCGAGAGTGTTGTCACTGAGTGTATGCTTGTCTGAAAGGAGATTAAAGGAATACTGCTGAGCAGGATATTCAGTTTTGCAGGTTTCAGCTTTACGAAAGTTGAAGTGGTAGAAGTTCTTAGAGTTAATACAATACTCTTTTACTTAGGTGGCGCTATAGTTGCGTGCCGGAGCCTTGGTGTCTATCCGCTCCATCCAAATCATCTCAAATGTTCAATACGTAGTTTTTTGACTAGGCTGATGTCGCTATATAGCTTGTATAGTTCGTCGTTGAATCTTCTCCTCCAAAACCCGTCAACGCAAACGGGACTAAATGTCTTACGAAGAATTTCACTCTCGAAGCGACCAGGGATATCTTCATCCGCTTTTAATAAAGTCCATATTTCAGCGCTGTAAAGCATGACTGAGCTAATCAGAGTCTTATACAGAGTCTCCTTAGTTGTTCGAGATAAAGCTTTAGTGTTGAATTGCCTCATAAGCCCCAAAAAACAGCGATTGGCAATAGTTATTCTTCGCTTGAATTCTGCGCTGGTATCATTGTCAGAGTTTATAGCAGAGCCGAGGTAGACAAAGTCCCTTACTACCTCGAAGTTGTAGCTGCCCACTGTGACTTCCTGTCAAATTCGTCGATGTTGATTCCCTTCTTGTTGACAGCATATGCATTATACATACTTGGCTTTGCCTCGTTTATCGCTGAACTCATTTTGGCCGCTCTGCTTCAATGCTTTCATACGCTGACAACAGACTGAGTTCTTCTAATTATTTCAATATCATTGACGTATGTAAGCAGTTGTACGGACTTTTTATAGATTGTGCCTCTGGTGTTGGCTTGTGAGTTCCGCACAGTCCGTTCAAGTACAATATTAAAGAAGTCACATGACAGCGCGTAACCTTGTCTAAAACCTCTTTTGACATCATAGGTCGATAATCAAACATTACTACTTCTCTGTACGTTTTTCCTTAACACGATTTAAATAAGATTAAACAAATCTGGAACATCGACTTCTCAGAAAGAAGTAAAAAGAGCATGAGAAGCGCTCGATCGAGGAGATTGAGAGACTTTACAGCAGGAATAATGTTCGAAAATTTTACCAAAGGGTAAAAAGAACATGCCATGGTTTCAAAGATCCTGTCTGCCGTACTATGTGAACGCCTAAAACCGATCGTCAACAACCTGATAGGTCCTTATCAGTGCGGTTTCAGGCCGGGAAAGTCCACCATTGACCAAATATTCACACTACGGCAGATCTTGGAAGAAACCCACGAATACAAAATCGATACGCACCACCTCTTTATCGATTTCAAAGTTGCCTATGATAGCGTGTATAGAGACGAGTTATACAGAGCCATGTCTAGTCTTGGCATCCCTGCCAAGCTCGTCCGTTTGTGCAGAATGACGATGGAGAACTCTCGCTGCTCCATCAAAGTCGGTAAGAACATCACCGAACGGAAAGGAAAGGTCTTAGACAAGGCGACGCGCTATCATGCGATCTCTTTAACATAGTACTTGAGAGAATTGTACGAAAACAAGCCAACCCCGGAGGTACAATCTTCTTCAAGTCTGTACAACTACTCGCTTATGCCGATGACATTGACATAATCGGAAGAACTCAGCGGGCCGTCAATGGGGCATTTACGAGTATTGAGATCGAGGCAGCAAAGATGGGTCTAGCCGTTAATGAAATATATGCTGTCTACAAAAAAGGACACCCAACATCGGCGTCTTGGGCAGAACGCCACAATAGACAGATACAATTTTGAGGTAGTAAAGGACTTTGTCTACCTAGGCTCTATGGTCAGCTCGGCAAATGACATGAGTGGAGAGGTCACACGAAGAATTACTCTTGCCAATCGTTGTTTCTATGGACTAAAACGGCAATTGAGTAGCAAAGCCCTATCTCGAACTACTAAGGTAACTCTTTATAAGACATTAATCATCCCAGTCCTGCTGTATGGCGCAGAGGCATGGGCTTTGAAAAAACCGGATGAGGATGCCCTTGGTTATTTCGAGAGAAAAGTTCTTCAAGCGATCTTTGGTCCCGTCTGCATAGACGGTGAGTGGAGGAGAAGGTACAATGCCGAACTATACGGCCTGTACAAGGACATCGACTTAGCCAGAAGAGTTCACATACAGCGACTAAGATGGCTGGGTCATTTAGAGCGGATGGAGCCCAACCTCCCGCTAAGAAAGTCTTCGATCCACCCCGGACGGACGGCGCAGTAGAGGACGACCTCGCGGTAGGTGGCGCAAACAAGTGGAGGGGGACCTCAACCAACTTGGCGTGCGCAACTGGAGGCAGCTGGCTCGTAACCGTGCTGGCTGGAGAGGTTTGTTGGTTGAGGCCCAGGTCCACCCCGGACTGTAGCGCCATCTAAGTAAGTAAGTAAGTAAGTAAACAAATCTGGCAAACTCCCACTGTTATTAAACTGCACTGCACATTCTATTAAAAAGTACAAATGAATGTCTTGATTTTATTTACTTCCGAAGAATCTTATACTCGCAAGTAAATCCTATACTCGTTTACTTCACTTATTCACTCAGCTTAAAAAGGTGGATTTATAAACATCTAACCTGCTGAATGTTAATTACTTGAACAATCGATTATCAGGACTCATATCTTGTAGCAAATTGCTTCTATAGGTATCTATATCTGTAAAGTAAAAGCCAAGCCAGTAATGAGCATTGACTTTATGTCTGCACACCAATGCATACTTTCCCAATTTGGTTTTTATTTGGTGTTAAATCTTCCTTTTCTCTAGAATGGATTATTCTGACTTTCGATTGTATGAACTTACATTAGCATTAATTAGTCCGGATAACCGAGGCACTACTGTACTCATCACTATACTTACATACGTATGTACGTACATTAGTTGAATAGCAGTTAGCTTTCAAGTGTAAGACACCAGCTGAAAACCGATGCGAAAATATATCAGTACATCAGTGCCTATGACAAGCGATAAACAAATTGCACAGTGGAATTTTTTTTGTGTTTTCCATTAAATCCTTAACAAAAATATTTAGCATTTAAGCAGTAGCTGAAAGTTGAAAAAAAAAAAAAAACAGAACCCTCTAGCGTAAATTATATTCAAATACTATTAGACGTCCATGACAAGTATTAAACAAATATTCAAAAAGTATTGATAAGTGTTTCCGTTGAAAACTGTTCCCGAACAATAAGATTTTGAAATTATTCCATTTTAAAAATCTGTATGAAATTATTATACAGAATTGATTAAAGCCCGCGATAACAACAGTTAAACTATCAAGCGCAGAAATAACATCGGTATTAGCCATATGGAAAGGAAGGATGAAGTATCAGAGGATGAAGGGAGAGAACCTGCACCAAAGAAGAACCGGTTTGATTATATGGACGCATTCTTTGCGACGCGTGCTTCCAGTTCAGTTACATGTAAGATAATCATATAAGCTCAAGTTAACCAGCTTTAAATTCGCAAAATGGAACGGTTTCGTTCTTTGTAGTCGGCGGTGACAACGTTTGTCCCATCTAGAGTTTGGAGTATGGCTTGTTGCAATGACCACGAATACCAAAACAGAGTTCTCGAGCAAAGTTTGTATAGTCTTCAACAGTTGTTATTCCTAAAATTTCTGTGAACATCTCTGCTTCTAGTATACCATGGAGCATTTATGATTGCTGTAGCACTTTATTTGGGAAAGATTGTTGAATATTTAGTTTAGTACAACTCCAGACTTGTGTACTGGACTTCCATGTAGGTTTAAGCACTTGCTTGTATAAAATGCATAACATTTGTCTGAACATCTAGTGTCATTCCTAGATATTTTGGATCGTTTGAATACAATTTTTGTACTGAGTGAATGAAAATGGTCTCCTTGAGAACAATGCATAAAAGCTTTGTCCACTCGCAAGTCTTATCGAAAACCAGTTGGCGATTTTCAGTTAATGACTCGACCCGACTGATATATCGGTGCCTTCTTCTTGAGGAATTCCTCGGGTATAGAGTACCGGATCCAGAACATATCCTTGCAGCACTTCAACGGTGATTTCCTTAAATTCTGAGTGTTCTCAATGTACTATTCTAAAATCTTGTTTAGCTACTCTGTCTTAACTTATAACTCAAACCTTCGTGCGATTCCTTGTCGAAGAACCTTCGTGTAGAACCTTCCTTTCAACTTAGGGGGAATTTTTCGGTCACAGAAGATAGTGGAGCATTGCTGCCACTTCACCCACCTTAAGCCTACGCGATAATTGATATCGTCATCACACGTTGCCTCGCTATTGATCATAGATCCCAGATATTTGAACTTTTTGCTCATGGAAAGCACTATTCCATTAAAATAAATGTCTGGAATAAGCCTGAGTGGATGGGAGAATGCGCAGTACAAGTACTTTGTCTTTTTTTTAATACGATTCCCATTTCCCTCAAAAACGTCCGTCCATACATCAAGTGTTCGTTGCAGAAACGTAGGATCCTCATTTATGATGGCTCCATCGTCAGCAAAGAATAATTGATGAACCTTGTGGTCCGCCACTTTACCTTCAAGCAGATTGTCAAGGACTGTAATAAAGAGCAAAGGATTTAAGACACTACCCTGGTGCAACCCGACTTTGATTGCGAACTCTTCGGTTACTCCAGCGGGACATATTACTCTTGTCTTTGCTCCTCCCCCTCAATGTATGAGCGCCTCCCATATCAGATCTCGTGGTTGTCTGTCGAATGCCAAAATTCAACCAATCTTCTTCTTCCTTTTATCAGCGAGGCCATGATCCGAAAACAAGGGATCACAACCCTCCCACTTCACCGCATTTCTACTGATCCGCATGTGGGGTTCGCCAAAATTCAACCAATACAATATGCAAATCCCTTAAGGAATCACGATGTTTTTTCGTTATGATCCTTATTCTTTAGATTGCATCTGTGGTTGAGGATCCTACATCCGTGCAACGAGCAGTTGATATGTGGGTGGACGTTCTGGAGGGAAATGGGTGTCGCATTAGTTCATAAAAGATAGAATACTTGTCCTGCCCGTTCTTTGATCCATTCAGGCCTATTCCAGACATTTATTTGAATGGAACAGTGCTTCACAAGTGCGAAAAGTTCAAATATCTGGGATATATGATCAATAGCAAAGCAACCTGTGATGACGACATCGATCATTGCGTAAGCGTAGGGTGGATGAAGTGGCGGGAAAATTCCGCTATCTTCTGTGACAGAAAAATGCCACCTAAGTTGAGAGGAAGGCTCTACACCGCAGTTGTGCGTCCAGCGCTCTATGCACAAAACGTATGAGAGTAAATTAACGGCAGCTGAGATGAAGATGCTTCGCATGACAGCAGGAGTGGCAAAGCTTGATCGAATAAGAAGTTCGAAGATCCGTGGAAGCTTTCACATCAAGGAAACCATCGCAAAAAAAAATAGAGCGCGACCGGCTCAGCTGGCATTGCCACGTTCAAAGAAGAGATCATTTGAAAGCTGTTAAAAAAACAATATCAATGCACGTTCCAAAGACATCGCGATGTAGGAAAGGCAGGACTATAAACGCCTGGATCACACAAATGCGACGACATCGGCATTTCATTGGCCTCAGTAACCGAGTGATCCAAAATCAGTGGGCCTGCCGATATTTTCTGAGGTCAAATAGGCGAATCCCACAGGCGGATCAGTAGAAATGCGGTGAAGTGGGAGGGTTATGATCCCTTATTTTCGGATCATAGCCTCGCTGATAACGCACTTATTGAGATAAGTCTCGTTGATTCTCTTAAACTAGGCATGTTAGGCTGTATTGATATTATTTCACCTAACTTAAGCGATTTTAATAGCTTCCATGGTTGAGCATAGTTTAGCCGAGTCAATAGGAACTGAATATTTCCAGTAGGAATACGACTGGTACCTTTTTTTATCCCACCGTCTCAACAAGTGGAGTTAACGAGGACTTTTCAAAATTTGTCCCGGGACTTTTCTTAAATATATCCACTAATTTTCAGCTTGTTGTTGCAAATGTCCAGGTAGAAACATGACTTTCGTATATTTTAATACAAAAGCCTGACGATAGTATGACGTTTTGTGGGCGCCGTGGCGTAAGTGGTTAGTGTGTCGGATCACTACGCATGAGGTTCCAAGTTCGAATCCCAGAAAACACCAAAAAGTTTTTTCACGGTCCCACATCTCGCGAGCGTCTGACAAACATCCGAGAGTATTGTTGTCACGAAAAAGCTTCTCAAATCGCCGTTCGGAGTCGGCATTAAACTGTAGGTCCCTTCCATTCGTGTGAAAAATATAACGCACACAACATGAGTGGTTGCGAGATGCTATGCACTGGCACCTTAAAGAGCTGTTGCGCCAAATATTTGTTTTTTTTTAGTATGACGTTTCATCCTTTTTGATAATTGAAACGGATCAGTTAAGATTATCGAGAACAAATACAAGCAATAACCACCAATTTAGGCTCCCAATCACGTACATGGGCTAAAGAGATCACATAACGCTAAACTTGAAAATTGGCAGATTTTTGGAGCAGTTAGTTAGGGTATCAGAGAGTGCAAATTCTATTGAAGTTAAATTTTAATCTAATCTAACATATGTAACTCTTTGAGTGCAACTAAGCAATTGTATGACGTAAGTTGAAAGTGAAAAAAAAAGAAATAGAAAAAAAATATATATATTTGGATAAGAGGCTTTAAATTGCATTAAATCTCATTTCCTCATGGTTGATGTCCGAGCTAATTGGGGGTTATTAATTATGTTTCAGCTGACGATTACTGTGCTCCGAGTACCTCAAGAAGAGCTCTCGAAGCACAAAGAATTCCATCCCCACCAAACGTCCGAAATGAAGTGATTAGACCGCAGGAAAATAGGAATTTTTATCTTATATCAGAACTCATGCATAGGCAATACGGTCTCTATAGCGATGGAAGGCGTTTGTTGCGCAGTGGAAATTGTACTGGATTCGAGAATCGCTTCTGGGCATCACGCCATGTGGTGAATAAGATGGATCTATATCACTCATTAAGCCCCGGCTCAGGAAGTATTCAACCAAAGACTTTGAATTTTAACAAAGTAGGTGAGGTTTACATTGACAAGGCTTCTTTCTAGATTGAACTTTCTATTCATTTGCAGGAAACCTTCTTTGCTCCAGTTCGCCTATGACTGAATCAACTATAGTGCAAGTGTGGAATTGGGGTTTGAACACATTAAGATTGTCATATGACTCTGGTTGTGCGATAGGTCGAATCACCGACTTAAAATTCATCTACCCAAATGGCAGTATGAACATAGTATCGGCCCATGCGGATGGTGAAGTTGTTTTAGCAGAAATTCCACCAAGTGGGGGTGATGTGTCAATCACAGAACTCTATAAACGTACTCAGTCTTTTTGCAAATTGGCGCCTTGTCCACAAAATCCACATATGATTTTGAGTGGTGACACTGATGGTCGTATAACCATGTGTGATATTCGAAAACCGCAGAAGGCACTATGTCTAAAGATTGTAAAAGGAGGAAAGTATTTAGCTCAACTCTTCAGTATATCACACCATCCATTCAATCATGAGATCTGTGTAGGCTGTGGGGACAATTTCATTCGGGTATTCGATGTAAGAAAAATGACCAGAGCTATACATACAATGTGTCCGCAGTCGTTTATAGATGTAGGTAGAAAGATAGAGTTAAATCAAGATGAAGCATTTATTTTTATTTTATCGTGTAGAAAGACTATGATTGTATGAAGTGCACTGCTATGTACAATAAGACGGGAAATGAGATTTTAGGTTCATATTCATACAAGGGCCACTATTTATTTGACAACAAGAAGTACATTCCTGGCAGTTTTATTCGTCGATACAGTGGTCATTTGTAAGTATTGTACATTTAGGCAATTTAGCTACGAATATGGATTAACTTATAATATCTTCAGTCCCAAAGACAGACCAAATAAGATTGAGAAAGGTTATCCGAGTAATGCCAAATTTTTTGGGCCCAACTCCGAATATGTGATCAGCAGTAGTGATTTGGGCAGCATATGCGTTTGGAACACGAACACAGCTGAGATTGTTCGAGTCATAGGAAGTGAAATAGACGTGAGTAAAATGCATTTTTATTCCTGTTTTGAAATCCTTAAGTCTAGGTCAACGATTTCATTGGCATTTCTTTCTAGGAAGACTATTTTGAACCGCATCCATCTATACCTATTCTTGCTTCATGTCGAAGCGAACCAGATAATATGATAAGAATATGGGCTCCGCTCGATCAAAGACTAGAAGATAATATATAACAAAACGAAGAGGAACTAAATCAAAAATGCTAATACACACTAGGTAATATACCACGCAGTTTTCCATGAAGTAAGGACGAAAGCGTCTAGATTCAAGACACATTAAAAAAATATATATATACTTTGTTGGATAAACTGCTAAAACATAAATTCTATAGCAATTAGAAATAGAAATATATAAAAAATTGTAGCAATTTTCGTAGACATAAAATAATTTTAATAAAAGACATTTTTCCTTACTGTGAGTGATTTTTGACTTTTACCCTTGTGAATTTGGTCACATTATTTCAATGCAACAGATTCCAAGAAGAATAAGGCCCAAATGCGGCAGTGTTGCTGCAACATTAATGCCACAAGTTGAAAAAAAATCTAAAACCGATCGTCAACAACCTGCTAGATTCGTAGCAATGCGATTTCAGGCCCGGAAAGTCCACTATTGATCAAATATTCACACTGCGGCAGAACTTGGAAAAAGCCCATGAATATAATATCGAGACTCACCACCTCTACATCGGTTTAAAAGTCACCTATGATAGTGTGTATAAAGGAGAGCCATGTCTAGTCTTGGCATCCCTGCCAAGCTCGTTCGTTTGTGCAGAATGATGATGGAGAACTCTCGCTGCTTCATCAAGAATTACTGTTACCAATCGCAGTTTCTATGGGTTAAGACGGCAATTAAGTAACAAAGCACTATCTCGAACTACTAAGGTAACTCTTTATAAGACACTAATCATCCCAGTCTTGTTGTATGCTGCACCCCGCATGGACGGCGCAGTATAAGACGATCTCGCGGTAGGTAGTGCAAATAAGTGTATGGGGACCTCAACCAACTTGGCGTTTACAACTGGAGGCAGCTGGGTCGTAGCCGGATTGGCTGGAGAGATTTATTGGTTGAGATCCAGGTCCACCCCGGACTGGAGTGCCACCTAAGTAAGTAAGTAAGTTAGTTAAAAAAAGCAGCATTTTTGTTTTGCAACACCAGCGCAACCAAACGCCAAAGCGAACAACCTGCGCAACAGTTGTGTTTCTGCTGCTTTTTTTTGTTTTTTTTTTTTAAACATTATAAAAATATTCACATTTTATAACACTATAACTAGTTTACACTTACGAGCAGTTCATATTAGATATAAATATTTTATAATATGATATTTTAATATATACAAAATTACAAAACATATAATCGCCGTTTTAGTTGCCAGCAAATAGGTCATGTGGCTTGACGCGCTTCAGTCTTCTAGTAAGTCCGTTTGTATCGGTGAGTTTCACTGCTTCTGGGCGTATGTGTCTTCTTGGCCTTTGGCCATGGGCTTCTACGTAATCTACAATGGTATCTGCTATAGTATTCGGTCTACCCGAAGATGGCACGGGATCAGCTATTAACTCGAGAGGTACGAACCTACAGGTGTCCCTGAGACTTCCTGGCGCATGCAGTGTGTTCCAAGTAGAGGTTCTAGCTGTACTTAAAGCTGCGGAATTACTTAAGATGGGATTAATATCCGAAAAGAATATTGCCATCTACAATCTACACTGACAGTCTGGCTGCGCTAAGGGCGCTAGAGTCTTACGTCACCAAATCAGAGATAGTCAGGAATTGCCGCACAATGATTAGGGCATTATGTACGCAGAACCGAGTCAGATTATGTTGGATACCTGGACATTGCGATATTGAAGGCAACGAGAAAACCGACGCGCCGGCCAAAAAAGGAGCGGAGCTCCCACATTGTTAAACCACCAAGCTGCGTTGCTAAGAGAATAATTTGTGATAGAATCATCGACATGGTTAATCTAAGATGATCAAACTTAGATGATCATAGGGTGTCTAAGGCCTTGTGGGCTGTGTTGGACAGCAGAAAATCTGGGGAGATCATAAAATTAGAAAGATCACGGCTAAGTAAAGCGATAGGAATACTATCAAGCATGCTATGAGAGTAGGATTATCTAACACAGATGTTTGTAGGTACTGCAATGACCTACATGTCTCAGAGGACATAACACTTATACTCTGTGAGTGCCTATCATTGCGAGGACAAAGCTAAAGAACCTTAGAAGATACTTCTTCGATAACCTAGAAGAGGAGAGGTCCCGAAACTACAACAATGACTTTTCCAATTCCTATTGGGAAATCAAGTGTATGGGATAATTGGCTTAAGTCTTTTGCCGTGAAGGTTCCCTAGAGATCGCGATGGACCCACTTTGCTGCCTAATATTCTATGCAAACCTCATAACCCTACTCAACCTAACCTAAACTAACCTAACCTAGTCTTTGGTTTAAGATCGCAATGAAGGTCTGAGTTCCTAATATACGATGGCGCATTTACTATACCTCTTAATACTTTATTTTGGAAGCGTTGGACTATGTCGTAAGCGCTTGTCGTAAAAGTCGACTAAGGGGACAAATCAGATCGAGGCAGTATACACATACACTACCTGAAAAACTCTCCCACAAGTGTGCATGCGAGTTCATTAGTTGATACGACTGGAATTCACCGGTGTCTTAGAAGAAAGATCAAACAAACAATAATAAAACAGGAGCATGCACATGTCAAACAACAAACACCATCGCAATAATATGGTATTGCAAAACTGTATCATTATGGTAATAGGTACTTGCTATACCCCGCCAGGCACTGATCTTGGACCGAGCAGAAATGTTCGGGTCAGAACTATACGGATTCTTGGGGCTAGTAAAGCAATGAAAGCGTTTGGCCGAAATTTTAGGGTCACGAGTTGGAACGTTGGAAGCTTGACAGGTCGAAGTTACGAGCTCGAAGAGATGATGAATATAAGGCGGGTGGATATCTTGTGTATCTAAGAGACGAAATGGAAAAACACCGCAAATCCGGCACGTTTCTTAGATGATAGGACAAAAGATTACAAGATGTTCTACTACGGAGTGGAAAAGGCTAGGAACGGAATCGGTATCATCCTTGCGGCAAAGCTACTTGGTAACTTCTTAAGCATTCCAAAGTCCAGCGACCGTTTGATGTCTCTTAAACTATTGATACAAGGAGAGGTGTAGAATATTGTCATTCCATATGCTCCCCAAATTGTGTGCGATCAGAGGGATAAAGATGCATTTTGGCTAGATATCCACAATCTCTTTAAGAACATCCCAAAAGAAGAGTTTCTGTTTATTGGAGGAGATTTGAAATGGAAATGTCGGGAAGTCAAACTAAGACTATGAAGACTACCATGGAGGACTGGGATACGGCACCAGGAACCTTTCTGGTGAAGACATCCTAAGCACGTGCAAATCACACGGCCTTATCGTGTTAAATACCATGCTCATCAAAAAAATCCGACACCTGATCACTTACAGCAGTGGTGGAGATGAAACCCAGATTAACTACCATTTGGTAGCCAGTTTCATGAAGCCTCGGGTAAAAGATTGCAAAGTAATCCTGGGCAGAGCAACACCGTCTCCTGCAAATAGAAATTTTTAAGAAGACATCAAAGAAAAGCAAATAAAGAAGAGTCTCTAAGAAAATCAAGTGGTACAATCTGGATAAAGAAAGAGGCGAAGCTTTTGTTTTCGTAATGAAAAATTATCTCTCTCACACCATCAACGCAGCTGAGGATAAAGAGTACAAGGCACAAAATATGTGCGACTCTCTACGGCGAACTTGCTTAAAGGCCACCACCAACACGCCAAAGAAACATGGTAATGGAGTGATGAAGCTAAATAAGTGATAAATAAGAAGGAAATGGCTTTCAAAGCTTGGTCAAAGTGCCCCTCTAATAATGGAGATGAAAAAGCTCGCGTCGAAGTGGAATACAGAAGCTACAAGAAAAATGCGAATAAGAAGTGCGCCCAGCTTCAAGCAGAGAGTACGGAGGGCCTGTATCGGCAGCTGGAGAAAATATCTTCCCCGGTTGCTGATGCAAATCAGGCTATCCAGGAGCTGCGAAGACACAATATGAACAAGAGCGCAACCATCTTCAAAATAGCTGCCCAAAGAAGGAGAAACGCTCAGGAGATTCGTTCGCCAAAGTTCATTAACAATGCTCATGGCCAGCTTCTTGTGGATGACGATAAAATTCTGCAGAGTGGCGGCAATATTGTGAAGAACTTTTGACTGAACAGTTCTCCAGCTATACTTTCCAAGAGCCACTCCTAACTGTGAAGAAATACCCGACATTACAGTCGAAGAAGTTAGTGAGGCGGTCAAATACTCCAAAAAACGAAAAGCGGTTGGGCCAGACGAGTTGCCCTTTAAGTTCTGGAAAAAGATGGGAGACGTCGGGTTCAGATGGCTCCGAATACTTACTTACTTAGATGGCGCTACGGTCCGGGGTGGACCTGGGCCTCAACCAACAAACCTCTCCAGCTAGCACGATTACGAGCCAGCTGCCTCCAGTTGCGCACGCCAAGTTGGTTGAGGTCCCCCTCCACTTGTTTGCGCCACCTACCGCGAGGTCGTCCTCTACAGCGTCCTCCATCCGGGGTGGATTCGAAAACTTTCTTAGCGGGAACGTTGGGCTCCATCCGCTCTAAATGACCCAGCCATCTTAGTCGCTGTATGTGAACTCTTCTGGCTAAGTCGATGTCCTTGTACAGGCCGTATAGCTCGGCATTGTACCTTCTCCTCCACTCACCGTCTATGCAGACGGGACCAAAGATCGCTCGAAGAACTTTTCTCTCGAAATAACCAAGGGCATCCTCATCCGGTTTTCTCAAAGCCCATGCCTCTGCGCCATACAGCAGGACTGGGATGATTAGTGTCTTATAAAGAGTTACCTTAGTAGTTCGAGATAGGGCTTTGCTACTCAATTGCCGTTTTAGCCCATAGAAACAACGATTGGCAAGAGTAATTCTTCGTGTGATCTCCCTACTGATGTCATTTGCGGAGTTCACCATAGAGCCTAGGTAGACAAAATCCTTTACTACCTCAAAATTGTATCTGTCTATTGTGGCGTTCTGCCCAAGACGCCGATGTTGGGTGTCCTTTTTTGTAGACAGCATATATTTTGTTTTGCTTTCATTGACCGCTAGACCCATCTTTGCTGCCTCGATCTCAATACTCGTAAATGCCCCATTGACGGCCCGCTGAGTTCTTCCGATTATGTCAATGTCATCGGCATAAGCGAGTAGTTGTCCAGACTTGTAAAAGATTGTACCTCCGGTGTTGGCTTGTGAGTTTCGTACAATTCTCTCAAGTACTACATTAAAGAGATCTAAGACCTTTCCTGACATCGAACGGTTCGGTGATGTTCTTACCGACTTCGATGGAGCAGCGAGAGTTCTCCATCGTCATTCTGCACAAACGGACGAGCTTGGCAGGGATGCCAAGACTAGACATGGCTCTGTATAACTCGTCTCTATACACGCTATCATAGGCAACTTTGAAATCGATGAAAAGGTGGTGCGTATCGATTTTATATTCATGGGTTTTTTCCAAGATCTGCCGTAGTGTGAATATTTGGTCAATGGTGGACTTTCCAGGCCTGAAACCGCACTGATAACGACCTATCAGGTTGTTGACGATCGGTTTTAGGCGTTCACATAATACGGCAGACAGGATTTTATATGCGATGTTGAGGAGACTTATACCTCTGTAATTGGCGCAGTTCAGAGGGTCTCCTTTCTTCAGGATCGGGCAAACGATGCTGAGGTTCCATTCATCGGGCATACTTTCGTCCGACCAAATTTTACAGATGAGCTGGTGCATGCTCCTTACCAACTTACCTCCTCCTGCCTTGAAAAGTTCAGCGGCAAGGCCGTCGGCTCCAGCAGCTTTGTTGGATTTGAGTTTAGATGTCGCTATCCTCACTTCATTCTGATCGGGTTGACGGGAATCTTGACTGCCATCGTCACTGTTGAATGGCTCATTCTGCCTGACAGCGGAATATTGATCATCATCGCCGTTTAACAGTCTGCAGAAGTGTTCCTTCCATATCCTCAGCACCGACTGCGATTCTACTACTATGTTGCCATTTTCGTCCCTGCAGGCTTCTGTTCTGGCTTTGAAACCATGGCATGTTCTTTTTACCCTTTGGTAAAATTTTCGAACATTATTCCTGCAATAGAGTCTCTCAATCTCCTCGATCGAGCGCTTCTCATGCTCCTTTTTCTTCTTTCTGAGAAGTCGATGTTCCTCTTTTCTCCTGCGCACGTAGAGCTCGTAAGCAGCTCTAGTCCTTCTATGCAGCGCCGCTTTGTACGCCTCTTGTTTAGCTGCATTTGCTTGCCGGCATTCCTCATCAAACCAGGGGTTTCGTTGTGGTGGGCGGAGAAACCCAGTACATCAGAGGCGGCATCTCTGATGGCTTGTTGGCAACGCTGCCACTGGTCTTCCGCATTTGCTGCTGGCGGCATAGGACTTAGATTGAGATTAGAAGAAATACGATCGGCAAAGGTTCTGGCGGTCTCTTGCGATTGTAGCTTTTCGACGTCAAATTTCCTCACAGTATTTCGTTGATTTCGCTCCGTTGTGGATATCCGCATCCGTACCGATGGCTCCGAATTCTCTTCCCCAAATTTATGAGATGTGATCCAATGCCGATTCAATGGAGTGAAAGTTACATTCTTACCACAGATGCAATCCAAAGTATAAGGATCATAATGGAAAAACATCGTGATTCCTTAAAGGATTTGCATATAGTGGTGGTTGACTTTGAAAAGGCATTCGACAGACAACTACGAGATCTGATATGGGTGGCGTTCAGACATCGAGGGGTTCCAGAAACCTATGTACAAACGATCATGGATATGTACGAAGAAGCAAAGACAAGAGAAGTACACCCCGCTGGAGTGACCGAAGAGTTCCCAATCAATGTCGGGGTGCACCAGGGAAGCGTCTTAAGCTCTTTGCTCTTTATTACAGTACTTGACTATCTGCTTGAAGGTAAAGTGACGGACCCCAAAGGTACATCAATTATACTTTGCTGACGATGGAGCCTTTATGTGTGGGTGGACGTTCTGGAGGAAAATTGGTTTCGCATTAGTTCAAAAAAGACAGAGTACTTGGGCTGCCCGTTCTCTGATCGGGCCTATTTCGGACATTTATTTGGATGGAACAGTGCTTTCCATGTGCGAAAAGTTTGGGGACCTGCATTGCGATTGATCCGGAAACTACTGACTGCCCAAAACTTGGCTTGGGCCAGTAGCGCAACAAACTTTACAATGCCAGATTCCTCCAACTGGAAAAGGAATTCATGCGATATAAACTGGACATTTTGGGGGTAAGTGAAGTAAGATGGTTAGAAGCGGGCGAGTACCAGTCTCCAACGCGTAACACTGTACTACTATATTCTGGAAGACCATCCGGAAGTCCGCGGGAATATGGAGTCGGACTACTGCTAACAACAACAGCACGCAAGGGCCTGATTTCCTGGCAGCCTCATGGTGATAGGATTTTGATGGCCAGATTCCGGACTAGAGTACGACGCGTCACCATCATACAGTGTTACGCCCCAACGAATAGTTCGTCTGAGGACGAAAAGGAGAACTTCTACAATCTCTTAAGCGCCGTCTTCAACACAACACCAAATGGAGACATTGTCATAGTGATGGGGGATTTGAATGCCAAGGTAGGCAGCGACAACGAAGGGCTCAAGCATGTAATCGGGAAACATGGACTAGGCAACCGCAATGACAACGGCGGAAGGTTTGTGGATTTCTGCAATGCCAACCGCCTTGTGATAGGTGGCACCATGTTTGAGCACAAGACCTGCCACAAAGTCAGCTGGGTTTCCAACGACAGGCAAGCAACCTCCAACCAAATTGACCATTTTGCTATCAGCCGCCGCTTTAGAAGCAGTCTCCTGGACGTCCGAAACAGACGAGGGGCAGATGTGGGGATAGTACGTGATCACCATGTTATGATAGCTACTCTCCAACTACGCACTGCTGCAGTTCGAAGATCCCACGACAACACAAGAATGCTCAGGTTCAACATCGATAGACTTAGTAATCCCTCAGTGCGCCAACAATTAAGGGAGCACTTTTCGCAAGGTGTGGAAGCAATCAGCAGCTCAATGCCCGCAACCATCCAAGACCATTGGTGTGCTGTGAAAAATGTTTTTACATCTGGTGCTGAAAGAATTGTCGGTCGATCGCAGGGAAGACATAGGGCGTGGCTTTCCGAGGATACCTGTAGACGGATTGACGAACGAAAACAGCTAAAAGCTCGCGTTGCAGCTACCCCAGCAGCAGGGAGAAGCGAGCTAGAGTCCCTATATCGCATGAAGATGAGAGAAGTTCAGCGTAGCGTACGACGTGACAAGCGCAACTACATCAACGCGCTGGCTACAGAAGCAGAAGAAGCTGCACGGAGGTGCGACAGCAGGACCGTCTACAGAATCACGAAAGAGCTGACAGGTGGTCGCAGCTCCAGCCAATACCCAGTGAAAAGCCTAGACGGCTCCTTGCTCATTTCGGATGAGAACCAGCTCAAGAGATGGAAAGAGCATTTTGCTACGGTTTTGAACCGTGTATTCACTAGCGATATGCTCCCAAATCAGACAGAGATGCCCGAGGTGAGAAGTTCCCGAATACGCACCACGACTCCCAGTAAAGATGAGATCATTACCGCGATCAAGGCACTCAAAACCAACAAGGCGGTAGGACTTGACGGTATTCCAGCAGAGCTCTTACGAGCAGCACCAACAACATCGGCTGAGCTTCTGCTTCCACTTATAGATAGAGCTTGGGAAGCTGAGAGCTTTCCTAACGAGTGGAAAAAGGGAATGATCGTCAAGCTTCCTAAGAAAGGAAATTTAATGGAGTGCGGAAACTGGAGGGGTATCTGCGTGCTGCCTGCTGTAGATAAGATAATAGCTAAAATCATCCTTGAGCGAATCAAACAACATCTCGAAGACACACTCGATGCCGAACAAGCAGGTTTCCGCTCTGGATCCTCCTGTACCGACCACATCAACACCCTGCGGATTATCATCGAACAGTGTGTTGAATATCGATCGCCACTGCACCTGCTGTTCATCGATTTTGAGAAGGCGTTCGATAGTGTCAACATGGAGTTTATTTGGCGTGCCTTACGCAGGAGAGGCATTCCCGATAAACTAATTGTTATTATCAAAGCTACATATGAAGGCTCCAAATGTCACGTTCTGCACAGGGGGAGGTTGTCTGAGGAATTTGAGATCCAAAGTGGGGTAAGACAAGGCTGTATCCTTTCACCAATATTATTCCTATGGGTGATTAGCGATGTGCTTCATGCAGCTTTGTCGACGGGAAACGGAGGAATTCGATGGACTCTTACATCTCAACTGAAACATCTTGACTACGCAGACGATGTATGCTTACTCTCCCACAGAATTATGGACCACCACCAAATGACAGCAGATGTGGAGAGGGAGGAAGGTGTCGTCGGGCTGAAAATTAATACGACAAAAACTAAAATCATCAGCCTTGGAACTAACTCATCGGCTCAAATATACATTGCTGGACAACCGGTAGAGAGAGTAGAGGATTTCCAGTATCTTGGGAGTATTGTCTCGACCGATGGTGGAACCGAACTGGATATAGCCAACAGGATCGCCAAAGCAAAGTCCGCGTTCGGGATGTTGTCCAAAATATGGCGAAGCAATGCAATCAGTTTGAGCACCAAAATAAGACTGTTCCGCTCCAACGTTGAATCCGTGCTGCTATATGGTTGCAGCACGTGGAGAGTGACCACTACTATCACCAGAAAGCTGCAAACGTTCGTTAATAGGTGTCTGCGCAATATCTTAAGGATTTTCTGGCCCAATCGTATCTCTAACGAACACCTTTACGAGAGAACGGGTCAGGAACCAATAGGCACAACTATCCAACGGCGGAAGTGGCAGTGGATTGGTCACACGTTCCGAAAGGGTGACAGCTCCATAGCGAACCATGCTATGCAATGGAACCCTCTAACTCAGGATGGCAGAAGACCTGGCGGTCCGCGGAAAACATGGCGCAGAACAGTCGAGAAGGAGGCACGGCAGTTAGGGAAAAGTTGGGGAGAACTCAGACACATTGCCAGAAACCGTACACGATGGCGCGTAGGCGTAGTAGAGGCCCTAGGACCCACAAGGGGATACAGGACATAAGTAAGTAAGTATGTGCGAAAAGTTCAAATATCTGAGGTCTATGATCAATAACAAAGCAACCTATCATGACGACATCAACCATCGCGTAAGCGTAGGGTGGATGAAGTGGCGAGAAAATTCCGCCATCTTCTGTGACAGAAAAATACCAACAAAGTTGAAGGGAAGGCTCTACACCGCAGTTGTGCATCCAGCGCGCACATATGGTTCATAATGTTGGACGATGTACAAAAAGTATGAGAGTAAATTAACGACAGCAGGAGTGACGCACCTTGATCGAATAAGAAGTGCGATGATCCGTGGAAGCCATCACATCAAGGAAACCATCTTATGAAATATAGAGCACAACCGGCTCAGCTGGTGTTGCCAAGTTCAAAGAAGAGATCATCTGAACCTTGTTAAAAAGGCAAAATCAATCATCGTTCCAACGACATCGTGAGGCAGGGAAAGCAGGCTTATAAACGCCTAGATCAAACAAATGCAATTACACCAGCATTTTATTAGACTCAATAACCCAGTGACGAACTGTACTACTACTGTTATGCTACCGATTTTGATGGGTATTTTTGTCAACAAAAGAGGACGTCCTGGAATAGGTTCCTTCGAGATGTGTGCAAGTAAACTCCTTGAAACTATTTTTTTCCTCAAATTTTGTGCTAGGTATTGTGTATAAACTTATGAGTAAATCTACCGAACTTACGTCCGTTATTCAGCGAGATAGGATTGTGAACAAGACGTGTATTATATCCCATTTTACAACACTAACCCTTTGTTTTCTTAATCACTGTACATCACTTGGTTGGAGTTACCAATCAAATGCAAATACCACATTCGAACCAATATGAACACTTTCAGTATATCAGTGGCAATAGAGAGCGAAATACACATTTAAAGTGAGATTAGCTGAGAGAAATAGCTATCGAAAATCGTGAATCTATTTTGTTTGGCAAAAATTATGAGCATATATTGTAAACTCAGCAATAACAATGTAGTGAAACATCGTACAAGACGAAGTGGCTTATGATATTTTTAAATCATTGCACTACCAGTTACCAATGTTTTAACATGTTTAATATATATTGAAAACGTATTAAGAAAGAAGAAATATTTTTTTTTTAAAACATTTCCACCTAAAAATCAGCGTCGTCAGTTCAAATTGTGTAAAATGTCAGAAGATACAGAGCCAATTATATCGCAAACTACTATATGTGAGAAAACACTCCCTGTGCCAGAGAAGAACCATTTTTCATGTATGGAGACACACTTCTATCCAGGTGGTGCTGAGTCAATTATGGGTAAGATAATCATATCTATCAGACTTTTGTATAAAAAGAGATATCATGCAAAGTTATAAGCGATAGACAATCTCCAACAAAAGTCCCAATTGATACCGGTTTTCCCTAGGTAGCCCAAAAAACCCGCAAGTTATAGCATTTGAAATATTGCGCATTCAGCTGTCGTTGATGATTTCGATAAAAAAATGATCGATTAAAGTTTTACTCAGAACATTTTATAAGAAAATTTTAAAATATATATTGTATGAAAGTACATCGACAATAGTCGGATTAATCCGAAAATGTTAAGAACAATACATTGAAAATATGCTTCAGAATCCAGCAAATTATTTTAAGAATTCTGTTCTTCCAGAGAATATTGTGCAAAGTTTTTCAGAGCTGTATCTGTCACTCTCTGGCGAAATTGGGGGTTTCTCTGTATTTCGGAGACCACATATTTTAGATACAATTTCTTGCTCTATCTTTTGAGCACAAAGAGCAGTGATTTGACCTTCGAATATGGAAAAAAACTTGCAGGTCCCTCTTAGCAACTATTTTGTTCCTCAAAATTAGAGATTATGTACGAAGCTTGAGAAAGCTATTCTGCTTATGATTTCGCTGTATTTGGTATAGACTCCTTACCTAAGGGGTTCTTTTACATGCAGTAAAACCAGCGAAATCTAGCGTCGGCTTATATGGGGACCCGTTTTTAAATCTATTGAAAACCAAATCTATTTTGATTTCCATCAATTGAAACTTTTTGTTTGACATTGAATATTGATGGGCCTACAAACGATAAATTTTAATTGAAATTTTACTGAAGCAAACAATATTGCCAATTAATAACGATCATGTGTAGGGCGCTTAAGAATAAACATAATGTTTGTGTCAATGAAAACATGAATGTAAACACGAGGAACCGTGGATTATTTTTCTACTGCGTTGTCAAATAAAATTACTTAGCTCACATAAAAATATAATAGTTTTGCATTATTCTGTTTTCTCGGATACATTTTTTTATATGTATGCACACATTTATTTTATTTACAAATTACATATATTTTGCAAAAAGAAGGAAGAAGAATGCCTTCCTGCCGAACCAATAACTACGCCATAAGGACCAACTCTGTCGATATGATAACCTACAAAGGTATTTGCAGAAAATTTCCCACCTCGTCTGCATCGGTCTCAGCAGAAATGTTAAAGCGTACGTGCAGAGTGCAAAATCCTATTCTGTTTTTCGACGAGTGCAAGAAAATTTCCATGACACACATAATGCTGATCATCAAATGCAATAACCAGCAACTATGAGCATTTTCAAATTCTGTCGCGGAGTTTAAATCGGAGTTGCTCCACAACTCAAATAAAACAACTCAGATCCTTATCGATAACTGTGAATCGTTTACTAACGTTATGGATAACCAGACCAGAGCTCCTCACTTAGAAAAATGATTGAGTCAATTCGTCAGATTAAAAAAAGTTGTGAAAACCTGTTGAGACATTTGTACTCAACCAACGCTGGAAATCGGAAATTCAAAGCGTTCTTTCGCCTCCCTAGACCTCAGCTCTATCCATGACAATATGTCAACAATATCCAAGACGCTCTCAAGCCATACTTCTACACGGAAAACTACAGATACCGTCATCGCTCATCATGCAGAGCTTATGGGAGAAATTCACTTCACTTTTAACACCTACAATGTCTCAGCCTCCGAAGGGCGTGCAATTGATTAAGTGATTGAGGAGATGAAATTGTTGTCCAGTATAACCGATGCTGTTGCTATTTCGTGCGAAGAAAAACAGTCGTCCAATAATATATCTTTATTTGACGAGTTGCTCAACACCAATTCAATGGATCATCTAACGACTTCCAACAACGTTATCCTAGTTGAGCTCTCTGATTCAGATTCCATTGTCGAGCATGACCCATTGATTTATTCACGTACCCCACCTCCTGCTATGGCAGCTGCTACTCTCATCTCACCTGCACCATCATCAGTCCCAGTGAACAGCAGTGCATCATCGTCATCATCTGCTTTTGCTTCGCTGATTACCAAACACTTATCCGCATCTGTTGCTGCTTCTCCCACATTCTCGACGGCTGTCGCTGCGCCGAAAGTCATTAATCGATTCGGAACCTTATGGAACGAGTGGAATAAGCTAAATAGAGGCAACTTTGCCGATAACACTACCATCAAAGATTGTCCTAAACAAGCCGACTCTTCTTGGGTGCGTAACTTTTTTCACCCTAGCTTCTTTTTTAACATTACCATTTGCGAGAAGATTTTCTCCTTTTCTTTTAGGATTCCTCTTAAATGCGGATGGCTGTTTTCGAATCCCGCCGATGATGTTTGCATTATGGGGAATCTGAGAATGTCTGAATGGATCGATGGCTGGTTAAATCAACTTACCCAAATAGTTTACTCTAGCTAAATAACCCTAGTTCCAAGCCTAACTCTAAGCTAGGTAATAGAAATGAGTTATAAAGACACTTTCCATCTCCTGTCCCGAATCGGGCTCTAAGTGAATCCTTAGAACTAACATATTCCTCAATTTCGCTCATCCCACTCGCATTCCTTACCAACCTCTTACACAGTCCTCTAATGCACCAGTAACCACCGTGCCACCTCCAACACTGTCTCCTCTCAAATTTCTTTCTCCTCTACCTCGTCACTTCCTAATAACTCTTTCATGCCTATCTAATACCCAAATTTATTTCGCTCCCATATCCTAAATCCTGCTGCATCCTCTTCAACATCCCGCCTTACCGAATCCGATGCACTTGCCGAGCAGCAAAATTCGTTTCTAGCCACCTCCACTAGTGCATCACCTCTCGTTTTAGACCCACTCCTCCCTCCTGTAGCTAAACGCACAAAGCAATTGGCCGGTCATGGTGATGATGGCCTCTATGTCTTGTCACGGTTAAGAGATCCCAGAATCTATGAAACTTTGCGTCTTTATTTAGCCCATTAATGACAAATCTGACTATATCTGTATCGATGGAAAAACCAAAACCGACGTAATGGCTTCTATCCACCAGGAAGACCTTCCCACTGACCCTGACGAGTCAAAGCAAAACTTTATGAGGTTATAGGATTTCTGATACTAAATACATATATTCCGATGATTTAACAACTAAACACTGAACCAAAAAAAAAAAAAATAATACTTAGGAACTATCTGAGGCAGATCTACTATCGCTACTAAAATATTCCAGTTCGAGGGCACATCGAAATATTGACCATAAGATATGTACGCCTTTAATGTCTATAAAAGTCTAGGTATTAGAGATGTGGTAATATTGTTTTACTCGGCAATATCCAATCAGTCATTGTCTTCAAAATCTATCCATGTCAAAGCATTACACTCCTTTGAACACCAAACTTATATTAGCTAAATCAAGCACATTTCGTGATGTCCTGTTTAGACATTGGGCTGAAGACTGATGTATAATTTGAATTACTATTTTCATCGTTTTTTTTTTATTTATTCTTATTTACGAGTACTTACGAGGAGTACTTATTTGGAAAATCATTTTAACTAAAATTGTCTTACTACTCTTTGGTTGTATATAAAACTTATCCTTATTTTTCTTTCTTTATTTCTTTTTTTCACTTACAATTACGTATATTGTTTTTCTTTTTTTAATAACCTTTGCTATTCTAAAAGACATTTGATGAAACAAATAAATTATGAAATTTTGAAATTATGAAATTCCACTGGTTTAATTGTTTCAACTAAATGTCCTCGTATCCTTAGATCATTTATTCTCAGAGCTCAGTCTCCATTTAAGGCTAAATTTGTCCGCTTTTCGTTCTAGCCTATCGCAGTCCAGCAGCCAGCTCCAAAAATGATTCCGAGATATAACAAATCTCTTACCAACTAAACACCAAAAAGGGTAAAAGTAACGGTGTGATGATGGAGGTGATGCGCAGAGAACATGGACTCCCTGCTAATGGACAGCGTTCGCTGCGCAATGGAGTTTCAAATGGCTTCGAGAAGCGTTTCCGTGGATCGGGGCATGTGGTGGAGAAGTAGACCTCGTGCACTTAATAGATCCTGGTACTGAAGGCTATCAAGATAAGGATTTGAACTTCAACAGAGTGGGTGAGATTTCGACATATAAAACTTCTTCAAACTGATATTTTTTAACAGGGAATCTACTTTGTTCCACATCACCTATACCTATAGCAAGCACTATGCAAGTGTGGGACTGGGGTTTGAACAAATTAAAGTTCTCGTATTAGGCAGGTTGCAGAAAAGGGCGAATAGCTGAATAAAAATTCATGGAGATAAATAATAGCTTAAGCATAGTATCGGTCAATGACTATGGTAATCTTATGTTAGCGACAATTCCACTAAGTGGAGGTGAAACTGCTACAAGCTAGCATTATGTCCACAAGATCCCTTAGTGTTTTTAACTGCTAACTGGATTGGGCATATAACCACGTACGATATTTGGATACCGCCAGCAATGGTTTCTCAAACGACGGTAAAGGGATCGAAGTATTATGCTCAGATATATATTGTATCCCATCATCCGATTAATCCGGAGATTTGTGTATGTATGTGGTGATGACAACTACGTTAAGGTATATGATGGAAGAAACATGAGCCCGACTGTGCACGAAATGTGTCCGCAGAAGCTTATAGATATAAGCTGTCTACATAAGTTGAAGATGCCCGGCGTAATATTTTTACTGTTTATTTTTAACACGCAGAAAAACGATGCCAATTTGACGGGTACCTCTATGTACAGTAATACAGGATCTGAAATTTTGGCTTCATATTCATATACAGGCCATTACTTCTTCAACAATAAAGTCTACACTCCTGGTAGTTATCTCCATCATTACAGCGGTCACTAGTAAATATAGTCAACATAGCTTCCATGTTACTAACAATATATCTAGTCCTCCAAATTAAATGACAATTGTGAGTTTTTCGGGTAATGCGAAATTTTTCGGTCCCAACTCCGACTATGTGATCGGCAACTGTGAATTTAGTAGCATATGTGTTTGGGACAAGAACAGTGAGGAAATTATTGACATTATTGAAGATGACAAACAAGGAAGTAAAATGCGTCTTCTCATAAAATCTGCTTGACAAAGTAAATGCTATTTTTCTGTTCAAAATTCCGTAAAAAAAAAAAACCTATACAAGAACATCTTTACTCTCAAACAAGAAGCCTTGAAAAAAGATACATTCGTATTTCTTTTCATAAAATTCACTTTAAAACCCAAGAGCTACACAGAACATACAAAGTCTTTATGAAGATAATAAAGCAGCTGTTTAGGATGGACACAACCTGTCCAACTGGTTTAAGTCTCAAATGGGAGTGATGCAAGGATGTCTCATGAGTCCACTTCTATTTTCAATATTTCTGGATGATCTTGTGATCTTTTTTGCAGGTGGAATTGTGTTCGGCGGACTCCAAATAAAGCTGCTTTTATACGTAGATGATATCGTCATTTTATCAGAAACTCCAATGATGTTGCAGATGATGATAAATAGCTGCAAAACGACTGCAATTTATTGAACCTGAAAGTGAACACCGCTAAGTCCAAAGTAATGATTTTTAGAAACGAGTTTGGACCATACTCAAGGTAAGAAAGATGAACTTGGGAATACCAGGAACTTGAAATCATTAAGGAGTATAAATATCTCGGAGTTTTAATTACATCTTCAAGGCCCACCTGGAAGAAAATCTAAAGGAGGCGAAAAAGGCAATAAATTGCAGTTGGCGGCGATTCCTTGGTAGGAAAAACGTTCCATCGAACAGCAAATTTAAGGTTTTCGAAGCGGCTACGAGGTCCATTATATGCTATGCTGCACAGTTTGCGGTATATTCGAGTACGAAGAGGTTGAAAAAATTTTAAGATATTTCTTTAAAAAAATCTTCAGATTACCCGAAGAAACGCGAAACATACATGTTGCACCTTGAAACTGGTTTAGCTCCTCTTTACATCTTTACATTAAGATTGCACGTTCTTTACATTCTGAAAATAATGGAACTCCCGAACGGCCGCCTTCCACACATCGTCGAAAATTATTTGGTACAGCGGAAGCTGCAATTCTTTAACGAATGGTCGAGGTTAAGCAGCGAACATAATATGCAATAACGAACTGTAATGCAGTATCTTGGCGACGTTCTTTAAACCAGCTGTTATTCAATATTGAAGAGTCTACTCGTGCGAAGTTTAGATTGAAAGCTCAACAAAGTGAGACCAAGTGTACGTATCCCTTACTCAACCATGATTTGGCTGGCTTATTGCCACGATCGGTTCAGCGTTGATGTAATGTCTTACATGTTTAAGGCGAGAGGCGAACTACTTCGGCTGAACTTCAGGCCTCATATAAGCGACGAGAATAAGGACTGCAGTCTATGCACCCTTCAAACAAAAGAAGACGTTTTCCATTTTATTGGAGCTTGCCCAATATTGAAAGATATCAGACGAGCTTACTGGGGTAAGGAGGCGCTATCAGTGGCTGAATTCATCAGAACTCTATATTGTGAGGACTGGAGCGTGCTGGCTAGCTATCTTAAAGCTGCATTAAAATATCGGCCGCAAATAATGAACGAAGCTTTTTAAATCACTGCATATGTATAAAACTTTAGTATAATTCTCTCTTTTCTTCGGCTGACGGCAATGGCCAAAGTTTTTTATTGTAAATTATTGCAAAAAAAAATGAATATGAAGTTTAAAAAATAAAATTTATTTTACTTTTACTTACTTTACTAGTCTAAAAGTTTATAACAATTAGCTATGAATAGATAAATAAATATAAATAGATTAAATATAGGTACAACCGCCCACTATGAAATGGATAACAGAAAACAAAAATATAAAGAAATCCTTGAAACAGTGTCAACATAAATATGAAGGTGGCCAGGTTGAACCGCGAGATGTAGTGATATAATTTCATGCTGTAGCTAGCATTACAATATGTGCGCTTTTATGAGAATTGTCTTTACCTCACTTAAAGTATCCCAAAAGAACAACATATTCCCACTTTAACGCACTTCTTGAAGTAGAAGTCTGGGGCCTTATTTTGTATTGCGTTTCTATAACAAATGTATACAAATTTAATTTCCAAGTAATTTAAATAACGTTTGACAATCTAACTTTCCGAAATGTTTGATTTCGAGTTGGAAGCATTTACACCCAATCCGAGAACCATACAAAATACCCATTGATTTTAGAATCGGATTACATTTTCGAATACCAATCCGAAAAGGAAAGCAGTGCAAAATAAGGCCCCTGAACTTTGTTTAGGTGGCGTTGAATTATATGCATTCAATAAAAATATATGTTCCGCGAAGTTTGTTGTCCTCAAGAAGTTGATCGATGAAAACAACATTCGAGGTGCAAAACTTCATGAAGCGTATTTACGCGCCAGTTAAGATAGAGATTAATATTGGAATTCACTCAATTTCCTATACTCACTCGATATACTCACTTTGATTACACCCGTACCATGAGCATCAGTATAAGGGTATTAATAAACCCCTTCGGTGCGCGTAAATTATTTAAAAAAAAGAGATATAAATCATATTCACCTGATACTCATTTATTGTGCTGAGTATTAATTTATGGCATGTTAAAAAAAAAATACTTTGTACGAAAAGTTTAACTTGAAAACTCAAAATCAATTGAAAAAGTGATATATATTGATTTCAAATTAAGTCAAAGAAATCAAGGCAAATATAAGCTTGTACTTCCAATATTAATGCCCACATACTCAAGAACGCCCAAAGATAGATAATCATTAAGTTTATGATTCATACGAGTTTTGACAAATGTAAAGGCGAGCAATAGTCATAAACGCAACAATTAACATCACATTTCGAAGCGTTATCATCAGATATGTTATCAGTTGTCAAAATTTCTCATAATTCGTTTACATAGGGTGTACAGGTACACTGTACAGGGTGTCAAGAAAGTAAGCAGTGAAATATAGTATCCTAACCTACTTTATCAAGAGGTCATTTGCTTACTCTACGGCTGTAAACTAATAACTTTTGTGAACATGTTTATCTCACTCAAACCAATACTGATAACAAGCTATTCACCCCGATTCCGACGATTGGCGTTTTATTCCTAATGTGTAATATAAGTAAATTGTCAGGGCATGGGTATTTCAACGTGTACCTGTATAAGATGGGGAAAGTGGGGAGCCCAGCTTGCCAGTACGATGACTCTCCACATGACAACGTAAAGCACATGTTCTTTAGTTGCACATGATGGACAGCAGAAAGAAGCAGGTTGTAGCTGGAGATAAGTGACATAAATCCAGAGAACGTAGTGGGAGTAATGCTATCTAGGGAAGACAAATGAAATAAAGTCTGCTCCTTTGTCGAGGCAGAACTAGACACAAAAAAGAGAGAGGAAGATCAAATCATTCCCTCACAAGATATATAAGCCTGATGAAAACCTCACCGGCAAGAAAAAATAAACCCGCAGTAGAAGATAAACATGAAAAAACCGGTTCACAGAGGGGAAAGAAAACGACACCACTCCGAAGTAATGCATAAGCGGTTCCGGAGCGGCGTCAAGTTGAAAAGGGGTTAAGGTGGTTTTTTCGTAAGTAAAGAGTAAAGTCTCACACTACTTGAAACACAGCGGGCCTGTTTCTCGTGAGCAGTAGCGTTTTCCACCACCTCCGAGGCAAAAAAAAGAAAAGAGTCCTTTTTCATATGCTTTATGACTTAAAAGACTTGTGGTCCGACACACTAACCACTGCGCCACGGCACCGATGCAAACTGACTTATGAGTAAAGCTTTCCACGTGTGGCGTTTGAAAAAACTCAGCATTCCACGAATTTTTATGTGGCAAAGCGCCGTCGACCGGCTACACGCGAAAAACTAAGTGCGCCATCTAGTAGCATATATTCAAACTATGCCAAATATGAGATTTAAACAAATTCGTAAGAGCCGTTTGTGAGAAAATATTTTTTTTCCAAAATATTCCTTAGGTAAGGTATCGTTCATTTTTAGGTAAAACATAAAAATTCTGATTCACCACGAATATGAAGTTTGAAGCAAATCGGTTCAGCCGCGATTGAGGTACAAGCAGAAAGGCAGACAGACAGACTCGCTTGCTGTAAGTGCAAGCAAAAACATGAATTCTTTCAACAGAGTACCTACGCATAAGGTCGAAGACATGTATCACTCAAGGCAGTTGAGCACCACACCTTATTTATTAAAACCCACTATGTACTCGTAAAAATTATTAACTAATTTTTTGGAACACATTTTTTTTATATCCATTATGATTTATTGATCAAGTCGATAAGATTAGTGATTAAATTAATGTTTGCGAAGAAGAATTGATTTAGTGCTTGCAAGACTTCTATTCGACAAACAATGTTCCTCAATATACCTCTTTTGGTGAGTAATGGTATTGTAGAATGTGGTTAAAGCAAACTTTATTAATGAGATAATATTTTCATAAAGGGCTTGATTTTGCTGGTAGATTACACCGCCGGAAGTTGTGGAAAATGCCAGTCAAATTTCGTGGCATGTCATAGTGAAACGACATTTTCCCTTTGCGTTGAAGGTACTCGTAGGTCCTACTTTGCTTTGGTAGAAAGATTAATAGAAAAAATGTTGGTTTTAGGCAACCCTACGGATTCTGTTGTCACATGCCCAATGGATAAAGTGTGCACTGATCAGCAAGATGTGTGTGCGTCACAGGAAGATGGTTCGGTACCGTCTTGTGTTACTGGCTGCGGAGTATGTAACTCTTACGGAAAAGTGTTTGCTTGCGTGAGTCAGACAGAATTTGCGTTTTGTTTTGGCGAAGATCAGCCATTTTACACAGAGATAGGAAGTTGTTTGGATGGATATGTTTGTGACCTGAGTAGTCGTACTATTTGCGTCAGAGATGCCGATAGCTTGCCATCTTGTAAGGATATATCATTCACAACACCAGACCCGAATGTGTCAGAACTTCCAGGAGATGGAAGCTCGACCACAACATTAAACCCAACTGTGTCGGAAATCCCAGGAGATGGAAGTTCATCCACAACATCCGACATATCCTCAACAGAACCACCAGGCCATGGAAGTTCGTCTACAACATCAGACTCAACTGTGTCGGAAATCCCAGGAGATGGAACTTCATCGACAACATTCGATATATCTTCGACAGAACTGCCAGAAGACGGAAGTTCGTCGACAATGCCCGACATATCTTCGACAGAGCCTTCAGGCGATGGAAGTTCGTCCACAACATTAGACCCAACTGTGTCGGAAATTCCAGGAGATGGAAGTTCATCCACAACATCCGATATATCCTCAACAGAACCACCAGACGATGGAAGTTCGTCTACAACAGTAGACTCAACTGTGTCAGAAATCCCAGGAGATGGAACTTCATCGACAACATCCGATATATCTTCGACAGAACCTCCAGGCGATGGAAGTTCGTCGACAATGCCCGACATATCTTCGACGGAGCCAACGGGTGACGGAAGTTCATCCACAACATCCGATATATCTTCGACAGAACCACCAGGCGATGGAAGTTCATCTACAACATTAGACCCAACTGTGTCGGAAATCCCAGGGGATGGAAGTTCATCCACGACATCCGATATATCTTCGACAGAACCTTCAGGCGATAGAAGTTCATCAACAACAACTGATCCAACCAGCACCAGGCCCACAACCGTTGAAACAACAATGCGGGCACCTAGAGATGCAACTACGTTCTGCTCTGAAATCGCAACTTCTGGAACATATAAGGCGGAAGGCGACACTACGTGTACGAGGTGGGTATCTTCGTATTCTGCTCCTGAAGATGTTTACTTAACTTTTGTCTTAATCCTTAAGATACTACATTTGTGTGGCCTCTGGTGGGGGCTACAGAGGGTTCGAGTATACATGCACCAACTCTAATTATTTCAATTCGGAGACAGGACTATGTCAGACAGAGAAACCAGCTGAATGTGGAGGAAGTGGAAGCTCGTCCACAATGCCCGATATATCTTCGACAGAACCTCCAGGAGATGGAAGTTCGTCGACAATACCCGATGTATCTTCATCAGAACCACCAGGCGATGGAAGTTCATCTACAACATTAGACCCAACTGTGTCGGAAATCCCAGGAGATGGAACTTCATCCACAGCATCCGATATATCTTCGACAGAACCTTCAGGCGATGGAAGTTCATCGACAACAACTGACCCAACCAGCACCAGGCCCACAACCGTTGAAACAACAACGCGTGCACCTCGAGATGCAACTACGTTCTGTTCTGAAATCGCAACTTCTGGAACATATAAGGCGGAAGGCGACACTACGTGTACGAAGTGGGTTACTTAGCATTCTGCTCCTGAAGATGTTTATATAACTTTTGTCTTAATCCTTAAGATACTACATTTGTGTGGCCTCTGGTGGGGGCTACAGAGGGTACGAGTATACATGCACCAACTCTAATTATTTCAATTCGGAGACAGGACTGTGTCAGACAGAGAAACCAGCTGAATGTGGAGGAAGTGGAAGCTCGTCCACAATATCCGATATATCTTCGACAAAACCTCCAGGAGATGGAAGTTCGTCGACAATACCCAATGCATCTTCATCAGAACCACCAGGCGATGGAAGTTCATCTACAACATTAGACCCAACTGTGTCGGAAATCCCAGGGGATGGAAGTTCATCCACGTCATCCGATATATCTTCGACAGAACCTTCAGGCGATAGAAGTTCATCAACAACAACTGATCCAACCAGCACCAGGCCCACAACCGTTGAAACAACAACGCGTGCACCTAGAGATGCAACTACGTTCTGCTCTGAAATCGCAACTTCTGGAACATATAAGGCGGAAGGCGACACTACGTGTACGAGGTGGGTATCTTCGTATTCTGCTCCTGAAGATGTTTACTTAACTTTTGTCTTAATCCTTAAGATACTACATTTGTGTGGCCTCTGGTGGGGGCTACAGAGGGTACGAGTATACGTGCACCAACTCTAATTATTTCAATTCGGAGACAGGACTGTGTCAGACAGAGAAACCAGCTGAATGTGGAGGAAGCGGAAGCTCGTCTACAATATCCGATATATCGTCGACAGCACCTCCAGGAGATGGAAGTTCGTCGACAATACCCGGTATATCTTCATCAGAAGCACCAGGCGATGGAAGTTCATCCACAACATTAGACCCAACTGTGTCGGAAATCCCAGGAGATGGAAGTTCATCCACAACATCCGATATATCTTCGACAGGACCTCCAGGCGATGGAAGTTCATCAACAACAATTGATCCAACCAGCACCAGTCCCACAACCGTTGAAACAACAACGAGTGCACCTCGAGATGCCACTACGTTCTGCTCTGAAACCGCAACTTCTGGAACATATAAGGCGGAAGGCGACACTACGTGTACGAGGTGGGTATCTTTGTATTCTGCTCCTGAAGTTGTTTACTTAACTTTTGTCTTAATCCTTAAGATACTACATTTGTGTTGCCTCTGGTGGGGGCTATAGAGGGTTCGAGTATACTTGCACCAACTCAAATTATTTCAATTCAGAGGCAGGACTATGTCAGGCAGAGAAACCAGTAGAATGTGGAGGAAGCGGAAGCTCGTCCACAGCATCTGATATATCTTCGACAGAGCCTCCAGGCGATGGAAGTTCATCTACAACTACTGACCCAACTGAATCCAATCCAACAACTCGTCCTCCTCGAGATGCAAGTACGTTTTGCTCTGAAACTGGAGCGTTGGGAACATTTAAGTCAGAAACTGACACTACCTGTACGAAGTGAGTTACTTCGTCAATGAGTTTATTTATTTATTTGACAATTTTCAAATTCTTAAGGTATTACCTTTGTGTGGCCGCGGGCGGGTTCGAATATACTTGTGGCAACTCCAATTATTTCAATTCCGAGACAGGGCTGTGTGAGTCAGGGCGCCCAGCTGAATGTGAAGGAAGTGAAATAGTTTCCACAACACCAGGTCCATTTGCAACAGATGCTACAGGAGATGGAAGTTCATCTACAACTCAGGACCCAATTGTTACCGGTCCCATAACCGTTGAACCAACAACTCGTGCTCCTCGAGATGCAGCTACGTTTTGCTCTGAAACTGGAATGTCTGGGAATTTTAGTGCAGAAGGCGATCCGACCTGTACAAAGTGATTTATTTGAAGTTTTGTCTATAACAGACTGAATATAATATTTGACATTTTTCCTCTCCAAGGTATTACCTTTGTTTAGCTTCAGGTGGCAGCTATACGGGCTACGAGTATACCTGTAACAATTCAAATTATTTCAATTCGGTAACAGGACAATGTCAGCTGACGCGACCAGATAACTGTTAAGAAATAAATACATATTTTACTGGATGTATACTTATAGCAATTTATTTCAATAAATGAGTTCCTAAGCCAAGTAACTTTATTCATTTTATTATTCTATCCATACTCGTATGTATGTAACTAGCAAATTTGTTGCAAATATTCTGTTATTTCGACATTTTCACCACTCTACCCTACATCTAGTTATTAAAATTCAAAACCTATGTTAATTTAGCATTTATATAAATTTGAATTTATACTCCAATATATCACTACATTACATCTAATGACTAACGTTGTGGATTGTGGACGACGGAAGTTCGTCGACAATGCCCGACATATCTTCGACAGAGCCTTCAGGCGATGGAAGTTCGTCCACAACATTAGACCCAACTGTGTCGGAAATTCCAGGAGATGGAAGTTCATCCACAACATCCGATATATCCTCAACAGAACCACCAGACGATGGAAGTTCGTCTACAACAGTAGACTCAACTGTGTCAGAAATCCCAGGAGATGGAACTTCATCGACAACATCCGATATATCTTCGACAGAACCTCCAGGCGATGGAAGTTCGTCGACAATGCCCGACATATCTTCGACGGAGCCAACGGGTGACGGAAGTTCATCCACAACATCCGATATATCTTCGACAGAACCACCAGGCGATGGAAGTTCATCTACAACATTAGACCCAACTGTGTCGGAAATCCCAGGGGATGGAAGTTCATCCACGACATCCGATATATCTTCGACAGAACCTTCAGGCGATAGAAGTTCATCAACAACAACTGATCCAACCAGCACCAGGCCCACAACCGTTGAAACAACAACGCGGGCACCTAGAGATGCAACTACGTTCTGCTCTGAAATCGCAACTTCTGGAACATATAAGGCGGAAGGCGACACTACGTGTACGAGGTGGGTATCTTCGTATTCTGCTCCTGAAGATATTTACTTAACTTTTGTCTTAATCCTTAAGATACTACATTTGTGTGGCCTCTGGTGGGGGCTACAGAGGGTTCGAGTATACTTGCACCAACTCTAATTATTTCAATTCGGAGACAGGACTATGTCAGACAGAGAAACCAGCTGAATGTGGAGGAAGTGGAAGCTCGTCCACAATGCCCGATATATCTTCGACAGAACCTCCAGGAGATGGAAGTTCGTCGACAATACCCGATGTATCTTCATCAGAACCACCAGGCGATGGAAGTTCATCTACAACATTAGACCCAACTGTGTCGGAAATCCCAGGAGATGGAACTTCATCCACAGCATCCGATATATCTTCGACAGAACCTTCAGGCGATGGAAGTTCATCGACAACAACTGACCCAACCAGCACCAGGCCCACAACCGTTGAAACAACAACGCGTGCACCTCGAGATGCAACTACGTTCTGTTCTGAAATCGCAACTTCTGGAACATATAAGGCGGAAGGCGACACTACTTGTACGAAGTGGGTTACTTAGCATTCTGCTCCTGAAGATGTTTATATAACTTTTGTCTTAATCCTTAAGATACTACATTTGTGTGGCCTCTGGTGGGGGCTACAGAGGGTACGAGTATACATGCACCAACTCTAATTATTTCAATTCGGAGACAGGACTGTGTCAGACAGAGAAACCAGCTGAATGTGGAGGAAGTGGAAGCTCGTCCACAATATCCGATATATCTTCGACAAAACCTCCAGGAGATGGAAGTTCGTCGACAATACCCAATGCATCTTCATCAGAACCACCAGGCGATGGAAGTTCATCTACAACATTAGACCCAACTGTGTCGGAAATCCCAGGGGATGGAAGTTCATCCACGACATCCGATATATCTTCGACAGAACCTTCAGGCGATAGAAGTTCATCAACAACAACTGATCCAACCAGCACCAGGCCCACAACCGTTGAAACAACAACGCGTGCACCTAGAGATGCAACTACGTTCTGCTCTGAAATCGCAACTTCTGGAACATATAAGGCGGAAGGCGACACTACGTGTACGAGGTGGGTATCTTCGTATTCTGCTCCTGAAGATGTTTACTTAACTTTTGTCTTAATCCTTAAGATACTACATTTGTGTGGCCTCTGGTGGGGGCTACAGAGGGTACGAGTATACGTGCACCAACTCTAATTATTTCAATTCGGAGACAGGACTGTGTCAGACAGAGAAACCAGCTGAATGTGGAGGAAGCGGAAGCTCGTCCACAATATCCGATATATCGTCGACAGCACCTCCAGGAGATGGAAGTTCGTCGACAATACCCGGTATATCTTCATCAGAAGCACCAGGCGATGGAAGTTCATCCACAACATTAGACCCAACTGTGTCGGAAATCCCAGGAGATGGAAGTTCATCCACAACATCCGATATATCTTCGACAGGACCTCCAGGCGATGGAAGTTCATCAACAACAATTGATCCAACCAGCACCAGTCCCACAACCGTTGAAACAACAACGAGTGCACCTCGAGATGCCACTACGTTCTGCTCTGAAACCGCAACTTCTGGAACATATAAGGCGGAAGGCGACACTACGTGTACGAGGTGGGTATCTTTGTATTCTGCTCCTGAAGTTGTTTACTTAACTTTTGTCTTAATCCTTAAGATACTACATTTGTGTTGCCTCTGGTGGGGGCTATAGAGGGTTCGAGTATACTTGCACCAACTCAAATTATTTCAATTCAGAGGCAGGACTATGTCAGGCAGAGAAACCAGTAGAATGTGGAGGAAGCGGAAGCTCGTCCACAGCATCTGATATATCTTCGACAGAGCCTCCAGGCGATGGAAGTTCATCTACAACTACTGACCCAACTGAATCCAATCCAACAACTCGTCCTCCTCGAGATGCAAGTACGTTTTGCTCTGAAACTGGAGCGTTGGGAACATTTAAGTCAGAAACTGACACTACCTGTACGAAGTGAGTTACTTCGTCAATGAGTTTATTTATTTATTTGACAATTTTCAAATTCTTAAGGTATTACCTTTGTGTGGCCGCGGGCGGGTTCGAATATACTTGTGGCAACTCCAATTATTTCAATTCCGAGACAGGGCTGTGTGAGTCAGGGCGCCCAGCTGAATGTGAAGGAAGTGAAATAGTTTCCACAACACCAGGTCCATTTGCAACAGATGCTACAGGAGATGGAAGTTCATCTACAACTCAGGACCCAATTGTTACCGGTCCCATAACCGTTGAACCAACAACTCGTGCTCCTCGAGATGCAGCTACGTTTTGCTCTGAAACTGGAATGTCTGGGAATTTTAGTGCAGAAGGCGATCCGACCTGTACAAAGTGATTTATTTGAAGTTTTGTCTATAACAGACTGAATATAATATTTGACATTTTTCCTCTCCAAGGTATTACCTTTGTTTAGCTTCAGGTGGCAGCTATACGGGCTACGAGTATACCTGTAACAATTCAAATTATTTCAATTCGGTAACAGGACAATGTCAGCTGACGCGACCAGATAACTGTTAAGAAATAAATACATATTTTACTGGATGTATACTTATAGCAATTTATTTCAATAAATGAGTTCCTAAGCCAAGTAACTTTATTCATTTTATTATTCTATCCATACTCGTATGTATGTAACTAGCAAATTTGTTGCAAATATTCTGTTATTTCGACATTTTCACCACTCTACCCTACATCTAGTTATTAAAATTCAAAACCTATGTTAATTTAGCATTTATATAAATTTGAATTTATACTCCAATATATCACTACATTACATCTAATGACTAACGTTGTGGATTGTGGACCACCAAACCAAACGATTAACTACGTCATCGCCAATTACCCACTACGTTCCTACCCAGGAGAAGATATTTATGGAGCGACTGCAAATGGCATCGAATGGCTTAATGACGTAGACATAAATCTGTAATTTTTGTTATTTAATGTAATTTCTTTATCAATGTAGTGTAAACCAAATGAAGGTCATAACATGTCTATAGGAGAAAACTAAACTCTGAGGTCCTTGTTAAAGTTCTACTAAGACTAGTGATGTGGGACCATACAAATTTGTTCGGGATTTTTTTTCTATGAGTCAGAGCTAAAGAATTAAACAGGAAAAATTGCAAAGCTTGGAAAACTTGGCAAAGAATTTGAACACCGGAGAATAGAAAGATTTTTAACGCATTGTGCAATGAGCTCAAGAGACTTCAAAAAATTGCAAAGAACGAATTAGTTGGCAGATACTTGAATAACTTATCAGCCTTTAAGGATACAGAATATTTGCCGTCAAAGCTCTTAAAAAAAAAAAAAAAAACAAGCAAAACAAGCACCACCCAGTAAACCAGAAAGCCGTTCTTGGGCAAGAGATGCCAAAGAAAAGGCTAACCCCAAGTCACGTACAAAATACCGTCCAACCTTTTTCTAGTCAAACTGCAAACGAAAACCTATTTCTGCAGCATACATGAACATACAGAATGTAACATTACAAGAACTAAAATGTGAAACTAAAAGTAACATAAATGCAAAAAAAACACAGGGCTATGATTTGATAACAGGACAAATACTTAAAGAGTTCCCGAATAAAGCTATATTTAAACTATTACATTTAATAAATGCAGCACTCCGACCAAAGTATGTTCCAATGCAATGGATGGTGGCAAAAGTAATCATAATTGCGAAACGAGATAAGTCGCCAAATGAAAAGAAATCGTATAGACCGATTTCGCTCCCCCCGTAATATCAAAGCTATTTGAAAAATTGCTTTTGAAAAGACTCAAGCCAAAAATAGAAAAACAAAATCTTGTATATTACCTTCCCACCAAATTGGGTTTAGAGAAAAACACTCTATCGGAACTGCCCCATATAGTATGGTGAGTATTAGCATCAGATCCTATAATGAGACCAGCTTTCTGCCTCCCCACATCTGCGATCAGCCTTTCCAGGTTATCCCCAAAAATAGAGTCTATGTTTTCACAGGCGAGTTACGCCAAAACCAAAAAGGAAGAACCGCTGGATGTTTCTAGTCGTGCTATGGTTGTATCTCGATCGCTGTAATTAGGGAGTAAAGTTACATTTAGGTTACTTTCACCAGTATACACGCTCTGGGTTTACCTTCGTCGCGCACATACAGGATGTAGTAATTAGGAGTCTTGAGTCCACGTATCAAGTTGTCCACAACCCAATGTTCCTGGACCAAGACTATATCTTTCCTGTCCTTTGAGAGACGGAGAAGAGGGCCGGCAGATGCTGAATCTGAACTACTTGCAGCATTATCGCTACAATCAGGCAGAGAAACCTTCACCACTGTGGTATTCATGGCGCGTTTCTTTTTTACGTGCGATTTCCATTTAAACTTAACATCTAGAGTCACTCCTAGATATTTTGCTTCGTTCGAGAATGGTATTTGAGCTTGCATTTGAGCTTTCCGGATGGCTTTTAACGCTTTCCAAAGCAAATAATTTGATTCCATTTCACCGGAGAGATTTTCCAGGTACTCATAGGTCGCTATCTTTTTGCTTTTCAATTCCCGAATAATATCTCTAAGGCGATTGCATAGTCAGTTAAGGACCGTTTTACTCGTATGCTACGGTGTACGAGTGATTTGCCATTTCTTTCGTGCTTTTCATTTTTCCCTCACCAGTTCAATGATTTCTCTGGGATACTTTTCGTGGCGGTTGACCTTATAGCTTACAGGAGGAGTGTTTCTCCATGCCGCTCTTTGGATTGCTTCCACGAAACGATCAACTTCGTCCTCTAGTTCACATGATATTTTAAATGATACATTTAAGGCGGTATTTGTTTATCATTCATTTCTAAAGCCCTCCCAGTTTGTTCTATTGCTAGTAAGTCTTGGAGGTCCTTTTTTCCTGATCAGCGCTTCTCCAAGTAATAAAATTACGGGAGAGTGCTCAGAAGAGTGATCAGAACTTCCTTCGACTGTAAAAAACAAAATTTGCGCGTAAACACAAAGATCGTGTTCACGGCCATTGTAACCGTACCATCTTTTTTTTTTTATTGTACAATTTGCGCGTGCAGGGCACGGGCACGGTTCAATTACTTGACGCGAACAATTCAATTCGTCGTCTGCAAAGGGCAAAACCTTTTGACCTTGCGTCATAGTACGAGTATATGCCGGTTGTAAAAAACACAGGAACGTTCATTGGAATTTAACCTGCCTAAAGTGCTACATTTCTTTTTAACTACATACGAACATCTTTTTCCAAAAATCACGAGTCTCGTGGAAGCTCTTCCTGTCAGGAGTCGCACCCTCAATGTCTGCTCGGGCGGGAGTGGGGATACTCACAAGTCCCAGGTTGACAGACAGAGTATTGGAGTGGATACCATTAGGAGGAAGAGTTGCGATCTTAAAGCTCAAGCTTGAAAGATCAACTCTGGCATTGGTGCAGGTGTATGCACCGAACCTTCTGTCAGAGTACGCAGCTTTCTTAGATGAAGTTGATGTTGCCCTTGAAAAGGTTGCAGATATGGATTCTTTTGTCCTGATGGGTGACTTCAATGCTCATGTGGGTGTAGATGTTATGACATGGGTGAGTGTGATTGGGAAGAACGGTGATCCTGATCAAAACGCGAACGGAGAGAGGTTGTTGGATTTTTGTTGTGAAAATGGCTTATCCATCATGAACACTATCTTTCCGCACAAAGACATTCACAAATACACGTGGTACCGTCAGAGTCCTCAGCAGAAGTCGCTGATCGATTTCTTTGTGGTACCATCGTGTCTGAAGAGAATGGTTTGTGATGTTCGCGTATTGAGAGGGGCCGAGATGTCAGATTTTATATTGTACAATTTCAACAGCGGTTATTGCCTCTGCGGGAGATGTTAGTGGAGTGAAGCGGCTTGGTGTGGCGGCTGGTGGTGAGAAAAGAACTGCTTGGTTTAAAACGCCCGGAGTTCAAGAAGCCATCAGAGAGAAGAAGAGAGCCTTTAGGGTGTGGATTCACTTGGGGAACTCCGATTCTCGAAATCGGTACACTGAGGCGCGAAGAACTTGCAAATTAACTGTGAAAACAGCGAAAGAACAGTCTTGGAAGGAGTTTGGCGAAAAATTGCAACGTGACCACAGATCTGCAAATAAGATGTTCTGGCAGACCATCCGCCGACTCAGAGGATAAAAGTTGAATATCGCTGAAGGAGTCAAATCCAAAGACGGTAGACTTCTTTCCAATGAGGAGGACATCATACGCAGATGGAGGGAGCACTTTTCAGAATTGCTCAATCCCGAACAGGGCACCGAAGATGACAGACCTATGGTCGAGAGTTGGGCGGAAAGTAGCCCTACGGTAGAGGAAGTAACTTTGGCGATCAAAGCGCTAAAAGTTGGCAAATCTGCTGGTGTGGATGAAATTCGGCCAGAAATGCTAAAGGCTTAAGGTAAAGAGGGAGTTCAATGGCTCTCGCGTGTCATTAAAGTGGCCTGGGAATGCGGTGAAACACCTGGTGATTGGCAAATGGAGGTGATAGTTCCTCTTTTTAAAAAAGGGGACAAAAGAGATTGCGCCAACTACAGGGGTATATCTCTTTTAAGTCTCCCTGGAAAAGTCTTCGCTAAGGTGCTAGAAGTGCGTTCCAGAGCTGTGGTTGAGGACAGTTTGGGGGATGAGCAGTGCAGTTTCCGTCCCGGTAGAAGCACAACCGACCAGTTGTTCACTCTCAGAATGGTTCTTGAGAAAGCCTGGGAATATGCCAAACCTGTCTACACTTGTTTTGTGGATTTGGAAAAAGCATATGATAGGGTTCCTCGAGGCAAACTCTGGAGTGTTCTGCAGGAGTATGGGATTGCTGGTTCCCTGTTAAGGGCGATTCAGTCTTTATATACAAACTGTAAAAGCTGTGTTCGGATAAACGGTGTTAAATCAATACCCTTCACTGTGGGCGTTGGACTCCGCCAGGGGTGCGTTTTGTCACCTCTCCTCTTGTATATATGGATTGGATGTTGCAGCGCAGCCGTGGCGGGGAATGTTTCAAAGTGGGAGACCTAAGGATTAGTCATCTGCTCTTTGCGGATGATTTGGTCATCCTTGGGTCCTCTCAAACCGAACTTCAGCGCGCACTCGAAAGGTTTGTAGCCGTTTGTGATGATGCTGGAATGAAGATCAACGTGAACAAATCGGAAGTAATGGTCGTTTCCAAAAAACCCATTCAGTGCACTCTGCATGTTAGTGGAGTCCCACTGAAGCAGGTGGAGAAGTTTAAGTACCTCGGGGTTTTATTCACGAGTAATGGGAGAAGCAATGCCGAGTTATCCTGTAGAATTGGTCAGGCTGGATCAATTTTGAGAGAGCTTGGCCAATCTGTTATAAGGAAGGCCAAACTTAGTATTCCAGCTAAGCTATCGGTTTTTAACTTGGTGTATGTTCCAACTCTCACCTATGGTCATGAAATTTGGGTAGTGACCGAAAGAATAAGATCGCGGATACAAGCTGCCGAAATGAGGTTCCTTCGCGGTGTTGTTGGAATTACTCGTAGGGATCGAGTGCGCAACACCAGAGTACGCGAGACGCTCAACGTTGAGCAGCTACTTCTCCGAACGGAACGATCTATGCTTCGATGGTTTGGTCACGTAGTGCGTATGCCCCCAGACCGGCTTCCAAGACGCGCCATGGTTGCCGTGCCATCAGGTAGACGACTTCGCGGAAGGCCCAGAAATAGATGGTTGGATCAAGTCCGACATCTCTCTTGGAGCCGCTTAGGGATTCTCCCTGATGAATTGGAGTCAATGGCGGAGGATCGAAAAGGATGGAGAGTCCACCTGAGCATCCTACCCCCGCGACCCTCATGAAGGATTAGCGGGCCATTGAAAATGAATGAATGAATGAATTCCGAAATGAATGTTAAGAATAAATTATTATTAATCATTTATCCCAACATTTTACTTTTTAATTATCATTTTAGCATTATTTGAAAAAAATAAGAGATGCGAAAAAAATCTCATTTGTATTGCCTTTATTCTGTGTTTTTATTGCGCTTAACTTAGAGTCAGGAAAAGCACATACAAGTATTTATCTGGTTACGGAGTAGATCCCTTTCAAATGGAGCATGTTGGATGCCACTGAAAAAAAAAAACGTACAAAGTTAAGTAAGTGTTCGGGTAAATTTCAAAATCTATGATCAGATTCATCAAAATTAATAACTAATTTAAGTTGTATGTGATTTAATAGTTTTTAAAGATCAAATACTTACTGTACATGACGGAGCACAAAGATGTCCATCCAATATAAATGATTCAATACTGCAATATGTCCTGTCGGAACAAGACATCGATGGTGTACTAGGCTTCAGTAAGGAGTCACAAACGACGAACTCAGTCGCACTGACACAGGCGAATGGCACGTTCGCAAGGCACACTTTACACTGATCTATGCATTCTGACACATAGCTAGCAGCAGGCTTGCAAATTCCCTTTTCGGCTGTACAGACCTTGCCTGGATCACAAGTTCCTAATGTCGACGACTTAGTCATACCTATTTGTTTTTTTTTTTTTTTTTTGATAGGCTCAAGGCAAATTATTTACAAAGTACCCACCATCAAAGCAGATATGGAAAGATGTTGAATTAATGCAGGCTGCATAGTTAGTCACTGAGCAGACATCACACACCGCATTGACAATATTAACCAAAGCAAGCAGCCCAAAGACAAGAACTATAAAAATCTTTTAGAAAAAATAAATAAATATGTAATTCGACTTTATTTTACCAATTGTTTGCATATATATATACATATATATATATAATAGTTATAGTGACTAGCTACCTTTGCCATTTAAAATATTTAAAACCAGTGTGTTACAGAAACCAATTGCTATATTTGTAGAGTAAAATAAAAACCTAAAACGAACCTTTTATACTCAAAAAGTTAGACGCAAATAGAGTTTACTTTGGTTATCAATTCTGAAATAAAAGCGTGGTACTAAAAGTCATATGCAAATTGGTGTTATTGGCCATAAAACTATATAGTGTCTGTATACATAATTAAGATATATCTTTGATGATTGTCAGAATCTACCGCATGAATTAAATTGCATAACACATAACCTAGAAATAAATCTTAAGAAAATCCAATAGCACAGATTGATGCCAAAGGTACTGTTCTACAATAAAAAATGGTAAATACAAATTTCTGTTTATTTTGTCTGTTCGCGATTAACTCGCAAACCACTGAGCCAAATCTGATGCACTCACCAATGCATGGACAATTACCTTCAGAAGGCTTTAGACTAGGTATCATAAAAATCTGCCATGGAAGTGCTAATCAATAGAGCATCCATTTCGCAGAATATGGAAAAAAAGATGGCCCTACAACAATCTGTATAATCTATATATCTATATAACGCACACAACATGAGTGATTGCGAGAAGCTAGACCCTGGCACTTAAGGAGCTGTTGCGCCAAATATTTTTTTTTTTTATAACAATCTCCAGAACTGTGTTATGGCTTCTGAAGAAAGAGATTTCAGCCGAAGATCCTTTAATGTATAAGCGACAACAATCGAATTTCCGAAGCAACATACAGATATTTCACAACAGCCCATGAGGGGCATATGATATGTCTAACTTCTCGCAACCACTCGTGTTATGTGCGTTATGTTTTTCATATGAATGGAATTGACCTACAGTTGTGTGCGGAAGGGACATTTTTATTTTGTTTCTGAGAAACTCTTACGTGAGAGCAATATTTTCGGGTGTTTGTCAAACGTTCGCGAGAGGTGGAACCAGGAAAAAATGTTTGATGTATTCTGGAACTCCAACATTGAACCTCACATGCAGTGGTTCGACACACTAGCCACTGCGCCCACGCAGCGGAGGTTCTAGACTGCTGTAAAAGCAGACATCACTGTACCAAGCAGTATGAAATACTAATCAGTGTTCATTTGGGTGGGAATTTGTTATTATATTTAGACAAAGGCAAGAAGACTTGATCTTAAGCTTGTGAATGAATGCCAGGCTAAATTGTGGTTACGTCTCCACAGACAGGCAATGGTGTAGTGGTAACGTCGTCAATTGCCACGCTAATGGTCCATGGTTCACATCCTGTCAACAAGCATTTATTTATTTCTTATGAAATTCATATATGTATAAAGTCAGTTCGATCAATTGCGAAAGCTTTGTGAACACTACGACGAAGGTATAACACTGGCAGCATCTTGATCATATGGCTGAAAAAATGTTTCACTCTGTTGGATGATTGTTTTGCCTATGAGGTCGGTAATTGGGAATAAAATACTGTGAATCAGGAGCAAAGACAAAACATAGCAAATATCTCCCCAGTCATCTGGACGTCACCCCAGAGTTTCTCTGAAGCACACATGACCTGATTTTCATCTCAGCCTATCTTCCCTTAGAAAGCTTCTTCACACCTCCTCCTAATTTTCCTCACACTTTCTTCTTAGTCTAAGTCCTTACATTAGGTCTTCAATTTTGGTGGGTCCCGGGGCCCTTGTCACAAATAAAAAATAAAAAAAGGCCCTTTAGCTTAGTTATGTAAGTTCTCCTCTGTTTTTAAGCTTAGCTTTAAGTTAATTGCTTGTACTAAGCTTAGATAAATAAATAAATAAATAGACAACATAACTATAAATTGTTCCAATCAGCAAGAGACTGACCCAAATACATATTAATGTAACTCGGTTTAACTCGGTTTAGCTGTAACTCGGTTTGAACCGGTTAATGAACTCGAGTTGACACATCACTACTCCAAACAATCAAATAATATGAAAAATATATCTTTATTTATCACAAATCATAAAGTAATGTTTCGATATATATTGCTGTTTCGATATATTTTTAACAATTATCTGGTCTATCTCGCTGACACAAATTCAATTCTCTATCAAAGTATGAATCTATGCATGTGTATTCGTATCCCTTAAAACTGCCTCTGGATATCGTACAAATATAATACCTTTAAATCCAGAAGAGAAATATTTTAATATTCATTTTCGTCTAGTCAAAATGATAAACTACTCACTTCGTACACGTTGTATCCCCTTCAGCCTTAAATGTCCCACTTATCGCCATTTCAGAGCAAAAAGTTGTTGCATCTCGAGGTGCTTGAGCTGTGGTACTTGTAGTTGTTTCTAAAGGATTATCTGTAGGTACGATACATGATGGCTGGCTTATTGTATCTCTAACACAAACTGTACGACTGCTTAGATCACACACATAACCATCGGAACAGCTGCGTCTTGATGTGTAAAAAGGTTCGCTCTCACCAAAGCAAAAAGCATACGTTGTCTCACTCAGACACGTAAATACTTTTTCATAAGAGTCACACGTTCCACATCCTGTTACGCAACTAGCTACCACTGAATCATCTACTTTTGAAACACATATTGCAGCCTTATTGGTACAAACTCTACCCACTGGGCATGAGATAACGTCATACGTAGGGATTCCTAAATAATAGTATTTCTATAATTCATTATGTTCTTCTGAGTAAAAAAAAAAAAAAAAAACTCACCATCTTGGCACAAGGAAAAGCTTGTCTCACTATGGCATGCCACATAATTTGATTGACACATGCCGCAACTACCCAGCGAGTAGTCTACGAGCAGAAACAAACCCTTAACCTTTGTATAAGCCTTGTTAAAAAATTGCAACAGAAAATCCTTACCAAAAGTGAGACTTGCAACATCGTTACTTATCTAACAGACGTCTGTCAAACAATCAGCGCATTGTTGCTGTCTAATACTCTTTTAATAGATAAATCTTATCAATTTGCCTCATAAACATAATGAAGGTGTATCCCCAGTCTCAGATTAGAAGTAGACCGACAAAGTTTAATCTGTTATCTTGAAACTATACCTCTATAGACCGACAATTTATATTGCCTGTACATATTGCCCGAAACCAAAATTGTTTCTATTTGCCCGTCATCATCACCTCGCTCTATGTTTGTCATCTACAGTTCGTTAGAGACTTCGGGCTCTTCAATGAGGCATTCGGGCCCTGGTTTTGTACACCATTGGATATGAAAGTTAATTGGTTAACTAAACGTCCTAATATCATAAGAAAGCTCACGGTCTGTACATATTCTTTATTCCATAGCATGAAATGTAAGAGGTAGATCGCCCATTATCCGAACTTTTTTCTAAACTTTAACAGCAATAACCTTCTAAGGTTTTCTTATTTAATTATTTACGTACTTAAGTCACGCTGCAGTTCGGGCTGAGCCTGGGTCTCAACCAATAAGCCTTTTCATTTAGCTCGGTCTATAGCTAATTGCCTACAGTTAAGCACTCCAAGTGAGTCGGAGTCCCCTTGAACTTGTGCGCGCCACTTACGGCGAGAAGATCCTCTACTGCATCGTCCCTCCGGGTTAGATTCGAAGACTCTGCATGCCGCAGCACTGGTGTCCATTCGCACTACATCTCCTAGCCATCTCAAACGTCCAATACACAGTTTTTTGACTAGGTCGATGTCGCTGTACAGCTCGTATGGTTCATCATTGAATCTTCTCCTCTCCTATCTTACACAGAATTTTTCTCTCGAAGCCGTCAAGGATACCTTCATCCGCTTTTAATAAAGTCTAGGCTTAAATGCCTTAAAGTGTGGCCGGGATGATCATGGTCTTATATAGAGTCTCTTTAGTTGTTCGAGATTGCGGTTTTCTATTGAATTGACTTATTAGCCCAAAAAACCAGCGGTTGGCAAGAGTCAAAGAAGACAAAGTCCTTTACTAACTCGAAGTTGTAGCTGCCCACTGTGGCGTTCTGTTCTATTTGTCGAATTTGATAGTCTTGCTAACAGCATATACTTGGTCTCTCTCGTTTGTCGCTTAACCCATTTTGGCCACTTTTGCTTGCAAACGCACCGGTGGCAGTCCGCTGAGTTCTTGCAATAATCTCAATATCGTTGGCGTATGCAAGCAGTTGTACTGATGTTTGATAGATTGTGCCCCCGGTGCTGGCTTACGCGTTCCGCACAATCCGTTCAAGTAAAATACTAAAGGAGTGTGTCACCTTGTCTAAAACATTTTTTGACATTAAATGCCTCGGTGAGGTCACTACCAACCTTGATGGAGCAATGAGCGTTCATTGAGCAACGTTAAGACTAGACATGGCTCTGTATAGCCTCTATAGATGCTGTCATGGGTGGCCTTGAAATCGATAAAGAAATGGTGAATATTGGTTTGGAGTTTTTGGATTTTCTCCAAGATCTGTCAAAGTGTGAAGATTTGATCGATGGTGGGGTTTCTTTGCCTGAAACCGCACTGATAGGGGCCAATCAGGCTATTGATGAACGGTTTGAGGCATTCACACAATATGGCAGAAAGGATCTTGTATGTAATGTTGAGCTGGTCTCCTTTCTTCTGGATCGGGCGAACGATGCTGAGAGTCCGTTCATCAGGCATACAGTCGTCTGACCAAATCTGAGAGATGAGTTGGTGTATGCTCTTTAGCAATTCATCACCTGTTGCCTTGAAAATTTCGGCCGGTAAGTTGTCTGGTCCAGCAGCCTTGTTTGACTTGAGCATATTGCTATCCTCACTTGATTTTGATCACTTGCTCAGAAATGTTGATAATCATCATCTATGTTGAATGATTCATTCTACTGACAGCGGAATGTTGGTGTACGTCGCGCTTATGCAGTCGGCAGAAGTAGTTTTTTCATATTCTCAGCACCGACTATGATTCTACTACGAGGTTTCCTCCTTCATCTCTACATCTCTTTTGATTGCCTGCGATAAATATTCGTTAAACTATACGGGCGATAAGTTCTTAATTTGCCTATTTTTTAAAAATCGTAAAGCCCAACTACATTTAATGTAAATGAACTTTGTAAAGTGTCAAAAGGGACACCAAACTGTTATAAAAATGAGCGGCGACTTAAGCATTTATTTTGCTCCACATTTTCATATCACTTAATTGTTTGTTAATTTTTTTATCAACAAAATATGTACCATGCAATTGTTAAGCTGTCACATTTCCACACATACCATATGTATATACAATACATACTCGTATGTAATCAGTCCGAAACAGGCGAGGGGCAGATGTGGGGATAGTACGTGATCACCATCTTATGATAGCTACTCTCCAACTACGCACTGCTGCAGTTCGAAGATCCCACGACAACACAAGAATGCCCAGGTTCAACATCGATAGACTTAGTGATCCCTCAGTGCGCCAACAATTAAGGGAGCACTTTTCGCAAGGTGTGGAAGCAATCAGCAGCTCAATGCCCGCAACCATCCAAGACCATTGGTGTGCTGTGAAAAATGTTTTTACATCTGGTGCTGAAAGAATTGTCGGTCGATCGCAGGGAAGACATAGGGCGTGGCTTTCCGAGGATACCTGGAGACGGATTGACGAACGAAAACAGCTAAAAACTCGCGTTGCAGCTACCCCAGCAGCAGGGAGAAGCGAGCTAGAGTCCCTATATCGCATGAAAATTAGAGAAGTTCAGCGTAGCGTACGACGTGACAAGCGCAACTACATCAACGCGCTGGCTACAGAAGCAGAAGAAGCTGCACGGAGGTGCGACAGCAGGACCGTCTACAGAATCACGAAAGAGCTGACAGGTGGTCGCAGCTCCAGCCAATACCCAGTGAAAAGCCTAGACGGCTCCTTGCTCATTTCGGATGAGGACCAGCTCAAGAGATGGAAAGAGCATTTTGCTACGGTTTTGAACCGTGTATTCGCTAGCGATATGCTCCCAAATCAGACTGAGATGCCCGAGGTGAGAAGTACCCGAATACGCACCACGACTCCCAGTAAAGATGAGATTATTACCGCGATCAAGGCACTCAAAACCAACAAGGCGGTAGGACTTGACGGTATTCCAGCAGAGCTCTTACGAGCAACGCCAACAACATCGGCTGAGCTTCTGCTTCCACTTATAGATAGAGCTTGGGAAGCTGAGAGCTTTCCTAACGAGTGGAAAAAGGGAATGATCGTCAAGCTTCCTAAGAAAGGAAATTTAATGGAGTGCGGAAACTGGAGGGGTATCTGCGTGCTTCCTGCTGCAGCTAAGATAATAGCTAAAATCATCCTTGAGCGAATCAAACAACATCTCGAAGACACACTCCGAATTCCGAACAAGCAGGTTTCCGCTCTGGATCCTCCTGTGCCGACCACATCAACACCCTGCGGATGATCATCGAACAGTGTGTTGAATATCGATCGCCACTGCACCTGCTGTTCATCGATTTTGAGAAGGCGTTCGATAGTGTCAACAGGGAGTTTATTTGGCGTGCCTTACGCAGGAGAGGCATCCCCGATAAACTAATTGTTATTATCAAAGCTACATATGAAGGCTCCAAATGTCGCGTTCTGCACAGGGGAAGGTTGTCTGAGGAATTTGAGATCCAAAGTGGGGTAAGACAAGGCTGTATCCTTTCACCAATATTATTCCTATTGGTGATTAGCGATGTGCTTCATGCAGCTTTGTCGACGGGAAACGGAGGAATTCGATGGACTCTTACATCTCAACTAAAACATCTTGACTACGCAGACGATGTATGCTTACTCTCCCACAGAATTATGGATCTCCACCAAATGACAGCAGATGTGGAGAGGGAGGCAGGTGTCGTCGGGCTGAAAATTAATACGGCAAAAACTAAAATTATCAGCCTTGGAACAAACTCATCGGCTCAAATATGCATTGCTGGACAACCGGTAGAGAGAGTAGAGGATTTCCAGTATCTTGGTAGTATTGTCTCGACCGATGGTGGAACCGAACTGGATATAGCCAACAGGATCGCCAAAGCAAAGTCCGCGTTCGGGATGTTTTCCAAAATATGGCGAAGCAATGCAATCAGTTTGAGCAGCAAAATAAGACTGTTCCGCTCCAACGTTGAATCCGTGCTGCTATATGGTTGCAGCACGTGGAGAGTGACCACTACTATAACCAGAAAGCTGCAAACGTTTGTTAATAGGTGTCTGCGCAATATCTTAAGGATTTTCTGGCCCAATCGTATCTCTAACGAACACGTTTACGAGAGAACGGGTCAGGAACCAATAGGCACAACTATCCAATGGCGGAAGTGGCAGTGGATTGGTCACACGTTCCGAAAGGGTGACAGTGGCAATGGAACCCTCTAGCTCAGGATGGCAGAAGACCTGGCGGTCCGCGGAAAACATGGCGCAGAACAGTCGAGAAGGAGGCACGGCAGTTAGGGAAAAGTTGGGGAGAACTCAGACACATTGCCAGAAACCGTACACGATGGCGCGTAGGCGTAGTAGAGGCCCTAGGACCCACAAGGGGATACAGGACATAAGAAGAAAGAAGAGATGTAATCAGTGAATGAATTCGCTTTCACAAAACTTAACGTAAGTGGCTGAAACTAAGCAACATTTTAATTTTGGGCGCAGTATACTATACCAAATGAAAAACGCCAAATCGCAGAAACTAGGAGAGTATTCTCTCAGTACAAAGAAAAGTACGTGAACACTTTTTTTAAAAAAGAATAAATAAAAACCTCAATCGTGTTGATGGCGCGGTAAAAGTCAGTTGAACCAATTTTATTTTTATGTCGACTTTTTATTACCTGTTGTAGAACATATCTCTGTTTTTTTACTGAATATTTCTTGGAAAATATATTAATAACAATTTAACATCCATACGTCATGCAGAAGATATAAAATTAAAGTCCTCCTGTCATACCAGTCTGCCTCATTTGACAGTTTCCGTTTTTCAGCGAGGCGAAATTTTTCTTGAAGAAATTACAGAAAAATGAAAAAAAACACGTACTGTACAGCGTTCTAATTTGTATTCCCCCCAAGTCCTGACAACCACAGTGATTCAACTAAGTCCATGCTCGGAGCATGTGTTGGAGAACTTATACTAACACATACAAAAGCCCAAATATGGCAGGCACAGGAGTAACTTTTTTAATTCTTTTCCGCTCCAATTTTAAATCTGGGGCTTAAAAGATGTAAAAGATTCTTAGGATGAAAAAGACTCATGGCATTCAAATGAACGCACTACGGATTGCAAGATACTTTTTAGTGACTAACAATATATTGATTTTTTAGTGGGTTTGCACATCTTGAAAGCTAGAAGAAAAAGTGCACCAACCACTTTCTCAAAATAAGTACATGTCTGATCAATGAAGAGGAAATCGTATCTTTCTCAAATTTCGTTTAGACTCTCAGTAGGTGAACTCTTGCGGATGTTTTCAGACGTAGTATTACGTTGGTAAATGTTTACTTACGATTACGCGAACAGGTATTCACTATGTATACGAACAGATGCTACAGCTGGCTTAAGCTCGCAAGTCCTAGGAATAAACCACTTCTTTAGAATGAATGACGACTACAGCGTCTTTCAAGCCGAAGTCGCAGCCATCATACAGGCTGCTGAAATTATACGCGAGAGTAACATCGTTGGTAAAACGAACACTGTCCATATAGACATCCAGGCAGCCGTTAAGGCTCTGGACTCTGCAATAATTAGGTCAAGGCTTTTGAGGACCTGTAAATCACTGTTAATCGAGATATCTAGATCCAATGACATGAAACTCTGCTAGATACCAGGGCATATGGATATCGATGAAAATGAAAGAGCTGACGAACTTACTAGGAAAGGGCCAGCACTGCACATATCGCGGGTCATCTCTTTTGGAGTAACTCCATTCAGTTCCTTACGGAAGAAAATAGAAGATGAAGCCACCGGATAATGGCTATTGTAAAAATAGTAGAGGCGAAGAAGAAAATAAATCTGTTCGTCACCTGCTGTGTAACTGTCCTGTCCTATCCGTCAGAAGAATGAGGGCTCTTGGTAGCTACTTCTTCTCGGAGCTGAAGGACTGAGGCAATGTAGAGCTGACGAACCTCTTGAGATTCATATCATTATCTGGGTGATTCTAACAACGGACTATCTTTACAGCGTTTCCATGGTTAAATAATTTGGACGAAATGGACCCAAACTGTTGGTCTAAGTGAGCAGTGACTCTTTTTGCCACAAGGCACCCATCTACCTAGCCTAACCTAAGCTTGCAAGTGGTTTTGGTTCTGACATTAGACTTTTAAGGCTCTGTCTCGAAAAGAGTCCATGAAAAAATATCAAGCATTTATAGAGAATTGTATCTCCAACAATAAGTTTAGGGTGAGATATTTATCGAAAAACCCACTTCGGTCCCTTTTTGTTACATTCTTCATTCACTTCTAATGAATCGATTAGGACCATTTCCAGCTACCTATCAATTATGTTCGAATTTTCGTCTAGCCTATAAGCAAAGATGTTGCGTCTATACCTTGACCCGTTTTCAGGATGTGCTCTTACCAAAAATTTACAAAAAATAAGACAAAACTATTGAGGAGCTCTAGTAGAGCTGTTTTATTTTGGTTTTCGAATGTCTTGTATCATACGCATTCCAGTTACTAAATATTTAGCCTACGTTACTGAAAACAGATTATAATATTTCTTACTAGCTATTTAGAACCCAGTCCACAAAAATGCTTTGTTACCTAAGCAAATGTTGATAGTAAGCTTAACTGGAAAATAAAATGTTAACGAACAATTGAAGAATATCGCAAAGTCAAAAGGTTTTGTAGTAATGGCTGACGACTCTTCTTGAAATCTAGGCATTTGTCCATAAAAAGTTCAGCATAAAGCAAGGTCAGAAAATGTTCAGAAAAAGCCTGCCTGGGACTTGTATGTCCTCTACATCAATTTAACTTATTTCCAATAACAAAATCACTCCAAACAGCACTATATAGTATGCCTACTCGTAGAAAATATTCTGCAAAACCAGCTCATACAGTTCCACATTCATCAACTAGCTAGACGGAGTAACCCAAGATGAAGCAAAACAGCATCGTTCGAGCAAATTCTAGCTGCTCTAGAAGGGTACTGGGCACATTTTACCTCTATGATAAGGAGACTTATTACAAATCGAAATTCTGACACTTTGGGATCCGAGCAGGCAGAATAACGATCATCTTTCTTGGAAATTCGACAACCTCGATATTTTTATTTATTTATTATTTATTTTGTCACGAGAAAGCTTCTCAAAACAAATAGCCCTTCGGATACAGCACTAAACTGTAGGTCCCTTCCATTCGTGCGAAAAATATAACGTACACAACACAAGTGGTTGCGAGAAGCTAGGCACAGGCACTTAAAGAGAGATTGTGAAAAATTGTAAAATTCGATCTGCCTTATGCTTGTGGCTATATCTAAACGGTTATATCTTGTCCCTATATAGTATTGCCGTATCATTCAAAAACGCGAAAGGAGTATATCTTGTCATAACTCTTGATATTGTGTAATTTTAATACTTGCGATACGCTATGTGCTTAATTTAAACTTCCGGATAGGTAATTGTTTAACCGGTTGGCCAACGTTCCTTTATTCCCGTTCTAAAGTGCCATCAATCTTCAAGATAGTAAACTCTAACTCATCGAGATGAGATGTGGAATTATTATTAAGGAAGGAAAAATACAAAACTTATCTATTTGTTTGCCTTTCTTGGTATTATTAGGGTATGTATATCTATGATAGAATGCCATATAAAGTTGAACAACAATTCCTTCTAATTTGTTATCACTATGAAAACCAAGGTCAGTACAACACCCCAAAATTCGCGAATAAAAACAATCAGCACATGTCTTCCCCCAAGCAAACCATGTGAAGACGGCTATATCAGAAAGCACCAACAAATTAATAATGAGCTCAAGATTAGCACCACTCTCACATCCGAGGCCTGTAATGTTTTTATTTGCCCTCTTTATTGTTTTATTACGAGTACTTAACTCTTTTGTTGAGATACATAAACGTATAAAGTTTCCTAAAAAAAATATAAAAAATATGCGGAACAAATATTGCCAAAAACGTGGAACCCTCATTTGTGATTCAGCTTAGTTTAAAGGTAACACCCGGAGATTTTATAAGGAGTTATAAAGAAGGTTTATGATTCCATGAGCTTAGAAAGTGATTGCAGGTCTTTAAAATGGAGATTTGATTTGAATTTGACTGGGGTCGGCGATAACAAAAGGAAATGATCTATGGCCTTGAGGTGTTAATGGTATTTATATGTCGTTGGTTATCGCAGAGAAGGCTAGAAGCAACTTTGTTACTAATAATAACAGAGGAACTACGGAGGGTTAGAGAAATGTTAAGATACATTAGTTAAGCTTTTGATTATTAAATAAAACCAGATGAAATGGGCTTTAGGATGTAACAACTCTTTAAGATGGAACAACTGTCATCTTAGGGCTGTTATATTTAAGAATTTCTTAATTGCCGAATTGGTATAATTTATTTCCAGCACACAATCAGCGAAATTACGGCGTTGTGCGTGGCCTGTTGGCTTCAATTATTGTGTCAACTGGACCTTATAAGCATGTAAGCCAAAATCTGTAACCAAAATGCGGTGCCAAGTGGTTGGGATAGGCCCAATTCCTGTGATCGTCTCTGAATGGACACACCTGGGTTTTCAGTCACACTCTCAGCTACGGCGACGATATTTTCAGCTGACCTTGCGAGACGATCACGAGTTGAAGTCTTCACATAACTAACCTGTCCAAGACGTTCAAACTGATCAATGAATTTTACTATAACTGTGCGAAAAGGCACTTGAAGATGCCAAAAAGCAGCACAAACTTTACGAAAAGTTTCCGCGATATTTTCATCGTTTTCGTAGTGAATTTTCACTATTTCAACACTTTGTGCGAGTGTGTATCGATCCATTTTGATAACGTCCTAGTTTTTACTTATCAAAAGTCATTACAATGATAGTTGAATTTTGACTGTTGAAAAATGGCACGAAATTTAAAATGACACCTTTTGTTGTATAACCCTGTATGTACTCGTATGTAATTATAAACTTCCACGCATTTTTGGTTAAAGATTACAGTAGAAGTATGTATCCCCGGTCTTACTTATTTTAAATCAGACATATGAACAAAGTAGGTATTTACACATATTATACAAAATAAAATCTTCTTCTGCATTTTTTTCAAACGCTCTCAAAAGTTACCCTTCTAAAACACTTTTCTATGAAATATTATCTGTGGCCATATCGAAAGGATGGGTGTACTTTTTAAGATTCGCCACAGGATCAATCCAGGTTTTTTGAAACTCCCGGATGTGTCAAAAATTCAAAAGCGTTGGAGCTGTCATTCGGACATTTAGCTAATACGAATTTATTTTTAACTCTGAACTTCGCTCCATATTTGCAGGATTAATTTATTAGATAATAAATAGATTGTTATTAATTAAGACATAATTCAGGACCGAAAATCAGTCCATTATTTCCGCGATATGCAAAATACAACAGATCATAACCATAAATTCCATACGACGTCGTTCTGAAAGCTCTACTTTCCTTACCCTAGAAAAACTCGGGCCAGCTTCAGAGCCATTTCAGAGCAACCTTTACGGCTACAGTTATACATGACTACGCCATTTGATTAAGAAAGTAAAGAAACATTTAGACTTTTCTTAAAAGGAAATTCTTAACTAAGGGTGTGGCAATGGTGTAGTGGTAGCGTCGTCAATCGCCACGCTAATGGTTCATGGTTCAAATCGTGATGTCAGCAAGCATTTATTTATGTATTTCTCCTGAAATATATAAAGTCAGTCCGATCATTTGCAAAAGCTTCTGTGAACACTACTGGGAAGGCATAACACTGGCAGTAGCTTGATCATGTGGCTGGAAAAATTAATCGCTCTGTTGATGATGATTTGTCACTGACATCGGTTATCGGAAAAAAAATACTGTGAATCAAAAGCAAAGACAATAATAACAAAAATATCCCCAGTTATCTGAACGCCACCTCCGGAGAATAGCTGAAGCATAAACAACTGAGCTTTAAGAACCACTAAACCAAAATCTTTCTCTCTATCCATCCTTTCCAACGCTCGCACTGTGTGTAAACATGTTAAAGGTATTCATAACCCTTTGAGTGCGCGCAAATCATATAAAATAAAAAAAACAGTATTTGAAGGGAATTTATTTAAAAAAAAAAATATATAATAAAACTCTGTAGCTGCAGCTTTTTGGAACTACGAATTAAGGAAAAAGGCGTTCTGAGTTTATGCTTGAATTATTGAATTGCCAAATTTGAATACTAGATTTAAATATTCTTCTCGGATTAGCAATGCCAAAAATGTGTGGATAATTGCCGATTATATTCGTATGTATAGGAATTTTGGTTGGTCTGAACAAAGTATTATACGTAGAACGAATTTTTCTTGGTAACTACGAAGTAGACCATCTCCTTAATAAGGTTCATCAGTTGAGCCATACAAGACTATTCACTCTTATATATATATATATATATATATATTTCGAGAAACTTTATATAACAACACTCTCTCTTAGTCATGTAATTCTTAATTTATTGAGCACACAAATTGAAATTTTTAGGCGAATGGTTAACAAATAAAATTGATTACAACAGAGAGCAAGGCTAAACGCGACTTTTACTCAAGGCAAATCACTCAACATGTTGGCCAATGTTACTTACTGGATCACTTTAGAATTCCTCTTTAACCTTTATTCCCCATCTAGTATTTGCTTGAAGGTTATATCACTGATCCTCTGGTTTTCTAACCAGTGATACTATAGGACGACTCTTTGTTAGCTAATTTTGAATATTAATTCTACATCTTCCAGCCCAAGTATAGGTATTATCCGCCGGAAGACCGAATTTCTTCCAATGATATCTGAAGTTGCTCTTCATTCGGACAGGGCATGTCAACCGAGGAGAGTTATTGTGTTTAAGTCCATACTCCATGCTTAGAACAGTCAGTAGGATACCAACCAGACACTTTTCAAGTTCGTACTCTAAGTGCTTACCCTATCCCAGCACCTATTGTGTATAAAAAAAAGACAGGAGAAAGCATCTCAGAAAGCATCACAGAAAGCACCATATACAAGTACGCAAATCTTGTCAGGATTTCGTTAATTAGTTGCCATCCTAAAAACATCTTAAGTTAAGGAATAGTTTTTCCTTTTTCTTTCAGTAGGTACTAAAGTGCGCTTAACAGTGTGCACTTTTGGGTTGTGGGGATGTGGTTGTGTCCACACTATTTCACGATTTTTATGCTTTGGCCACATCAGATGGATAGGTCTGTTTTTTTTTTTTAATGGATCAATCCAACGGTGTAAAAAAAAATACGCGTTGAAGCTGTCATTTGAACATTTTACCTATATGAATTTATTTTTCATTCTAAAATTCGTTTCCATATTTGCAGCATTAGTTTATTGGATATGAAGCAGATTATTATTAATTTAAATATAGCTCAAGAGAAGAAATTCCTCTATATGCAAAATAGATCATAAACACAAATTCCACACGCCGCCGTTCTGACAGCTCTACTTTCCTTACCCGAGAAATCCTGGAGAGATAATATTTGCGCCCTTTTGGATTCGATTTTTGATTTTACATACATACACACATATATTTTCAATGACCCGCTTATCCTTCATGTGTGTCGCAGGGGAAGGATGCTCAGGTGGACCCTCCATCCTTCTCGATCCTCCGCCATTGACTCCAGCTCATCAGGAGGAATCCCTAGATCTCCAGGAGAGATGTCTGATTTGGTCCAACCATCTACTGCTGGGTCTACCAGGGAGTCGCTTACCTGATGGCATGGCAATCATGGCACGTCTTTGTTGCCTCGATTTGGCTGAATATTTTTTTGCATAAAATCTTTAAATAGATAGACCAAAAGAAATTCTCAACACCTAACTTGATAACAATATCTTCCTAATGTCCATCCATCATACTACCTGGCGGATGTAATATTCAGGTATTCAAGAAAATTGTTCGCATTCTTATCTTTCAAATATATTGCAAAATGTAAAGTAAGCAAAAAGTTAAGCTATTGTTCAAATCTATTCCACGTATTCAAAGGAAACTACTGTAGCCTGAACACATTTCAAAATGGTATAAAAAATAATTGCACAGATTCCCAGCCGCTCACACGCTTTTAGCAGCACCGTTTATCTGATTAAATATAAATTATATATGATAAAGCAACTCTACAAGCAACAACACAAATTCGCACATCACCTTGAGAACTACTCTTTCAATTGAATTTGTTTAAAAAAGTGATAACGTACTCGTAAGTAAACTCTGTTGTCATCTAATTTTTTGTGTATAAAAGTTAGATCCGGGATTTTATTTTATCAAAAAAACATTTTTAAGACATCGCCTCAAAAACTTCAAATCAGACATGGCTAAAGTAAATCTCTACCCTACACAAAAAAAATTCTCAAAGGCTGTCATTTTATTTGGTTTTGGACTCTTTGCTCTGGTTAATAATATTAATGCCGACTGTGGTACCTGTTCAACAACTACCTCAGCGGCCTGTATTAATGAGACATTTTATGATTATTGCTACTTAAGTGAGTATCAAATTTTGTTTAAACAATTATATTCCGTGAATCTTAAACTATTTAAAAAAACAAAACAAATTGCTTAAACAGACAAGAAGTTAAACCACCCAATACCTTGCGAAGAGGGTAAGGTATGTACCACCGAAGCGGGAATCTGCAAAACACCGAGTGACACTGTAAAAGCAGATTGTCAATGTAACATGTGCCTTGGAACAACCCTTAAATTAGCTTGTGTCAGTGCAACTGAATTTGTCTATTGTGATACTTCAACTGCATTAGCACAACCGAATGCAGAGACGCTTTCTTGTCCACCCAAAACATATTGCAACATTAAGGCATATGGTGCAGCCACTACAATAAGCCTTAACAGCATTTGTACATCCTCATGTACAGTAAGTTATAAGACCTAAGACGCTAAAAGAGAACCTCTAAAATAATTTGTTAATGAACGCCTTTTTTCTAGACGAGCCCAACATGTCCTGTTGATGTCGAATTAAATCCCACAGAAGAATACACGAAGTCATGTGTTGGTATAACTACTCCAGGTGCATATCCCAACACGAGCGATCCAACTTGCAAGACGTAGGAAAATAATCCGATAAATGGAATTGATGAGCCTGAAACAATTTTTCTTTTTAGATATGTATATTGTGAAAAGTACGGATCTACAATGTATTCCTTAAAGTACACTTGTCCTAGCGGATACTTTAACAAGGAAGAAAAGACATGTGTTGCAACTAGACCCGGCTATTGCAAACCTTAAAATGTGTCACCAAAGATTTTATTTACATCATTACAATAGTTTTAGTGAAATCATTTACCCAAAGTCTAATAAATAAACTATACATAAAACAAGGCATTTGATGACTGTCTGTTCGATGTGTGAGCCATTCTGGACTTAAGTGCCCTACACATATGGCAATTTCAAAATAATCTGCACCACAAATGACTGGTCTGTTTTATGCTTTGGCCACATCAGATGGATAGATCTGTTTTTTTTTTTTTTTAATGGATCAATCCAGGTTTTTTTTTGACAACTCCCAAAGGTGTAAAAAAGGAAACGCGTTGAAGCTGTCATTTGAACATTTTACCTATATGAATTTATTTTTCACTCTAAAATTCGTTTCCATATTTGCAGCATTAGTTTATTGGATATGAAGTAAATTATTATTAATTTAAATATACCTATGTAGCTCAAGACAAGAAATTCCTCGATATGCAAAATAGATCATAAACACAAATTCCATGCGCCGCCGTTCTAACAGCTCTACGTTCCTTACCCAAGAAAACCTGGAGGAACAGGAAACAGCGATTTCAAGGCAACCTAAAAGAAACACAGAGTAGTATTCCAGAGTGACCCCATGTTTCTCGAAAAATGCTTAAAAGCGATTTCAGAGCGAAATCCAAGTGGCCCGGGTTCTCAAAACAAACCTGATGGCTGAGGCAATGTGCCAATTTCTCTGCTCCTCTTTGTGCGTTACAATTGTGATATTTCAGCACGATTTTTTGTTTTTTTTTTTTTCGAATAAATCCCTACGACATTCACTTAAGGAAATAAAAAATATTTCGGCTTTTCTCAACAGGAAAATTTTAACTGCATATTCAATGGAATTTGGATTTGAAAATATTCTGTAGTTGTAGCTTTTTAAAACTACGAATTAAAGACATAAATGTGATTAATGTATTTGTGGTTAAATTACGTTCGGAGAGGCAGTTTTTGAAAATAAAACTTCGCCAATACGAATGCTGGATTTACATGTCCCTGTTTATTTATTTATAGAGGATATGAAGATGAAAGGGTACATCTATGCATACATTAGGTCCATTCGTGTACTTTACGAACCAAAAAGTAAAGAGTTGTCAAATGTGACATGCTGAGAGTAAAAGCTCACAGAGTGCGGAATATGTAAGCAAAGGTACTCTAACAAAAAGCGAGCCATATCGAGCTATGTCCTTAAGTTAAAAAGAAATATATTGGCAGAATATTCACAAATTACAATTTGCTGATTCCACTCGTCAGTTTCAACGATCGTCTCACAAAAATTCTTCGAACACATTCAAGCGCAGAGAGGAAATACTCGCTACTCGTTATTTCTTAGTGTTTCTCTTTATCTACCATGTTTGCTTAATACCTGAACACAATTCGAGCACTTTCGAGCGCCTTAATGGACCTTAAAGTACTTTAGATTGTATACGCGAATAGACCTATTACAATTTATTAGAATAAGGTGAATTTTCTGATAGCTCTAATTACGTAGAGGAATTAGGTATCATTGGAAAAGCGTCGGCCTGAAGTTGTGGTTTGTTAGAGTTTCGTCCCCATCAGGAGGCGTGTATCTTTCATTTTAAGTTGGGTTAATCTATTTCTCTTTCCATTCGAAATGACAGCATAACAACGACGAATCTGGGTATGCTCAAACGTAGAAAGAGCGGTGCACCAAGATGTGAGATATGTAACTTCCCTTATCTCAATCCGATGACTTAATTATTTAAATTTTGATGTGAACACGTCTATAAATTTGTTCTTGTACTGCGAGCATAACACAATATCCGATGAATGAAATCAGAGAAAAGAGTTTCGTGGTGCAACCTAAAGACTACTATTTATATCGAAATTCAAAGTATACCACGTGATAGCTAAATAATCATGGAACTTATTTCACCTGCTGTGGATTGTGATATCACGCGTGGGATGGAGTAGGGCTCGCAAAACTCGGAACGCGGTCCAAATTTTCCTCCGCCCAAGTGAGTCTCTTTTAACGTGGTTTTCGGTGAGTAGCAGGTGAACGCAGTGAACGTCTTCATATAGTATCACATGACACATTAAGAGCCATTTTAAGCAAAACCGCTTGCCCACCACGTAATGACAGGCAAGAATTCTTCTCGAATGCCCGTAAAATTATCCTGTCCTCCTTTTTCGTTGTTTTTTGCGTTGAGCAACGATTCGGCAGATCATCGACATTTTTTACTTCAGAATAACGTATCACCCACTGTCTTTGACTTCTTTATGTATTTTGCAGCCGCTCCATGACATTCTCGGTCGTTTTGGATGCAAACACAAAAACACGTAACGTGATGCGTACGTGGCACTCATGACGAGATACGTCCATTTTTGACAAAGATCGAACGACAACTAAGAGTCTATATAGGAAAGGGCTAGCTACAGCTACTTGCTCATTTCTCAACCATCCGTCTAACGGATGCCACACAAGCTCTCGTCAAACGGGCTGTACATAACTGGAGTCGAAAATGGTTTCTTTTTATATCTATTGTTTACTTATAAATACGTATTTTTTTTAAACCTAGTTACCGAGTGATACCTTTTCCTCCACTCGCCGTCTATGCAGACGGGACCAAATATCACTCGAAAAACTTTTCTCTCAAAACTACCAACCTCTGCGCCATATGGTAGGATAATTAGTGTCGTATATAGAGTTACCTTATTAGTTTGAGATAGGGCTTTGCTACTCAATTGCCTTCGTAGCTCATAGAAACAGCGATTGGCAAGAGTAATTCTTCTTGACTCCCCACTGGTGATATTTGCGGAGCTCACCATAGGGCTTATGTAGACAAAGTCCTTTAATACTTCAAAATTGTACCACTCTATTGTGGCGTTCTATCCAAGACGCCGATGTTGGGTGTCCTTTCTTGTAGACATATTTTTTGTAGCATATATTTTGTTCTTTTTTTATTGAGCGCCAAGCCCATCTTTGCTGCCTCGATCTCAATACTCGCAAATACCTCACTGACGTCTCGCTGAGTTCTTCCGACTATGTCAATGTCATCAGTGTAAGCAAGTAGCTGTACAGACTTGCAAAAGATTGTACCTCCGGTATTGGCTTGTGAGTTTCACACAATTTTTTAAGTACTACTCGTACGTTAAAAAGATCGCATAATAGCGCGTCACCTTTTCTGACATCGAAGGGTTCGGTGATGTCCTTATCGACTTTGATGGAGCAGATTCGAGAGTTCTCCGTCGTTATTCTGCACAAACGGAGGAGCTTGGCAGCGATGCCAAGACTAGACATGGCTCTATAAAACTCGTCTCTATACACGCCGTCATAGACAACTGTGAAATCGATAAAGAGGTAATGCGTATCGATTTAATATTCATGGGCCTATAACGAAAGATGACCTGGTATTGCAGCCTCTCTCTCGAGAGAGGAAGATAGGTAGCAAGAATCGAAGCAAGACGTTGGGCATTACAAATGCGGCAGTTGTGTTCAAAGGAAGCGCTTAAATAAATCTCCAGTAAAGTAAATCGGTATTGAGTTTGAATTTGTTTTTTCCAAAAGCTGCCGTAATGTAAATATTTGGTCAATGGTGGACTTTCCGGCCCTGAAACCGTACTGATAAGGGCGTATCAGGTTCATCCTTATACTTTGGATTGAATCTATGGTTGATTTACCCAAGACAAACCTGCACTGATCATTAGTAGGCGTATTATTTTTCGCAATCAGTCACATAATACCCATTCTACGATCTTCATGCTGTGTGAATTGGTTTGATCGAACGGTGACTTTTTCCTTTGTACACAGGGAGAAGGTAACTTTTTTCCATTGATTCGGTATTGGATCACCTCTCATTACTTTCAAGATGAAAACTCTGAGCCGGTGCAAAGAAAGCAGAGGCCCTTGTTTTTTTGTGTTTCTTCACTGTCTCCATAAAAATGTCCTCTCCTAGAGTTACTTTACAATCTTTTACCCGTGGCTTCATGAAAATAACTTGACTTCCCTACGTGTCCATTCAAATCTCCTCCAACAAACAGAACCTCTTCCATTGAAATGTTCTTTAAGAGATTGTGAAAACTTAGTCAAAATGAATCTTTTTTCCCCTGTTTGTACCGACTATAGGGAGCATAGCAAACATTATTCCACACGTCGAAATGATCAAGACATAAGAAACCCAACTCGGCTAAGAACATAATCAGTTCAAGTGAAATAATTGCGATATGTGCTAAAAATGTAACTTACTTACTTACTTAGGTGGCGCTACGGTCCGTGGTGGACCTGGCCCTCAACCAACAAACCTCTCCAGCCAGCACGGCTACGAGCCAGCTGCCTCCATTTGCGGACGGCAAGTTGAGGTCCCCCTCCACTTGTTTGCACCACCAACCAGAAGGTCGTCCTCTATTGCGCCGTCCATCCGGGGTAGATTCGAAGACTTCCTTGCCGGGAACGTTGGGCTCTATCCGCTCTTATAACCCAGCCATCGCTGTATGTGAAGTCTTCTAGCTAAGTCGATGTCCTTGTACAGGCCGTATAGTTCGGCAGTGTACCTTCTCCTCCACTCACCGTCTGTGCAGACGGGACCAAAGATCGCTCGAAGGACTTTTCTCTCAAAATAACCAAGGGCATCCTCATCCGGTTTTGTCAAAGCCCATGCCTCTGCGCCACACAGCAGGACTGGGATAATTAGTGTCTTATAAAGAGTTACCTTAGTAGTTCGAGATAGGGCTTTGCTACTCAATTTCCGCCTTAGCCCATAGAAACAGCGATTGGCAAGAGTGATCTCCCTGCTTATGTCATCTGCAGAGCTGACCATAGAGCCTAGGTAGACAAAATGTTACTACCTCAAAATTAGGGTGTTGGGTGTCCCTTTTTGTAGACAGCATATACTTTGTTTTGCTTTCATTAACCGCTAAACCCATCTTTGCTGCCTCGACCTCAATACTAGCAAAAACCCTATTGACGGTCCGCTGAGTTCCTCCGGTTATATGAAAAATGTAACAGAATTACGTATATTCCTGACATATAGTCCATAGGTAGATTTACACCAAAATCTATTATTCACTACACTTTGTTTAAATTAAACCTTGAGTTTTAATAAATTACGCGTAGATAAACAACACTGTCCACCTCTATTGTATTATATTTACGTATTGTAATCTTGAATGTTGTAAAGTCGACTATAATTGTACCACAAAAGAACGCGGCACTTTCTACTACACCCATTGTCCAATTGCATTACAATTCAACTTTTTTTTTACAGCAGCAGTGGATTTGGCGGTGCAGGGAAATAACTTCCCGAGAATTTACTTCACGTGGGAATTAACTTCACTTCAAGTGGGAAATAAATTCACCTCTATGTTGTGAAGTTATTTCTGACTTAAAATGAGAGATAATCAAATCAGAATTTTTGTGAAATTATTTCTCACTTATGATTTAAAATTTTTTTCGAAAAGTACCAAAGCGACGGCTGGCTATATGAAATGTGGCCCCAAGGAAAAGTATTCCCAAGACAAAAATGGAAAATAGCTCCAATTTTAAAATGAAAGTATGACCCAGAGCAATATTAAAAAAGCCCCAAAATGGAAAAATTTAGAAACCAAAAATGAAAAATCACGCCAAAATTGATGGCGACGTAGAGTTGCGAAATTACAAAGAGATCCCATAAACAGCACAATGAGTATGGGTGGCATTCTGCCCCCTGCAACCCCCTGCTTGGGGGCATTGTAGGTTTTGGAGTAGGTGCGAGTTTGGGTATATGCAAAGTTTCTTTATATACATGTTCGCCTGGAGCAAAATTTTTTTAATATATACATAAGGTGAGGCCAACAGCGGGTAAGTGCGGCGCTCTACTCGAACAATTTATTAAACTCCGCTCTCCGGGGTGATTTAGCCGCTCGCGCGACTTCGTCGCACCGCTAAGGGTATGTCAACAACTGTCAGGCAGGCGTCAGGGGCTAAGTTTGTGGGACAATAGGTTTGTACCGGCCAAAAATGGGTAAGTTGCACTCTTCGCGCGATTCAATTATTTACACTCCGCTTTTCGGTGCGGCTTAGACGATCACGCGACTTCGTTAGCTCCGCTAATACGTCAACAACTATCAGGCAGTTTACTTAAATTCTATAAAGGAATAAAAACAACCAAAAAGTAATCTTAAATGAGAAAGACAGGATTCTGAAAAAAATGGGATTTCAAACGCGGGATTTTAAATACTCGGCATTATAGACGACGGATTTTTAAACCTTTTTTTTTCAGGATTTTTTGAGACGCTCCCGTATATAATCCACTCAAATTAGATGTGAAAACGTAAATCTTAGAAAACAGTTTTAAGATTCTTTGAGGATACAAATTATTCGAAAGTTTCCACCTGTCAAATGGGCATTACGGTTTCTTGGGGTGAAAACTACCCCCAACGGGGACTCTGTGTGCGTTTTACCTTTAAATGCTTAACTTTACTACACAAATTGTGTATACATATACTAGAAGTGCAAAACTGAGTAGGTATACCGAACTTCTAGAAATTTCGAGTATTTTAAGATAGGTAGGGACATATTGTACATTTGAACATTTTACTTTACACAAATTCTCTTTAACATTAAAACAAGGGATTACGTGGCTCCAAAAAAAAATTAATAAATAAATAAATGATAACTATGCCCCAATTATTATTTTAATTAAATGAATTTAATTTGCAAAAAAAAATCGCTTAAAAATTAAATATGATTTTATTTAGATCTAGTTTTACGATATTGCAAATGCAGTGCAATAAAATATATTCAGATGAAAATTTAATTACCCTATACTCGTAATAGTTTTTACTGCCAATTTAATAATTTTTTTAACTATATTTTTATAGATTTTACTACACTTTGCAGCAGAGATTTTATCATACTTACCTTAAATTATATTATAACATAGTTACCTTAAAATTGTATAATTTAATAACTTCGCATTTTATTCAATTGCTTTTATTTCTTTTAAGAAATAATAATATTATCAATAAGTTGCTTAGATGCCATCTACGGCATAAAGTGTATAAAGCCCCATAGAAGTCGACTTAGAATAATTATTTTCGGAGAAGCTGTGGTCTTGTTTTCGTTTAAGCTCCTCGAACAATTTGATTACTGAGGAACGAACTGGGTGACTTCCCCGGTCTTCCTCAATTATTAAGTTGCTAAGTTTAGCATCCGCCTTAAACTGATATACGTACATATACTGTTCTTATTTCTTCCGTAGCAATAAATAGTAAAACGAAAATATCGCCGAGTAATAATTTATTGTGGGTGCCGTGGCGTAAAAGGTTAGTGTGTCGGATCACTACGCATGATGTTCCAAGTTCGAATCCCAGAAAATATCAAAAAGTTTTTCACGGTCCCACCTCTCGCGAACGTCTGACAAACATCCGAGATTGTTGTCACGAAAAAGCTTCTCAAATCGCCGTTCGGATTCGGCATTAAACTGTAGGTCCCTTCCAATCGTGTGAAAAATATAACGCACACAACATGAGTGGTTGCGAGAAGCTAGGCCCTGGCACTTTAAAGAGCTGTTGCGCCAAATATTTGTATTTGTATTTGTAATAATTTATTGAAGAGTTTCCTGAACTACAAATTGTAATTAATTTAATTTCTTCTTCTTCTTCCTATTTCGGCGAGGCTATGATCCGAAAACAAGGGATCATAACCCCCTACTTCAACGCATTTCTACTGATCCGCCTGTGGGGTTCGCCTTGTAATTAATTTAACAAGAACATTTTTTTAAACAGTACTGTAAATCCCATTACAAGTTTAATAAGCTGCAAGTTTGCTGCATTTGTACTCAATTTCAACTCAATTACTCTGTGTAATACATTAAAACTGGTAAATTGTGAATTGCTACTAAAAATAGCATCATTCATCACTAAAGGGTTGTTTGAATTTCTGAACTTTTCTTTCTTATCAAACAACGTAATTCAGGCGGTAGATGTTGATATTAAATTATGTATGCTTTAATTTTACGACTCCTAAGACAAATTTGCATATCACCTTAAGTACCACTCTTTCAAATGAATTTGTTTAAGAACTGATAACTTAAGTAAACTGTATTTTCATTTCATTTTTCTATATAAAAGCTTACACCCGAAATCGTGTCACCTAAATATTTTAAGTGCTTTTACCAACGACAACGACAGTTTTATATTTTTTTAAATCAGATATGGCCAAAGTAAGTCCATATGCTTTACGAAATAAAATTCGTCTTACGCTTACGTTTTTCAAACTTTCTTAAAGATTCTCCTCATATTTGTCTTTGGAATATTCGCTCTGGTGAATAAAGTTAATGCAGCCTGTGATGTCTGTTCAACAGTTAGCTCCGCGGCCTGTATAAATGAAACATATTATGATATCTGTTTTGGAAGTGGGTTATTTGCATACGTATGTCTTAAGCTACATTAATTAAAAAAAAAATTCAACAGCTTCTAGGTTGAATCAACCAAGACCTTGCGAATCAGGTAAGGTATGTACCACGCTAGCAGGAATTTGCCAAACACCGACGTCCACTGTAGCACCAGATTGTACAAATGAATGTAACACGTGTGCTGGAACTACCCTAAAATTGGCTTGCGTCAGTGCGACTCAGTTTGTAGTTTGTGATACTTCAACACCAGCAAAACCGGGTTCAGAAACAATAGATTGTGGGGATAAGAAATACTGCAACCTTAAGTCATATCAAGCAGCCGTTACAGCCGGTACAGTAACCCTTGACAGCATATGTACGTCCTCATGTACGGTACGTAACTACTTGCAGAAGATCATCTTTTTTTAAAACGTTTTACGAACTTTGAGTGTTAAGATAAGAGACCCGCTTTACTATTTTTCTAAAGTATCTTTTCATTCCTCTTAGAGCGAACCAACGTGTCCTCTTGATGTCATTTTAAATCCCGCCGAAGAATACACGAAGTCGTGCGTTGGTATAACTGATGCAGGTGCATATCCCAACAAGAGCGATCCAACTTGCAAGACGTAAGAAAATAATACGATAAATGGAACTGATAAGTCTAAAATAATTTTTCTTCTTAGATATGTATATTGTGAAAAATACGGATCTACAATGTACTCTTTTAAGTACACCTGTTCCACCGGATACTTTAGTAAAGAACAAAGTGCATGCGTCACAACTAAACCCACCTATTGTTCAGCTTAAGATGGACTTGAAAACGAAAATTTCCATTTTCTTAATGAAGAAAATATTTTTTTAATGTTCAATAGAAGTGTTTTCGAAATAAATAATCTAAAAGAATTGTTCAAACAAAAACATTTGAGTTCTGACAGCTTCTCGTTCACTTTTCGTTTTCACATATCGATTCAAAAATTACTCGAAATTCTTTCATAGGAAGCAACCAGGGATTTTCATTCATTTTTGTTAAGCCTTGCTTCCACCACAAGCGGTTACTGTGTGTGTGTTTGAATGCCAGAAAACAGCAAAAACGTTATTTCACAGTGCCAACTCTCACGAACGTCTGACAAACATCCGACAATATTCTTGTCACGAGAAAGCTTCTCAAAACAAATTGGCCTTCGGATACGACACTAAACTGTACGTCCCTTCCATCCGTGTAACAACACAACAACGCACACAACACGAGTGCTTGCGAGAGCTAGGCCCAGGCAGTTAAAGAGCTGTTGCGCTAAATATTTTTTTTTCTTATAATTATGTCAAACATTCATCTTATCCTGTTCGATGTCCTGTACAGTTTTCTCAAGCGATTTAGAAAATTATATATTAGGTACCTCTGTTTTTTCCAAATTTGGTTTTCATTAAGCATGTTATTTTATTTATGCCAAGATGTACATTTATTAATTAATTTTAAACAAAGTTATTAAAATATTACGTATAATACATTCAACACTAAATCTACATACATATCGGTATAGTTAAATTCTACAATATTGCACTGTGATTCTAAAATTGAATGTCTAAATTTTGTAGCCACTCGATAGCAGCTTGAGATAAACTAACAAAATCGTCTGGGCTGTCTTTGTACTTTCTAAGGACACGACCGGTAGTCACGTATTTAATGGTCTTGGCTGTGTTTTCGCAATTGACCAATGATGTTTCGGTCGCTCCCCATTTATAAAGAGTTGCGGCACATCTGCCATGATTTGTTCGCAGTCGGTTTAGACTGAAACTTGTTTTCCTATGTATGGTATAGCCAGCAAGCATGGAAGTCGGGTCATCTATGCGAAATATATCGTTCATAGAATTAGAGCGCCACTCAGCCTACCAGTGCTCAGTTGCGTTAAAGTTGGTATCTCTAAGGTTTTGCGCCAGTTTTAAGGGTGGATGCCGGAATTTTATTCATGATATTGTGCCATTCCCGTCGTGGATTGGCAGATGGCCATTCGAGTTAATTTTATCATATTCGCACAGTCGTGCGTCGGAGCTTTGCAGGGTGTATATACTCGTATAGCTTAAGTCGGGGAGGAATCTAGTTGGCGTGGAGCTGATCGTTCCTGCGATTATGCGCATCGATGTGTTAAGCTAGCACTTAATTCGTGTGGGCGCTGTTGAGCCAGGCGGAGCGCAGTACTCGGCGGGACAGAAAACTAGGTCCAGGGTAGCGGACGAAGGGTTTTTGTGGAAGCTCCCCATGTTGTTGAAGCTAGTTTCTGGATTATGTTGTTGAGGATTTTGAGTTTGGCTGCAATATTCGTGAGGTGATGTTTAAATGACAATGTGACCCCAGGATAGTTTGGTGTGAAGTTGTGGTTCAGCTAAACGTTGTTGAAAGACGCTGACAGTTTTGTTTGCGTAAGTTTGTTGTTATGATGTAAACAGGTTAAGCACGTGTTAAAATTTAAGCTAGATTAGATATAATTTCAGATAACGTATCAGGTTTTTCCTCAAAAGTTGCAACAAACTACACAAATTGTGTATACATATACTAGAAGTGCAAAACCGAGTAGGTATCCCGAACTTCTAGAAATGTCGAGTATTTTAAGATAGTTACGGATATATTGCACATTTCAATATTTTACTTTACACGAATTCTCTTTAATATTAAAACAAGGTATTGCGTGGCTCCAACAAAGAATAAATAAATAAATGATAACTATGCACCAATAATTATTTTAATTAAATTAATTTAAGTTGCACAAAAATAACTAAAAAATTAAATATGACTTTATTTAGATCTAGTTTTATTGCAAATGCAATGCAATAAAATACATTCAGATGAAAATTTAATTACCCTATACTCGTAATAGTTTTTACTGCCAATTTAATAATTTTTTTAACTATATTTTTATAGATTTTACTACACTTTGCAGCAGAGATTTTATCATACTTACCTTAAATTATATATAACATAGTTACCTTAAAATTATATAATTTAATAACTTCGCATTTTATTCAATTGCTTTTATTTCTTTTAAAAAATAATAATAATGCCAACAAATTGCTTAGATACCATCTACGGCATAAAGTGTATAAAGCCCCGTAGACGTTGACTCAGAATAAATATTTTCGGAGAAGCGAAGGAAGACACCTTAACGTGAGTTCCTATGAGGTCTTGTTTTCGTTTAAGCCCCTCGAACAATTTGATTACTGAGGAACGAACTGAGTGACTTCCCCGGTCTTTCTCAATTATGAAGTTGCTAAGTTTAGCATCCGCCTTAAAATGATATACGTACATATACTGTTCTTATTTTTTCTGTTGCAATGAATAGTAAAACGAAAATACCGCCGAGTAATAATTTATTGAAGAGTTTCCTGCACTACAAATTGTAATTAATTTAATTTTTTTCTTCTTCATCTTCTTCTTCTTCTTCTTCTTCCTATTTCGGCGAGGCTATGATCCGAAAACAAGGGATCATAACCCCCCCACTTCACCGCATTTCTACTGATCCGCCTGTGGGGTTCGCCTTGTAATTAATTTAACAAGAACATTTTATTAAACAGTACTGCAAATCCCATTACAAGTTTAATGAGCTGCAAGTTTGCTGCATTTGTACTCAATTTCAACTCAATTACTCTGTGTAATACATTAAAACTGGTAAATTGTGAATTGCTACTAAAAATAGCATCATTCATCACTAAAGGTTTGTTTGAATTTCTGAACTTTTCTTTCTTATCAAACGACGTAATTCAGGCGGTAGATTTTGATATTAAATTATGTATGCTTTAATTTTACGACTCCTAAGACAAATTTGCATAACACCTTAAGTACCACTCTTTCAAATGAATTTGTTTAAGAACTGATAACTTAAGTAAACAGTATTTTCATTTAATTTTTCTATATAAAAGCTTACATCCGAAATCGTGTCACCTAAATATTTTAAGTGCTTTTACCAACCACAACGACAGTTTTATATTTTTTTAAATCAGATATGGCCAAAGTAAGTCCATATACTTTACGAAATAAAATTCGTCTTACGCTTACGTTTTTTAAACTTTCTCAAAGATGCTCCTCATATTTGTCTTTGGAATATGCGCTCTGGTGAATAAAGTTAATGCAGTCTGTAATGACTGTTCAACAGTCAGCTCTGCGGCCTGTATAAATGAAACATATTATGATATCTGTTTTGGAAGTGGGTTATTTGCATACGTATGTCTTAAGCTACATTAATGAAAAAAAAAATCAACAGCTTCTAGGTTGAATCAACCAAGACCTTGCGAATCAGGTAAGGTATGTACTACGCTAGCAGGAATTTGCCAAACACCTACTGCCACTGTAAGACCAGATTGTACAAATGAATGTAACACGTGTGCTGGAACTACCCTAAAATTGGCTTGCGTCAGTGCGTTTGAGTTTGTAGTTTGTGATACTTCAATACCACCAAAACCGGGTTCAGAAACAATAGATTGCGGCGATAAAAAATACTGTAACATTATATCATATGAAGCAGCCGTTAGAGCCGGTACAGTAACCATTGACAGCATTTGTACGTCCTCATGTACGGTACGTAACTGTTTGCAGAAGATCATATTTTTTATAACGTTTTACGAACTTTGAGTGTTAAGATAAGAGACCCGCTTTACTAATTTTCTAAAAAATGTTTTTCATTTCTTTTAGAGCGAACCGACGTGTCCTGTTGGCGTCATTTTAAATCCCGCCGAAGAATACACGAAGTCATGTGTTGGTATAACTGATGCAGGTGCATATCCCAACAAGAGCGATCCAACTTGCAAGACGTAAGAAAATAATACGATAAATGGAACTGATAAGTCTAAAATAATTTTTCTTCTTAGATATGTATATTGTGAAAAATACGGATCTACAATGTACTCTTTTAAGTACACCTGTTCCACCGGATACTTTAGTAAAGAACAAAGTGCATGCGTCACAACTAAACCCACCTATTGTTCAGCTTAAGATAGACTTGAAAACGAAAATTTCCATTTTCTTGATGAAGAAAATATTTTTTTAATGTTCAATAGAAGTGTTTTCGAAATAAATAATCTAAAAGAATTGTTCAAACAAAAACATTTGAGTTCTGACAGCTTCTCGTTCACTTTTCGTTTTCACATATCGATTCAAAAATTACTCCAAATTCTTTCATAGGAAGCAACCAGGGACTTTCATTCATTTTTGTTAAGCCTTGCTTCCACCACAAGCGGTTACTGTGTGTGTGTTTGAATGCCAGAAAACAGCAAAAACGTTATTTCACAGTCCCAACTCTCACGAACGTCTGACAAACATCCGACAATATTCTTGTCACGAGAAAGCTTCTCAAAACAAATTGGCCTTCGGATACGACACTAAACTGTACGTCCCTTCCATCCGTGTAACAACACAACAACGCACACAACACGAGTGCTTGCGAGTAGCTTGGCCCAGGCAGTTAAAGAGCTGTTGCGCTAAATATTTATTTTTCTTATAATTATGTCAAACATTCATCTTGTCCTGTTCGATGTCCTGTACAGTTTTCTCAAGCGATTTAGAAAATTATATATTAGGTACCTCTGTTTTTTCCAAATTTGGTTTTCATTAAGCATGTTATTTTATTTATGCCAAGATGTACATTTATTAATTAATTTTAAACAAAGTTATTAAAATATTACGTATAATACATTCAACACTAAATCTACATACATATCGGTATAGTTAAATTCTACAATATTGCACTGTGATTCTAAAATTGAATGTCTAAATTTTGTAGCCACTCGATAGCAGCTTGAGATAAACTAACAAAATCGTCTGGGCTGTCTTTGTACTTTCTAAGGACACGACCGGTAGTCACGTATTTAATGGTCTTGGCTGTGTTTTCGCAATTGGCCAATGATGTTTCGGTCGCTCCCCATTTATAAAGAGTTGCGGCACATCTGCCATGATTTGTTCGCAGTCGGTTTAGACTGAAACTTGTTTTCCTATGTATGGTATAGCCAGCAAGCATGGAAGTCGGGTCATCTATGCGAAATATATCGTTCATAGAATTAGAGCGCCACTCAGCCTACCAGTGCTCAGTTGCGTTAAAGTTGGTATCTCTAAGGTTTTGCGCCAGTTTTAAGGGTGGATGCCGGAATTTTATTCATGATATTGTGCCATTCCCGTCGTGGATTGGTAGATGGCCTTTCGAGTTAATTTTATCATATTCGCACAGTCGTGCGTCGGAGCTTTGCAGGGTGTATATACTCGTATAGCTTAAGTCGGGGAGGAATCTAGTTGGCGTGGAGCTGATCGTTCTTGCGATTATGCGCATCGATGTTTTAAGCTAGCACTTTATTTGTGTGGGCGCTGTTGAGCCAGGCGGAGCGTAGTACTCGGCGGGACAGAAAACTAGGTCCAGGGTAGCGGTGGTCAAACGGTAGTGCATGCGATCATATGAAAACACAAGCGTTTTCACTCAGCTGAGGCCTACCAACTCCTACTCTCAACCTCCACGCGGTGACAGCCGGGTGCCTAGTACCTTAATCCAAGAAATGGGTAACCAACCCCGTTTGGCGGATTCTTGGTGGCAGCAGATGAGAGAGGGGGGGAAGAGTGCTTTTCTCACTAGAGCGCTTCTTCCTGTTCCAGGCGGCAGCGGACGAATTCCCTAGACGGAGTCAACGGTGGCGTCTATACTGCCAGTTAGGTTGAACTTAGTGAACACCTTGCGCGAGCTGCTTCGACGTATTCGGATCACAGGTCGGTAAGGAATTTCCAATGTTGGTCAGGACATTGGAATAGAGATGGTGGCGGAGGAGCCCTTAATGGGCCAACGGCAGCACTCATACTCCCGTAGTGGACTACTGGCACCGGTGTACCCGGCCCCTCGTCCTTGCTGAATAATTAAGGAACTGGCCCTCCAGGTTGGGGGTTGTGCCGTCGGGGTAACTTCCCTACCACGTAAAAACCGCATGGTTCCGAAACAACCAAAAGCCTCGGATAAGGATGACTCAACTAATGACGACCCCAGCAACGAAATAAGGACAACGACCTTCGGATCTGTACGTGGAATGTTCTGTCCCTTTACAGACCACGTGCAGCCGAACAACTAGCAGAGGCCCTAGACTGCTATAAAGCAGATATTACCGCCATCCAGGAAGTGCGATGGGATGGGCCGGGCAAAAAGAGGATCAAAAACTGTGACATCTACTACGGTGATTGCTACAGAGGCAACATGCAACGCTTATTCGGATGCGGATTTGTCATACGCGGCAGACTTAGGCAAGAAGTCTTAAGCTTCTGACACGTGAGCGAGCGTATTATGACTATCCGGACCAAGGCTAAATTCGCTAACATAAGCCTAACATGTGTTCAGGCCCCCACTGAAGAAAAGGACCCTGCCACCAAAGAGTGTTTCTACGAGCTCCTCGACAAAACATACGATCAATGTCCTAAATACGACGTTAAAATCGTATTGGGCGATTTTAACGCCAAAATAGGAAAGGAGGACGTCTTTGGTAGGGCAGTCGGTAAGCATAGCCTACACGACATCACGTCTGATAACGGACTAAGGCTAATTGATTTCGCTGTGGAGCGAAATGTCACCATAGCAAGCACATGGTTTCCTCATCTCGATATTCATAAGCAGACATGGCGGTCCAATGATCATGTAACGATCAACCAAATTGATCATATTGCGATCGACGCAAGGCATGCCTCCAGTATTCTGGATGTCCGGACCTTCCGAGCGGCCAACATAGACTCGGATCATTACCTTGTTGTAGCCAAGGTACGAATGCGGATATCCCAATCTGAGCAACAAAGATGAATTACTGTGAGAAAATTTAACGTCGGAAAGCTACAATCGCAAGAGACCGCCAGACTCTTCGCTGAACGCGTATCCCGAAATCTCTCAATCACCCCTTTGCCGCCAGCATCAAGTATCGAAGACCAGTGGCAACGCTGCCAACATGCCATCAGAAACGCCGCGACTGATGTGTTGGGTCTCGCTCGCCCACCACCGCGAAACCCCTGGTTTGACGAAGAATGCCGGCGAGTGCATGCAGCAAAACAAGAGGCATACAAAGCGGCACTGCAAAGGAAGACGAGAGCTGCGCGTGAGCTCTACGAGCAAAAGAGACGGGAAGAACATCGGCTTCTCCAAAAGAAGAAGAAAGAGCATGAGAAGCGCGCGTTTGAGAATATCGAGAGTCTATACTCCAGGAACAATGTACGGAAGTTTTACCAAAAGGTAAAAAGAACGTGTCAGAGAAGTAATACCCGTACAGAAACCTGTAGAGATGAAAATGGAAACCTCGTAGTAGAATCACAGTCGGTGCTGAGAATATGGAAAAACTACTTCTGCAGACTGTATAACGGCGACGAAGACCAACATCCCGCTGTCAGGCAGAATGAACCATTCAACATAGACGATGGTAGTCAAAATTTCCGTCCACCTGACCAAAACGAAGTGAGGATAGCAATATCCAAGCTAAAATCCAACAAGGCTGCTGGACCTGACGGCTTACCGGCCGAACTTTTCAAGGCAGCTGGGGATGAATTGGTAGAGTGCATACGCCAACTCATTTCTAATATTTGGTCAGACGAGTGTATGCCTGATGAATGGAATCTCAGCATCGTTTGCCCGATCCACAAGAAAGGAGACCCCCTCAACTGCGCCAATTATAGAGGCATCAGTCTCCTCAACATCGCATACAAGATCTTTTCTGCGATATTGTGTGAACGCCTGAAACCCTTTATCAACAGCCTGATTGGACCCTATCAGTGCGGTTTCAGGCCAGGAAAGTCCACCAGCGATCAAATCTTCACACTTCGGCAGATCCTGGAGAAAACCCAAGAATTCCAAATCGATACTCACCACCTCTTTATCGATTTCAAGGCCGCCTATGACAGCATCTATAGAGAAGAGCTTTATAGAGCTATGTCTAGTTTTGACATCCCTGCCAAACTTGTCCGTCTGTGCAGGCTGACGATGGAGAACGCTCGCTGCTCCATCAAGGTCGGTAATGACCTCACCGAGACCTTTGATGTCAAAAAAGGTTTTAGACAAGGTGACGCGCTGTCATGTGACTTCTTCAATATTGTACTTGAACGGATTGTGCGGAACTCACAAGCCAACACCGGAGGCACAATCTATTACAAGTCTGTACAACTGCTTGCATACGCCGACGATATAGACATTATCGGAAGATCTCAGCGGGCTGTCACCGGTGCTTTTGCAAGCATTGAGGCGGAAGCGGCCAAAATGGGTTTGGCGATAAACGAGGGCAAAACCAAGTATATGCTGTCAACTAGAAGGGAAAACCAACACCGACGAATTGGACAAAACGTCACCGTGGGCAGCTATAACTTCGAGGTAGTAAGGGACTTTGTCTACCTTGGCTCTGCTATAAATTCTTCTAACAAAATCAGCGTAGAAATCAATCGAAGAATAACTCTTGCCAATCGCTGTTTTTTTGGGCTTATAAGGCAATTCAACAGTAAAGCCCTATCTCGAACAACTAAGGAGACTCTATATAAGACCTTGATCATCCCAGTCCTGCTTTACGGCGCTGAAACATGGACTTTATTAAAAGAGGATGAAGATATCCTTGGTCGCTTCGAGAGAAAAATTCTTCGTAAGATTTTCGGTCCCGTTTGTGTTGACGGGTTTTGGAGGAGAAGATTCAATCACGAACTATACGAGCTGTACAGCGACATCGACCTAGTCAAAAAACTGCGTATTGGACGTCTGAGATGGCTAGGACATGTAGAGCGAATGGACACCAACGCTCCGGCCCGCAGAGTCTTCGAATCTAACCCGGAGGGACGACGCAGTAGAGGGAATCATCGCCGTAGGTGGCGCGCACAAGTTCAAGGGGACCTCGACCAACTTGGAGTGCGCAACTGGAGGCAATTAGCTAAAGACCGAGCTAAATGGAGAGGCTTGTTGGTTGAGGCCCAGGTTCACCCCGAACTGTAGCGCCACCTAAGTAAGTAAGTGAGTAGCGGACGAAAGGTTTTTGTGGAAGCTCCCCATGTTGTTGAAGCTAGTTTCTGGATTATGTTGTTGAGGATTTTGAGTTTGGCTGGAATATTCGTGAGGTGATGTTTAAATGACAGCATTCGATCCAATGTGACCCCAGGATAGTTTGGCGTGAAGTTGTGGTTCAGCTAAACGTTGTTGAAAGACGCTGACAGTTTTGTTTGCGTAAGTTTATTGTTAAGACGTAAACAGATTAGGCATGTGTTAAAATTTAAGCTAGATTAGATATAATTTCAGATAACGTATCAGGTTTTTCCTCAGAAGTTGCAACAAAGGTAAGTCTAGCAATTCTGTCCGTCTGACCGTCTGTACCTCGGACTGGAGCCTAAACGGCTGAGCGGATTTGCTTGAAACTTCATACCTGATGTCTGTGGGCTTATACCCCGAGGTGAAATCGGAATTCTCACTCCAGCCCCAAAAATAACGGTACTTTACTTATGGCTAATTTTGCAAAAAGTCAATTTTCTCGAAAACGGCTCTAACGATTTTGTTATGGCATATCAGGATTAAGCTAAAAAGTCGAACAGCGGTACAGGTGCAAGTACGTGCGACCTAGTCCTGCCCTTTATTTTATATACGGACCTCACATTTCAATATCCGGTTGTATGTCAACTAAACCAGAAAAATTACTGTTAGGTTAGATTAGGTTAGATAAGGTTGGCTGTCCACACGAGAGTGGACACAGTTAGACCAGTTAAGGTCCTTTGTGATACCATGGATCAAACCATTAGGCCACTCAGGGACTAACAAAGCCAACCGGAGCTTTTGTCAAAGCGATGGATGCTCATGTCGTCTAAGGACGCCAGATCGCCGAGGTCGTCAAGGAACGGAGACCCTAGATGGAGCATTCTTTTATACGACAGGGCTGGTCCCATACATCCCGGTTAGGGATGCTCGTACAAAAGTTGCGGTCAAATCTTAGTATCGGCCGGGTGTAGTCCGTGCTTTCGTGTTTGAAGTTGAGAAGATCAAGGATCGAGGAGTGGCCAAAGCAATAGCTAGACCACTGAGAGGAGGCTTTTAGGCGGATGGCCACACATGCAGCGTCCAGTGAGGGAGAATGAGGGAGTAGTTCTCAGTGTACTACTGATGCAAATGCATGCAGATCTTTGCACCTTAGCTAGTTGAGTGAGGTGGATCGCCCTGTCAAGAGCAGGCCACCATACGATCACGCCATAAAGAAGTATAGGCCTGATAACGGACACCTATAGCCAATGAGTGATTTGAGGTTTCATACCCCAGCTCCTACCTATAGCCTTTTTACAGGAATAGAGAGCTACATTTGCTCTCTTGACGCGTTCTAGTAGATTAGCCTTCCATTTTAATTTCCTATCCAAAATAAGACCCAGATATTTTGTGTTTTCAGAGAAGGTAAGACTGGTGCCATTTATCATAGGAGGGTCTATGAGGGGAACTTTATATTTCCTCTTAAACAGAACGAGTTCCGTTTTATGAGGATTAACCCGAAGGAGAGCATATTGGAAGATTTCCCTGAGAGTGTCCGGGTGTTTACCGGAGCCAGCAATAGCAATGTCATCAGCATAGGCGATCACTCTACAACCTGACGTATCCAGGTCCATCAGTAGCTCATTTACTACCAGGATCCACAGAAGAAGTGACAAGACTCCACCTTGAAGTGTACCGCAGCCAGCAATTTTTCTGGCCGACGCTCCGTCCAGCTGTGTGTTAATAATCCTGCAAGTAAGCAATTGATTGATCAACACTCCGAGCGAAGAATCCACTTTCAAATTTGCAAGTGCGTCCGTAATCGCCTTTCATTTGACATTGTTAAAAGCTCCCTCAATATCAAGGAAAGCCACCATGGTGTATTCCTTGATGCTCAAGGATTTTTCGATGATGCGCACAAGCGAATGTAAGGCTGTCTCAGCTTTTGCCCTACGCATGTTGGGGCGGCGAGAGCAAAGCTGGGCTAATACTTTGCCGATGATGGATATCAACTACCCTTTCTAAAGTTTTAAGCTAAAAGGGCGATAGACTGATAGGTCGGAGATCCTTTGGTTCCACGTGCGAGCTTTTTCCTGCCTTAGGTATGAATATGACTTCAACCTCCTCGGTCCAAAGTTGGGGAACATAGACCAGATTTAGACAGCCCGACAAGATGACTTTGGGCCATGGAAGCACAATGTCCTCGCATTGCTGGATTTCAGCTGAAATAATACCGTCAGGTCCTGGGGACTTGAAGGGTTTGAAACTGCGCATGGCCCATCGGATCTTTTCTGTAATTGCCAAGACTGAGGAGTTGCTGCAAGGTTGAGGAGGGGAATTTTCCACTTGTGATACAGCAACAGCGGAGCTACCAAGAAAGTAAGTATCCAGTAAGATGTCAATGGATTCCTCAGCGGAGGAGGTCCAATGACCATCCGGATGCAAAAGGTAGCTGGGTATATAAGGGCTTTTAGAGAGGATTTTCCGCAACCTGGAGGCTTCCGAGGACTCTTCGATGCTGTCGCAGAAGAGTCTCCAGGATCGTCATTGCTCCTCCTCAGTGAGATTTTTTATTTTCTGAGAGACAGTTTATAGGAGTCCCAATCGGCCTTCTCACGGGAGCTTTTAGCAGTATTAAAAAGGAGCCTACTGTCTTTCCTAAGAGTACTGAGATTTGCATTCCACCAGGGAGGTTTCATTTTACCTCGAGGTTTGCGGAGTGGGCAGGCCCGGCCATGGCACCATTTAGTGACGATGTTAGGGTGTTGACTAGATTGTCAAGCTCTTCAGTGCAAGAAGGTTCAGTAGGCAGGTGGGAGGGAATAAGCGTTAATAAACGTTTCCTATAAAGGGACCAGTTGGTTTTCCTATAATTCCTAAAAACGGCGGTAACGGTAACGGCGGTCTGAAAAAAAGTGCTCATCAGAGACTCTCCAGTCCTTAACCGAGTTATACAGGGTGATTTGCATAAGATGCGACAAAAGCCTAGGACGGATAGGTTGGGTCGAGACAATAAAAAAATCGTATGGGAGGGGGGGGGGGTCTATCTCCCCCGGTTAGGCGGGAGGGGCAATTGATAGGAGCATCGAAAAATAAGAATATCAGTGGCAGCTAATTACGCAAAATTTTGAAAAAAATCAACTTGAAAAAAAAAAAATTAAAAATATTTTTCAAAAATGTTGGCTTTGAAATTTAATTTTTCAAAAACTATTCACTGAAACAACTTGATTTAAAAAGCCGATAAAAGAATGGAATATTAGCTTTCAAAAAAGCTATAGCACATTATTTTATGTGTTTCCCTTGATTTTTAATATTTTTTTTTTCATTTAAATCCAATTTTTTATAAAATTGCCCCTCCCGCCTAACCGGTGGAGCTGGACCCCCCCTCCCATACGACTTTTTTCTTGTCTCGACCCAACCTATCCGTCCTAGGCTTTTACCGCATCTTATGCAAATCACCCTGTATAAGTGATCGGAGATAAGAGTGATGTCCAGGACTTCTTGTCGGTTGCGAGTAATAAAGGTCGGTTTGGACCCCCTGTTACAGTTTCGGAGTTTAGTACTAAGGATAAAGTCAAAAAGTTGCTCACCTCTTTCATTTATGTCGGAACTGCCCCAGATTAAGTGATGGGCATTCGCATCACAGCCAATGATGAGACCAGTGTTTCGGCTCTCTGCTTTAGCAATCAACCTCCCCAAGATGTCCGGGGGGAGTGGGCCCACAAGATCGTGATCTAAATAAGCGATACCGGCCAGTAATTTCTTGATCGCAATTCCAGGTTGGTAGCGACTATGTCTTGATTGCTGAAATTAGAGAGTAAAAGAATGTTTAGATGGGTCTTCGCAAGGATACAGGATCTCGGCTTACCTTCCTTTCTTGCGTAGATTAATTTGTAGTTTGGAGTCTTGAGTCCACAAACCCGGTTTCCAACAACCCATGGTTCCTGGATCAAGACTAAGTCTTCCCCGTATTTGCTGAGCCGGAGAATAAGGGAGGCCGAAGCCGTGATGGAGTGATGCAGGTTAATCTGAAGGATCCGCAGCATTGGGGCTACTTCTCGCAACAGATACCATTACCACGGTATTATTGGCTTCCTCTGAATCTGATGACAGAAGGTCATCCTCGAGAGAGAGGCCACATGGGTCACTGTTCAGGAGTGATGGTGAGGGAGAGGGAGGACCAGAAAAGTCCAATTTCAGGAGAGCGTCAACCATTTCGGTGTCTGTCGACGAGGAGTCAACCCCCGAAAAAGATGGATCTGCGCAAGGGAGCGAGGGAAGGGGCTCAGAAGGAGAGGTGTTCTGCAACTGCAACCTGCTTGGGAGGTACTTTCTCGAGCTCCTTCTCGTCACATTTGTAGACTTTCAAGGTGATGGAGCTGAATCCATAATTTACTACCCCTTTAGAAGATGCCAAGGGGGCCAGAGACTCTTCATTGATGACAATGATCACACTTCTAACGTCCCCTCTCGGCTCGTCCACTTTGGCAATCTTCCAATTATGGGTAGGAAGGGAGCTGTTGTTTGCCTTCAGAATATCCAGGATAATTTTAGGATCAGAGGGTTCAGCCGGAATGGTAGCATGTGTTCTTGGTCGGTTAGGAATCTGGTCCTTTTCCACGACCTCCAACTGTGCACCAGGCCAAACCTGTCCTAATCTGTAGACAGCAAGTTTATAGAAATCCTTCGATCTTTGGTCAGCGCAGGCAATGAGTTTGACATGCCCTTGATGCCAGCCACCATCCCTGCAGGAAACATCAGGGCCGGGATGGTCACGTAGGATTTGGAGACAGTTGGTGGCGAGTTTAATCTCCACCTTCCTCCACTTACCCGCCGTAATGCTGCCATCCGGATCGCTATGGCCAACGACCGCGATCTCCAAGTGTGCCTTAAGCACTTGGTTGAAGGGGTTGGTAGTAGCGATGGAAGGTACTACCTTAGTCTTTTTGGCAAGGGTGGGAGACTGATCCTGAGACCTCTGGCGTTTGGACTATAAGTCCTTGCTTGTGGGGGGGAGGGGCACGTTTGAGTGCCCAGCTTAAAGAAGTCTTATGCTTCTGGGTTCTATCCTGCTCAGAAATTTCCTGGATGCGGCGAATTAGCTTATAAGCTAGCCGGCGATCTTGGTAGGAGATCTTGGGGGGAGCGACATTGGACATTCCGAGCCGTCCGTCGCCCCTGAAAGGGATTTGAGAAGGGAATGTGGATCCTTCGAAGTGGAGGGGCACAGCGTGCTGTAATGCTAGGCCTCAAGGCCAATGCGCTAGACGGGATTGTCACAGCAGAGCTTGCGGGTATTATTCCCAGGAGGCTGGAAGACGGTTTTTTAAGAGGACCGTCCTCTTTTTTTACTTTTTTTATATTTTTTATATTTTTTTGGTTTTTGTTATTATTCATAGTATTGGACCCACGAGTGGCGGAGAATGGGAGGTCGACCTGCACAGAGATCCGCATTGTGCAGGCAAGGCAGGCTAATCCGGAGGTCGCCAGGTATCCGGATACTCCGTTAGCGACTGGACTATTATTTAAAGTGGGCCCCCAGCCAGGCTGATCCTCGGCACGGGTCGTATTACACCTTGATCCGGCCCACCGGAGAGGAGAGAGGAAAGGATAGGATATGAAGGGGAGGGATTAGGACGACTACAACTTGGCTTCGTGTCTCATCTGGGGAAATACTCGAGAATCCTTGACCATTACTAGGCCCCTACACCACGGCGAGGTGTGTAGTCATGTAGGAGTAGCACATAAGAAAGCCAACTCACCTCAGAAGATAATCATTTCAAGTGAAATAATTTTTATATGTGCTAAAAATTTAACAGAGCTACATATTATATTATTGGGCTGGCAAAAATCCTCATCCTAACCCTCCACGTGGGTGCCAGTTGATAATAACCACCACAGCAGTCTTGTGCGATGTCAAGACGGGGTTAGCTAAGGTCAAGGAGCATTGTATAGGATTCTTAACTCCTCAATAATTTAATCCTCTAAACATAGTTAAATCCTCTAAACATGCGATGGTCAGACCATCGGATCGAGGTACCTGATTTCAGTGGTGGTGTGAGCGCTTTAATGCAGGAAACCGTGCACAAGAATGCAAGGCTGGGGGTTAAACCAGTCTCTAACGAGCTCCTTCAGACGCACGGGTGAGGTCTGTCGTATTCTTGCCTTATCCCAATAAATCGGGTCTGTCGGGACCGACCTAATTTCCGTTTTACTCGTGGGACCAAAAATTAAATAATATGAATCCAAAAAAAAAAAAAATACAAAAAAAAAAAAAAAAACCCGAGCACTTCGTCGGAAGATGAGCTGCTCGCCTCCAGTCAGGAAACCCTAGTGGGAAGCGAGAACCTTGAGGTGAGTATCATTCAAGGCGCGTTCCGCGAACCGTCTACACCCTCTACTTCGACAGCAGCGCAGGACATTCGACTTAGTGCCCATAAGCGCGCTGTACATAACCATAAATCAGCTAGCAACCGCAGGAAAAGTGCGTACCAGAGGGCCATCCTTATTCTGGGTAAGATTACCAAGAATGAAGAGGCCGGTACGGTTTCTGCGCGGGACCTGGCTGATAAACCAAGGTATCAGAAGATCGTTGAGGCGAACCCCACAGGTGGATCAGTAGAAATGCGGTGAAGTGGGAGGGATGTGATCCACTATTTTCGGATCATAACCTCGCTGATAAAAGGAAGAAGAAGAAGAAGATCAGAAGATCGTTGATGAGTACATCAACTCCCGTACCGAACGACCGCAACATCAACAACCGCGAAAGACCGAAGCGGCAAAGCGCAACCGCTCCGTCGAAGAAGTCACGTCCGACTCCCAACGAAACAAAGTTGCGAAGCTCTCTACCGCTAAGTCGAATGACCCATCGACCTCAGTAGCCCAGACGGAACGAACTGTGAGCGAGGTTGTCAGAGACGACCTACAAGTCGCATTGTTGGATGAGTTCTCTACCGATGGCAAAGTAGTGGCTGATGCTTGGGGTGCGATTGAAGTCAAGCTATCAGAGATGGTGATGGAACACATAATGAACAACCTAGGAGGACCGCTACTCTGCTTTGACTCAGCTGAAGTCATAATAATCAAATGCGAGGACGCCTTCTCCAAGGAATTCCTAAGTGGCTGTGTTCACAAGATCCGTGACGCGTGGGACGGCTTGAGACTCAAGCTAATCCTAGCCCGAGAGATTCCCAGGAGACCCAGGATCCGCATTTAGCTCCCCAACATGCCCATTGAAAGCAGTAAGTTTATCAACTGCTTGAAAGTCCATAATTCAACGGTTCCCATGGATGACTGGAAAGTCGTCAAGGTTAAGGAACCATATAACAATACCCTTTCCTTCCTACTACTGATCACCGAAGAAAGTGCCGTCACCCTTGAGAAGACTGGCTGTAAACTATGAGGATCGAGACCACCATACCCACCACTTCAATAACAAAAGACCATACCAATGCTGAAAGTCATTCAGATTAATCTGCACCACTCGATGTGTGCTTCAGATAATCTGATGATCTTTCTAAAGGAGGAAGACATTGACATCAGCATTGTCCAAGAACCATGGGTTGATGGCCCTAACATAAAGGGCCTACCTACATAAAGCGACAACCAATACAACCTTTTCTACAACCGCAATAACATAAGCCAAGGACCTGGATTCTAGCTAAAAAACATATTAAAGCCTTTATAATAGGCTATAAATAATATAATATAACATATTATGTCCAAATTTTAGCTCTTCTGATTTAACAGAGGTTAAATAGAGACCGCGGGTAGGGCGGACCTCATAATCGCATCCGTCTACATGGCACACGACCGACAAGTACCGCCGGAAGAACTCCATGAAGTAATAACCAGCATCTCCACTACAAAGACCAGCTTGCTAATGGGCTGCGACGCCAACGCCAGACACGCGGTATGGGGCAGCTCAGAGAACAACGAACGCGATGAGTCTTTGTTTGATTAGATTATTGAAAACAACCTTTCTATCTGCAACAAAGGTAACGCCCCGACTTTTATCTTTCCGAGTACAGATAATTTTAACGGTTAGGAGGACGTTATTGATGTCACACTCTCTAGTAATAACCATAATATTAAAGTTGAAAATTGGAGAGTATCGAATCTGAAATCTTTCTCAGACCATAATTGGATACTCTTCGGTGTAGATTTTGAGATCGAGTCTCCTAAACTTTTTAGAAACCCCAAAAGAATCGACTGGACCAAGTTTGGTCAAGTCATAAGTTCAAAACTCCGTAAAACCCCCAAACCTAAAATAACCTGAATCACAGAACTCAACAACAAAGTAGAGACTTTCGAAAAATAATATTAATATGGCGTATAAGGTCTCGTGCTCAGTCAAATATAGCAAGAAAAAATTCCCACCTTGGTGAAACGAGGAGCTCTTACGTCTTAGGAAACTGACGAGAGAGACCTTCAATATCTGCCATAGCTGTAAATACTGGCAGCCTTACAAAGACTGCCTCAGAAAATAAAAAAAATCTGTCAGAGTGGCTAAAAGACAGTCATGGATAGATTACTGCCAATCCACTGAGACCCTTAAGAACTCTACAAGACTCAGTAAAATTCTGTCAAAAGAACATTCCAATCCATCTGTTCTTAGAAAAATGGACGGAGAATGGACTAAGTCTACAGCAGAATCTCTAGAACTCCTGATAAACACCCATTTTCGCGGTTGCACATATAATAGTACAGAGCCTACAAACTCTTAGCGCACGCAATCTAATGGATGGGAAAACCTTATGCCCATTATTACAGAGCATTTCCTGGGCCTTAAACAGTTTCGCTCCTTATAAATCCCCGGGCCTGGACGGCATTTTACCCATTATTCTACAGATGTCGCAAGACCTAGCAATCCCATGGCTCACGTCGATTTTTAGGAGCTGCTTACTGAACAACCATGTACCCCCTTCTTGGAGACGAGTAAGAGTAGGCTTCATCCCAAAAGCAGGCAGACGCGGTCATGAAAACTAGAAAGATTTCAGACCAATTAGTCTAACTTCCTTTGTACTGAAGACCCTCAAGCGGGTCCTGGATAACCATTTGCGAAGCAAAATAGAACCATCCCTCTCCAAAGCTCAGCACACCTCAAAGGTAGATCAACAGAGACAGCTCTTCACGAGGTAGTGCGTACTATAGAAAACTCTATACACTACAAAGAGTATACCCTAGCTACCTTCCTAGACATAGAAGGAGCCTTTAATAACGTACACACTGAAGCAATCCTAGAGTGCCTTACGGAGCTGGGAATAGAAAAGCAATCTAAGTCAATGGATCGTTTCTATGCTTAGCACTAGAATTATTCAGGCAACACTAGGCAATACCAATATAACCAAATTTGCCAGTAGGGGAACACCACAGGGCGGTGTTATCTCACCTCTACTATGGCAGACAGTCATGAATAACATCCTCTTAACATTAGACAGAGAAAGAATCAAGGTAGTTGGGTATGCAGACGATGCGGTGATACTAGTGTCAGGAAAGTTTCTCTCCGTTATAAGCGAAATCACGGAAAATGCTCTGAGTGAAGTAAACGCTTGTGCCAAAAAGTATGGTCTCGGTGTCAACTCGAGCAAAACTGAATTGATGCTCTTCACCACTAAAACCAAAATACCTGACTTCGCACTTCCTCGGCTAAATGGCTAACCGCTCTCCTTATCATCCAGTGCTAGGTATTTAGGAGTTATCCTAGATCCTAAACTTAACTGGAAGCTAAACATAGAACAACGAGTAAAGAAGGCATATATAGCTTTCTATGCTTGTAGCAAAACCTTTGGAAAAAAATGGGGACTGCAGCCAAAATTGACCTTATGGATGTACACAGCCGTGGTACGACCAATTCTCACATATGGGTCAATAGTATGGTGGCCAGCTCTAAAAAAGCTTATAACATAACCAAACTTAATAAGGTATAAAGAACGGCATGCATACGCACCACAGGCGCTCTACGGTCAACCCCGACCGACGCTCTAATAATCTTCTTGCATCTCCTACCTTTAGATCTACACATTATAAACATCACAGCACACGGTGCGGTCAGACTCAGGGAGTCTGGGTGCTGGTCTATGAAGCCCTATGGGCATAGTAACATTTGAAACTCTCTGCCGAGAGAACTCCCTTTGCCCACAACAGATTATGTGATACCCAAATTGAATTTTACAAAGCGCTTCGACGTTCAATTCCCCACAAGGTCAGAATGGCAAGATGGACAGGTAATTAAGGATTTCGACGTAACAATCTACACACACGGTTCAAAGATGGACTGTGGGGTCGGTGCGAGTGTGTTTTCCGAATGCTTAAACATCTCTAAATCCTATAGGCTCCCGGATTTTGCCAGTGTGTTCCAGGCAGAATTACTCGCTGTCCGGGAAGCTTGCCGTCAGATTAAAACACACACCAATATAACGCAGAGGCAAAAGATGGCTATTTTTATTGATAGCCAAGCAGCTATCAAAGCCATTGCATCGGTTACTACATCATCTAAGCTGGTGTTTGATTGCCAAAATGAGATAGCTTCGCTAGATAGCCAGCTCAAGGTAATCCTGATTTGGGTTCCAGGGCACAGTAGCGTTTATGGGAACGAACTTGCGGATGAATTGGCTAGGCACGGCTCAGCCCTCCACAGCTCTCCTGCGGAAACAGTTCAGATTCCGCTTGGAGCAGTCAGAGCAGAAATATCCTCAAAATTCTTTGCCCAAGCCAACCTCAGATGGACTACGCTAACAAACTGTGTCATATCTAGAAAGATGAGGCCAGACTACAACACATCAAAAACAACCGAATTATTAAACAAAACGCGTAGGGACTTCGACAGGATAACAGCAACCACCACGGGTCACTGGCCTATAGGAGACCATGCGGTCAAACTAGGTATCCCCCATAACGCACATTGTCGCAGTTGCACTGTTGCTACAGAGGAAGAAACCCTTATCCACTTTTAATGCACCTGTCCGGCACTAGCTAGGGCCAGACAACGAGCTTTAGGACAACCCTTTTTCGGTTCCCTTGAGGGAGTCTCAGAAGGTAACATTAAGGATTTAATAACCTTTTTAAATTCCACAGGCTGGATCTAGAGACTCCACACCAACCTAGTGCTAATTGTGTTCTTTCCCTAAGAAGAACCACCACACCTACCTACCTACCTACCTACCTACATATTATATTGCTGACATATACGACATAGTCCACAGGTAAATTCTCACCAAAATCTATGTTTCACTACACTTTGTTTAAGTTAAAACTTGAGTTTTAATAAATTACGCGTAGATAAACAACACTGTCCACCTCTATTGTATCATGTTTACATATGTAATCTTGAATGTTGTAAAATTGAGTACATTTGTACCACGAAAGCTGTCCAATCGCATTACAATTTCACTTTTTTACAGCAGCAGTAGATTTGGCTATATCGATTTATGATTTTATTTCAGCCAAATTAAACATTCTTTTTTAAAAACATCAATTGCACAATTTACAGAGATATGGTATCATTCTACCTTACTACTGAAAATATTATATAAGTTAGCAAAGGAAAGTATCACAGATCTAAATTGGTATTGAAGGAAAAAGATATGAGAATAAAAAAATCTTCATTAAAACGTAGGTGTTTTATTCGTCCTGGAAGGAGAGAAGTTGTGGTGGGACATAAACGTGGCGAAGCCTTGATTTCAGGTCAAACAAATAACAATAAATGAATAAATATACTAAGGTACAAGTAAACCAATTAATAAATAAATATATATATATATATAGAGATAAATGTATAAATAAACAAATAAATGAATAAATAATAATTAAATGAACAGTAAATAAAAAATAAAAAATGAATAAATATATATGAAGATAAATATGTAAATAAATAAATAAATAAATAAATATATAAAAAAAAAATAAATAAATAAATAATTAAATAAATAAATAAATAAATAGACAAATAAATAAATAAATAAATAGACAAATAAATAAATAAATAAACTTACTTACTTACTTAGATGGCGCTACAGTCCGGGGTGGACCTGGGCCTCAACCAACAAACCTCTCCAGCCAGCACGGTTACGAGCCAGCTGCCTCCAGTTGCGCACGCCAAGTTGTTTGAGGTCCCCCTCCACTTGTTTGCGCCACCTACCGCGAGGTCGTCCTCTACTGCGCCGTCCATCCGGGTTGGATTCGAAGACTTTCTTAGCGGGAAGGTTGGGCTCCATCCGCTCTAAATGACCCAGCCATCTTAGTCGCTGTATGTGAACTCTTCTGGCTAAGTCGATGTCCTTGTACAGGCCGTATAGTTCGGCATTGTACCTTCTCCTCCACTCACCGTCTATGCAGACGGGACCAAAGATCGCTCGAAGAACTTTTCTCTCGAAATAACCAAGGGCATCCTCATCCGGTTTTTTCAAAGCCCATGCCTCTGCGCCATACAGCAGGACTGGGATGATTAATGTCTTATAAAGAGTTACCTTAGTAGTTCGAGATAGGGCTTTGCTACTCAATTGCCGTTTTAGCCCATAGAAACAACGATTGGCAAGAGTAATTCTCCGTGTGATCTCTCCACTCATGTCATTTGCGGAGCTGACCATAGAGCCTAGGTAGACAAAATCCTTTACTACCTCAAAATTGTATCTGTCTATTGTGGCGTTCTGCCCAAGACGCCGATGTTGGGTGTCCTTTTTTGTAGACAGCATATATTTTGTTTTGCTTTCATTGACCGCTAGACCCATCTTTGCTGCCTCGATCTCAATACTCGTAAATGCCCCATTGACGGCCCGCTGAGTTCTTCCGATTATGTCAATGTCATCGGCATAAGCGAGTAGTTGTACAGACTTGAAGAAGATTGTACCTCCGGGATTGGCTTGTGAGTTTCGTACAATTCTCTCAAGTATTATGTTAAAGAGATCGCATGATAGCGCGTCGCCTTGTCTAAGACCTTTCCTGACATCGAACGGTTCGGTGATGTTCTTACCGACTTTGATGGAGCAGCGAGAGTTCTCCATCGTCATTCTGCACAAACGGACGAGCTTGGCAAGGATGCCAAGACTAGACATGGCTCTGTATAACTCGTCTCTATACACGCTATCATAGGCAACTTTGAAATCGATGAAAAGGTGGTGCGTATCGATTTTATATTCATGGGTTTTTTCCAAGATCTGCCGTAGTGTGAATATTTGGTCAATGGTGGACTTTCCAGGCCTGAAACCGCACTGATAAGGACCTATCAGGTTGTTGACGATCGGTTTTAGGCGTTCACATAGTACGGCAGACAGGATCTTATATGCGATATTTAGGAGACTTATACCTCTGTAGTTGGCGCAGTTCAGAGGGTCTCCTTTCTTCAGGATCGGGCAAACGATGCTGAGGTTCCATTCATCGGGCATACTTTCGTCCGACCAAATTTTACAGATGAGCTGGTGCATGCTCCTTACCAACTCATCTCCTCCTGCCTTGAAAAGTTCAGCGGCAAGGCCGTCGGCTCCAGCAGCTTTGTTGGATTTGAGTTTAGATATCGCTATCCTCACTTCATTATGATCGGGTTGACGGGAATTTTGACTGCCATCGTCACTGTTGAATGGCTCATTCTGCCTGACAGCGGAATATTGGTCATCATCGCCGTTTAACAGTCTGCAGAAGTGTTCCTTCCATATCCTGAGCACCGACTGCGATTCTACTACTATGTTGCCATTTTCGTCCCTGCAGGCTTCTGTTCTGGCTTTGAAACCCTGGCATGTTCTTTTTACCCTTTGGTAAAATTTTCGAACATTATTCCTGCAATAAAGTCTCTCAATCTCCTCGATCGAGCGCTTCTCATGCTCTTTTTTCTTCTTTCTGAGAAGTCGATGTTTCTCTTTTCTCCTGCGCACGTAGAGCTCGTAAGCAGCTCTAGTCCTTCTATGCAGCGCCGCTTTGTACGCCTCTTGTTTTGCTGCATGTGCTTGCCGGCATTCCTCATCAAACCAGGGGTTTCGTTGTGGTGGGCGAGAGAAACCCAGTACATCAGAGGCGGCATCTCTGATGGCTTTTTGGCAACGCTGCCACTGGTCTTCCGCATTTGCTGCTGGCGGCATAGGACTAAGATTGAGATTAGAAGAAACACGATCGGCAAAGGTTCTGGCGGTCTCTTGCGATTGTAGCTTTTCGACGTCAAATTTCCTCACAGCATTTCGTTGATTTCGCTCCGTTGTGGATATCCGCATCCGTACCTTGGCTACAACTAGGTAGTGATCCGAGTCCACGTTGGCTCCTCGGAAAGTCCGGACACCCAGAATACTGGAAGAGTGCCTTGCGTCGATCGCAATGTGATCGATTTGGTTGACGATTTTTCGATCAAAGGAGAGCCATGTTCCTTTGTGAATATCGAGACGTGGGAACCGCGTACTAGCTACAACAAAGTTTTGCCCCGCCGCAAAGTCGATTAGCCTGAGTCCGTTGCCGGAAGTGTTGTCGTGCAGGCTGTGCTTTCCGACCACGCTACTAAAGACTTCCTCTCTTCCTTGCTTTGCGTTAAAGTCGCCTAGGATAATTTTAACGTCGTGGCTAGGGCATTGCTCATACGTCTTGTCCAAGAGCTGGTAGAAGTCATCCTTTGTTGCGTCGTCCTTCTCCTCGTGAGGGGCATGAACGCATATTAGGCTAAATAAATAAATACATAGATAAATAAATAAATAAGCTAATTATTATAACAGACCTGATATCAAGGGGTTATCAGATGAGCTACAAGATCAATAATAGCGTTCATTCAATCTTGCTAGTCTATCGGGTATTTTTTCAATATTAGATAGTTCATGTAATTCAGCAGTTGAAAAGTACCAAGGTAGATTTAATATCATTTTAAGCACTTTGTTCTGCATTATTTGCAATTTACGAATGTGGCTCATGGCGCTTTTACCCCATATGGGTGAGCCATAGAACATGATAGCCTGGAAAATAACTCTAAATATTATGAGCTTGTTTTCATTGCTTAGTTTTGATTTTCGATTTATAAAGGGATACATTATTTTAATTGTGATTTTCACCTTCCTTATAATTTCCTGTATGTGTAAACTGTAAGTCAAAGTCTTATCTAAGTATACCCCAAGGTATTTAGCACTGGTCATCCAATCCATTTCTCTGTTATTTAAAGTGAGTCCTTTGCTTGGTAAGAAACAGGCTTTTCTTTTTCTAGTAAAAAAGATAGCCTGAGTCTTTGAAGCATTAATTTTAATCTTCTAGTTATCAAAATATATTTGAACTGCATTTAGGGCCGATTGCAAATTGGCTTCAATGGTAAAACCAAGTAAATCGGAGGAATAAATGCATGTATCATCTGCAAAAATAGCAGACTCGCAGTTATTTAGTCTAGGAAAGTCATGTGTATATATATTATATCTTGGGGTACACCAGCTCCTAAAATAAACTCATTAGAAAATGAGTTACTTACAATAACTATGAACCTACGGCCCGAAAAGAAGGATTGAACGATTCTGACTAGGTGCATTGGGAAATTTAACCTGAAAAGTTTGTGCAGTAGACCATTATGCCATACTGTATCAAAGGCCTTTTCGACATCAAGAAGGACCATACCAGTGCTTCTTCCTGGCAAAATTCATCTTAATGTGATTCGTGATCCGATGAATTTGATGTATGGTAGAATGATGTGGTCTGAAGCCAAACTGTTCTGAAGGCAATATATTATTCACGTTAAGGTGAGCAAAAACTTTATTTTTTATTATTTTTTCGAAGCACTTGCTTAGAGAACTTAATAAGCTAATTGGCCTATAGCTATTAGGTAAACTTGAGTTCTTCCCTGGCTTCAAGATAGGAACTATTTTTGCGGTTTTCCAAACTTTAGGAAAGTATCCTATTACCATACAGCAGTTAAAAAGATTTTGGAGGAATTTTATGCCAACTTTGGGCAGATTCTTAATAAATATATTTTTTATCCCATCAAAGCCAGGAGACTTCTATTTTTTTAGATCGAGAATGACAGATAAAACGTCATTACAAGTGATAGTCTCATTATTATCGATGCTTATAACATGAGAGTTGATCATATCAAGGGAGTGTTCCACTGCTTGTTCAACGCTGCTTACAAGATTATTTGAAATGGAGTGGTTAGCATAAAATAAATTTGCTAGAGCATTCGACTTTTCAGCGTTAGACAACATAAGAGTATTACCTTCTCTTAAAGCTGGAATGGTACAATTCTTTCTTTTAATAACTTTTGCAATATTCCAGAATGGTTTGCTATTTTTGTCTAGACTTTGGAGTTTCGAGTTCCATTTTCTGTTCCTAAAATTCAAAATTAAATCTTTTATAATTGCTGTTAGTATTTTAGTCTCAGTCAAATAAAACTCTATTCTGGTTCTTATCCACTTAGATCTCGCTCTATTTCTTACCGTAATAAGATTCACGATATGACTAGGTAGTGAATTTGAGCAACTATAATGAATTCTTTTTTTGGTACTGATTGATCAGTACTATCTAGCACCGAGGTAGTGAATAAACTAACAGCTTCGTCAATTTGGTTTACATTTATTTCAATGGGTAAATGCACTTGTGTGTTTGCTAATTTGTGTCGCATTTTTGTCTTAAAATTATTTCAATTAGCATTTTTTATAATCATACACAATATTGGAGCTTTTTTCAGGGGTCAAAAGAACACTACATTTAACGGGCAAGTGGTCAGAACTTAATTCATTCAAAACCACTGGTTGAGTGAACAATTCATGCATATTAGTTAGATCGACGGATTTTTCCGACTGTCCGAAGGAATGTATGTAGGCAGAGGAGGATATAAAATATGAAAGGGATGTCTAGTGTTTAGGTCTGCTAAAACATTTCCCCATGAGTTTGCTTTAAGACAACCCCAATTACTATGCCTACAATTAAAATCACCTCCTATTAGATATAAATCACTTATACTGATCAATTTTCGTAAGTCGCCATTTAATGCTAAGCGCTTTTCTACTGAAGCACGACCACCAGGAAAATAAACAGCAAACATTTTGATAGAACCACCATTCGTAAAAGGTATTTCAACACCTATGCTCTCGATCAATTTAGTTTTTATAATTGGGAGTACTTTATGTTTTATACTCCTTTTAATAACAACGGCAACACCACCACCTCTTCTCTCGTTCCTATCAAGACGATAACATTTATATATTCTGTTTGATAACTTGTTTGAATTTTGATTTAAGCCAGTTTCGCTAACTAAACCTACATCAATGTTGTGTCTGCTTAGAAAAGCAAACAATTTTAAAGCTTTACTTCGAATGCCTCTAGCATTCCAACGTATAACATTAAGACTAACATTAATTATTTAGCTTGTTGATACAAATATTTAACAGCTAATTGTGCAATGGTATTAAATTGTTCTGCCCTGGTGTTGCATTTTCCAAGTAATGTAATTAGTTCCGCTGTTAACGCGTAGATTTCTTCTGTAGAGAAAAGCGAGAGATTGTTGCTTTCCTTTGGTTCAGTAGCAGTGATGGGGTTGTTGTTGTTGATCCATACGTTCGAATAGCTGGTTGAGTTGATCGCTGGTGTGTTGACGGATGTGTTCCTTCGTTGAGATTTCAGAGCGGGGAATTCGATGCCGGTTGAAGTGAAGGTGTTTTGGGATAAGTTCTGTTTTTATTAGAGAGCCTCTCCCTAATTTCGTAGAAACTTTTTCGGCTTCCGCAGATTGGATCGGTAGACTTATGAGTGCCACTGCAGTTAGCGCACTTGATGCTGTCAGACTTGCAATCGTTAGTGGGATGATTTTCGGAGCAATTTGCACAATGAGTTTTAATGTGGCAATTTTTTTCTCCGTGCCCGTACATTTGACAATTATGACACTGAGTGATGAGTACGGTCGTGTTTTTTTCCGCAGTGAGAATTTTCTTAGTGTTATCTTGACTTTTCTTTGATTGAAACAAGTGGTACTTCTTCTCTTCTCTTTCTTTTCAAGACAAATTTCTTAATTTTTCTTTATTGTAACTGATTAAATAAAATCCCAATACTTGAGTCGTATCGGACAAGATGGATGGGGGGAGACCCCCCCCTCAGCAGAACCGGTTTAAAGACCTCGAACCGGAGGTTGATTTAAACTGGTACAAGAAAAAAACAAAACGCAAACATTCAGATGACCTTTTTCCCCAACTACCGACGGTAAATAATGACAGCAACATTCCCCGTTTTATCGTTGTAACTGGAATGGAGAAGGTAGGCGAATCCCCTCGCCCCCTTTCCTATTATAACCCAATCCGAATAAAGCGAGGCCTGGAGCATATACCCAAGGATATTTTGGAAGTAAAAGCCATGAGATCAGGTGATCTTCTTCTTAAGGTACTTAATCTTTCCACAGCTGAAAAATTTTTGAAAGCCAAGCTTGTTGATTCCATACCGGTAAAGATAACCAATCACTTAAATCTCAACTCAGTTCAGGGAAGAATTTTTTCAAAACATATTTTAAACATACCCGATGAAGAAATTTTGGAAGAATTGAAGAAATTTAAAGTAATTGAAGTGCGAAAAATGATGAGAAGAGAAGGTGATGTCCTGGTACCTACCGGCGCAGCAATACTAACCTTTGATCAAATTCGCCGTCCCAGTGAAATTAGGATTGGTTGGGTCAACTGCAAGGTAGAGGAATTTGTTCCCAATCCCATGCGCTGCATCTTGTGTCAAAGATTAGGACATACTAAAAACAGGTGTACCAATGCAATTATGTGCAAACAATGTTGCCTACTCCCACCTCATGACAAGTGTACTCGCATGTATTGCATAAATTGTAAAGAGGAAACTCATACATCGTACGATCCAGCCTGCCCATAGTTCCTATCAAATCGGTAAACAAAATCAAAGCTGATCGTCGTTGCACAGTCCGCGAAGCATGGGAAATATATAACGACAACCCCCTCCTCCACCAACTGACAGCTCCTAAGAAACGCAATAGCGGAAACCCAACATTTTCAGAAATTATAAGAAAACAAAATGAAAACGAAACAACAAAACAAAGTAACACAAACCAAATTACTTCTTCCACATCCACCCCTTCTACCGTAAGTAAGCTCCCTCCAACACAGAACACTTGTTCAAACATCAAACCAACACCAACCCCAACATCAACCATAACCACAGAGAACACATCGAACGAAAATGACGTACAACAATTTCAAAAGCAACAAAAAAACCCTCCACTACAAAAGGATGACAATCCTAACAATCCCGCTCTCACTTCAAACCAAATACCAGTAAACCTACTACTAACTGACTATGCAACTAATACACCAAACCTAATAAATAACAACAATTTAACAGAAACCACCTCTGAGGTATCATCACCTCTCCACATAGAAGACTTATACATGCACGATACCTCCGCTGGAGCTGAATGTTCAGCTTTGGCAAAAATACATGTTAAGAATAACACACCGAACACCCCTCAACCTCCTACTCTCTCTCCTATAATAGAACACCACATATTATATACATCACAAAAACATACATACACAAGCAATATCACACAACAATAATGGACCCATTAAATATTGATATTGTAATCCTCCAATGGAATATCCAAGGCTTCCTCAACAATAAACCAATTCTCGAACGATTAATAGCTAAACACCAGCCTGATATAATCACACTGCAAGAAACCCACATCACAAAAAAACAATCACAATATTTCAATGTTAAGAACTACACACCTTTCCCCCATAAAAAAGATTTTGATTATTCCAAATCAGGCATAGGTTTCCTTGTTAAAAATCATATTCCCGTAAACTACCACACTACTTCGTCTACGGAGTTATTACACCAAACCATTGAAATTCCCACAAGGACACCTTTAAAGTTCACAAATATATATAGAGAGCATGAAGTCTCTTTAACTGAAGGTATTTTGGAGGATATTCCCCAAAGCACCAATTGTCATCAAATTATAATGGGAGATATTAATGGATCGAATACATTATGGGTTTCAAACACCACCAACGCCACTGGGGCAAAAATTGAGCACTTTGCGAATGATCGTAATCTTATCAGTCTAAATGATGGTTCTCCAACACATCTTAGTACCAAAAACACCCTCACAGCTATTGATATCACTTTTGCATCCGAAGATGTTGCACCCCTTCTTCATTGGGAGGTGTTAGCTGGTAGTAGAGACCATTTCCCCATTCTAATACGGACACCCGAAAAGAAATGCCAAAAAAAATCTCCAGCACGTTTCAAGGAAAGCCAAGCAAACTGGAATCTCTTCAAATCCACCACGCAGTTCCTTTCCCGTTTCGGCCAACACTAACCAAGAAGCTTCTAAACTCAAGAAAATCATAAGAACAGCAGCGGCAAAATCCATTCCTACTTCGAAACAAAAGTGTCCCAAAAAGAATCCCATTTGGTTCTCCCTAACTATAGCAAATTTAGTTAAGGAAAAGAATGTTGCTTGGGTGAGGGCGCGTAGGAGGCCGTCCGTGGAAAACTGCATCGCTTACAGAAAAAATTGCGCAATACTCCGGAGAGAATCGATTCTCGCAAAGCGATCTTCGTGGGAGAATTTCATCAACTCAATGGACCCATCTTTAGACTTAAAAACACTATGGCATAGAGTTAGATCTCTGCGTTCTTCGAACCCTTCCCAAGCTTTTCCTTATATTTATTTTAATGATTCACTCCACAGCGATCCCGAATTAATAGCCAATACATTTGCCGATAAATGGAGAAACTACAGTGCTGACATAAATTATGCGGATCCGACTATTCATAAGAAAACAACTTTTAGGGTAGAAAGCCTGCCAACTCTAGCATCCGAATCAGAACACTTGTCGGAAGAAATTACAAAAATTGAATTTGATATCACACTTAGGACAACGAAAGACACAACTCCAGGTAATGATAAGATCACATACAATATGATCAAAAGCTGCTCTGACAATTTAAAAATTCGAATCTGCAATTTGTACAACAACATCCTATGCACGGGCATCTTCCCACATGATTGGAAAACGGCGCAGCTCAAGCCCATTCCCAAAAACTCTAATAGCCGCCATACCTATGATGGATACCGCCCTATTTCGCTGTTGCCAGTTCTCTCCAAGATTTTTGAGAAAATTATTGCGAGACGAATTACGTGGCTAATGGAGAAAAAACTAAGTCCCGAACAACACGCATTTAGGCCAAATAGAGGGGCACACACTCTCATACACATCCTTGAACATAAGATCGCATCCAATCTTTCAACATCGCAACATAGTGTAGTCATGTCATCTGACCTACAAAAGGCTTTTGACAGAGTTTTAGCATATCCTGCTATTAACCAACTATATCTCTGGGGTGTTCCGAATGCTATCCTTAAGGTTATTCAATCCTTCTTATCGGGAAGAACTTTTAACGTCAACGTTGTTGGCTTCTCCACGTCCCTAGTAAAATTAGAAAATGGATTTCCGCAAGGATCTCCTTTATCCGTCGTCATCTACAATGCCTACATAGACTCGCTAATTGTAAAGATTAATTCAGAGGAATGCAACCTTGATTTTGTAGGAATCTACGCCGACAATATATATACTGTAGCATCTGGTGATCCCCTACGGGCCAAGGAAATTTTAGAAGCAGCCGACAAAACAATTCATAACTGGGCTCAAGAGGTAGGTGCTATTATTCCAGCATCGAAAGTTCAAGCCCTCCATATCTGTCGGAAAAAAAATGCACTCCTTCTTCTCTCATGCTCCGTGGATCTACAATCCCATTACAAAGGGAACTCAAAATACTAGGGGTCATCTTTAGCAAAAACCTTAAATGGGACCAACACACCAAGCATATAATTAATCAACTGAAATTGCGAAACAATCTTCTGAAAATGATATGTTCCAAAAGAAAAGGACCTCACTTGGAAACTGCCCTCCGGATAGCCCACGTCCTGGTAAACGGAACCCTACAACATGGGTTAACTACGTACATGTGGACTACGAAAAAGAGTTTAACAATTATTAACACTGCTATCAACGACTGCTTTAGAACGACTACTGGTGCTCTTAAAACTTCGCCAATTGAAGCACTTAGAGTGGAAGCTGGATACACAACGGTTGAACATCTGGCAATTAAAAGAGGAATTAATTTAATTAGTAAGTCGCTAATAGACTGCACCCACCCATTTCACAGCGAAATACGGGGAAATTTTCGGGAACTCAGAATCAAACGCAAAACTTGTATCTCCGCCCTTAATAATATTGTACTCCGCCTATCTAACATACCATTCTCCCTGCCTGAGGTTACCCCACCCTTTGGCTTCGACCCTCCGCCGCCTTGGAAACGAAATTTATTGCATATCAACACAAGCCTTGCAAAACACCGAAAAGACGAAACGCCTAACATACAATTCCATTCCCTCCATCAAGAAATGATCAACGGGACCAATGCAGACAGGTTTCTGCACACGGATGGTTCTCACAAGGACAACATCTCTACCTATGCCGTCATTGAACTAAAATCAAATGGACAAACCACAACGATCCACCAAGGCCTACTTCCAGAACTAGCTGATTGCTACATTGCAGAATTGGCAGCAATCCATAAAGCCATCTCCTATGCACGAACTTTGAGTGGACGTTCTTTAATTTTTACCCACAATTTAAGTATCCTGTCTGGACTAAGAAATGGAAACAATAAGTGCTGCTCCTTAGAAATTGTCAGAAATTCCTTTGTTTCCCATAATAACACCTCCCTGGCGTGGGTACCAGGCCACGTTGGTATCAAAGGGAATGAAGCTGCAGATATAGCCGCAAAGGAAGCTATAAAATACCCGTTAAAAGTCGAAATGCCAGTTTCACTTCAGCTTACGAAACGCATATTCCTTGAGCGAGAAGAGGCCAAACTTTTAGTTTCTTGGGAAAACAGCCAAACCTTTCTTCGGACCTACCATCCTCTACAAACACGTATTCCGTACAACAGAACTTTTACCAGGGAAGAATGCATTATACTTCTACGTTTTAGACTAGGTAAGACTCTTTTTTCCAGTAGACACTTCTACGACCGCCAACCCCCAGAAGAATGCCGTAACTGTGGAATTCCCCTCTCTATCCGGCACATCTTGGTGGAATGCCCCCTATCCAGTCTAGTTCAAGAAATAGATGTGGACCAACAACTAGCAAAGGCACTAAACCCGTCGTCTATTCAATCAGTTCCACGTGTTAAACTTGCAGCATCTGCACATAATAAAGTAAACGGTATTTAAAATTTGAAATTTAAAGAAATTGTTGAAAGAATTAATGTCATAAATATTTTTACGATATCATTATTGTACAACTGTAACTTCTGTATAAAAAACGGCATCATATGGCCTTGGTTGCCCAGATGCCTTCAAATTTGTAATTTTTCAAATTTATTTTTGTAAATTACTTTTCAAATAAATAAATAAATAAATAAATAACACTGAGTGATTTTGTTTTTTTGCCTGCGAGCGAAGTCCCATTTGACGTGGATTTTAAATACAGATCGCACTTTTTTTTTAAGATCGTTTAATTTGATTGAACCGCACTTAAGAAAGACTAAATAAAAGACATCAGTGAAGTTGGAATATTGCCTTTTAATGATTTTAATGTTTTGCACTTTAAGGCCCATTAATATGAGTTCGTTTTTTAGACTTTCAATTGGTAATTCATCTAGCGCATACAACATGACTTTGAATGACCTTGTAGATGGAAGATCATGCGAAAAAAATTGCCAATTTTTATTCTTTAGCACAGCGCATATTGCGTTGAATGAATCTAAGGTGTCACTAATAATTTTAATGCCAATCGACATTTTTTTAATAGCATAGTTTTGAATATTCACTTCACGGAACAGGGTATGAATATTTTCACTAGTTTTCTGTAGAACACGGATAGATGGAATTTTGTTTTTTCGGTTCGAAGTAGGTGGTGTTTAGACTTCTTCTTCACAATCAATTTCGTTGTCCGAATCGGGCAGACATTGAAGTGGTGTAAAATAATTGGTTCTGGAGTTATTTTCTCTCGAGACCATTTTGGGGTATTTAGTGATTGAAGACAAATTGTATTCAACACTAGACGAACGAGCTCGCTTAGGAATTTTTTACTTTGTTGTACCGCACAGAAAGAAGAAAAAAACCTCATGAGAGTTCAAAGCATAAATACAAACTGTGACGATAGTAATTGAAATTAAAAAAATATAATAGGAAAAATTAGATCCAACTCCGTAATCTTTTTCATTCGAAAGATGGCACATTCATATTTGAAAATAACTTCCGGTACAGTCCACTGGGTGTTTTTGGCGAAGCGCATTCTATCCATCCTATTTCAAGCATGACCGTATGTCATGAATAACATGAACAATGCTGGCTTCCAAAGCGTCAATTGGTAATGGCTTATCAATATAAATCACGTAGCTCCACAAAAAATCATCGAGAGATGTCAAATATCGAGAGGTGTTATAATACACGCAAAGTGGGTGTGAAAACGTATATCTTGGAGAAAAGGTTTAAGAATCTGATACTTTGGGGATACATTCTCCTCAAAAGTAGGAATTTATATTCGAAATTTTCCACCTGTCAAATGGGTGTTACGGTTTCTTTGGGTGAAAACTACACCCACGGGGACCCTGTGTGCGTTTTATCTTTAAATGCTTCATTTTACTGCAAAAATTGTGTATACTAAAAGTGCAAGACTGGATATCCTGGACTTTTAGAAATTCTAAGTATTCTAAGATATTTACGGATATGTTGTGTATTAGAATATTTTACTTTATACAAATTTTCTTTAAAATGAAAACAGGATATTGAGTGCCTGCAAGAAAGAAAAAATAACCAAATGATAAATATGGACCAATAAATTAAGAATTAATTTAATTTGCAAATTAAATTTTGGTTTCTATAACATTTCACTTAAAAATTAAATGTGCTTTTATTTAGATACAGTTTTATTGCAAAGACAATGCAATAAACTACATCCACACGGAAATTGAAATATACTATAATACTTTTTACTATAAATTTAATACTTTTTTTTTAATATATTTTAATAAATTTTACTACACGTGTTCTTAATTTAACAAGAGCATTTTATGAAACTATATGATAAATTCCATTGCAAGTTTAATGGGCTGCAAATTCGCTGCATGTGTACTCAACTACAACTGAATTGGTCTGTGTAATACAATACATTAAAACTGGTAAATTGTGAATTGCTACTAAAAATAGCATCATTCATCACTAAAGGGTTGTTTGAATTTCTGAACTTTTCTTTCTTATCAAACGACGTAATTCAGGCGGTAGATTTTGATATTAAATTATGTATGCTTTAATTTTACGACTCCTAAGACAGATTTGCATATCACCTTAAGTACCACTCTTTCAAATGAATTTGTTTAAGAACTGATAACTTAAGTAAACTGTATTTTCATTTCACTTTTCTATATAAAAGCATACATCCGAAATCGTGGCACCTAAGCAATTTAAGTGCTTTTCCCAACGACAACGCCAGTTTCATATTGTTTTTTTTAAATCAGATATGGCCAAAGTAAGTCCATATGCCACATAAAATAAAATTCTTCTTACCCTTAAGTTTCTTTACCTTTCTTAAAGGTTCTCCTCATATTTGTCTTTGGAATATTCGCTGTGGTGAATAAGGTTCATGCAATCTGTGGTGACTGTGTAACAGCTAGCTCCGCGGCCTGTATAAATGAAACATATTATGATATCTGTTTTGGAAGTGGGTTATTTGCATACGTATGTCTTAAGCTACATTAATTAAAAAAAAATCAACAGGTAATAAGTTGGGCCAACCAAGACCTTGCGAATCCGGTACGGTATGTACCGGGCTGGCAGGAATCTGCCATACACCGACTGATACTGTATTAGCAGAGTGTCAAAGTCAATGTAACTTTTGTGCTGGAACTACCCTAAAATTGGCGTGCGTCAGTGCGACTGAATTTGTAGTTTGTGATACTTCAACTACACCAGCACAACCGGGTTCAGAAACAATAACTTGTGGGGATAAAAAATACTGCAACATTATATCATATGCTTTAGCAGCTGCAGGTGGTTCAATAACCTTTGACAGCCTTTGTACGTCCTCATGTACGGTACGTAAGTACTCGCAGAAGATTAAATTTTTCGAACTTTGGGTGTTAAGATAAGAGACCCGCTTTACTAATTTTCTAAAAAATGTTTTTCATTTCTTTTAGAGCGAACCGACGTGTCCTCTTGATGTCATTTTAAACCCCGCAGAAGAATACACGAAGTCATGTGTTGGTACAACTGTTCCAGGTGCATATCCCAACAAGAGCGATCCAACTTGCAAGACGTGAGAAAATAATACGATAAATGGAATTGATGAGTCTAAAATAAATTTTCTCTTTAGATATGTATATTGTGAAAAATACGGAACTACAATGTACTCTTTTAAATACACCTGTTCCACTGGATACTATAATAAGGAACAAAGTGCATGCGTCACAACTAGACCGACCTATTGTTCAGGTTAAGATGGACTTCAAAACAACAATTTTTATTTTCTTGATGAAGAAAATATTTTAAATGTTCAATAGAAGTGTTTTCTTAAAGTCTAAATAAATAATCTAAAATAATTGTTTTAAACAAAAGCATTTGAGTTCTGTCAGCTTGGGTCATTTTCGTTCACTTTTCGTTTACACATATCGAATCAAAAATCACTCGAAGTACTTTCTTTGGAAGCATCCAGGGATTCTCATCTATATGTCCCCCTGGTTGTTCAAACGACATACGCTCTAGCAGCCTCTTACGATTTTAGTGGCTAAATGCTAGATTTTTCCATATACCTTCGTTGACGTTCTGGTTTTTGTGATATCAGTACCTTGCCAGAAACTTTGACTGCACAAAAGATTTAAACATCCAAAACAATGGAGGAAAGTCTGTCATCAAATTCAATATGAGCGCCAGATAACCTTATGAGTATACAGGTGCGGAAATCGTATGCTGTCCCTAGCTCCAGTGATATCTTGTCTTTCTGCCGAGCCGATTAGCTTGAATCTGTATCCGGAGGTTATATCGTGTAGTCTGTATTTTCGAACGTTTACTAATTTCCGCATTAAGATCACCAATTGCGTACAATCTTACGTACTTTAAAGGTACTGATTGAAGCAATTAGTGGTAATGTTGCCCTACTGCAACATTCCCATAGACATGGCATGGCAATGTCAGCTAAACCGATATCAGTAACTCGCTTCGGGGATTCGAAAGCTGTTGTTTGTACATTTAGGAAGACACTTACTTTTTATTTCTATACTACGAGTAGTTCTGGTAACCAGCTTCTGTCGGGTGATCTATTGTGTAGTACTTCCATGGCAGATTCTTATGATTCCTAGCCTTCCGCAGTTAAGTGCCTATATATTTGTAAAAACCGCATCAGAATTGGTTTAGAGGTTTGAGAGATAGTCGTGAACAGACAAAACAAACAGAAATTTTTACTTCCCATTTATAAGCGTAGAAGAGTAATTTGGGCGGCAGATTCTGACAATTGTATGAAGACACTATATGTAGACACTATATAGCTTTATTACACCAATTTGCATATGACTTTTAGTACCACGTTTTTGTTAAAGAACTCGTAACCCAAGTAAATTCTATTTGCATCTCACTTTTTGTGTATAAAAGGTTAGTTTTTTATTTTTATTTTACCATAAAATATAGCAATATTAAATATTATACATATAAACAATATTAAACGTCGACATTAGAAACTTGTGATCCAGGAAATGCGCATACAGGGTATCCCAGTTAAGCTGTATAATCCTTCAAGAGGGGATACCTGAAGCTCCGCCGAACAAAAAATTGTATGGCAGGGGGGGGTCTACCAGATTTCAAGCTATAGCCCATCAAAGCGGGTGACCTCTTATTTAGAGGTGTAACCACTTTAAACGATATAACTTCAAAACTATTATAGGTACGAAAATAGTTTTATACATTTTGGAAAGACAATCTAGTAGCGCATACAAGTTTTAAACATATTGGGTACAGCTGTGCAGCTACAAAAAAGTTATGGCTCCTTAAACTCAAAATAATGAAAATTTGTTGTTCCATTTTTTCACTTAAATTTTTTTTTATCCCTAAAAAATTTCCTTCAAATTATGTTAAGCAACTTTTCTACGTACGATCAACAGAAGTTGTAGTAAAAGCCATTTTTTGTCAGACAAAAATGGTCAAACAAAATTAAGTGAGAATTATAAACTAACGCACGAAGGCGGACCCCACAGGCGGATCAGTAGAAATGCGGTGAAGTGGGAGGGTTGTGATCCCTTGTTTTCGGATCATAACCTCGCTGATAAAAAGGAAGAAGAAGAAGAATAAACTAGCATACGAGTACCTATGAGCAATGCAGTTAACAGTTAATTGTCGAATAGGAAAAAAGCGTAACGAAGAATTATCACAGATTTGCAAATGTACCGTAATTTTGTTTCAACTGATTTACAATCGACATTTTGCTCTGTAAGGTACAGCCGATCCCCACAAAATGTATTCAAAACGCGAATACGCGGAAATAGTGTTTGTAGATGTTCGCTGATGCGTATCAGCGCTTTGTTGATACTGGGTCAGCTGCACCAAATAAAAGGGCACGACATTCAGACGCAGCGGCGGCAGAAGTTGAGAGTGGGATTTTGCGTGCTGTGGAAGTTCAGCATTCAGTCAGCGTCCGCAGACTAGCTGTGAAGTTGGAATTTCCCAGAACCAGGATTCACAGAACTCTACAGAATAATAGATTATACCATTTCCATTTAACACCGGTAAAGGGTTTACTACCAGGAGATGCGCAAAAAAGAGTGGAATTTTGCCAATGGCTACTGCGCAAACAAGCAGAAAACGGCCACTTCCTCAATAACATTCTGTGGACTGACCAAGCGCAATTCACAAGAGATGGGGTAACAAACCACCATAATTTGCACCATTGGTCAGACTCCAATCCCCATTTAATACGCACAACATCCTTTCAAAGGTACGAATTTAATTATTGTGAACAACTTCTTCAAAATGTGTTGCTTATTTTAAAGGAGGTTTAGCATAAATGATTGATTAATGATAAATGATTAATAGGAAACACTTAAGTAGGCCCGCACGTTCTTCCACGAAGAGTTAATTACCATTACTACCTGGAATTTCTTGGAGAATGATTGCCGGAGCTCCTTGAAGAAGGGCGATGTTCTTTCAACAAGATGGAGCACCTTGTCACAGTAGCAGCGGAGTAACTTCGTTCCTCAACCATACTTTTAACGAACAGTGGATTGTTCGACTTGGCCCCAACCCTTGGCCATCCAAATCTCCCGATCTAACGCCCATGGATTTCTTCTTCTGGAGTTCTATGAATGAAAAAGTTTATTTTAGAGAAATGTCGAGTCGGGAAGAGCTCCAAGAAAAAAATTGTGCCGTTTCAGAAGAGATGAGAAGAAGTTTGCTGCTCGTTAATCTGCCATCCGAAATGCTTAATCGCGCCCGAAAGTGTATTCAAATGGAAGGAAGGCACTTCGAACAATTGCTATAAACATTCCATAAACTGTTCTGTTTTAAGACTATTTCAGTAGGTACCTACACTTCTTTTTGACCATTTTTGTCTGACAAAAAATGGCTTTTACTACAACTTCTGTTGATCGTACTCAAGTTGCTTAACATAATTGTAAGGACATTTTTTAGGGATACAAATTTAATAAAAAAAAAATAAATATTAAGTAAACATTTTGCGAAAAATGCATTTTAAGTGAAAAAATGGAACAGCAAATTTTCATTATTTTGATTTTAAGGAGCCATAACTTTTTTGTAGCTGCACAGCTGTACCCAATGCGTTTAAAACTTGTATGCGCTACTAAATTCTCTTTCCAAAATGTATAAAACTATATTTGTACCTATAATAGCTTAGAAGTTATAGCGTTTAAAGGGGTTACACCTCCAAATAAGAGGTCACCCACTTTGATGGGCTATAACTTGGAATGTGGTGAGAATAGACCCTCCTGCCACACAATTTTTTGTTCGGCGGAACTTCAGGTATCTCCTTTTTAAGGATTATACTGCTTAACTGGGACACCCTGTATTGTAACAATAGTTGACGATTTTGCCAACTACGACTTCCCAAAGTGGAGACAGATACTGGAGGAAAAACGCAATTTGTTTGGTTCCGAAGAGGATGAACTTGTTTCTTTTTTTTTTTATTCAAATAAAATTCCCTCCAAGTAAATTACTAATGTCGTCTTTCATTGGGCCAAAAGGAGTACTCTTTTTGTGTTCCGCACAGAAAAAACACTCCCAATCATGTTCCATTGGCTGTTTGGAGTGCTGTTCCGGAAGTGTTTTTCTGTTCCGGATTTCATTTGGGAGTGCTCTCAAAATGCACTAACACATATAAACCCTTACACCGGCTACTTGTCAAAGTCATATGGTACAAGATGCATTCTGTTGCTTATTTTATTTTCTCAGTTGAGGCAAGTTATTAGAGACGAATTTTACATAGATATAATTAACAAATTGATAATATATTTAAAAAAAACATGGTGGAATTGCTAATCTCGTTTTTCATTGGGCAAAAAGAAGCCATATTTTGCTTTGTTTTTTTGTGAAAAATGTAAACAAAAAATCAGACATTCACCAAGACACGCAGAAGTAAGCAGAAGACGATTTCACATTTTCCATTGGAATCAAAAAGGAGTGAAATCGGGAGTGAAACCAATGGAAAACATACGAGTAACTAGACAAAAGAATTTTAGCACAATTTTTCGTTGCATGAAAATCTGCCCGTCTCTATAGCAGCTGCTGTCGTTGCTTCCAAAAAACAGAACTCATCCCTGGACTTCTGCCAACCTCCTTTTATATGCGACTCTGGATTTCGAGGCAAATTACAAAAAGTCCAGTTCTCCGCTGGAACTTTATTTCTCGTTCTCGTTCTCGTGTGTGTTGTTTTCAATTTATTTTTATTTTACGGTTTGTTTCTTTCCGCCTGCACAACAATATGTACAGCGAAAGGGGAATCTGCAAACTTGCAACTAGCTATGTATCAGATTGCGATTAAAACATTCGAAGCGAATAGTTTTAACATACCAGCCTAAGCTGACGATTATGCTATTCTTGTATCAGGAAAATTCCTTCCGATCATTAGCAATACCAACTCATCAAGATACAGATTTCAGCCTGCATCGGGATCATGGGATCACTACGGCAATGGAAATCATGTTAATTCTCATGCAAAGAAGCAAGACTGCACCTCTGATTACATAACTCCATTTCTGATATTCGACAGAAAATTTACTATCAAGATTCCTGACAAAAATGACTGGAAATATAAACAAGTCACTAGTAATGAAGAATTTGCCTTCTATACTGACGGTTCGAAATGGATATCGATGTAGGAGATGGGTTTTACTGTAAAACACTAGTGGTCGACAACTCGTTCCGAATTAGTAACAAGTGCAACGTCTTTCAAGCTGCAATCATAACCGTCATCTAGACTGTGGAAACTATCACCAAACGTAACATCGCAGGTGAATCAGGTAAGGCTCTGGATTCAGCAGTAATTAGATCTAAGCTCGTTAAAACTTGCAAAGGATATCCTAATGAGGTATCACAAGCCAACAAGATAACCCTATGCTGAGTAACAGGGCATGTGGGCATACCGGGTAATGTAAGAGCAGACAAACTCGCTAGAATTGGGTCGGCCTGCATATCTCGCACGCCCTCCCCTGTGTAAAGATTCCTATTAGGTCTATAAATAAATTCATTGGATCTGAAGCTACCAGCGAAGCCAATAAACGATGGATTCATTTGGATGCACGCGTCACTGCCAGAACGTTGTGATCGGATTATGATTTGAGGAGAGCACTTTATCTAGTTAGACTTAGTCGTAACAGTACGCGAGTCATTTCATCACGAGGCATTGTGTTTTTGGGGTTCATACAGAGCGTATCGGCGTACCTCACAATTATTTCTGCAGGAGCTGCTGGGACGAGGAAGAAATTGAATCTATCCGGCACCTGCTGTAGGAATGTCCTACTGTTACCGTCAAATGAATAAGGACTCTCGGTAGCTACTTCTTCACTGAGTTGGAAGACCTGCGCCACATTGATTTGGAAGACCTCCTGAGATTCGTATCCATATCTAGGTAGTTCTAAGCCAGCGGTTTCTCTTTCCAAGCAGACAGTTTCTTTGAGATGCATTTCCTTATCTAGATGGGTGTAAGCTCAGGTTCTCAAGGTAAAATCAAATGGGCACAATGAACCCTTGTTGGTCTTATTGAGCAGTGACCTACGCCACAAAGCACCCATCTACCTACATAACTTAACATAGCCCAAACTGACAACGAACCACTCATTGGCCGTACACCACTACACCATGCTACCCACGGATAAGTCAAGAATCTTTAAATCGTCCAATCCATACTGACTTCAGTATTCATTGAAATACTGCAAAGTGATTTACATGTAACACAACCTAACCATCATCAAGCAACTCCAAGGAAGAATTGCTAAGGTGGGGTTGTTTTTTTTGTTGCGCCAAGGGGTGTGGTAGTGTTCTAAAGATACTAGTAGCCCAGGCTACTAGCACGATTCGCAAACCCGAATAATCGATGGTAGAAATGCGCCTACGTACTAATCCACACCCTCCACACTCCTACCACTCTCCCCGCGGGACTGTCGTTAGGTATTACTTCGCGGGGCTGGTTAGCATTTCATGCTATTCATCTCGTATGAGCCATTGCCGCTTCATATGCTTCTGCTGCTTTGCAGCAGCTCAATTTGCACATTCCAATTTCTGTTACTGCGTGCATTCATATATATTTGTGTATCTGAGCATGTCACTTGTGTTACATTGCATAAGTGAGCGTTTTTGTGTAACTTAGTCTACCTTCCATTGTTTGTACGATCCTCATTTCTCGCTGCTGCTCGTTCCTCAAGACGTAGTTGTTGTAACCTGCTGGCAATGATTTCGTTCGCTGCGTTCCAGGCTTCCTCGTCAGCATGAATGTTATTAGTCCTCTTGGAGTCACTTGGCCGCCAGTTTCTCTCTCTAGTATGTTTTTGGCCGCCGCATATGTACATACATCCGGCATTCCATCAAAACATGTTCTGGATTTTGCGTTCATAGTGCGGGCAGTATGGGTCATCTACGTGTTTGTATTTGTAGAGATATTCTCGAAAGCTTCCGTGCCCTGATAGGAACTGAGTCATGTATTGTATAATAGAAGTTTACTTCTCCGTATTTTCTGCTGATCCATTCCTCTACGTTGGGGATCAGCATATGGGTTTATCTTCCTTTGTGTGTGGTGTTCCATCTCTGTTGCAATTCTGGTTATATAGCCTCGCTGGTTGCTGCGGACTTGTTTATTTCCAAATCGATTTACATTCGACCGGAGATTACGCTAATTGCCTCTGCGGACACCGACCGAAAGACACAACACACTCTTAACGATGCGATTCTAGGGGCCGAGTTCATCCGTCTGATGTACGTTATCCGGTACGTCGCTCATGCTTATACGGGGGACGCGTACATAAGGATTGACTTGCTTACCGTTGCTAACAGGTTTCTAATTGGCTGTCTGGGTCCTCCAACGTTTGGCATTACTCTTGATGCTAAGGTGTGGTGTACTTCCCTACCTGTGGATTCACCGAACAATTGCATACTCCTATCTTCTTTTGTTTCGATGTATCTGAACATATTCTATAGTGTCTACCTGGAATACTGACTACTTCACTTTTTCACCCGGATAAAGTTAAGTTTCTAGAAGCGAAAGTTATCATTAACTCATCACTGCTGCTTGCAAATGCAATTTCATAGGTATAGACCTTTTCTTATATCCACATAAATTGCATATCGGATCAATATGGATTTTTCAAATATCTCTTTCAGCATAATTCGAGCAATAATTTTGGGGACCTGCATTGCGATTGATCGGGAAACTACTGACTGCCCAAAACTTGGCTTGGGCCAGTAGCGCAACAATCAAGTTCGTGATGAAGTGCTTACTTTACCTCCTAGTGGTGGTCCCCGGGCAACTATACGTATAAACCCTTATGCGTATAGGCCAAAATTGTAAGTGCGGGTTGTCTAGGGCCTTGATTCTAGGCTAGGTAACGTGGGCCAGCAACCTGCGTTACTGAAACCAGCTCGCTACTGAAACCGACATTATGCCTCGGATAAGAACTGATCACATGTTGACGACTTTTGGCTATTGTACCCGGACAAAGATAGGTTTCTGGAATGTAAAGACGCTCCTCGACTCGGGAAGAGAAGGTCCTTACAATGCCAGATTCCTCCAACTGGAAAAGGAATTCATGCGATATAAACTGGACATTTTGGGAGTAAGTGAAGTAAGATGGTTAGAAGCGGGAGAGTACCAGTCTCCAACGCGTAACGCTGTACTACTATATTCTGGAAGACCATCCGGAAGTCCGCGGGAATATGGAGTCGGACTACTGCTAACAACAACAGCACGCAAGGGCCTGATTTCCTGGCAGCCTCATGGTGATAGGATTTTGACGGCCAGATTCCGGACTAGAGTACGACGCGTCACCATCATACAGTGTTACGCCCCAACGAATAGTTCGTCTGAGGACGAAAAGGAGAACTTCTACAATCTCTTAAGCGCCGTCTTCAACACAACACCAAATGGAGACATTGTCATAGTGATGGGGGATTTGAATGCCAAGGTAGGCAGCGACAACGAAGGGCTCAAGCATGTAATCGGGAAACATGGACTAGGCAACCGCAATGACAACGGCGAAAGGTTTGTGGATTTCTGCAATGCCAACCGCCTTGTGATAGGTGGCACCATGTTTGAGCACAAGACCTGCCACAAAGTCAGCTGGGTTTCCAACGACAGGCAAGCAACCTCCAACCAAATTGACCATTTTGCTATCAGCCGCCGCTTTAGAAGCAGTCTCCTGGACGTCCGAAACAGACGAGGGGCAGATGTGGGGATAGTACGTGATCACCATGTTATGATAGCTACTCTCCAACTACGCACTGCTGCAGTTCGAAGATCCCACGACAACACAAGAATGCTCAGGTTCAACATCGATAGACTTAGTAATCCCTCAGTGCGCCAACAATTAAGGGAGCACTTTTCGCAAGGTGTGGAAGCAATCAGCAGCTCAATGCCCGCAACCATCCAAGACCATTGGTGTGCTGTGAAAAATGTTTTTACATCTGGTGCTGAAAGAATTGTCGGTCGATCGCAGGGAAGACATAGGGCGTGGCTTTCCGAGGATACCTGTAGACGGATTGACGAACGAAAACAGCTAAAAGCTCGCGTTGCAGCTACCCCAGCAGCAGGGAGAAGCGAGCTAGAGTCCCTATATCGCATGAAGATGAGAGAAGTTCAGCGTAGCGTTCGACGTGACAAGCGCAACTACATCAACGCGCTGGCTACAGAAGCAGAAGAAGTTAATTTGGCGTGCCTTACGCAGGAGAGGCATTCCGGATAAACTAATTGCTATTATCAAAGCTACATATGAAGGCTCCAAATGTCACGTTCTGCACAGGGGGAGGTTGTCTGAGGAATTTGAGATCCAAAGTGGGGTAAGACAAGGCTGTATCCTTTCACCAATATTATTCCTATTGGTGATTAGCGATGTGCTTCATGCAGCTTTGTCGACGGGAAACGGAGGAATTCGATGGACTCTTACATCTCAACTAAAACATCTTGACTACGCAGACGATGTATGCTTACTCTCCCACAGAATTATGGACCTCCACCAAATGACAGCAGATGTGGAGAGGGAGGCAGGTGTCGTCGGGCTGAAAATCAATACGACAAAAACTAAAATCATCAGCCTTGGAACTAACTCATCGGCTCAAATATGCATTGCTGGACAACCGGTATAGAGAGTAGAGGATTTTCAGTATCTTGGGAGTATTGTCTCGACCGATGGTGGAACCGAACTGGATATAACCAACAGGATCGCCAAAGCAAAGTCCGCGTTCGGGATGTTGTCCAAAATATGGCGAAGCAATGCAATTAGTTTGAGCACCAAAATAAGACTGTTCCGCTCCAACGTTGAATCTGTGCTGCTATATGGTTGCAGCACGTGGAGAGTGACCACTACTATCACCAGAAAGCTGCAAACGTTCGTTAATAGGTGTCTGCGCAATATCTTACGGATTTTCTGGCCCAATCGTATCTATAACGAACACCTTTACGAGAGAACGGGTCAGGAACCAATAGGCACAACTATCCAACGGCGGAAGTGGCAGTGGATTGGTCACACGTTCCGAAAGGGTGACAGCTCCATAGCGAACCATGCTATGCAATGGAACCCTCTAACTCAGGATGGCAGAAGACCTGGCGGTCCGCGGAAAACATGGCGCAGAACAGTCGAGAAGGAGGCACGGCAGTTAGGGAAAAGTTGGGGAGAACTCAGACACATTGCCAGAAACCGTACACGATGGCGTGTAGGCGTAGTAGAGGCCCTAGGACCCACAAGGGGATACAGGACATAAACACAAAAACATAATTCGAGCAATAGATTCTGATCCTCTTAATCTTATAGACTTAATTATTATTTGACATTTTTCGTAGTTTTTCTGAGTTCCCGCGTTAAAATTAAGTTCTTAAGCTATTCACTATCTTCTTAAGTTAAAAACCGACTCAAAATGTTTTGCAATTTAGATACAACAGCATTCGTGTGCCTGCCTCTTGCTCTGTTTGGCGCCACTGCTCACCCTACCTCTGGAGCCAACATCACAGCCGTCTTTTCGAGTGTATGGAAGTCGCACTACCTCTACGGCTGGACAATCCTCAAGAAACTAGACACAAATCACCGACATAACGTAACTCTAATACGTGGCTTCGCTGGCCTGGCTAGTGCATCAAAACTATTTCAGGAGGATCGTCTTATAGAGATTCAGTTCGATGGCATCAAGCAGAATTGGCTGAATATGGGCTTCAAGATTAGGATGATCTATGCGAGTGTGATAACTGCGGATCTAGTTGTGGGAAGCAAACGAATGAGGAGGCTCCTGAGCACCAATGTTATCCTTTATGTGTTGATTGTGGACATGTTTCTAAGCAACGTGCTGTTCGTGTTTTTACAGTTTTACAAAGTTCGGAGATTTTACTTTTACATATTTGTTTGATTTGATTTGCGAACATTTGTGATTTATTAAGATATGACCAATAACCCTAATTTGCTTATGATTTAGAATATAAACCAGTTTTTCGTTTAAGAATTGATAAGCTAAGTAAATTTTACTAGCATATCACTTGTTGTCTATAAGAAATTAGTCTTTGTTTCTTATTTTACGATAAAAATAAAACAATCATCTTCATAAAACACTTTGGTTCTTTATTCTTCAAATTCGAAATGGCAGAGGCAAGTCAGTGCCTTATACATACATATTTTGTTGAAATTTTCTCAGAGGTTATCATATGATCCACATTGTCAACGCGGAGAATAATTACAAGTAATTCCATGACGTTTCATAGCTACTCTTACGGTGGCATTTTTTTTATAGTAAAAAAAAATGCTCTTGAGTATTTTCTTACTTTTACTAGAAAATAAATTATGTATGATTTGTTCTGAAGAAAATATTGCCGCTGTTAAATGTGCAAGAAGGTCCAAATTTATTCATTCATCATTGGTCGCAGCAGTTTGGGAACTGTTTGTCCAAAATTATCGATCCCTCGCTGATTGGGTTCTAGAAGAGCAGTTGCAAGTAGACCCGTTGTTCTATCCCGAAATCATGTTCATCGATGAGGCTCATTTTTCGTTTAAGCGGTTTGTTAATAGGCACAATTATTGCATATGGAATGAGACCTCACAGATCCCATCACATCCAGAAAAATTTACCGTTCATTCACCATCGCATATAACATGTGTGGATATATTCACTTCTAATCCTGTGATCGCTGCGCCTATCTAGGCATGTCTAGGTCTATCTCAGCTTTATATGGACGAGCCAATTCGAACTTAACCGAACACCTAACCTCTGAGTTTCTCCATAGTAACTGCCGCCGTGCCTCGGTACGATTTGGAGTTGATGTATCACCATCCCAATCATTCCATGTCACAATGGAAGACTACATTTGGAAATAGAGTTCTTGCTTCGGCAGAACATATACTAAAATTGGAACGATACAGAGAAGATTAGCATGGCCCCTGCGCAAGGATGACACACAAAAAATTGTAAATTTGGAAATAGAAATTATAATTAAAAACGTAAAGCGTTAAAACTTAAACCATTTATTTAGTTATGTATAATATCTTTGACTAATTTCACTCTCTTTTGATTGACTGATCTGAAGTATCACGAACACCGGCTCGGCTTTGTTGGAGTACACTTCCTATCATCTGCACTAAAATAACCACTGGTGCAGTTGTACAATAATGCATGCATTACCCCATTCAATACCTCACAATACACGTATCTGAAATTTGAACCCCATAAAGATCCAAAATTGCATGGCAAGTCTTTTCTACTCACGTTGTACATGTCGAATCGTAGGTATTCTCATAGTAACCCATCGACTTTCCCGTGCAAGCTTTCGTATATTCCAGTCCAGGTGTTTCTGTGGGTTCTTTCTTTACTGCATAACATGTTGGTTCAGCCTGTGTTTCATTTTGATCATATATTAAAAGTGAGTAAAAAAAAAGAAAAACCAAAAACCTACCCCACATGAGTCCATACATATATTTCCAAAATGGGCTACATTTAATATACTACATAATTGATTTTTCGAGCACTCTGCAGTAATCCCAATTCTATTTGCTCCAGCATCACAAAATTCAAATTCTGTTTGACTTATACAAGCGAAACCGCTATAACAGACACCACATGAGCCGCATTGGGGCTTTGTCGTCGCATCTCTTAGCTTACAAATACCTTGCTGGGCTGTACAAACTCTATTTTCACCACATAGTCCTATCATGCCTGATTTGGTTGCTCCTTTTTATTGAAATTGTAGTTCTTATTAAATCACAAGAAGAATACATACGTACTCGTATATACATATTTTTAACACATACCATCAAAGCATATTTCAAAAGCTGTTTCATTAAGGCACGCGGCGTGGGTTGTTGGCGAGCATTCCTTGCACACCGCATCAATTGTTGCTCTTAAGGTTAATAGTCCCAGTGCTATATAAAAGCAAACCTTTAAGTTTCAGGTCTCTCATTAATCATTAAAAGTCAAATCTAACTTTTAGAACACTATTTTACGTACTTTTTTGAATAACATTGTGAAAACTAGATAAAAACAAGGTTGTTGCTCGCTTAAAGTCTTGAATGTCTCTACTGGCAATATAGTAAACTTATGTGCTTTTATAAACAATAAAATATTAACTGATAGTATGTTTTACCTGGGCAAACTGATTTGCATATAAAGTGTTCTCATTACAGTGATTATAAAAAGATAATAGAATTTCGTATAGCCTGAGTCTATTTAGAGTCTATGGTATCATACTAATAAAATATTTGCACCACCAAATAAAAAAGGCTAAGTAATTCTAGATGATAAGTATAAATATTGCTGTATATTAAGTATAATTAGGTGTTGTATTTTACTTGGTCCATAGATAGAAGCCGAAACGAAAATGTATCTTTTTCTTCCGATACAACCAAACAGACTTGTATACGTAAGAACTTGTAAAACCCCTATAGAGACTTTCAAAACTCTTCGAATAATCTGTATGATTGTTACATTGATAAAATGCGTGGGTCCGAAGGTCCGAAAGCCTGTTTTTTTTTTTTTTTGGTTCCTAAAATTTTTTAACAGTAAAACAAACTGATGGTTATCCTGCTAACATGTCTTACTTAAGCGAATCATGCATGCATCATGTCCTCTGGTAGTCCGCTATATGTTCTCTTCACTCTTTGGCTTATCTTTTTGCTCCGACAACTATTCATCTACCCAGAGTAATGTTGCCCTTAAAGGCTTCCCTAATAGCTCAAGCTATCCTACTACCTAGCTATCGTGTCTGCCAAAACTGTTCGAGACTATAGTTTGTAAAGGTTTTTATTTTGCTTACAAACCATTTCTCTGGTGGTCAAACGATAGTGCATGCAATTATATGAAAAAATAAGCGTTTTCACTTAGCTTAAGTCTACCAACTCCTACTCTCAGCCTCCACGTGGTGACCGCTGAGTGCCTAGCACCTTGATACATGGAATGGTAACCAAACCAACCTCGTTTGTAGGATCTTTGGGAGCAGCAGATGAGAGAGGAGGGAAGAGCGCTCTCTTATGAGAGTACTTCTTCTTGTTCCAAACGGCAGCGCATGAATTCCCTAAATAGATTCAACGGTGGCATCTACAGATCGAGTTAGGTTGAACTTAGTGAACACCTTGCGTGAGCTGCTTCGAAAAATTCGAATCACAGGTCGGTAAGAAATTTTCAATGTTGGTCAGGACCTTGGAATAGAGATGGTGGCGGAGGAGGCCCTTAATAGGCCAACGGCAGAACTCTCACTAACCTGGAGGGATAACGCAGTAGAAGACCTCCTCACCGTAGGTGGTGCGCACAAGTTTAAAGGGCCCTCGACCAACTTCAAGTGCGCAACTGAAAGCAGTTAGCTAAGGACCGAGCTAAATGTAGAGGCTTGTTGGTTGAAGCTCAGGTTCACCTCGAACTACAGCGCCATCTAACTAAGTAAATGAACCATTTCTCTCAACCAAGTAGTATAGGCTTATGAATAGAACATCCACTGTTACCAGCCTATTGGAATTTACATTTTTTACAAACAAAGCTGTCTAAGAGGGTAGTCAGGTTAACTGTATTTATACAGATTTCAGCAAGGGCTTGTGAACGCCGTGGCGCAATGATTAGTGTGTCGAACCACTGCTCGTGAAGTCCCTTGTTCTAATGCCAGGAACCACTAAAAAGTTGTTTTCACATTTCAACATCTCGCGAACGAATGACAAACATCCGAGAGTATTGTTGTCATGTGAAAGCTTCTCAAAAACAAAATAAAAATTGCCATTCAGGTAGGTCACAAAACTATAGGCGCCTTCCATTCGTGCAAAAAATATAACACACATAACACGAGTGGTTGTGAGAATCTAGGTATATGCCCTTTATGGGCTTTTGCGCCAAATATGTATGTATATATGTCAGCAGTCCTTTTGACGAACTTTCTCATAGCTTAATTCTCTTTAGATAGATTCCTATCAAATTCTATTTCGCGGAACAACTTCCAATACAACTTACGGTACATCCGATGTACCTCGAGTAAGTCAATTAGGTCCCCTTTTATTTATTATTGCGATTATTAACGCGATAGCAATACTTAAGAGTTCTTGAATTTTAATCTATGCTAACGACATAAAAATCTTTAGACTTGCCCGCAGTCAGTCCGATTGAGATAGATTTAGATTCGTTCACTGAGTGGTTCTGTAGGAACAATTTATTTCTGAACGTAAGTAAATACTAGTCGATGATCTTTTCACGAAAATACAATTTAATAAGTTATGATATAACCTTAAAGAATCTGAACTTAAGATAGTTACATCAATATGTGATTTGGGAGTACATTTCTCTCAAAATATTGATGTTGTTATTCACATTGAATAGATCGTCAATAAAGCAACTCAATGGCTTGACTTTTTAAAGCGTTGGAGTAAAGAATTATCATCTCCTCTTATACATGCATGGTTTATAATACCTTCGATCGTCCAAAGATAGAGTATGCATCTAACATTTGGTCTCCAATGTATGCAGTACACTGGCCGTATTGGATCGGTACAGGGTACGAGTAAGTTTGTCTTAAACTGAAATGACTATACGTCTCTTCTTACACGCTTATTTGCCCCAATGGTTTATTGACTATTGGCTGCTGTGTTAAGCTCTATATGTGGGCCTCTGCTGATGGTAGATTTGTAGGTCGCTACTGTAAAAAGCATAGTCAAAGCTGTGAATTAAAAGTTACTCAAGTTCTTAATGTAGCTTTTGAGTCTAAGTATTTGAAATAAATTTTATATTTTATAACTCACTCTTAAGGTCCATTCACAGCTCAGCGACCTACGAATGCGAACGAGGGAATATTCGCAAATTTTGACATTTCTTTCACAGCTACTTTTTTCATCTGGTCGCGCCAATTCGCGAATTTCAGTTGTCATTCATTTTGTAACTAACTGCCTAAGCGCGAAAAATGCATAAATACATAGCGCAGCTTTCATTCAGAAGGTAATATCTTACATTCTTTCGATAAATTCAACCACCAACTTACCCACCAAGAACAACAGAAAAGAATTGTGAGGTTAAACTCTTGCGAATATTTTGGTCGCGGGTGGTGGTTTCCAACGTAGAGAAGATAGAAACCTTAAAATCTATAGATAAATTAATCGTCCGTCTGTATGTCACCTTCTAGTAGACCTTCAATTTTAAGTAAAGGTATAAGCTTTTGGGAATTCGAAACAAGAAGCCGTGTTTTTTTTAAACCCAGCCAGCCAGTAGTTGCTAGTAAAGTTAAATTTTACACTTAAAACAAATACAAGCACCAGCTGGCTACTACTCTTGATATAGTCCCCAGCCAAAAATGGCTGGCTGGGAATTTTGTGATGCTTAATTTCAGGCGGCGCAAACGAATGTTTTTTTAGTTATTTGTTGTTGCTGTCACTGCGAAGTTGTTTGTTTCCTAGAGATATGTTCGTATAAAATCGGCTGGCTTTGGCTGGCTGACAACTCGTTTATATGAGCGTCTGGCTGTCTAGGTTTAAAAAAAAGCACTACTAATAAAACGTTTGAAACCGCCCACAGATAAACATATTTTTAAAAGAATATTCTTTCATCAGCAATTTCACAAGACACTACTACACAGCATTGACTTAAATAGAACAAATAATCAACTCTTAAGTTTGATTACGGAAGACAAACTTACATTTATCTTACCTATGCTGGTAATAATCTTAAAAAAGTTGACTAAATCTAAATCATTCCAAGGCTATGGAGGTTTTCATACCCAAAGCTGGTACATGTTTCCACGTAAATCCAAAGACCCATTAGTCTATCATCATTCCTTCTAAAAACACTAGAAAAGTTGAGTGATATCCATTTACGCAGCAGTATTGATACGCAACTTCTGTCTGCAGCTCAATATGCATATTGCAATCAGTGAAAATGGCATAGCATGCGAATATAACGATCAAATATTCCATGTATCACAAGGAGCATACAATGGTGGCATTCTTCTACTCGTATATGTACATAGAAGGCGCCCCACAGGTGGCATCCCCTCCCTTCTCCTTTGTTATTTGTTGGTTAGTAAACAGCTGGTAAAAAAAACTACTGATAATCCTGGAAGTTGAGGGAGAAAGCAACTTAACACTTTGAAAGAACTCCTACAAAACACTTCATATGAAATAACCAGATGAGCAGTTCGGTGTGGTTTGGATGTGAACCCCCACAAAACTGAATTGAAGGTATTTTTTTTGATAGTCTTAATCTCAGTCTCAAATTCCATCTTCCAAATTGTTCTAGCGTTTTCCAGGTGGAAATAATGACGTTTAAAGGAGTCTTACCTTGATACCTTATATTCGCACCTTTTCGGACAGCCAAGCAGCAAACAATCATTGGAATCTTTTCTCTTTGGTAATTTAAAAGTTGTTATAGATTACCGATCGAGTCGTATGGAGATGGTGGAGCAGTTTACTGTTCACCTCTGTTTTGCGCCGGAGCACAGGGATTTTCTGGGAAACTGTAAAGCTGACGAACTCGCCAGACTTGGAACAACAGTACCTTAGGAATACCAATCACTACTAATGCAAATCTAAACCAAAACTGAATGCTTCGAGAGAAAAAATCTTGGGTTGACAAATTGTACAACGTGGTAGGCGACAAAATATATTTCGTTAACGCTGGATCTGAAACACTCTAAGAATGCTTTCTCTGAATAGATTACACATTAGCGCTACAATGAGCATCATCACTGGGCACTGTCTAATAGCAAGCAAGCGACAATGCTTGGTGTGCACTCAACCTATTTCTGTAGAACCTTCCTTATACCTGCCCTGCTTTCTCAGACAAAAGAAAACTTCACTTAAAAGTCTTAAAAGTCACGATGTTAGAAGTCTCCTATGCTCCATCAGAAGCTGCAACTGATTCAACGATTAGGTATGTGGAAATTCTCCCATGATCCATGTGGTGTCACAATGGACTTATCATAAGTCTTAGTGTATTGGCATTAGCTGGCAGCCACTTCAACCTAATCTAACATACTACTACAAGTTGTATGCAAATAACTCAAAAGCTCTTCCTTGAGATTTGCTTATTAAACCATTTTTTATCTGAGAGCAATGTAAACAAATTCCTAAAATAATAGATGGAGTTCTGCGAAAAGTTCTTGGTTCTTTTTTATTTGCGTCATTAAGTTTGCAAATTCTTGAATAAACTAATAAATTCGAAAAAAGCAAAAACAGATTGTGAATGAAAGGAGATAAAACTGAAATATGAAGACAGACTCTTCTACTGACAGTTAGTTTTACTTAGAGAAAAGTTTCGAGACTTCTAGCCGTTATTATGAGAACGTATAAGTTTATATTCGTTAGTACAGAAAGTTTTTGTCAAATTAATTTGCTCATAAGTTTTTCTTTTTTTAGAAATTATATTTAATCTTAGTCCTTATTCAATGCTATAAAGTATTTGCAGAGTGTAATGTCTGTCAAACGAATGGAGCAGCATGTGTCAATCAAACATCATTTCAATTATGTTTCGGAGGTTTTCCTAACAGCAAACGATCTGAGAACTGTTTAAAACTATAATTTTTTTTATATTTACACAGATAGCAAACCGCACACATCACAAACATTCAACTGCATGAATGGTCTTGAGTGTACGGATTTGCCAAATATTTGCTTTCAAATTGGCGGTTGGACACCAAGCTGTGGAGATCTTTCAAAGTGTGGCGTTTGTAATGTCAATAATGTGTTTGCCTGCACGAGTCGATCAACATTTGCATTTTGTTTTGGATCAACAACTGCCACGGATGTCTTGGGCACCTGCCCTGCTGGATATGTTTGCGATTACTCATCGAATGAGATTTGCGTTCCACGAGATAAAGTATTCGCACCTGACCTATGACGTTCATTTGGAATTTATTTAAAGAATCATTTTTAACCTTACAGGCTACAACAATTGCATGTGATATTGGTGCTGTTTAATTTGCATACAAATTATTAGAAAATAAGGGCAAAGTTAAATGCAATATTTTCCTGAAAAAAAACCTTAATAAGATTGTTATTGTCACTTGATTTGAACAAAAATCTCAACGGGTTAAATAAAATTGTATGTGAGGATTATGGGGTATGTCCATCGCAACACGCATATTTAAATTTGGCTGTTAAACCGCACTTCAGAATATACATACATGACACTGTCTATCGGACCTTAATTAAACAATTTGGTGTGTGATGAATAATAGGTATGTTCGACTTTGCGAACCCCATTGGTATGGTAAGATTGAGAAAGGCGTATGGATAATAATGATCAGTTGAAGATGTTCAAGTCTATTGTGAAACTAAGTTAACTACAAAAATCGATATCTATATCTATATTATTGTAAGTAGAACTTGTTTTTACAGTGGGTATTGAATCGGGTCTAGATCTTTTCTTTGCAGTTTTTGCAGAGGTTTTTTTTTTATTTCGGGATAGGAAAAGCTCGACTGGAGCACTCAGACACAACTGGTCTATTGTTCTACCAAAAAGTAAACCCTGGTTTACCCATTTCATTGGAATTTCCTTGTCTTTCTAAGAAAGCCAACAAGCACTTCAGTGATGAGAAGCTTAGAGTACCAACACTCACCACATCAGCACCGAGGATCTGTCACCTGATACGAGCAAAGACCGGACACTCGCAGATACTCCACAGTGTCGTCGCTTTCTCTACAAGCGTTTCAAATTGTAGTGTCACTCAAGCCCAGCATATTAAGGCGTTTGGTGAAAGCGAAGTGACCTGTCAAGACGCCAATAAGTTATTTGCAACCATTACTGAGAGACAGCAAGAATGCCACTGATTGCTTGCAGACGTCCGGGAGCATTCGTTTAATCAACCTACATCCTGGAGAGTCATGCCACACATTATAATGTTCGTGAGAGGCCCAATCGTCAATGGAAGCCCTAACCCAAAATATAGGGACACCCAAGCGGGCAAGCGGGTTCGAGACCTGAGAAAGCCTCCTTTGAGCCTTGCCTAGCAATCTCATTAGAGATATCGTTCCCCAGGATCCCAATGTGACCTGGGACCCAGATAAGAGATAGAGAATTCAGCACTGTGACCGATTTCAAATAGTTTTTATATTCACTGACTATTTTAGAGGTGGTTAAAGGGCTAAGCAAGGCCTTAAACACAGCCTGACTGTCACTACAGATAGAAAGGCTACAGCCTTTCAGTTCATGGCCATTAGGACTGCATATTTCTCCGCTTGGAAAACAGACGCATATTTGTCTAACGAGAAGAGAAGTAAAAATGACTCATGCCGAAGCCAGTTCTAAACACAAAGAAATTCGACTCTAAATTTGGGTATCAGCTGAAGTTGTGTGTCATTGCATCAGACGGAATATCCATGAGACCGTAGTCGTATGATAAGTGTCGCGCAAGTTCATCAAAATTTCAGTGCGGAGTATACCAAAACATCTTCGCCTAAGACGATGGATGGCTTTGATAGTGCAGCCCATGATAAAAGTATCAAGAGGAGGTAAGTTCACCAAGGCATCTAGGGCAGAGTCAGGCGTACTCGGAAAAGCTCCAGTGCAACCAAGACAAGCCGTTCTTTGGAGTTTGACGCAAAAGGCAGACACATACTTACGCGCGAGCCCCTTGCACCAAACAACCGACGCATATGCGAGAAATGCTCTTGTCATAGCCGTATAGATCTAGAGAATCGTATTTGGTGATAAGCCCCATGTCTTTCCAAAAGCACCCATACGCTGCCAGAAAATTGAGAGCACCTTGGATGTTTTCGAATCGACGTGAGACCAATGATTTTTTTTCTATCTAGGATCACTCCTAGATATTTGGCTGCGGATAGTGACGCCTTTTAGCACTGTCTGAGTCAGACCGGTCAGAATCCCCTTTCTCGTGAAAAGAACAACCTCATTTTTAAGAGGATTTACCGATCGTAAACATCGATCGCGTCTAGCGTCGCTTGCGAGTTAGCACAAACAGTCGCCGGCATGACCCGATAGGAAGTACAGCAACATAATCCGCATATGCCTAAACGTAGACGTTAAAACTATTTAGAATGTTCAACAGAGTCGACTACCATGCACCATAGCAGTGAAGATGGAATGCCACCTTATGTACGGCCCCTGTTTTTCCCTGTCATATCATAACGGCCACAATCCGCATCAACTACGAAATTTCTATTTATCATCATTGCTTTAATCCACAACACTAATGTTTCGTCAGGCGAATCCTACAGGCAGGCGAATCACTAATGCGGTGAAGTCTATCATAAGCTTGCTGAAATAGAAAGAATAAGACTAATGTTTCATCTACCCCGTGTTGTCTGGCCGATTCGCACATGCAGTCAATAGTCGCATTGCACCCTTAATGTCGATAAAAATGCCCACCGCGTATTCTTTCCTATCAAGCGCGCATTCAATTCTGGCCACTAAATTTTGAAGTGCACTCTAGCAGGATTTTCCTCTCTGATAAGCATGCAGTATCTCTGATAGTACAGTTTCAAAGAAACTTGCTCGCGTGAAATTCCACTACTTTCTCCATACTTTCCAGTAAGAATGAGGTCAGACTTCTGGGTCTGAAACTCTTGGGGAGCCCGCCAAGGTGTAGGAATATATTTCAGCGCCAAGCCAGCGGTGAAAATTATTTTCAGAGTTGGCAACAGCTGATCTATACCCTGTTGCAACATATGTTAGCTAGATATATTTCATCGGTGCCAGGCGATTTGAAACCATCAAAACATGCCACAGCATATTTGATGGCCTCAACTGTTACAACGGCTGATGCAATATATCAGGTGCACCGAGTTTTCTGGCTTAGATTAAGCTTAGCTTGGCTGTGCTGTACCTAGTGGTTCTGGATCTCATTACGTGGAAAGTGAGTCTCCAGCAGAAGACTAAAAGTTTCCGCTTTCGTCTCAGTGAATTTGCCATCGGACTTTCTGAGTGACTCCGGTTTGGTCGGCTTGGCCCTTTTGAGAACTTTTACCAACCTTCCGGTTTCACCGAGTGCCTCAATCTTTTCACAAAAATCTCTACAAGAAGCGCTTTTCGACAACCGCATTATCTTTTTATAGTCTTTTTGCTTCGATACAAAAAGATCCCAGTCCCCCTCTTAATTTATCCTGAGTGACCTGTTTAGAAGTTTTCTGGCTTTTTTCCTAAGCCGCTGCAGTTTTGGGCTCCACCAGGGAACCGGCGTTCTGCAGAGATTTCTTATCACTGAGCAAGTTAGTTCAAAACATTTGGTAGGGACGCTAGTCAGGTTTTGAACAGCATCCTCGATCTTTCGTTTCGTTCTGAGTTTAGTTGGAGTTTTGACAGATTTGCCTAGCTTTTCCCTAAAGCGCACCCAGTTTCCAGCAAGCAATTGATTTGAGATACCTATTAGATAGAGTCATTTCAATTACCTCCTGCGTCCTTGCCGTAACAAGGACAAAGTCTAGTAGATGGTTTCCTCGTATGTTGCATTTGCTGCTGTCTCAGACTGTATTTTGAGCATTAGCAGATTTTGTTGAACGAAATAGCAAACAGTAGCAAGAACTGGGTTGAATACATACGAACGTGTGTTTATAAATTTTTGTCATTAACTTGAAAGTTATTGTGAGCGAGAATCACGTCCAAATCCACCACGGAGTTCGGAGTTCTTCCTCCTTGTTAGCACAGGCACAGATAGTCATAGACGAGTCGTGTTAAACGTTAGATTTCGAGTAGTCAATATCTTCATTGGTAAAATTCCTGTAGTAGTGCCTCCAAATAAACTATTCCATTACTAAGCCCCGCGAGTGCACTGACCGGTACCCTTTTTTGGGTACAATAATAATGAAGAGCAGTGACCGGATACAATATGCGATACGGTTTGCTGAGTTTTACTACAGCCATAAACTGGACGAGCCTACTTAATTAGGTTGCTTGATAATGGTGTAAAACGTAAATCATTTTAATTATCTCCAAACATATCCAATCATATTAAAACATATTTTTTCTCTACGTATGTTGTCTTATTCCGACTTCCTTGCATTATTATACGTAGTATCTACAAGCATTTTTTGAAAGCCGCTGTAAAGAAAGCAACAGCAACATGCTACTCAATTCGCTGGAAAGCTGAAAAATGGATCATTGCCACCTACCACTAAAGCATGGAGTCTTCTGATAGAACTGAGTGGCGGTAATTCGAATATGCACTATAATTTAAATTGATTTGCAACGGACATCAAAAATGTGTCTAAAGTAAGGTTGGGTAAGTGAAAATAAAACCTCCAAAAGGTTTAAAATCTTATTCGTAACTTCTACCGAAACCCTACACTTTTCTCAAACTGGACATAGCAATAAAACAGCTAAAAAATCGAAGGCCATGACGGAGTATATGTACCTAGATCTCATCGAGAACGAATACGAAATTTGTCCAATTTTATCCAATATCTTGAAAACTAACTATCAACCTATTGCTTTTGAGTTCACAAAGATGATTGCATTACTTAAGTCTGGGAAATCTAATAAAACAAGTAGAAAAGCTACTAATAACCGTATTGAACCCCATATTACATTGTAGGAAGAAAGTTTTAGAAAAATACGAAGCTGTTCTGACCTGATCCTCAACTTGGCAACATATGTATCTAATCTACATCCAAATGGACTTCCACAAAAAGCTGAACACATCCGCTTTATGTATTTGTTGACTTAATTGTTCTTACAACATCAAACCTAGATAACTAAACAACGACCTATCTCAAGCTTTAGTCTCTTTCTCTTCATCATCAGTATGATCTTTGCTGTGCAATGCAGGGAAAGCAACATAACTGGAAACTCCTTAATTGCAGATAAATCTAACCTTTAAGAAAAGATATTATGCCCTAGCATGAGCTGAGCGAGCCTTCCTTGCTTTCCATCCAAGAACTATTTTTTCTAATTGTCTCACAACAACTGTCATGAAAACAGAGAACAGATAAACTTTTCCCCGACAGATTTAGCTGTAACCAAATTGATTTCAAATACCTTAATGCGGTTTTAGTCAGATCGTGGTCAAAAGTTTATTTTTATATTTTTTTTTTTATTTTTATAAAAGAAAACAAATCAGAAGGAAAAATCTAAAGAGGATCTGGAATGTCACATGATGGCGTGATTTTGCATTGCATTCCGCATAAATACCCCGACGCAGAAGTAGAATCACAAACATAACCATCTGGACATTTGCCACGAACACTTGAAAGCTGATTTCCTGAACAGAGCCCGAATGTCGATCTGCTAAGGCAGATGAATCCCCCAACTGTACAAGTAGCACATCCAGCAGTCTTCGCACAAATTGGATCCGCACCAGACTTTGGTGCGCAAATTAATTTAAGTCCTGTACACACTTCGCCAATACCACAATCATAGGTCTCCGATGTGTCGATAAGATCGTTATTAGCTGAAACATGGCTTAAAGTATTTATTTGTCTTTTTAAGCAATTTCCAACATTTCCAACTTCCATAGCAAATTTGAAAACTAGTCTCGTTCAGGCATGTAACTCCATTGGCCATGCATTTCTTGCACGTGTCAACGCTCTGTACATAGCCGCTATGAAGAGCAGGATCTGGAAATAAAACAAACTGTAAAACAGGATCAGAATAAAAATCCAACTGTTACTAACGGCTGCAATTAAATTTTTCATCTGCATTATGCTAAATAGACGCGTTTAATGTAAAGCAATAGTTTGAACTAAACTTTTAATTGAGGAGATAGGTCTTATATATTCTGACCCACCCTATGTACTTGAAAAAGTATTCTATTTCGTTTTTTATTGGTTTTTGCATTTTTCTCTGTAATAAGTGAATACCTCTTTACATAGATATGTAATAAACCTCGTTTCAAATTACCGTCATGTGTCAATACTAGGTGGAGTCATCCGCAACTTCTGTTGATAAATAATGGAAAAGTGTGTCAAAATGGGTTGTGTTATTATTTCATTAGACCTAGAGAATCTTTATTCACACCTTTGGCCCCGTTCTTAATGAAATATGATATCGTTCTAATAGTTTAAACAAATATTGAATCTAACTGTTAATCTGGTTGGGAATATTGTGAAATACTAGGGTGCTTCACCCCACCTTTTTCAGAAACTACTCGCTGTAGATCTTTAGCTTTAAGGTGAGCATGTGTTACAGAAATCATTGCTCGAACATATTAAGGAAGCCTTTAAGCACATGGATCCAGAAATTTTATATTTTTTCCTGATATTAAACTTCAATAACATTAAGAAAAGTCGGCGTTTTAATGTCCGTTTTGCGATAAAAATGCATAGATTTGTAGATGCTACACGTGTGTTGCAATTGGACCTTAATGGCTCTATAGAAACTCGCTGCTGTTGCACTGAAATCGTCCGAAGGGAATCTATCGGGGTGACTATTGTCCAAAAATTAGTATTCATTGGAGGTATCTTCGACTACCGAAAGTGCGAAACAACCAAGCCTTTGCCGGATAAACTAGTTTCGTAAATGACCTTAGACAATAACACGAAGAACACCACAAGGATTGTTGAGGAATGGCTGGCTCTAGGATGAAAAGCCAAATACCACTACTTTTTAATGCTATGTACGTAGAACATTTCAAATGAGTTAGGAGTTAAATAGGAGACATCACTGAGTCTTAGATGCGTTGAGCTCAACTCGGTTTTTGGCACCCCAAAAGATGAATATGAATTCAGTTGATAGTGGCTATCGCTGTGATTCCACGGCCTCTGAAAGAGAGTAAATGATCTTATTCCAATTTTTCGACGGGTAAGTGGTTTCAACTATTGGGTGAGTTCACCAAACAAATAATTAGCAGCCTGGAGAGAAACCATAATATAGTAGTCCTATTCATCGACTTCAAAAAGGCGTTCGATACCCTGAGTTACGCGAATATATTAGAGAACTAGACAAAATCGGCGTGCAAGGAGTCATCTTGAGCTGATTTGAAAGCTACCTAAAGAATCGTAGCTTTAAAGTTAAAATTAAAGACCATTATAGCGATCCAGAAAACGCCATGTACGCAGTGCCGCAAGGGTCAAAAATCGGGCCATTACATTTCATTCTTTTTCTTCTTCTTCTTCCTTTTATCAGCGAGGTTATGATCCGAAAATAAGGGATCATAACCCTCCCACTTCATTTCTACTGATCCGCCTGTGGGGTTTGCCTATTTGACCTCAGAAAATATCGGCAGGCCTGCCGATTTTGGATCACTCGGTTACTGAGGCCAATGAAATGCCGATGTCGTCGCATTTGTCTGATCCAGGCGTTTATAGGCCTGCCTTTCCTACATCGCGATGTCTTTGGAACGTGCATTGATATTACCTTTTTAACAGGGTTCAAATGATCTCTTCTTTGAACGTGACAATACTAGCTGAGCCGGTCGCGCTCTATCTTTTGTACGATGGTTTCCTTAATGTGAAAGCTTCCACAGATCTTCGAACTTCTTATTCGATCAAGCTATGTCACTCCTGCTGTCATGCGAAGCATCTTCATCTCAGCTGCCGTTAATTTACTCTCATACGTTTTGTACATCGTCCAACATTGTGAACCGTGTGTGAGCGCTGGACGCACAACTGCGGTGTAGAGCCTTCCTTTCAATTTAGGTGGAATTTTTCTGTCACAGAAGATAGCGGAATTTTCTCGCCACTTCATCCACCCTACGCTTACGCGATGATTGATGTCGTCATCACAGGTTGCTTTGCTATTGATCATAGATCCCAGATATTTGAACGTTTCGTACTTGGGAAGCACTGTTCCATTCAAATAAATGCCTGGAACAGGCCTGAGTGGATCAGAGAACGGGCAGCACAAGTACCCTGTTTTTTTAGCACTAATGCGATACCCATTTCCCTCCAGAGCGTCCACCCACACATCAAGTGCTCGTTGCAGGGATGTAGGATCCTCACTTATGATGGCTCCATCGTCAGCAAAGAATAACTGATGTACCTTGGGGTCCATCACTTTATCTGCGGTAATAAAGAGCAAATGACTTAAAACGCTTCCCTGGCGCACCCTTGTCTTTGCTCCCTCGTACATGTCCATGATCATCTGTACATAGGTTTCTGGAACCCCTCGATGTCTTAGCGCCACCCATATCAGATCTCGTGGTTGTCTGTCGAATTCCTTTTCAAAGTCCACCAATACAATATGCAAATCCCTTAAGGAATCACGATGTTTTTCCATTATGATCCTTATACTTTGGATTGCATCTGTGGTTGAATCACCCGAGACAAACCCGCACAGATCATCAAATAGCCGTATTATTTTTCGCAGTCGGCCACCTAATACCCGCTCAACGATCTTTATGGTGTGTGACATCAGCTTGATCGAACGGTAGTTATCACAGTTTCGCGTTCCCTTTGTATACAGCGAGAAGGTAACTTTCCCTCCATTGATTCAGCATTGGGTCATCTCTCACGAATTTGGAGATGAGAATTCTGAGGCATCTGAACCCGATGTCTCCCGTCTTTTTCAAGAACTCAGAGGGTATCTCGTCTGGCCCAACCGCTTTTCGTTTTTTGGAGTATTTGACCGCCTCACTAACTTCTTCGACTATAATGTCGGGTATTTCTTCGCATATAGGGGTGGCTCTTGGAAAGTATAGCCGGGGAAACTGTTCTTTTAAAAGTTCTTCACAATACTGCCGCCACCTCTGCAGAATTTTGTCGTAATTTACAAGAAGCTGGCCATGAGCATTGTTAATGAACTTTGGCGAATGAATCTCCTGAGCATTCCTCCTTCTTTGTGTGGCTATTTTGAAGATGGTTGCGCTCTTGTTCATATTGTGTCTTTGTAGCTCCTGGACAGCCTGGTTTGCATCAACAACCGGGGAAGATATTTTCTCCAGCTCCCTATACAGGCCCCCCGTCCTTTCTGCTTGAAGCTGGGCGCACTTCTTCTTCGCTTTTTTCTTGCAACATCTGTATTTCATTTCGAGGCGAACTTTTTCGTCGCTATTATTAGAGGAGCACTTTGACCAAGCTTTGAAAGCCGCTTTCTTCTCATTTGTCGCCTTCTTAGCTTCATCACTCCACCACCATGTTTCTTAGGCGTGTTGATGGTGGCCTTTTGAAGCTCCTAGCAGTGATTTGGCCTTCTTTAAGAAAGTTCGCTGTAGGGAATCGCACATATTTTGTGCTCTTCATCCTCAGCTCTGTTGAAGGTGTGAGAGAGGTAATTTTTCATTACGAAAACAAAAGCCTCGCCTTTTTCTTTGTCCAGATTGTACCACTTGATTTTCTCAGAGACCCTTGTTTGTTTGCTTTTCTTCGGTGGTTTCATAAAAATTTCTGTTAGCAGGAGACGGTGTTGCCGAACAATTGCGTCTCCCAGGATCACTTTGCAATCTTTTACCCGAGGCTTCATGAAACTGGCTATCAAATGGTAGTCAATCTGGGTTTCATCTCCTCCACTGCTGTAAGTGATCAGGTGTCGGCTTTGTTTGATGAACATGGTATTTAACACGATAAGACCGTGTGATTTGCACATGCTTAGGATGTCTTCACCAGGAAGGCTCCTGGTGCCATATCCTAGTCCTCCATGGTAGTCTTCATAGTCTTCGTTTGACTTCCCGACCTGTCCATTCAAATTTCCTCCAACAAACAGAAACTCTTCCTTTGGGATGTTCTTAAGGAGATTGTGGAAATCTACCCAAAATGCATCTTTATCTCCCTGATTGCACCCATTTTTGGGAGCATAAGCACTGACAATATTCTACACCTCTCCTTGTATTACTAGTTTGAGAGACCTGAAACGGTCGCTGGACTTCGAAATGCTCAAGACGTTACCAAGTAGCTCTGCCGCAAGGATGATACCGATTCCGTTCTTAGCCTTTTCCGTTCCGTAGTAGAACATCTTGTAATCTTTTGTCCTAACGTCCAAGAAATGCGCCCGATTTCCGGTGTTTTTCCATTTCGTCTCTTGGACATACAAGATATCCACCCGCCTTCTATTCATCATCTCTTCCAGCTCGTAACTTCGACCAGCTTGGTGCCATGATCACGCTCGCAAAGAAGACAAAAATAATGCACATACGCCCACCCCATATCCAAAGAATATATTGTACTAAGAATAAAAATGTATGGCACGAATTGCCTTCATATTGCAGGAAACGACATGCAACTTGAAAGAGACGATAGTTGCGAAACTTTTATTGAAAATGTGTCAACTTATAAGTATCTTAGGGACATGGTTGACTACAATTTTAAATGGAGCTACCATATAAGAGCGCTTGAAACAAAACGTCGGCAGTCATCTTATGCTCTGTTCCACCTCAGCGTCATTTGTTCCACGGTGGATATTCTACGGCAGTGCTGTTTTGGATAACTAGAATCTCATCTACGACATGGTATACTAGCGTGGGGAAATGCGCCTCAGATTCAGTCATTGCAGCAAATACAAACAAGAATCCAAAAAATTATATACCGCGTAAAGGGCAGGGCAGCATAACAGCCGACAACAGATCAGTAACAAGATGATACTGCTTAACAACGAACAACTGGATAATATGAAAGTTATTTCGAGATTTTGGAATAATGAAACTTTTAAAATTCCAGTTCAACATAATTTCAACACACGAAGAAAATAGCAAGAACGATACGAAATCTCGCGACACTGGAATAAGTATGGACGAAGTTGATATGAAGTAGCAGTACTGAAAATATTTAATGAACTTCCAAGCGATTTTAGAATTCAAAACTAGTTTTACTGAAAAAAGCGCAACAGTATTTTTTGAACATAGAATAGAAAAGAATAAATAGCATCATAATATACATGTTAACAGAGTTTTTGCAATTTACATACAAAATTTGAGCCTGGAGTTTAAGTCAATTTATATATACATATTCAGCTCAACTCACATAAACTAAAAGAAACAAATATTATGTAACTAGTCTTATGCAGATAAGCACCTAATGCTTTGCAGATAATGTGTGAATAATGTTAATTATTTATAATACCAATAAATAAATTGACTTGAATTCAATTGAAATTATGACGTTAAAGCTATGAGTCGATAGTTAGAAGGGGAGGTGGCTGTACGTGCCCAACTGTCCACCTACATGTATGGAAAAATGCCTTGGGTGTACCATAGGTGAAAGAGCTTGCGTAGGGCCTAGCTAGGGTAGAAGAACTCTTCTTCAAAATGAAGGGACAGATCCCATCTGGACTTGAAGTCTTATTCGTACCTAGTTTAAGCTTAGTATAGGACAGTTGCAGAAATTAATATAAATGAAGCACCTTCGAAGATCGAATTTCTAGAACACATAAGCACAACTGGCTCCGACTGTGCTTTCGAAACTATACTCGCGCTGATACCAAATGATCTACACACAAAGGAACTAGAAGTGAAAGGATTGTACATCACAATGATAACCGACCCATTGCCGAGACTTCCTGGCAACTGCTTTTGATGAACCCTTTAAGGCAAGCTATGGGATTTTAGGCAGCCATGCGAGCCATCTCAATCACAGATATAAGATAGAAAAAAATAGCTGTATCTCGGGATACAGCGGTATCTGCTTAAATAAGAGTTTGAATGAAGAAAGAGTTTAGAATTAGATCCATCAATGACCGATCACTTAGTCCTCACCCCCATACAACTTGATAAAGGAACACTCACTCAACATATCACATTTCGGGGAAGCTATACAAATAGTGCCGCTTAGCAGCCCAATGTTAACATATAACTGACTTATACAAAAGCAGGAAGACTACCGTCGAAGAATATTACTTCATCGATTAGGGTGGACTGCCCATTCAAAAATCACCACTTACTTCACCCAAGCTCTTTTCTTTTCTGCATTTTAAGGTCTATCATTCCATATCTATCAGTGATCACAATGAATCCACAGAAAATTGGAAAATTGTAAAACCCAGCTGGACTATTTAAACACAAATCGGATATCGCACATCCGATTAATTATAACTGTATATGCCTGAATCTCACTGCAAATTTAATATAAATTTGAATTATTCTTTATTTTACTTAAAATATGGGGAGGAAAACAAAAATTATGTCAAATATGGTGAAAAGCGTTCTATTGAAATCTTTTATACCAAAACTTATTAAAATATTTTCACATTTTTGTGTTCAAGAAAAGTTGAAGTCAATAACCTATGTAAATCTTTAAACTATTAAACTGTACTAAAATCTGATGACATAAATAATTTTTCTATCGGAAAAGCAAAGTTCAGAAACCCAACAGTTGTGAAATTTGACATCTGTATACATAAATCTGTCATAAATTAACACATGCAAATGGTCAAAGTATTTTCTATTTCAGCTTGTTTGCTTTACTTGTTGCTGTGACTTATATTCGATCGCAAACATCGAAGAGTTTATTGCAAAATTAATATGAACTGCAATTTTACATTTGCTATAAAACTCTTGCTTTTTGGGTGGAGTTAGAATTTTAGAATAATAGTTGAATTTGTTTTATGCCACAGTCTCCAATTCCTTTATTTGTTTCCACTGTTTCTTGTTTTTATTTCCCCTACAAGATATCAATGGTAATTACCAATTTTTGGTAATAGTTATCACTTATCACCATCGAGAAAAAATCGGATATAAATTGGAGTACCTCTTGAGATGCGTTTAGTTCTGAGCGGGTTGTCAATTGATTAACATCAACATGTGGTATTTACTTGTAAGAAGCTTTTCGCTAAGTCAACCGTCAAATATTGTGAACTGATTTTATTTCATTTTTTTGTAGGCAATTTTGATCGCTGTCGTAAGTGTTACGAATGTTAATGGCTCATGCGCCACATGCAATTCTCATGGTTTCGCGTGTATTAATAGCAACCAATTTCGTTTGTGCTTAGGTAAGGTACATATATAGTTGCAAATTTCGGGATCAACTCAAAATCCGGGACTTAAAAAGAAAAGATGTTAAAAATCACATTGAATCTTTTCTTTTGAACTTCAAAGCATTTTATATGACTTATATTTTTCTGTTTGTTAAATTTTTCCACACATAAAAATAAAGTGCTGAATTCAGTGCAAGATATGTTGGATTGTTAGAGTTTCATCATAATGACGTATTTTAAAATCTGGAAAATTTGTCCTACCGATTTACGAAAATTTTGAACAAATCATTGAAATCTCAGAGCTGTTGATTTAAACAAATGACAGCTGTTAATAATTTTTATCTTTCACTAATATTGACAATTATGTGCATTCAAAATGCTTTCTTTCAGCCGGTGACAAAATGGATGAAACAATAAACACTTGTCCACCTGGTCAAATTTGCACTGACTTGGGAGTAGTTTGCGCCGATTCTACTTCAACATCCCCACTTGGGTGCACAGATCAGTGCAGTATTTGCGAAGCTGGTAAAAGCTTTGCATGTACAAGTAGAACAACTTGGGCACTTTGCTCGGCTGGTGTACTAACCAGTATTACTGGTACTTGTGGTGCAGATTTATATTGCGATACTGACACCGCTAACGTTTGCATAGATAAATGCCTAATATCAGGTGGATATAAATGCGATAAACCAGCTACTACCACACCGCCAACTACATCGTCTCCGCCTACATCATCTCCGCCTACGTCATCTCCGTCTACATCGTCTCCGCCTACTTCATCTCCACCAGTTCAAACACCTGATCAAGTATGCGCTGCAAATAACTCGGTTGGAAGATTCCCATATACTAGTGACAATTGCCTTAAGTAAGTTGTTTATAAATGTCAAAGTGACAAGGTCTTAGCCTTATTGTAAACTTATTTACAATTTTATTTTTCTAATTTTAGCTACGTCTACTGTCGATATTTAGGATCTTCTTTGATTGGAATTGCAAGCACATGCCCCACTGGCCAATATTTCAATAAAAACATTCAAGATTGCCAATCAGTCAAACCTAGCTGGTGTACTTAAGACTTGTCGCAAATGGAGCTTATAGTTATTTTATTTGCATCTATTGTGTATTCAAGATGAATAAATAAATAAAACAGTATTTTCTTTGCCTTTAAAACGATATTTTTATTTAATACTTACTAGATGGCGCTACGGTCCAAAAACCTGTAGCGGGTCGACGGCGTTCTGTTCGCCGTCTTGCTATCAAAACAAGTAAGTGCCAGTGCGTAAATTTTAAAATTCAATTTATTAAAAAAAAAAGCTTGAAAAAAAGAAAAGATTATAATTTGCGTTACAGCACGAATTGCTGCGACGAAATTATCAGACGACTAATTTAAAAATTAAATTTTGGTTGCCACATCGAAAATTAAAAAAAAAAACGAAAACTACTAGACCAGACATTCTGTCAAACGCCAAAAACATTACGGTTGATTTTCTGTTTTACTTAAACGTGCCTTTGAGTGTGCGATTTTTCTTTATAGAACGGTAAATATTTCAAGTGAAATATACATTTTAATTTCTTATTATTTTCAAAATTAGATCTGTTATAGAATGGTAAATAATTCAAGTGAAATAGAAAGACGTTTTGAATCCTTACATACGAGTAACATAAAACTGTAGGACTTTTTGAGTTATCCGAACATCGCTTGAAAAGCACTGAATGGATTTTGGTCGTGTTTTTATTGTCTAGAAGTAATCTGATATATGCATAATCTTGAAGCAATATCAGAGAAGTAAGTAATGACGAAAATAACATCAGGACGGTCTTATCGATTTCAATAAAGTTAATCTTAGATTAACAATTAATCTAAGTTAATCTAAGATTAACAATTGAATGTATCAAGGCTAAAACATTTTTGAAACGCGGACAGAAAAAAAATGTTGATTCCACCTCGAATTATAACCACGTAGATTCAAAATATGAAGTTTTTTTTATAAATTGGTCCAGCTGTTTGGATAAGAAACCCAGTTTTTTAAGTTCCTATATTTTTATTTTTTTTTTTTGTTTTTAAATCTTTGGATGATGTCTGCGTTGCTCTTTTTGGTGCAGTCCCATAGTCGAATATCATATGTCCATATTGGCTTCAATGATTGCTTATGTAATAAAAGCTTATTAAAGATTGATAGTGGCGAATCCTTTCCTTTCGGTTTTTTTTTTTTTTCTCTTTTGTGTGTTCTTTCCATCTTAGCTTAGCGTCCAGGGTCATTCCAAGATATTTTGCTGTATTCCCGTACGGCACTACTTTTTGGTTGATAGTTACTGATATAGCTATGATTTATTCTTCTAATAGTGAAGTTGATGTGCACTGATTGCTTTCATTGAGCTTCATTTGCCATTTTATTGTCCAACTACAAATTTTGTTCACAGCTGATTGCAGTTTCTGCGTTGATTCTATATTGCTTTTTCCTACCGCTAAAATTGCAGTGTCATCAGCAAATGTGGCCAAAATGCAATTTTCTAGCTCTGGGGTAGGTACAGAATGGGGCCCAGTACGCTATCTTGCGGAACTCTTGCTCTAGTTTCCGTTAGTTCTGAGTACGAATCTTCCCGTTTTATTCTGAAAAATCTTCCGCTTAGATATGATTCTAAGATTGCAGCATATTGTTTTGGTGGGCGGCATCTTAGTTTATAATTTAGTCCTGCATGCCAAACTTTGATAAAGGCCTGAGCTACGTCGAGAAATATCGCAGAGTAGACCTTTTTCTCTTCTAAAGCCTTTTCTATTATATTATTTATCTGTGGACTTGATCAATTGTTGAATGACGTCTTCTAAATCTGAACTGATAATTTGTAATTAAGTTTTTTCGTTCAGCCGTATTTTATTATCACTCATGATCCATATGGATCATTGATTTCTATACAATACAACTACAATACGAGATCTTGCTTTCTATCAGGATCAATTTCGTTTTTATTCCTTGGTAGGTTACACAGCCAAACTACAAGATACAAGGAAAAATATTCGTTGATCGTTTAACAAGTAATTTTTCGAAAAATTTAGATATGACTGGCAGTATTGAAATTGGCCTGTATGATGACGCTTCGTTCGGTCGCCTTCCAGGTTCAGAGATCATTATTACTACAATTACGATTACGATTAAGGTTTTTATTTAATGTTTTGTTCTATATACAAATTGACTTAGAACTAGACTTATAACTAATAAATTAAATGTTGGCTCAACAATAGGGGCCCAACGTATTTCAAATGATATCTATATTAAAAAATTTTACAAAATATTATTATTGTCTTACTTAATCTAATACATGTGTTCTACTAAATACAAAATATATTTATACTTGAATGTGTGTAAAAAAAAAGGAAAAAAAGGGGGTTGTATCCGACTATCCTCGGTAGTGCTGGTTGTCTAGAAGTTGGTAAAACGGTGTTTCCTCGTTGTAAATGATGTCATTGAATCTTCCATCGATGATCGCTCGTACGCTCGGGTAACGGTGGCTTGGCTCGATCTGTTGCTGGATGAATTCTTGGATCTCGTCATTTGGATGGTCAGCAAGGTTTTGCAGTATTTTACTTGATAGCTGCATCATATGCTCGTCGACTGCCCCAGACCAGCGCTCTCGTAGAGCATCTTCTTTGAATGGTACTTTAATGTGACTGGATTTCGCCACAGTCCTGTACATATTCGAATGACCTTCCTTTCGAAAACTTGGATCTTCTTCATCGACGTTGGTGAGATCGTGAACCAAATGGGACTTCAATATGTGATGACTGGTCATATCAACTGCTTGTATATAAGGAGTTTGGTCGCTTTACTTAGGCCATTTCGCCTTCGCAGCAGTGGGAATGGGAACATTATAACTATAGTCACTTTCCATAGGCTAGGAACATATTTCATTCTAAAAGCAGCATTGATTAAATTCGTTAGTTTATTTACAGCTTTTTTTGGTAACTACCTCAATGTTTCACCAGTTATGAGGTCATAACCAGGACATTTTTTCGGGTTGATGTTATTTTTAATCTCATTTCTCACTTCACTTGGAGTCGTAAGTCTTATTTGTTCACTTTCTTCTCAGACTGTTTCCGCAGGCATATATATTTACTGCTTGGTGTGTGATTGAAATACACTTTTTTAGTATTATGCGAATATTTTGGCTTTATGTTCGTTACTTCTACCCCACTTCCCTTCGACTTTTTTGATGGGTAAATAAATAAAATAAATAAATAAATATTTGGCGCAATAGCTCTTTAAGTGCCACGGAATAGCTTCTCGCAACCACTCGTGTTGTGTGCGTTATATTTTTCGCACGAATGGAAGGGACCTATAGTTTAGTGCCGTATCCGAATGGCGATTTGAGAAGCTTTTTCGTGACAACAATACTCCCGGATGTTTGTCAGACACTCGCGAGAGGTGGGACTATGAAAAAACTGTTTGGTGTTTTCTGGGATTCGAACTTGGAACCTCATGCGAAGTGATCGGACACACCAACCACTTACGCCACGGCGCCGATGGGTGGTATTTGTATAATTGGCCTTTTGGTGTTTTCATTGCTTTTCAAAGCTCTAAGATAATCTTTGACTGAGTTTATTCAATTTCGTTTTATCTCAGGGGGCTCTAGTTTGCTGCCATATTTTTCTCGCTCGTCTCCTATCAATAAGTTCCTTGATTTCCCTGGGATAGTTGTTCCCCTTAATTTTCCTTCTAATTTCTCGTGTGTTTATCCAGGCTGATTGTTGTATATTATTAACAAATTTTTCGACTTCTGTTTCCAGGTGTCCAATATTGTACAAAAGCAAGCTTAGTTCAATCCTGTCTATCAAAGTTTTCTTGAAACTATCCCAACCGGTGCGTTTGTTAGTTAGCATTGGTCTGCTTTATTTTTGAACTAGGAACCCGGCCCGACTCGTCCGGGTGCAATTCAATTTTTTCAGCGATACACTAATAAATAAATTGGGAAAAGACATACTCGTAATAATATACGAGTATATTACTAAATTAGTGCATACCTTTTTTATTTGGATCTACTTGAGGAATATTTATGGATAAAATCTACATAAAATCAAAGGATATTATAAAGCATCATATGATGGATGAATTTCTGATATTCTTTGCAGATTATCATCACGACTGCGTATTACAATATCCCGTCTGTCAAATTGTTGGCCGGCTATGATAACTGCTACCTTAGTCGTAGAATGAGCGTTATAGCGACCACGATTTTCGTCAACAGGTACCTTATCGGCGTGGATTACAACATTGAAGTCCGGCACGTTTGTGGAACACTCTCAATTGCTGTTTTAAAAGACTGAATATAATTATTATGGGAGTGTAACATATCTTGCAATTGTCTGGCCAATGCATTGTTTAAGGATTGTCGAGCGAAAGATCATCGAGTAGAAGCTTGTGTTTCAGGATCTGCGATAAAATATATCTGCAGGAACTTATGGTCATCAGGCGGAAGGGGAAAAAGGCTACCGACCATATGATATACCTGCTCTTGTACCTTAAGTGATAGCATGAAACCACTTTCGACTATTTAAGTACTCATAAATGAGATCATCTGGAATGTGTTGCTATAGAGACGCATGTGCCTCAAGAATTTTTTTACTTTTGGGATGGTCACCTGTTAGAAAGCAATATAAAGGATCCGGAGGTTCCGAAATTTCATCTACTTTAATTTTGCTCTATTAGCAGCACATGCCTTTTGATTCGTCTTTCCATTTTAGAGCAGAGCAGTGTGGAAAGACAACGGTCATACTATCCAAAAAAAAAAAACAGCAGAGTCATTATTATAGTTTATGGAAGAATTATAATTCATTCCAGAACACTCCTTAGTTACCCATAAGCTAGAAACTTTTGTAGTTTGACATCTCGAAACTCGTTTCTTGTTTCTCAGAATAAGGCTTATTGTCCTATTTTCGAGTGGGCGATTGTTTCGTTCTATAGGCAACTCAATTTTCCTCTGTAAATCATGCCTACTTCGATCTAAAGAAAGACGCGTATTACATTCAGCAGAAGTCCTTCGCAAAATATTCCTCTCTCGGTTATCAGACAATTTAGATTCTCTTTCTTGTTCACTTTCATTAGCCCGTGATAAACGCTTTCTTTTAGCATTTGTTGTTACTATCTATATAAATATTTGGCGCAACAGCTCCTTAAGTGCCAGGGCCTAGCTTCTCGCAACCACTCATGTTGCGTGCGTTATATTTTTCATATATGTATATTTTTTTGGAAGAGACCTACAGTTTAGTGCCGTATCCGAAGGGCATTTGGTTTTGAAAGCTTCTCGAGACAACAGTACTCTCAGATGTTTGTAAGACGTCGCGAGACGGTGAAAAAACTTTCTGGCATTTCCTGGGATTCGAACTTGGAACCTCACGCGCAGTGATCCTATACACTAACTACTTACGCCATGGCTCCCACACGGCGCCTCCTAATAAAGGGAACAAATAAAATCAACAGTTATACTTACAATTACAATAGTTTGGACAAAATGAAAATTGTCTTGAAAAGCACATTAAAAACAGTACCTACCTACTTATGTAAGTAAGTACACGGTAAAATAAAATCAAATTTTAAATACAACAATTTGTACACACAAAGTAAAAAACAATACCTTTTCAATATAATAGCCACTGCTACACGACACGACTGCTGGCTGTGGTAAAAAAACTCCCACTCAAATACATTCAATAGTAGAGGTAGAGGTATAGATTTTTGGTACACAACAACCTTCTCAAGGAAATCCATATCATAACAGTAAAAACCGCATCCAAATCCCTTCAGTGGTTCTCGAGATTAGCGCGGCCAGGTAGAATTTGGGAACTTTGTTTTATACGATGTATTGATTCTATTCTCACTCAACGTATGTAGTATTGGGGAATGATCAGAGTTTAGATCATTGAACTCATCAATTTGAAGATAATTTGCAGATATGTTTTTTATTATAAAAGTTCCTATATAAAATTAATCTTTCTTTCTTTCTTTCTTATAAGTGGAACAGTTTTTCAGATCTAGGCTACAAGTTGGTACAATTTCTCAAAATTTTCAACGGCAACACTGCTTGTATTATATAAAACAAGCCGTAACTATTCTTGCCGCGAGACAGTTTCTAAGTGAATCGTGTCGTTTAAAAATCGGTGGTCAATATCAAAGTAAGTTGTGGGGTTTAAAAAATACCACTTACTGCAGGTGCCAGTAGATGGCGCTCTGACAAAAATTGAGTGAAAGAGGTTTCTTGCTAAAAGGCTCATCAAACCTACACACTTCAAAGACACGCCTTACTAAGAAAAGGTTGTACCTATATACATAGTATGCTACTGCTATTTGAGTTAGTAGCCGGGCCACGAAGACCTTGTATTCCATTGGACTTTGATGTGATTCAGGGCTTAAGTCGTTAAAGAAATGCATCAGATAAGAATATGAATCACTGACTTTTGACAGCTTATGTTATGCTGTGTCCTCACTTATAACTATCCGTTTTTGATTCCGATGAAAAATAGTGCCTGATGCGTTAAACTGTGAATTTCGCAATATTTCGTTCAGCACAAGGCTGAAAAGCTGTGCGCCTTGCCTTGCGTAGATCCGCTGGTGGTATTGAAGGTTTCTGTGCTCTAAAAAAGCACTGATAGGATTCAATCATGTCATCAACATAAAGTTTTAGGTATATTCATATCACATCAGGAACAAATTTATAGATTATGTTTTCTGAGACTTTTACATCGGTAGCTGATACAAAAAATACGGCATTCTGATCGCGCTGTTGGTTCGAAGTTTCCTATACGCTTACTTACTTACTTATGTCATGTATCCTCTTTTAGGTCCTAAGACGTCTACTATACCTACGCGCCATCGTACGCCGTTTCTGTCATAAATTAACAAATGCAAATGATCAAAGTATTTTCTATTTCAGCTTGTTTGCTTTACTTGTTGCCATGACTTATATTCGATCGCAAACATCAAACAGTTTATTGCAAAATTAATATGAATTGCAATTTTACATTTGCTATAAAACTCTTGCTTTTGGGTGGAGTTAGAATTTCATAATCATTTTTGCTAGAATCGACCTGCGTGTGGGAGTGTCTTCTTAACTATTTTTAGTTGAATTTCATTTATGACATAGTCTCTTATCCAATTCCTTTATTTGTTTCCACTGTTTCTTGTTTTTATTTCCCCTTACAAGATATCAATGGTAATTACCAATTTTTGGCAATAATTCTCACTTATCACCATCGAGAACAAATCGCATATAAGTCGGAGTACCTCCTTAGTTGCGTTTAGTTCTGAGCGGGTTGTCAATTGATTAACATCAACATGTGGTATTTTCTTGTAAGAAGCTTTTCGCTAAGTCAACCGTCAAATATTGTGAACTGATTTTATTTCATTTTTTTGTAGACAATTTTGATCGCTGTCATAAGTATTACGAATGTCAATGGCTCTTGCAGGACATGCAATTCTCATGGCTTCGCGTGTATTAATAGCAATCAATTTCATTTGTGCACAGGTAAGTTATATAGTGGCAAATTTCCGATGGAATATTGAAAATTACATATACTAAGTAATCGAAACCCAGGATTAAAAAAAAAGATATCAAAAATCTCATTGAATCTCTTCTTCTGAACTTCAAAGCATTTAAAGCATTTAATATGACATTTTTCTGTTCATTTCAAAAGTGCCTGACAGATGTTAATTTTATCAACATATAATAATGAAATGCTGAATTCAGTGCAAGATATGTTCGATTGTTAGAATTTCATCATAACGACGTATTTTAAAATCTGGAGAATTTGTCATACGGATTTACAAGAATTTTGAACAAAATCATTGAATTCTCAGAGTTTGGTTCGGTGAATACATATGTATATATTGAATGGCTGAATGCTGTTGTTTTAAACAAATGACAGCTGTCAATAATTTTTATCTTTAACTAATATTGACAATTATGTGCATTTAAAATGCTTTCTTTCAGCCGATAATATAATGGATGAAACAGTTACGAACACTTGTCTACCTGGTCAAATTTGCACAGACCTGGGAGTAGTTTGCGCCGATTCTACTTCAACAACCCCACTTGGGTGCACAGATAAGTGCGGTGTTTGTGAAGCTGGTAAAAGTTTTGCATGTACAAGTAGAACAACTTGGGCATTATGCTCGGCTGGTGCACTAACCGCTATTACTGGTACTTGTGGTGCAGATTTATATTGCGATACTGATACGGCTAACTTATGCATAGATAAATGCAAAATATTATCTGGGTATAAATGCGATACGCCAGCTACTACCACACCGGCACCTACATCATCTCCGCCTACATCATCTCCGCCTACTTCATCTCCACCAGTTCAAACAGCTGATCAAGTGTGCGCTGCAAATAACTCGATTGGAAGATTCCCATATACTAATGACAATTGCCTTAAGTAAATTGTTTATAAATGCCAAAGTGAAAAGGCTAAGTTTACAATTTTATTTTTCTAATTTTAGCTACGTCTACTGTCGATATTTAGGATCTTCTTTGATTGGAGTTGCAAGCACATGCCCCACTGGCCAATATTTCAATAAAAACATTCAAGATTGCCAATCAGTCAAACCTAGCTGGTGTACTTAAGACTTGCCGCAATTAAAGCTTGTTTTTATTTAATTTGCATTTATTATGTCTTCAAGATGAATAAATAAATAAATCAGTATTATTTTTTGCCTCTAAAATGTTTTACTTACTATTGTAGATGGCGCTACGGACCAAAATCCTTACGGTTGATTTTCTGTTTCACTAAAACGTGCATTCGAGTGTGCGACTTTTCTTTATAGAACGGTAAATAATTCAAGTGGAATAGAAAGGGTTTTTATTGCCTACCATTTGGTAGTCAGTTTCATGAAACCTCGGGTTGCAAAGTGATCCTGGGAGAGGCAATTGCTCGGCAACACCGTCTCCTGCTAACAGAAATTTTTATGAAAACACAGAAGAAAAGCAAACAAACAAGGGTCTCTGAGAAAATCAAGTGGAACAATCTGGACAAAGAAAAAGGCGAGGCTGTTGTTTTCGTAATGAAAAATTACCTCTCTCACACCATCAATGGAGCTGAGGATGGAGAGTGCAGAGCACAAAATATGTGGGCTTCCCTACAGCGAACTTTCTTAAAGAGGGCCAAATCACTGCTAGGAGCTTCAAAAGGCCACCATCAACACGCCTAAGAAACATGGTGGTGGAGTGATGAAGCTAAGAAGGTGACAAATGAGAAGAAAGCGGATTTCAAAGCTTGCCCAAAGTGTCGCTCTAATAATAGTGACGAAAAAGTTCGCCTCGAAATGGAATACAGATGTTGTAAGAAAAAAGCGAAGAAGAAGTGCGCCCAGCTTCAAGCTGAGAGTACGGAGGGCCTGTATCGGGAGCTGGAGAAAATATCTTCCCCGGATGTTGATGCAAATCAGGCTATCCAGGAGCTGCGAAGACACAATATGAACAAGAGCGCAACCATCTTCAAAATAGCCGCACAAAGAAGGAGGAATGCTCAGGAGATTCGTTCGCCAAAGTTCATTAACAATGCTCATCCAGCTTCTTGTGGATGACGATAAAATTCTGCAGAGGTGGCGGCAGTATTGTGAAGAACTTTTAAATGAACAGTTTTCCCGGCTATACTTTCCAAGTGCCACCCCTAACTGCGAAGAAATACCCGACATTACAGTCGAAGAAGTTAGTGAGGCGGTCAAATACTCAAAAAAACGAAAAGCGGTTGGGCCAGACGAGATACCCTCTGAGTTCTGGAAAAAGATGGGAGACATCGGGTTCAGATGGCTCAGAATTCTTATCTCCAAATTCGTGAGAGGTGACCCAATGTTGAATCAATGGAGGGAAAGTTAACTTCTCCCTGTATACAAAGGGAAGGGTGATACGCGAAACTGTGATAACAACTGTTCGATCAAGCTGATGTCACACACCATGAAGATCGTTGAGCGAGGTGGCCGACTGCGAAAAATAATACGGCTATCTGATGATCGGTAGGGGTTTGTCTCGGGTAAATCAACCACAGATGCAATCCAAAGTATAAGGATCATAATGGAAAAACATCGTGATTCCTTAAGGGATTTGCATATTGTATTGGTGGACTTTGAAAGGGCATTCGACAGAAAACTACGAGATCTGATATGGGTGGCGTTAAGACATCGAGGGGTTCCAGAAACCTATGTACAGATGATCATGGACATGTACGAGGGAGCAAAGACAAGAGTAAGATTCCCCGCTGGAGTAACCGAAGAGTTCCCAATCAAAGTCGGGGTGCGCCAGGGAAGCGTTTTAAGTCATTTGCTCTTTATTACAGTCCTTGATTATCTGCTTGAAGGTTAAGTGATGGACCCCATGGTACATCAGTTATTCTTTGCTGATGATGGAGCCATCATAAGTGAGGATCCTACATCCCTGCGACGAGTAGTTGATGTGTGGGTGGATGTTTGGAGGGAAACGGGTATCGTATTTGTTCAAAAAAAAACAGAGTACTTGTGTTGCCCGTGTCTGATCCACTCAGGCCTATTCCAGACATTTATTTGAATGGAACAGTGCTTCACAAGTGCGAAAAGTTCAAATATCTAGGACCTATGATTAATGGCAAAGTAACCTGTGATGAAGACATCAATCATCGCGTAAGCGTAGGGTGGATGAAGTAGCGAGAAAATTCCGCTATCTTCTGTGATAGAAAAATGCCACCTAAGTTGAAAGGAAGGCTCTACACCGCAGTTGTGCGTCGAGCGCTCACATACGGTTCACAATGTTGGACGATGTACAAAACGTATGAGAGTAAATTAACGGCAGCTGAGATGAAGATGCTTCGCATGACAGCGGGAGTGACAAAGCTTGATCGAATAAGAAGTTCAAAGATCCGTGGAAGCTTTCACATCAAGAAAACCATCCTACAAAAGATAGAGCGCGACCAGCTCAGCTAGTATTGCCACGTTCAAAGAAGAGATCATTTAAACCCTGTTTAAAAGGCAATATCAATGCACGTTCCAAAGACATAACGATGTAGGAAAGTTAGGCCTATAAACGCCTGGATCAGACAAATGCGACGAAATCGGCATTTCATTGGCCTCAGTAACCGAGTGATCCAAAATCGGCAGGCCTGCCGATATTTTCTGTGGTCAAATAGGCGAACCCCACAGGCGGATCAGTAGAAATGCGGTGAAGTGGGAGGGTTGTGATCCCTTGTTTTCGGATTATAACCTCGCTGATAAAAAGGAAGAAGCTGATACAAAAAATGCGGCATTCTGATCGCGTTGTTGGTTCGAAGTTTCCTATACGCTTACTTACTTACTTATGTCATATATCCCCTTGTAGGTCCTAAGACGTCTATTATACCTACGTGCCATCGTACGCGGTTTCTGAGATGTGAAATTTGACATCTGTATACTCGTACATAAATCTGACATAAATTAACACATGCAAATGATCAAAGTATTTTCTATTTCAGCTTGTTTACTTTACTTGTTGCCTTGACTTATATTCGATCGCAAACATCGAAGAGTTTATTGCAAAATTAATATGAATTGCAGTTTTACATTTGCTATAAAACTCTTGCTTTTGGGTGGAGTTAGAATTTCATAATCATTTTTACTAGAATCGATGTGGGAGTGTTTTCTTAACTATTTTAGTTGAATTTCATTTATGGCACAGTCTCTTATCCAATTCCTTTATTTGTTTCCACTGTTTCTTGTTTTTATTTCCCCTTACAAGATATCAATGGTAATTACCAATTTTTGGCAATAATTCTCACTTATCACCATCGAGAACAAATCGCATATAAGTCGGAGTACCTCTTGAGTTGCGTTTAGTTCTGAGTGGGTGTTCAATTGATTAACATCAATATGTGGTATTTTCTTGTAAGAAGGTTTTCACTAAGTCAACCGTCAAATATTGTGAACTGATTTTATTTAATTTTTTTGTAGACAATTTTGATCGCTGTCATAAGTATTACGAATGTCAATGGCAATTGCAAGTTATGCAATTCTCATGGCTTCGCGTGTATTAATAGCAATCAATTTCATTTGTGCACAGGTAAGTTATATAGTGGCAAATTTCCGATGGAATATTGAAAATTACATATACTAAGTAATCGAAACTCAGGATTAAAAAAAAAAGATATCAAAAATCTCATTGAATCTCTTCTTCTGAACTTCAAAGCATTTAAAGCATTTAATATGACATTTTTCTGTTCATTTCAAAAGTGCCTGACAGATGTTAATTTTATCAACATATAATAATGAAATGCTGAATTCAGTGCAAGATATGTTCGATTGTTAGAATTTCATCATAACGACGTATTTTAAAATCTGGAGAATTTGTCATACGGATTTACAAGAATTTTGAACAAAATCATTGAATTCTCAGAGTTTGGTTCGGTGAATACATATGTATATATTGAATGGCTGAATGCTGTTGTTTTAAACAAATGACAGCTGTCAATAATTTTTATCTTTAACTAATATTGACAATTATGTGCATTCAAAATGCTTTCTTTCAGCTGATTACATAATGGATGAAACAGTTACGTACACTTGTCTACCTGGTCAAATTTGCACAGATCTGGGAGTAGTTTGCGCCAATTCTACTTCAACATCCCCACTTGGGTGCGCAGATAAGTGCGGTGTTTGTGAAGCTGGTAAAAGTTTTGCATGTACAAGTAGAACAACTTGGACACTTTGCTCGGCTGGTGTACTAACCAGTATTACTGGTACTTGTGGTGCAGATTTATATTGCGATACTGACACGGCTAACGTTTGCATAGATAAATGCAATATAATATCTGGGTATAAATGCGATAAGCCGGCTACTACCACACCGCCAACTACATCGTCTCCGCCTACATCATCTCCGCCGACATCATCTCCGCCTACTTCATCTCCACCAGTTCAAACACCTGATCAAGTATGCGCTGCAAATAACTCGGTTGGAAGATTTCCATATACTAATGACAATTGCCTTAAGTAAGTTGTTTATAAATGTCAAAGTGACAAGGCCTTAGCCTTATTCTAAACTTATTTACAATTTTATTTTTCTAATTTTAGCTACGTCTACTGTCGATATTTAGGATCTTCTTTGATTGGAGTTGCAAGCACATGCCCCACTGGCCAATATTTCAATAAAAACATTCAAGATTGCCAATCAGTCAAACCTAGCTGGTGTACTTAAGACTTGCCGCAATTGAAGCTTGTTTTTATTTAATTTGCGTTTATTATGTATTCAAGATGAATAAATAAATAAATCAGTATTATTTTTTGCCTCTAAAATGTTTTACTTACTATTGTAGATGGCGCTACGGACCAAAATCCTTACGGTTGATTTTCTGCTTTACTAAAACGTGCATTCGAGTGTGCGACTTTTCTTTATAGAACGGTAAATAATTCAAGTGAAATAGAAAGACGTTTTAATTTCTTGTTATTTCCAAAACTAGATCCGTTATATCGTTGAATCCTTACATACAATTAAACTGTAGGACTTTTTGAGTTATCCGAGCATCGCTTGAAAGCCACTGAATGGATTTTGGTTTTTATTGCCTAGACTAGAAGTAATCTTATGTATGTATCATCTCGAAGCAATATCAGGGAAGTAAGTAATGATGAAAATAACATCAGGCCGGTTTTACCGATTTCAAGAAAGTTAAGCTTAAGATTTAATGTTGTAAAGCTAAGAAATAAGCAATTGAACGTAACAAAGCTACAACTTTTTTTTTGAAATGCGGACAGAAGGAACCATTTCAATTCCGCCTTGAATTATGACTACGTAGATTCAAAGTATAAATAGTAGATCAGCTGGTATTGCCACGTTCAACGAAGAGATTGTTTGAACTCTGTTAAAAAGGCAATATCAATGAACGTTCCAAAGACATAGCGAGGCAGGAGAGACAGGCCAATAAACACCTGAATCACACAAATGCGACGACATCGGCATTTCATTGGCCCCAGTAACCGAGTGATCTAAAATCGGGAGGCCTACCAATATTTTCTGAGGTCAAATATTCAAACCCCGCAGGCGGATCAGTAGAAATGCGGTGAAGTGAGAGGTTTAAGTTAGGTTAGGTAAGGTTGAAGTGGCTGCCAGCTGAGATTCGCCAACACACTTAGACCAAAAATAGGTCCATGGTGATACCACATGGCTCATGGGAGAAAGTTTCTCCTGCCTACTCGTTAAACAATTTTGAGCTTCTTATGAAGCTTAGGAGGCTCTTAATGTCGATGTTTTTCAGGTCGCCTATGTCGTCATAATAGAGGGCTCGTAGGTGAAGCTTTCTTCTACGGGAAAGAGCTGGGCAAAAACAAAGAAGGTGAGGAAAAGTTTCTTCCTCTTTTCTTCATCCATGCAGCTTCTACAAAAGTCGTTCACAAAAACACTTAGCCTTGCAGCATGCTTGCCTATTAGACAGTGTCCAGTGATGACACCTACATATTATAGCGCCGATATGCAATCTGTTGGGAAAATTAAATTCTTAGAACGTTTTAGATCCAGCTTCGGCCAAATTTGTTCTGTCGCTAGACATGTGGGTCCACTTGTCCACCTAAGATTCGTACTATCGATAGCATCCAGCTTAAATTTGAGTTTGCAAGTAGTGATTGGTATACCTAAGGAGCCTTTGTCCGGCAGGATGGGTATAGTTGTTCCTATTCTGGCGAGTTCATCGGCCTTACAATTCTTTGGAATGTCCCCATGCCCCGGCACCCAACACAGGTGAATATTGAACTACTCAGACATCTCCACGAGAGACGATCGGCAGTCTAGAGCTACTAAGTAATTTATAGAGGTCGATTCCAAGGATTTGATTGTTGCTTAGCTGTCTGAAAAGATGCGGATATTTTTAGCAGATATCACATTTTTCTTGAGCAAAGATAAGACTTCTTTAATCGTCATAATTTCTGCCTGGAACACGCTACAGTGATTTGGGAGACAGAAGGAGAGCTTAAGATTAAGCCTGTCAGAGAAAACACCTCCACCAACTCCGTCCTTGGATTTTGAGCCGTCAGTGAAGAAGTGGATTGACCCATCTTCTAAAAATACGTCATCATTCCAGAGTGATCTGGAGGGGATGGTGACGAGGAAGTCCTTGTCAGAGTTTAGACGTGGGATGGTGTAGTCCGTGTTTTCGGGAGAGAATTTTAATTTATTCAAAATGGAAGCGTGGCCTAATTCTTTTCTTGACCACTGTTGAGTAGCTTCGAAGCGAACGGCTGCATTCGCTGCCATTTGCTTGCTAAATATATCGAGGGGTATCAGATGTAACAAAATGTCCAGTGCCGCAGAGGGAGTTGTACGTAGTGGTCCGCCTATGCCCAGACAAGATGTGCGCTGAATTTACTTAGATAATCGCGATTTATAACTTTTTCTAAGGCCGTCCACCAGACAATCATCCCGTATGTCAGTATCGGTCTAATGACCGAGATGTAGAGCCAGTGAGTGATTCGAGGTTGTAAACCCCATCTATTTCCAATAGCTTTTTTGCAAGAGAAAAGTGCTACTGTAGCTTTCTTTGCTCTTTCTTGAATATTAGGTTTCCAGCTTAATTCCTTATCCAGGATGAGACCCAAATATTTTACTGTGTCAGAGAAAGTTAAGCTGATACCATTGAGAGAAGGAGGGTCGATTGGCGGAATTTCATATTTCCTGGAGAAGAGTACAAGTTCAGTTTTGTGGGGGTTTACACCCAAACCACACCGAACTGCCCATCTAGTGAGCTTGCTTAAGGCGTTTTGTAGAAGTTCCTTTAGAGTATTTAAGTGCTTTCCTGAGACAGCCAAGACAACATCTTCTGCATATGGGATCGCCGTGCATGCCTCGCCTTCCATGATTATCAATAGCTCATTGATCACCAAATTCCACAAAAGGATGGATAGAACACCACCTTGCGGAGTGCCTCTACTAACAGTAGACGTCTTACCCAGCTTAGAGTTGATAATCCAACCATTAAGCAGTAGATTAATCAGTTCGCAAAGTGAACTGTCGACCTTCAGGTCTTATAGTGCATCTGCTATCATCGCTTATACATTGACATTGTTGAAAGCGCCTTCTATATTCAGAAAAGCAACCATTGTATACTCCTTATTAAACAGGGAATATTCAATTTTACGCACCAGTGAGTGTAATACTGTTGCGTTAATGGATATCAATCAGTCGTTCTATTGTTTTCAAGAGGAATGATGATAGACTTATAGGTCGGAAATCTTTTGGATTTACATATGTGAAAGCATTTACCCGCTTTGGGTAAGTAAGAAGTTTATTATCCCTTGTTTTTGGATCATAACCTCGCCGAAGTAGGAAGAAGAAGAAAATTCCAAGTATAAAGTTTTTTCTAAATCCGTACAGCCGTTTCGATAAGAAACCCAAATTTTTAAGATCTTTCATAAAATGAATCTTTCTTTCTTTCTTTCTTATAAGCGGAACGCTTTTTAAGATCTGGGCTACAATTTGGTACAATTTTCAAAAATTTCAACAGCAACACGGCTTGTGTTTTATAAAACAGAACGTAACTATTATTGCCGCGAGACAGTTCCTAAATGAATCGTGTCGTTCAAAAATCAGTGGCCAATATCAAAGCAAATTAAGGGGGTAAAAAATACCATTTACTGCAGGTGCCAGTAGATGGCACTCTGACAAAAATTGAGCGAAAGAGGTTTCTTGCTAAAAGGCTCACCAAACCTCCACACTCCTCAAACTTCCACACTTATTATACTTACGAAAATAAATCTGAAAGATCGATATGAGTCGTAGCTAGAAGACTTCATGCCTCATGCTTAAAGGAAGATGTTGTTTATGATTTGAAGAAGAAAAACTTTAAAATCGTCGACGCGGTAAATTTAATTAAACGGGAAAAACAAAAATTGGAAGCGAGGAAACGACGGTAAAGCGCGGGCTTCCTCTTTTTATATTATGTTAAAGAAAGAACTTGAAACTTTGCAACTGTGCACGATTCGAGTTAAAAGTATTCAGCGTACTTTTAAAATCTCATCTATCTAGTATTCACCGCGTTCCGCGCTTGAAAAAAAGTGATTTTACTAACCTGTTTGAATCACTGAAACTTAATTTGATTTTTGGCGGCAATTTTAATGCGAAACATACGTTCTGGGGCTCAAGATACAGCACGAAAAAAGGTAGAATGCTCTATGGGGCAGGTATGGAATACAGTTGTGATTTCCATTCGATGGGTAAACCGACTTATTGGCCAACTGATACTTTGAAAATACCTGACCTGATAGATTTTTTCCTTGTAAAAGGAATATCTACCAACCATATAAAAGCTAAAGAGAGCTTTGATCTGTCGTCTGATCAGTCCCCGGTTAATTTAACAATCAGCGAAAAACTAGTCTATAACCTAGAGCCAGCAAAATTAACTAGTCGAACAACTAACTGGGAAGGCTTTATTTACGAAATTGAAGATAATGTTGAACTGAACGTTCCACTTACAACACCCTATGAACTTGAGGTTGAAGTTGATCGCTTCGTTGAGATCGTACAGCTCCCCCTTTGGAATAATACGCCCAATCCAAGGAAAACGACGGTCAGATACGATTTACGAAATCCTCCGGAAATAAATTGGTCAAGGAAAAATGAAAAGCGCGTAAAAAATGGCAACAGAGTCCTGCTCCGCAGCATAAAGCATACTTGAATCGTCTGTGCAATTTGTTGAAGAAGACTATTAAGGATTTTAAATATCGTGCAATAGGCTCTTACCTTGAAAGTTTAACAGCGAAAAAAGATTCCAATTATTCACTTTGGAAAGCTGTAAAAGGCACCAAAAGGCCCAAAGTCCCCGCGCCGCCAATCAAATTAAATCAAAATTATTGGGCGAAGGAAGATAAAGAAAAATCCGACGTCTTTGCGGCCCACCTGGAAGAAACCTTTAAACCCTACGATGGTCAAGTGGTTTACGACAACCTCAATAAGCTGGATTTACTATCTGACGATTTAGAGCTCACAAGTTCAACGCTAAGGGAACCCAAACATGAGATCGAGAATCTAAAACCTAAGAAATCTCCTGGTTATGATTTGATTACGGGAGAAATTCTCAAAGTTTTACCTAGAAAAGCATTGATTAAGCTTCTCCATATTGTAAATATTGCGCTCAGATTAAAATCCGTGCCGAGCCAATGGAAAGTTGCGGAAGTCATAATGGTTTTAAAACCAGGAAAACCGCCAAATGAGGTAAAATTGTATAGACCAATTTCCCTTCTTCCAATCATATCGAAATTTTTCGAGAGAATATTACTAAGGCGTCTCCAACCGGTTATAGAAGAAAATAATCTTATCCCTGACCACCAGTTTGGGTTCGGAAGTGAGCATTCGACGATTGACCAGGTGTATAGAATTACTGACGTAATCGAGAAAGCACTTGAAGAAAAAAAGATTTGCTCAAGCATATTTTTTGACGTCTCGCAAGCCTTTGATAAAGTGTGGCATGATGGCTTGAAATGCAAACTACGACAAGTTCTCCCTCTATGCTTATACGATATTCTAGAATCACATCTCGGGAATAGAATCTTTCGTGTTAGACATGGAGTCGAGACTCCGAGCTCAAAGAAATTTCGGCCGGCGTACCGCAAGGAAGCGTTCTTGGGCCGCTATATACTCCTGATATACCGAACGAAGATGGCACTATCCTTGCTACATTTTCCGATGACACCGTTATCCTAGCAGTAGGCAAAACAATCGAAGAAACGACTGCAAAACTGCAAAACGCACTGAATAATATAAATGAATGGACGAGGGACTGACGGATCACCCTCAACGAATCTAAATCTGTTCACGTGCCAATTTTCCTAAGCTCGGCCCGAATACCTTTTGCAAACGAGGCCAAATGCCTGGGAATGACACTCGACGCAAGACTGAAATGGAATTCGGACGTGAAAATGAAACGAAAAGAACTCGAAATCAAATATAGAGAAATGTACTGGTTACTCGGAAAACATTCCCAGTTCAGTACTGAGAACAAACTGCTTTTATACAAGCAAGTGCTAAAGCCGGTGTGGACTTACGGTATACAACTTTGGGGTTGTACCAAGAAAACAAATGCAAATATTTTACAAGCTTTTCAAAATAAAGTGCTAAGAGAAATTGTCCAAGCACCGTGGTATATTAGAAACGATGATATCCACAGGGATCTCGAAACTCCGACAATCGAAACTGAAACTAGAAGCTTCGTCAGAAAGCATAGAAACCGACTAATCGGACATATCAACAACACAGTCCTACAAATTTTGGATGAGAGCAATTTATTGCGCCGACGAAACCTTTCGACTTGGCGAGATAATGATTAACAGCGTCTAGATTGCGGAATATGCAGGATCTTTCAGTGGAAAGTAACCTGCCAAACGTTTTTATTTCATGATAGAAAAATTGCTTGATTAGTTAATACTTAGTTGCGATATCTAACAAATTTATATCGAAGTGTGGTGTTTTTTTAGTCAGTAAGAATCTGACACTACTATGAGCTACATGACATTACATAGTGTCTATGGAAGATTTTTCACCTACCTTCGAAAAAAAAAACCTCCACACTTTAAAGACACGCCTTACTAGGAAAAGGTTGTACCTATATACAGGTAGTATTCTACTGCTATTTTAGTTAGTGGCCGGGCCACGAAGTCCTTGTATTCCATTGGACTTTCATGTAATTCAGGCCTTAAGTCGTTAAAGGAATGCATCAGATAAGAATATGAATCGCTGACTTTTGACAGCATATGTTATGGTGTGTCCTCATTTATAACTATCCGTTTCTGATTCCGATGAAAAATAGTACCTGATGCGTTGAACTGTGAATTTCGCAATATTTCGTGGAGAACAGGGCTGAAAAGCTGTGCGCCTTGCCTTGCGTAGATCCGCTGGTGGTATTGAAGGTTTCTGTGCTCTAAAAGAGCACGGATGGGATCCAATCATGTTATCAACCTAAGGTCTTAGGTATTTACATATTATATCAAGAACAAATTTATATGTTAGATTATGTTTTCTGAGACTTTTACATCGGTAGCTGATACACAAGGACGGCATTTGGATCGCGCTGTTGGTTCGAAGTTTCCTATACGCTTACTTACTTACTTATATCCTGTATCCCCTTGTGGGTCCTAAGGTCCCTTATACGCCTACGCGCCATCGTACGGTTTCTGGCAATGTGTCTGAGCTCTCGCCAACTTTTTCCCAACTGCCATGCCTCCTTCTCGACTGTTCTGCGTCATGTTCTCCTCGGACTTCCAGGTCTTCTGCCTTCCTCAGTTAAAGGGTTCCATTGCATAGCATGGTTCGCTATGGAACTATCACCTTTTCGGAACGTGTGACCCATCCCCTGCCACTTCCGTCGTTGGAAGGTTGTGCCTATTGGTTCCTGACCCGTTGACTTGTCACGGTGTTCGTTAGAAATACGATTGGGCCAGAAAATCCTTAAAATATTGCGCAGACACCTATTAATAAACGTTTACAGCTTTCTGGTTATAGTATTGGTCACTCTCCATATGCTGCATTCATATAACAGCATGGACTCAACGTTGGAGCGGAACAGTCTTAGCTTGGTGTTGTTTGATGTTGCATTGCTTCGCCATATTTTGGAGAACATCCCGAACGCGGACTTTGCTTTGGTGATCCTGTTGGCTACATCCAGTTCGATTCGGTCGAGACAATACTCGCAATATTCTTAAAATCCTCAGCTCTCTCTACCGATTGTCCAGCAATGCATATTTGATCCGATGAGTTTGTTCCAAGGCAGATAATTTTAGTTTTTACCATATTTATTTTCAGACCGACGACGCCTGCCTCCCTGTTAGCATATTTGCTGTCATTTGGTGGAGGTCCATAATGCTTTGAGAGAGTAAACATACATCGTCAGCGTAGTCAAGACGTTTAAGTGGGGATGTAAGAGTCTATCAAATTCCTCCATATTGTCCTTTTGACGCAATATATTAGTCTGTCAGTCACTTTATTAAAAGAGGCCTATTGGGCTTCCTAGAGTTTCCTTTTACCAGCTACACAGGCTACCCACCTTTCATTTGAATTTATATTTTAAAGTTAATATTTTTTCCTCCACCAACACCAACGCCAGATTTCAATATTTAAAATGCAATTTATTTCCATCAATCATACACAATTGTACGGCTTTGAAAGCACACATTGCAATGATTCACCACTGAAGTAAGTTCCTGTGGGACACTGAGCAAAACTACCATAAATCACAGTCTTCTTCATATAACACCTTACGTATCTGGGAATACAAACAAAAGCCATAATCTCATACCACGCTCTCAATTACGCTACTTACTCCAAACAACTTATATCACCCGGTATCGGATAAACTCCAATTTTCTGCTCAACATCACACACTTCCTGAGCAGTCAGAGGAGTGCCAGTTGGAAGTGGTGTATCCGTAGATGGATCAATTGGATCGTTGACTCCTGGATCATCGTCCACAGGATTTAAAATATCACAAGTCACGTCTTTCGCTTGTGCTGGTGGAACACAGACACTATTTGAGCTAGCGTCACAAACATACCCATCGGGACAGTAGCCCAGATCGCTTTTAGGCTGCGCTGCTCCATAGCACATACGGAAACTAGTACGACTTGTGCAAGCAAACAGGTAGTTCCTGTGAGCACTGCATAATCCACATAAAGATGTGTCACCACAACTCGCTGGTCGCGCCGCGTTACTTTGGGCACAGATCGCATTCAAATCGGTACAATCGAAACCTGCTTTACAGTGATAAAGGTTGTCATAGTTTGGAATTGCGCCTAAACGGGGAAAGTAGTCTTTAGGTTATAAAGTTTCAGATTAAATAGGTTCTCACTTCCATAGCACAGGTAAAATGATGTGGAATTGATGCAAGCGGCACCGTTCGCTTGACAGATGTTACACTCCGCGTTGGCATTTGGAAATACTGTTACGACAAATAGTGTAAGTATCTGGTAAAAGTGAACAAATTATAAGTTTCTAGACGGATTATGTAAACAAAAGGTCTTACACTGAAGGTTATCATATTTAAAGATATGACTTTATTGTTTAGCCCAAGATCAGTAACTGATTTTTTTTCCAAATGACTATCTTGAGTTTTATCTTTCGCTACTTATCTGTATGGCAAGGTTACGCTGAGATGACAAACTTTTATTTGTTTTTTTTTTTAGATTATTAAATGAATATATAACTATTGTGACAAACAAATTGTTATCATTTCCTAGAAAATAGAGTCTATGCATTACAAATAATCTAGGCAGATGTAGCACTAGAAAATGCCTGCTCTATAACAGGCACAAGGAAGCAATGTCAGATGCAATAACAACTTGGGGCTTACTTGACTTTTAGTTGCATATATTCATGGAAAGCACTATCTTCCAAAAATCTCTCCCGCTGCTGTGAAGTGATATTGACATTAAGGGAAGATTCCAAAATGACGTCATAGAAGCTTTCATGTCAATTAAACATGAAGTGAAACGGACAAAGTAGTAGTACATAGTAAATAGAGGAAAAGTATCTGAACCCTCTTTTGCAATATTATAGAGCCTTTGCATGATTTTTGAGAATTTGATGTGACTTGAGTGCAGCCTGGCTGTCACTTCAGGTGCTGATGCTTTAATTTCGTGATGTCTTGCCAATTATCCAGTTTTCCACTTCCGCTTCTGTACGGGGGAAAATTAAGCATAGCGTTGAGAGAGTCGCAATGCAAGGTAAGGAAAAGTTCTTTAGGACCTGTCGTCCTAGGTTTCCACACTGCAGGTGTGTAGGTAAAAATGGATGTGGTGATTGCTTCGTACAACGAGGACACCGTAGCAGGCCTCAGACCACACCTCTTACCCAATTCGACATTAGAACCATTTTATTTTACCTCTGCGATTAGACCTAGTTGACCTTCATCATTATGTAGATCTGAAAATCTTACGTATATTTGCTGAGCGAATTAACTACAACCCTTATTATTTTATTACCGATAAACTTAGGGAGACAAAGCAATGAGAACCAAGTACGTTTATAACATGTACTTTTTACAATTGTATTGCTCTAAGTCTGTAACAAAATCATTTGCTACGAGTCATTTAATCACAAACTTCATCCTTGACTGAGCATCGATCTGGTTTATTAGGGCCACACACTTGCGAAGTGGAATTGAAATACGTTGACAAGGGACAATAATAGACATTACCGTACCAAATATCATTCGATTGAAAGCAGTTGATGTATCTGTAGATACAAAAGAGTTAAATCATAAATTCTAAAATTTGATAAAGCAAATCCTTACTGTGTGCACGTTACGTCTGACTGAACCTCAAAGCGACCACGAATACCTTTAGCAGCACAGTATTCTTGGGGACTGCTAATTGGACTAACAGTCGTAGTAATTGTTGTCGGTGGAGTCAAAGTTGTAACTGGGGGCGACCATGGACAGGTGGAGCCAATCTGAAATGAGACATAAGTTCTAAGCTCTCTTGGGTAATTTTTTTCAAAATCTAGTCTACTTCTTACACCAGTTATATTTTTGTCGATACAAATATTGACTGCATCAATATTGCACACCAAATTACCGGAACATGCGTAGTTTGCTGTAACAGGAACAGGACCACCCAGGCATAGTGCGAATGTATTGTATCCGGTGCAGGCAAACAGTCTAGCTTCATTGCACTTGTTACACATGCTACAAGAAGGTACTACAGAACCCTCAGGACTACAAACAGGTGCAGTCGGTGAACAGACTGTCCCAGCAGGGCACATAACTGCCGGTGGTTGGGGAAGACCTTAGTGAAGTATTTTAAGTTAAAAATTAATGAAAGCATTTATAGGTACAAAATTAAAAATCTACCATTCACACAAACTTTAAACTTATTCGTATCGACGCAAGCTAAGTTAGTTACCGATGAGCAAGTATTGCACATACTATATGCCATGTAGATGGCGCTGGCAAGCACGAAAATTCCCTGAAACCAAAAAGTAGAGTTATGATGAGATGAATTTTGGGAACTGGTAGTTGAGGATAGTTGAGACAAAGACGTTGGAGTTAGCCTTTCAGAGTCTTAAACTGAATACCGTTTGTCGTCGGTTTTAATTTTAAATTAAAGGTAATAGTTGGAAAACAAATCGAACAAAAAAAGTTTTGTGCACGCTTTTTAAGCACTTTTTCGAACAATTCATTCAACCAATTTCGAGGATTTTTTAACGCTATCAGTACTGCTTAAGGGCAAGCATTTTGTGATGAATATTACGAACTAAGAGAAAAAAACTCAAATCAGCTACTAAGTAATATCCAGCTTTTCACAGCCATCATTTAGCGTGGTGTTAGTTGTTAGTATTGTGAATATTTATAAACCCTAACACCTTACACAAAAAGACTGGACAGGTAAATAAAAAGCAGATTGCATACTAAACAAAAGTATGAGCTAAAAATTAATATGCTACGCATAAGTCAAACATTGCACTAAACACTTACAACAAAGAAGTTAGTATCGTTCATATAATTTATGTTTTAGATTTAATTTACTATAGTTGTAATAAAATTTGTCGCGGTTACTATTTACTTTCTTCACCATATGCGTAAGAGATTCGTTAGAACCGTAGTTCGTTCGGTGGAAATTTACGCGGAAAATCTTGGTATTTCTGGAGTTGTAGCACCTCACGTTTAAACCGACTTCATTTCAAAGATCCGGCAAGTCAATAAAACCATTTACCAGTTGGTGTAAAAATACTACATCACATACTTCCCTACGTTTCTCCAAAGAATGACGATTTAAGAGAAGAAGGCGTTCGCAGTATGGTGGAACACGTGTAGGGTCATTCCAGTTTAAATGGCGAACTATAAATCGGACAAACTTACGCTGTACCATTCAATACGGTTAATGTGTACTGCATACATTGGAGACCAAATGATGGAGGCATACTCTAATTGCGGACGAACAAAGGTATTATAAAGCGCGGATGTTATAAGGGGACATTGGAATTCTTTACTCCAACTCTTTATAAAACCAAGCATTGAATTTGCTTTATTGACAATCTGTTCAATGTGAAAATCGAAGTCGATATTTTCAGAAAAATGCCCTCTAAATCACATATTGATGTGACTTTGTTAAGTACAGATTCATTGAGATTGTAATCATAACTTATTAAATGACGTTTTCTTGGAAAGATCAGCCACTGGCATTTAGATAAGTTCAAAAATAAATTGTTATTACACCACCACTCAACGAACGTTTCTAAATCATTCTGCATAGCAATACAATCAGACTGACTGCGTACAAGTCTAAAGATTTTTATGTCGTCAGCATAGATTAAGATTCGAGAACTAAGTATTGCCACCACGTCATTGATCCCAATGATAAATAAAAGAGGACCTACGTGATTTCCTTGGGGTACACCGGATATAGCGAGGATTGTGTCGGATGTTATTCCCCGAAATGAACCTTGATAAGTTCGTTCTTCAAGATAAGAACATATCTATCGAACGAAATGACTTGGAAAGAACAAAGACGTCATTTTAAACAAAATTAAGCTGTGAGAAAGTTTGTCAAAGGCCTTGTTAAAATCTGTATAGATACAGTCGACCTGACCGCCCTCTTCGACAGCTTTGTTTGTAAAAGAAGTAAATTCCAACAGGTTGGTAACAGTGGATCTTCTATTCATAAACCCATGCTGCTTGGTTGATAGAAATGGTTTGCAAGCAAAATAAAAACCCTTACAAACTATGTATAGCCTCGAACAGTTTTGGCAGACACGATAGCTTGGCAATAGATCTATAATTAAATATTTCACCTCGGTTTCCCTTTTTGTGTATTGGAATGATCTGCTTTAATGATGCCAGAAATAAGTCGGCTAAGGGTGATGCCAATGTATTGCAACAATATTTTAACACAATCGGAGGAATTCCATCAGGGCCACAGGTAGTATCGCTACTAAGTAAGGCTAAATGCTCTCTCACGTCCTCATCAATTATTGAAATCTGGCCCATTGAGCTTGTGAGAGAAACCTACAAGGTGGGCAAAATTGCTTTGGGTAGGTGAATAGTTGTCGGAACAGAAAGTTAGGCCAAAGAATGAAGAGAACATATTGCAGACTATGAGAGGGCTGCTGCTTGATTCGCTTAAGTAAGACATGTTAGCAGGATAACTATACGTTTTTTCTTTCGCTTTCGGATCGTAAAGAAGTGAGCCACGCATTTTATTAATGTAATTATGATATAGATTATTTGATAAGTTTTGAAAGTCTCTATAGAGGATAGCGAACTGGTTATAATCGCTTATTCTGTCTGTCGATAAGTAATGTTTCCATGCTTTATTTCTTTTATTTCACAGACTCAGTAATTGGTTATTGTACCAAGGAGCAGTTGCAGACAAATCCTAACGTGTGTTTCTTACAGGTACGGACGAGATAAAACAGTCAAATATCAGTATGTATGTACAAATTTTCAATCATTTGTTCAATATTACTATTGCTGTTGAAAATTCCTACAAAGTCAATGCTAGATATTAGTTCATTTAGTAAATTAAATTCTGACTTTTTAAATCAAATTCAAGTATAAGATTTTCAAAAGTGTCATGAACCACGTCCTCATGAGAAAGAATAACGTGAAGTAGAGGATGATACGCATCAATAGTACTCATCATGGTGGAACTATTTTCAAATAGGATCTGCACAGTAGGTCAATGCTTTCAACTTTTTTGTGGTTCTTGAGTTGGGTGCGTTAAAAGAATCATTTGTAAGATTTTTGAAATTAGATTCCCAAATCTCATAAACACTTGATACATTTATAGACAGACTACCAACATTTATGAACTGACTCATGAGCTAGAGGTGTGACAGGAAATAAACTGGCAATCCAAATTTTTAGACAGGCCAGGTGCAGAAGCCATGCTGTAGTGAATTCTGTTCAGTAAATTTAATTTTAGGAACATAAGTATGTTTAAATAGATTGAAACGCACCGAACAAAGACATTTATTGTCACCTTAAAGAGAATAAAATCCACTTTTTTTAGAGATTCATTGGTAAATTTCTTTTAAAATCCAGACACGCTTTCCAGAATCGCTAAATTCTCCCGTTAAATTGACCTCTGCTAAATTTATTTTTATTTTTTAATAATTACCATCAATAACTTCATTGTCACTGTAAAATAATTGAACCGACTAAGTTGAAACGTTAGTATCTAAATTCGTACTAAAACGCATTTCCGTTACTATCCAACTTAAATAGAACTTTTGTTATCACGTTTAATTGATAGTGCATAAAATGGTTTAAAATTATAATAAACATTGTAAAAGTTTGTAGATACTTGTACAAGGTACTGTAATCAACAAGTTGTAAATGTAAAACCGATATTTACTCACAGCAATAATAATTCTGGTATGGTGATACCTCAAGTCGATGTAAGATATAAGATAAGATTATTTTGTAGGGATAGTGGGGCCTAAAGGAAGATCTGTATCTTTTCCTTAAATTTCATTCATTCTTATTGGTGAGCAATAATATAGAGAAAATACTAACGACATTCTCTACTGCCACCTACAAATACCATTTACCTATTGATTGATCTGAAGATTTTGATTTATTTGAATGTTACTAGTACAAAGGAACTTATCAAATAGGGTCTCTCAATTCAATCTGATGCATCTGCAACTGTGTCTTCTGTTGCCAGTCGAATAAGAGCAAGAAGATAAGTTTTTAACACCTAATATCACAAAAATTTTATTTTTAGCGATTGAACCCCCTTTAACACACTATATTTTCAAAATATGAACAGCATTTCCGAATATGCACATTTGACTAAAAATGAAAGTATGAGTGATTGCTAGCTAGTTATTGCATTTGCTTTGATGTACTACATTTGACTTTACTGGCAATAACTGGCTGGGAATGTCTCACTAAAACACGCCTATTGCATTGATTTGCTAAACATTATTGTTTTATAAGGCCGTACTTTATCGAACATCAAATAAATTACTTGCAAAAGGACATGCCCAAAGATGTATCTAAAAAAAAATGTTGTTTTTTTGTTTAGAAATAATGTGGACTCAATGTAAAATAGGATCAACAAATATTTCTCACTGATTATTGTTCAAATCGATAGGTTTTATTCTTCGTAAATTATAACAATTGCAAACATCATGTAAGCGGGGTCTTACAAATTGTAGTTCTATGCACATCTTGTTGGTGTTGCTGTTGCACACAGCTGTGTAGCTGCATTAAATTTCGTTGTTCCAGGACACTGGTAAATATTTCCTATCCAAGCACCACTCACCAGAGTACAGTAGACATATCTAGAATAAATAAAATTATTACTCTTAACGATTAAATTTAAAAATAAAAATTAATAATTTACGATGTGCAAGTAGCATCTGATGTGATGTCATAACGTCCAACTCTGGCCACAGCTGCACAATAAGCTTGAGGACTAGTTGCCGGGTTAGGAGTTGTTGTGGCAACTGTCGTTGTAGTAGTAGTTGTTGTTGTCGTTGTTGTTGGAACCGATGGGCAAGTTCCACCCAACTGAAACAGATCATTCGTAAACAGTATTTGGATAAAACATTTCAAAGTCTTACTTTTGTTGCCACTGGGTCGATACAAATTAATGGTGAATTAATATTGCACACTGTTGTTCCAGGACATACATCATTCACCGTACTAGGAGTAGCAGTTCCACTGCATAAGGCGAAGGTTTGTAGCCCTGTACAAGCGAACGTATTAGTACCATTGCAAACTCCACACATACTACAAGCGGGTGTAACAGATCCTGTGGGCGCGCAAACCGGATCCACTGGTGAGCATATAGTTCCACTAGGGCACTGGGATGCAGATGATGTTGGAACGCCTTGAACGAAACCAATATTGTAGTCCTTGTTAAATCATTGCGCGAAAACTTACCATTTACACAAACTTTAAATTGGTCATTTGCAACGCATGCCCAGCCTGTTGTGGTCGAGCAAGTATTACATTGTGCATATGCCATATAGATGACAGCAATAAATACTAAAACTCTCTGAAAGAAGAGTGGAAAAACTTTTATAAGTCATACTGATCAGAGAACTCAATGAGGAATCAAAGGGACACAATGTCGGCACTTCTTTCTTAAAATTGCTTCCTTGCAAACCAAAGAGCTTTCAAATACTACACTTACAATAATAAGCTTCATAGTTTGACTTGATAATATGCAGATGCTAGAGCTACTAAGTTGCAAATAAATTTGTGCTTAATATACATCTTTTTATCGTTGGATCTTATCACCAAAATTTTTGGGTCATGTATATTCATATTTGCATTTTATATGATATCACATGGTGGTAAGCTATTTTTAAAGTCACATAATGAGTTGTTTAGAAAAAAAAAGAGGAAAACAAATAAAAAAATTGCCCTTGTGTTCTGTTTGAGAAATATCATATTTTATTTTCTAACTGGAACATGGACGACCTCATTACTATTAATTACTTTCAAAAGTACCAAGAGCAGCGTCTCTAGTCACAACAGGAGCTCTAAGATCAAGCGCAACTGCTGGACTAGAGACAATTTTGCATATAGACCTTTCCTATAGACCCTTTTATTAAAGCCACTACAGTGAAAAAATGCCATCCCCCTTAAGGCTACTAATTGCTGGAAAGAAACAACACGTGGTTTCAGATCAGTACTTCACTCCCCTATATGGATTTCAATCGAAATTACTCAGTAATGATACCCAATAGGGATGAATGGGCAGCTAATACTGGCATATGTATAATTCATAGCAATTTATGCGTACGGGTCAAAGATGGACAACGGTTTCAGAGCTGGTATTTTCTCGGAAAAAATTGGCATATCCATCATGCAATATTTATCAAGCTGAAATTTTAGCTATATACGATGCAGCCCAAGGATCAAGAGTATTAAACATACCACATACAGTATTGAACATACCATTTACGTTGATAGCCAAGGAGCCCTTAAGACCCTGGATTCCATTTAAATTTTATCCAAGTAATCAGACTCTGTTGCTCAGAACGTTAGGCTCTGGGCAGGTAGAATAACGTCTAAATTATTTGGGTACTAGGCTACAATGGCAATAGAGGGAATGAAAAAAAGGATGAGCTGGTCCAAACATGATCAGATGTCTGTGCAACATTAACGGGCAAAAGAGTCTAGGATCCCGTTTCATAAGTAAAATCGAAATCTAATCTTCCTTTGGCCTCAGCAGACTTCGTTGAAACATGCAAAGCAAATCTTTCTTTAACGAATTAAAGGTACTGGCTGACACACCCATCTCGATAATATTGAAATTCTGTAAAAAAAAATCCAGCTGGACTAGATTTCTATTCGAAATGGGTTCAATCACACCAAACAGATAAGTCTAAGTATCATACAGCTATTAAAATCATTTTCTTTCTTTCTTTCCCTCATCCAAACAGCTATAAGGGTATCGCTAAGAGCCGATGTAAGCCTATGCGAACCACCAGGCAATGGCGGCAATCCACCTAAGCTAACGTAACTGGAACATTGCTTCTTCTTTCGACACAGTTTGAAAAATGTTTGTCTATGCTTTCACGGAGCTCGCCACTGTCCTACCTCAACTTTCAATCTCCCAAGGTTCAAATTTTTCCTCCACTGTGGAAGGACGCTCACATTATTCTTATCCACAAGAAGCGTGCTAGAGTGAAGTATCTAACTGTTTATGTATTGTTAAACTCTCGTGCACACCTAAGCTCTTTGCAGGCGTCATGTGATGAGCTGATACAATTTTCTTTGACTGCAATGACAGTCTTTTTTACAAAGCAACAGTCTTCAAGGGGAGTCCAACATCCATTTACATAACCGAATTCGTGTCCAGTACGCTGAACACTTCGGAGGGTGGTTATGAAATCAATGTCGTCGCTATAGATTTTAGTAAAGCGTTTAAGAAAATTCCTCACCAAAATATTCTTTGCAAGCTAAAAACAATTGATTTCTAACAGGGGTTGAATCGTATCTAGTAGACCGCCAATGCCGTGGTTCAACAAAGTGGTCATTTTGGACTATGGAGCTTTATCTTTATAGTAAATAATAGTGAGCGTATCACCAGGAAGATGACCTCAATAGTTTCTCAATCTAGTGCCACAAAGACTTTCTAAGGCTTAATCTCAATAAATGCTATTCTATTATATCTCTGGGCACCGTGGGGCATGCGGTTAGTGTGTCGGACCACTGCGCGTGAAGTTCCAAGTTCGAATCCCAGAAAACAAGAAAAAGTTTTTTCATGATCCCAGCTCTCGCGAACGTCTGACAAACATCCGAGAGTATTGTTGTCATGAGAAAGCTTATCAAAACAAATTGCCTTTCGGATATGGCACTAAACCGTAGGTCCCTTCCATTCGTCTGAAAAATATAACGCATACAACACGAGTGTTTGCGAGAAACTAGGCCCAGGCTATTCTATGTATAAATCTACTATATCTATAAAATATAGATATATATACTCGCTATATCTACTCCTGAAAGCGTCTCCCACCAACTCTTAGTGTCTCTTCATTCGCGACAAGATTGTATCCTCAACCTTCTTAAAGTTTAAGTATATAAGACGAGAATAAAACACATCTAGTGTTAAGTGTTAGTGGACCGTATATAGGAGATTCCCCACCAATACTTATGTGTACGATTCGATATATCAAACAAAGATAAATACAAGTCGATACTATACACTATATTATTCTTTCTTTGTCCTGATTTTATAGCTCTATTTATCAGTTCACACTCTATCTCAATGGTATCAAGGCAAGACTAATTAAAATTAGTACCCCATCGATAGGGTACAATGCCTACCCTATCGATAGGGTACAATAGCCTACAATCTCTTGTTATTAATATCGCTATTATGAATTTATTGGCACAATCGATAATACAACCCATAGTATCTGACCACTAGAATGCCTCTGATAACCAATGTCAACGATCTGTAGCACAATTATCCAAGAGGTAGCCACAACGAGCAAGAGAGACGGGAAGGATATCGGCTTATTCAAAAGAAGAAGAAAGACCAAGAGAAGCGCGCGATCGGGAATATTGATAGCTTATACTCCAGGAACAATGTAAAAAGAATCCGTACAGAAATCTGTAGAGGTGAAAATGGGAACCTTGTAGTAGAATCATAATCGGTGCTGAGAATACCATATGTAAAAACTACTTCTGCAGACTATATAACAACGACGAAGATCAACATCCCGCTGTCAGGCAGAATGAACCAATCGATGAACTACGATTATAGTCAAAATTCCCGTCCACCTAACCAAAGCGAAGTTAGGATAGCAATATCCAAGTTGAATTCCAACAAGACTGTTGGCCCTATGGCTTACCGGCTCAACTTTTCAAGACAGCTGGTGATGAATTGGTACATAGCATACACCAACTCATCTCTAAAATTTGGTCAGACGAATGTATGCCCGATAAATGGAATCTCAACATCGTTTGCTCGATCCACAAGAAAGGAGACCCCTCAACTTCGCCAAATATAGAGACATCGGTATCCTCAATATCGCATACAAGATCTTTTCTGCGATATAGTGCTAACGCTTGAAACATTTTATCAACAACCCCTATCAGTGCGCTTTCAGGCTAGAAAAGTTCATCATACATCAAATCTGCATACTTCGTCAGATCCTCGAGAAACACCAAGAAGTCCAAAGCGATACTCATCATCTCTTTATTGATTTCACGGCCACCCATGACAGCATATACATATGTATAGAGAAAAGCTATAAAGAGCCATGTCTAGTTTTTACATACCTGCCAAACTTGTTCGTCTGTGCAGGTTGCCGATGGAGCACGCTCACTGCTCCAACAAGGTCGTTAATGACCTCACCAAGATCTTTGATGTCGAAAAATGTTTTAGACAAGGTGACGCGCTGTGATGTGACTTCTTCAATATTGTACTTGAACGGATTGTGCGGAACTCACAAGCGAACACCAGAGGCACAATCTATCAAAATTCCGTACAACTGCTTACATACGCCGACGATAATGATATTATTGATAGAACTCAGCGGGCTATCCCCGGTGCGTTTGCAAGCATTGAAGCAGAAGCGACCAAAATAAGTTTAACGGTAAACGAGGGCAAAACCAAGTATATTCTGTCAACAAAAAGGGACAATCAACAACGACGAATTGGAGAGAACGCCACAGTGGGCAGCTACAACTTCGAAGAATTAAGGAACTTTGTCTACCTTGAATTAGCTTCTCTGATGCAACGCGACAATGGTTCATTACGACTATAGTTAGAGCGATGAAGTTGCTCGTAGAATTATAACTGTTCACGCAACATTCTAGATGGAGAATGCAAATCAATAAGTTGGAGTAACGGAGGGCATTTAATATGATAGGTTAAAAGATCATGGATAAACATAATGGAAAAGTTTTACGTCTTTTCTCAAGAGACACTAGTCCAAGTAATAAACACCTAGCATTATAGGCAGGCATCTCAATAGGCCAGTTTAATTTATAAATAGCATATCTGGTAAACTTTGTTTGAATCCTTTCTATCCTTTTTGATGCAACAATATAATGTGGACACCGCACAGAGCTACAATACTCCAAATCAGATCTAACCAGAGATATAAACAGCGATTTCAATGAGTAGGGATCAGAAAACTCACTTGCATTTCTTTTGATAAAGCCAAGCATAGAATTTGCTTTGCTTATTACATAATCGATGTGGAGTGAGAACGTAAGCTTTGTATCTAAAATTACACCAAGATCTTTTTTACGATCTACTCTGCCGAGGCATATATTGTGAATGCCACAGTTAAATATAATAGGATTAAAATGTCTATAACAAGAGAATGATTCGCATTTTGCTATGTTCAAATGCAGAAAGTTAATATTGCACCAATCAACTAGTCTCGTTAAGTCATCGTTAAGAAGTACACAATCGCGTACGGAAGCTACCAAACGATACAGCTTTAAGTCATCAGCAAACAGTAGGCAGAGTGAATGTATAAAAATTAGAGGGATATCATTGATAAAAAGTAGAAAAAGTAAAGGTCCTAAATGACTGCCTTGGGGAACGCCAGATATAACAGTAATAAGAGTCGACAGGCACTGATCGATTTTCACATATTGTATTCTGTTGGTCAAGTAAGACCTAATCCATTTCAAAATATTAGAATGAAAACCCATACAAGATAACTTATGCAGCAAGACCGTATGATTCGCCCTATCAAAGGCCTTGGCAAAGTCCGTAAAAATAATATCGGACGGCAACCATTTTTCAAAACCTGTGACTATGAAGTTGCTCAGAATAGACAAGTTTGTAGTCGTGGATTTACCGGAGACAAACCCATGTTGATAAACGGAAATGTAATCTTTAACGAGGAAATAAAGTTTATTATAAATAATTTTTTCGAATAACTTAGGAATAGTTGAAATTTTACAGACAGGTCTATATTTTGAAACATCTTGTTTGGAGCCAAATTTGGAAATTGGTGCTATAAAGGATACCCTCCACTCGTTTAAGAAGTCGCCATTAGAAAGAGACATATTGAAAATATGAGTTAACGGCTTCCCTACTGCGCTAGCACAACTCTTAAGCAGTAAGGGTGGAATACCATCCGGTCCCTCTTTTAAGTGCAGTCTAATAATGATAACGCATTCTCCACCTCCATGACATCAACATTAAGTGAACCTAAATCAAAGATTTCAGACACATTCGGTCTTCGGAAGAAGAAGAAACGGATGAATAAACAGATTTATTTTGTGGATACATCACTAGTAGTTGCTCCTGAGTAGCTCGTACAATTTGGATATCCATTAGTCTTACACTTGCTATCTATATAGCTCCAAAAATATTTGCTGTCGCTTTTTAATCTTGATTCGGCTGACAAAACGTAGTCACGATATGAGAATTTATTGAGCGAATCAAATTCTCGCTGACGAGCTAAGTAACAATCGCGAAACTCTAAATTCTCCCTATTATTACGGAAATTAGATGGATCGACACTAATATTAAATTCCCTATCAACAAACACTAGTTCAAGTAAACGATTGAGGTTATTACGGTGATTATTGACTTGATCATCAAATCAATTACTGATGCTTCAACTTGAGTGGTAACATTAAAAGGAACTAGGCATTTATCGTCTGATCCAAAAATCCAATTGATGTCACCTAAATTAAAGTCACCGATACATAAAACATGCTGAGAGCAATTAAGGTTATCTAAAATGAAACCACTGTTGTTTAGATGTAAATCATAAAGTTGAAGTGAGCTCTTAGGTGGAATGTAGCCTACCATTAAAATTAATTCTAATTCACAATCTAACTTTATACTGACTAAAATATTGACTACATCAGAAACTGAAGATGAAGAGTCTGATTTTAATTCGATCAATCTGCATGATAAGGAAGAACGAATTGCAATCAACACTCCACCACCAGTATCTTTACCTGACAAAGGTAGGTTACGATCTTTCCTAAACACAGTGTAATTATTAGCATTAAACAATTCAGTAGTTAATTGATTATCAGTTAACCAAGTCTCGGTTAAAATAACAATGTCATACAAGCAAGAAAAAAAAAAAGTAAATAAATTTAAGTTTGGACTTACAACCACCGACATTTTGGTAAAATAAATACAGATTACTTCCATTAAGACAAGGTGATTTAGGTAATGATGATGACGATGACAGTTGAGGTAGAACAGCAGCAACATCAGAGACTTTGGATCTCGTATTAGGAAGAACTAATCGTGGATGAGCAGCTGACAAAACAGAAGTAGGCATAGCAGCAAAAATAGCAGCAGCAGGCATAGAAGGAAAATTCAGCGAAGCGTTTCTTTCCTTCGGAACAAATTCAAAACCACTGTCCCATCAGGCCAGAAATATTTAGAGAGCAGCAGGTCAAAGAAGCCATCCGGTGGAAACAGCTTAAAGGATGCTATTTCCCGAGGCACATTGAAGCTAAATTTGAAACATTTGATGACAGGCCCAGGCGAGGAAATTTGACTCCTGATGAAATTCATTACGTCATCCACAGTGGTAGCAAAAGACAGCCTCGAGATGAAAATAGTTTTTCGAACGGGTTTTTTTACCACAACTAAATTGACGGATGTTGGAGAAAGACCCGGAGAATTGACTGCTGGCAGGATAGGTGAAACTGGGGCAGAGATTGATATAATTATTCCCCACAGGAACAGGAGTTAGTTGAGTGCTCTCAGAAGGATCATCGACTGGTACAATTAAATCCACAGCAGGAATATCAGCAACTAGCGGACTAGGAAGCAAAGAAGTCCCGGCGGCTACAGCAGTTGAAATCGCCAAGTCCTTCCTTTTTTTTGATTTGGCGAGATTTTTGGGATTGGTAGGTTTCCCCTCGTTTGGGGAAGGGCAATTTGGTTTGAGAAGCTTTTTCGAAACAGCAATACTCTCGGATGTTTGTCAGATGTTCGCGAGAGGTGAGACCGTAAAAAGTATTTTTGGTGTTTTCTGGGATTCGAACTTGGAACCTCAAGCGCAGTGGTCCAACACACTAACCACTTACGCTACGGCGCCCACAGAATAGCTCTTGCCAATCGCTATTTCTTTGAGCTCATAAGGCAATTCAATAGTAAGGTTATACCTACATATCTCGAACAACTAAGGAGCCTCTATACAAGACCTTATGATCCCAGTCCTGCTTTACGGCGCTGAAAGATGAACCTTATTGAAAGCGAATGAAGATATCCTTAGTCGCTTCTAGAGAAAAATGTTTCCTCAGATATTCAGTCCCGTTTGCGTTGACGAGTTTTGGAGAAGATTTAATGACGAATTATGCGAACTGTACAGCGACATCGACCTAGTAAAAAGACGGCATACTGGACGTTTGAGATGGCTGGGACATGTAGACCGAATAGATACCAATACTCCGACCCTCAGAGTCTTCGAATCTAACCCGGAGGGACGACGCAGTAGAGGACCTCGTCGACGTAGGTGGCATACACAAGTTCAAGGGAACTACGACGAACTTGGGGCGCTCAACTAGAGGCAATTAGCTAAAGACCGAGCTAAATGAAGAGGCTTGTTGCTTGAAGGCCAGATTCACCCCGAACTGTAGCGCCACCTTTTTTTTTATGGTTGCGCCAAAGGGTGTGTAATCTTCTAAAGATACCAGTAGCCCGAGCTACTGGCATGCACGATTCGCAAACCTGAATACTCGGTGCCAGAAATATGCCTACGTACTAAACCACACCCTGCACACTTCAACCACTCTCCCCGCGGGACTACCGTTAGGTATTACTTCGCGGGGCTGGTTAGCTATTTATGCTCTTCTTTCGCTGTCTTCCGCTCCTTGTTCCAAAAGTGTTGCCGGTTGGACTTGGTTGCTCTCTCTGACTCTTGCCAGCCGTCTAAGTTCCTGCACGATTATCGCTGCAACTTGTTTCACCGCGTTCCATATTGCATTCGATGCTATCATATGGTGCACAATGTTTTCGGGGGTTGGTATTTCTCCAATTTTTTCCTCCAGTTCGCTATGCTCTATATGAAAACGTGGGCACTGAAAAAATACGTGCTGAGCGTCTTCTGAGGCCTCTCTGCAATTTGGACAGTTGGGAGATTTATCGAGCCCAAACCTGTTTAGATACGCTCGAAAGCAGCCATGTCCGGTTAGCAACTGGCTAAGATAGAAATCTACCTCTCCGTGTTTCCGTTCCATCCATTTTTGGATATCCGGTATAAGTCGATGGGTCCATCTTCCCTTTGAGGACTGGTTCCATCGCTCCTGCCATGTTCTAATGCTTCGCTGTCTTTCTTCCAGCTTGATATTTTTGACCGACGCTTGAGGTTCCTGAATTTCGGCGTCGTAGGTCCTTTGTAGCTCGATAGCCAAGATATCCGCTGGTAGCATTCCCGCGATGACACATACTGCCTCGTCTGACACCGTACGAAAAGCACAGCATACTCTCAGCGCACATAATCTGTTGACAGGGTTTATCCTTCTTGCGTAGGTCTTTTTCGTCATAGCTTTGGCCCGTATGGGTGCCGCATACATAAGGATGGACTGCACCACCTTTGATAGAATAAGTCTTCTTTGTTGCCTAGGTCCTCCTATATTTGTCATTATTCTTGTTAAGGCACCGCTCACCCGAGCCGCTCATCATACCTAGGTATTTGATAACCGATTTTGATGTCGTATTATGATCTCCTACTATGATGGTGAATTCCTCTCTTTTCTTGTGGCTGCTTACCAATACTGCCTCTGTTTTATGTTCGGCGAGCTCTAACCCGACTGCTGCCATCCAGCGTTTGACTTTTCGGATACATTATTTTGCAATATCCTCTATTTCTTCTAGATGTTTTGCAACCACGACAATTGCAATATCATCGGCAAAGCCTTTGATTTTTGCCTCATTTGGGATTCCAAGCCTTAGAACCCTATCATACATAATGTTCCAAAGGATAGGGCCTAATACCGATCCTTGTGGAACTCCGCCAGATATGTGGTACTGCTTTACTCCATCGTCGGTATCGAAGAGCAGATACCGTTTCTCGAAGTAGCTCAGTATTATTTTAATCAAGAACCATGGCACCATCATTGACCTAAGCGATTGCACTATGAGTCCCCAATTCGCAGAATTGAACGGTGTATTTCTTTACACCGCCTCTCCATCTCCTGCCCTGAATAGCTTCTTCCAAGGTTGTAGTTACCCTTCTTATTGCGTCTACTGTAGAACGAGCTTTCCTAAAACCGTACTGTTGGTTGGAGAGTCCCCCGGCTTCATCAATTGTCACTTCTAATCGGTTGCATATGATTCGCTCCAGTATTTTACCCATTGTGTCTAACAGGCATATGGGACGGTATGACGAGGGCTCGTCTGGTGGTTTTTTTCAGCAGCACTAGACGTTGCTTTTTCCATTGGTCTAGAAAAACTCCTTCTGTTAGACACTTGTTGTAGAGTTCCACAAATGGTTGCGTATTTGTTTTAATGGCTAGTTTAAGGGCCTTGTTCGGTATGCCATCTAATTCAGGTGACTTGGTATCCTCGAATCGTCTGCATACATCCAGGAGTTCCCTTTGCGTGACAGTTGGGATGTCCCGTACTTCCAGAGTTGGCTCTATACGCTCTGCTGGTGTTTGAGGTGGAAAAAACCGTGATACAATTTTCTGCATAAGGAGAGGGCATGAGGGGAGGGTGCCCTAGTGCCTTTGAGTTCTGCCATTACTGTTCTGTAGGTGGTGTCCCAAGGATTTACATCTGCTTGCTCGCAGAGTTCCTTAAAGCTATTGCTCTTACTTCTGCGGATGGCTAGTTTTAGCTCTCTTCGCCTATCTTTGAATTGCACCCGTAGGTCCTGATGTGTGGACAAACCTCTGGATCGCTGGAATAGTCTTCTGGCTCTATGGCACTTGCTGCGTAGCTCTGCTATCTCTTCGTTCCACCAGTATACTGGTGGCCGGCGATTTGGTTATGTTTTCCGGACCATGGATGCGCCGCAAGCCCTAGTTACTTGTTTGGTAACCTCAGCGGCAATAGCGTTTGCTGTTCCTGGGCTTATTGTTGACTCTGCAAAAATCAGGGCAAAAGTGTCTTTATCCATGGTGCTTATTTTCCACCCCATTCGTTATGTCTTCTTTGGGCGTTCCTGGGTTGGTCTCCTAGATTGTACTTCAAACAGGATGGCAAGGTGGTCGCTGTGAGTATATTGATTACTGACTCTCCAGTTGGCGCCTCTCGATAAGGAACTAGTTGTAAAGGTGATATCAACTATGGAGCCTACCCCATTTCTACTAAAAGTGAGCTCACTTCCTGTATTTAGTAATATTAGGTCTAATGACGATACGGCTTCTAGGAGAGCTTCTCCCTTGAAGTCTCCAGCTATAATTGTTGGGCTACGACCTCTAGCATCATCCACGAGCCTATCAAGCATACCTTGTTTGGAGATGCATAACAGCTATATACGTGTACTCCTTTGACCTTTGCTCGCACGAAGCCTGTTCCAGGTGTCATAATTTTTTTCTTCGAAGGCGCAATCTCCACAGGCCCAAATAGCAGCTCTTTTTGGGTCATCCGCAGCCCAAACTGTATCATCGAGATTTTTGTACTGCTCACATAATACGGCAACATCTATCTTTAACTCGCGAACGGTTTGTGTCAAGATATCCTGTGCCGCTTCGCAGTGGTTTAAGTTTAGTTGCAGCACTTTCATATTCTTCTTGCGACTTTGCAGCTTCTTGGTATACCGGGCATACTATGCTTCCTGCCGCGTGTTTGATGTTGCTACTTCCCTTTTCTTCGCAAATCATCATTGCATCATTGCTGCAGTTCTTGGATACATGGCCTTTCTGTCCACACCTTACGCAATCCTCACTCCTATCCAACGTATTTTTACACGCCTTTGCTAGGTGCCCGAAGTTAAGACACCTCAAAAATCGCAGCGGTATTATTTTCTCCGTTATACGGCATACCGTCCATCCGATTTTTATTTTTCCCACATCCAGAACTTTTTTGGCAGTATTTATCGGGAGGCTCATGACGGCGGTTTGCGTCCCTGCATAGGCTGTCCTCATAGATTTGATGGATGAGGTCTGTATGCCTTGTGCTTTCTCGAACTGCTCGGACAGAGCTTGGCAGATCTCTTCTTTTGTGGTGACGCCATCTAGGTCTTTGCACTCAATGAGCACCTCTTGCATTAGGTGCTCACTTCCGCTATTTCACCGAGAACTTTTCCCACTTTACTTTGGTGTTCTGATATTATTCCATCAGCTGCTTTCTTGAGCTCAATCAGTAGCTCTCCCTTGGCTGTCCTTCTTATGCGGGTTACATCACACCCCAATCCATTCAACTCGAGGTTGGTCTTCACCTTTCGGAGTATGTCGCAATAGGAAATTTCTCCCATCTTTTTAATCACCAGTGCGTCAGGCTTAGCATATATCTTGCCTCGACTTTTTTCGACTTCTTCCATCAGTGCCGAGATGTGCTTTCCCAGGGAATGCATGGCTTCACGTTTTTCTCCCTCTTCGCTGGTTTCTTTGGCCTTTACTTTCGTGTGAGTTTCGGACTTCAGACTACCAGTTAATATTTCACTGGGGAGAGATTTCGACGGCGTCTGCGAGGTTGTCTGTTCATTAATTGGTTCAGACGGCATCTCCGCGTTTGTGTTCTCTTCTTGCGTCGGTCCATCCGTTATTTTTAACGGCGGTGATCGCATCAGTACCGAGCTTCTCCTGAACGGATTTTCTTCTGTACTTTCATCTCCTGAGTTTTGTACTTTTTTTGTTCTTTTCTTTCTGTTTTATTTGTATTTGTTTTTGTTTGATTCATGATTGGATCCCACGAGTATGGGGGAAAGAAAAGTCGACCGCATCAGAGACCCCTAGAATATGGTAAGGCTGTATTACAAACAGAGGGCACCAGTTATCTGGAGGGCTCCGTTAGCGATGCTGTATGGGTAGCGCCACCTAAGTAAGTAAGTAAGTAGCCAAAACCACTTTGGAATAATAGCTACTGCCGAAGAGGGACCCGTGGTAAAATAATGAATGAACGCAGAGAAAAGAGGTTTTGAGCACAGAAAGTTTCTCGTTTCATAAAAAGGAAGAAAAAGAAGCCCTGCACGGGAAGGTAAGAGCGTACACAACCTCGCAAATCAAAAATATTTTTGTCGATTTTTGGTCGCATATGAGAACATTTTCAATCCTGAGATCCATCGGAAAATGGTCCAGTCATGAACCTTATCTTTAGTTGCGCTACAACTGGGAAGTAATACATCAGATTGCAGCGAGGCTTGTTATAAACAGTAAGGGGGATTTTATTTTAAAGTAATGAGCGATACTATCGACAACTATTGATTCGAGGTAATTAAGAAGTTTACATAGGAATAAACACAGATTTCACAAGCCATATCCTCATGGAAATCTCTAGATTAGTCCTACGAAACCTCTGCTAATTTAATTCAAAAAAACGTTTGGGCTCAAAACTTCTAACTCGGAGAATAAAGTTTGTGCTTTTTTTTGAACCAACTAATTCTGCTGTATGGTGCAGAAGATTGTATCATACTATAAGCAGAAAAACGAAATTCCTTTTGAAAAATACTCCATCGGACCGATCTTTTATCCTGCTTCGACAATCCCTTGTGGCAGCAACAAATTGTAGTTGCTCAGCACAGTCAGCGAATAGATGGGACTCTTTTTCATTTTTGGCTGGAGCTCATTATGACTAGCTTTATCTTCAGCCTTCTATCCACTAAAATAGTTAACAAGCTCAAACTACCAAGGGTTAAGGTTTTCACCACTTATCTCATGGATCACTTAACACAATTACTCATCTGAACCTGAAGAGTAAACCCGCGTTGATCTACATCAAGCTTTAGTTCAAATATAAGCTTATCACGCGAATCCCACAGGCGGATCAGTAGAAATGCTTTGAAGTGGGAGGGTTATGATCGCTTGTTTTCAGATTATAACCTCGCCGAAATAGGAAAAGGAAGAAGATAAGCTCAACCTTAAGTTGCCATTCATTTATGGCTGACACTCTATCGTCAATAGTTAGTAACCTCTGTTATCATTTCTTAATTTGTTTTGAAAGAACCTTGTGGTTAAGCACCAACTTTTACACTTATGTCTAGTAATGATTCACAGATGGTGGATTTTCATGAATAATTTGGGGTTTCTTACATCATGAGAAGCCCTTTGATTTGATACTTCCATCATTAGTGGTTCCTCGGTTTAGATTCAATTTTATTCCTTGGAGAAGACCCTTCAAAGCCTTTCAGAGTTTAATAACATAGATACACATACACACACACTAACATCTGCTTTACCGATGTTGTCCACGTGAGAAAACTAAGATAACATCCTCGCTGGCATTAATAAAACTACTAGGACTTGAAAAATACTTTTAGTACGTGCCTTGTTTATTTATTGATAGAATGAATAATGTAATGTAATGTTGCAATTTAATCACAACGTTCCGGCTTATCTACGCCACACATTTGTGTGATGGGACTGAAATATGTCCCCTTTGGACACTCGTAAAGATTTCCCGTCCACTCAGCGTCTGATAAAATGCAACTGATGTACCTAAAGTGCACCGCAGTAAGTTAGCTGTTGCAATGGGTAAAAGTAAAAATCCTTACTTCTGACAAGTTGGATCTGTGGTTATCTCATAACGTCCAGGGAACTTCCTATTTTCACAGTACTCGTTTGACTGAGTTTCCGGGCTTGGAGTTGTCGTAGTTGTTATCTCTGGAGCGGAAGTTGATGTTATAGGTTCAATCCATGGACAAGTGGCACCAAGCTAATATAAGATTTTTTTTAGACTAAGGACCATCTTGATATTAGGATCTTACCCCAGTAGTAGTCTTGTCAACGCAGATGGTTGGTGAATCAATATTACACACAAGGTTATTGGGACACTTATATTCCGTTGTTGTATCGGGACTATCCGAACCATAGCAGAGCGCAAAAGCATCATAATCGGTACATGAAAATGTCTTACCTTCATTGCATGTATTGCATCTTGCACATGACGATAGAGTAGTGCCTTCAGGTGCACAAACTTGTGCGTTTGGTGTGCATACAGTTCCGGTCGGGCATTGAATTGCTGGCGCCGATGGCATACCTTTTGAAATTCACATTATTTTAAGAGGTTTCTTTAAATTTCGTACAAGCATACCATCCACACAGACTTTAAATTTATCCTTTGCAACACAGGCTAAGCCAGAAGTTGCAGAGCAAGTGTTACACAAACTATTCACCGTCAAAATAGTAGCAGAGAATACAACAATTACCTGAAAAGAATTGGTAGTAAGTTTGTTGTCCATAGCAACTTAAGCCTTTTATAACCAAGAAAAAAAATAAACTTTGTACAAATGTTTACTTACTGTAAAAAACTTCATCTTGATTTCCATTCAACTAAGTATCTTAAGCCAACTGCACTGCAACTAAGGTTGTAAGCTACAGTGTCCACCTTATTTATGCGATTTCTTATCAACGCAACTGCTGACTGCAGTTTATCTGATAAATATTGTTAACTCAATAAATGGATTAAAACAGATGTACTTAAGAAAAATGCATAAAAATTAATGAACATTTCTAATATTTACTTCAGACACCAATATTTATTGCTTAGCTCCTGTAGAGCTTGTCGGTAATTACAGTGCTATTAACATGAACTTGTTTACAGATGCGTTTTATTTAAAATTAGTTTTTCAGTGTTTCACTCGTCGTATTGTTTTCAATGGGGATTATGGTACGAGTATGCTACTATGAATCACAACCCAAAGAAGAAAATACATTAACACTTGGTACAACTAGTTTTTTCGGTGATATTGCAAAAGAATTAAAGGGTCTTTCAAGAGACCCAGTATTCTACAGGGTCACATGCAGCTTTCCTCTGCAGCCAATCGCCTGCAGTTTTGTACACTAAGTTAGTCGACAACCCTTTCTAGTTGAGCATGCTACCTTCGATCTGATTCCTCTACCACGCTATCCATCTAGATAGAGTAAATTCAACGACATATCCTAACCATATCAGTGGGCACCGTGGCGCAAGTGGTTAGTTTGTCGGATCACTGCGTGTGAGGTTCCAAGTTCGAATCCCAGAAAACACCAACAAGTTTTTTACGATCCCACCTCTCGCGAAGGTCTGACAAACATCCCAGAGTATCATTGTCACGAGAAAGCTTCTCAAAATAAATTGCCCTTCGGATACCGCAGTAAACTGTAGGACTCTTCCATCCCTAACCATCTCACATAGTGAATTCAAAAGCCTTTGACATATGGCTGAAAACATTTTTCGTACGGTTTGATGGTTGATATGAATGATATCGGGTGCTCGGGAAAAAATACTGTGAATCATAAAGCAAGGACAAAATAACAAATCTGGACGCCACCCCCTGAGTTTTTCTGAAACTTAATGTCCTTTTCAACTTCCGTCTTGCAATCATGTAATTACACTTAATTGATTGCTCCCTAGACGTAAGTTACTACAATACTTACTTACTTACTTAGATGGCGCTACAGTCCGTGGTGGACCTGGGCATCAGCCAACAAACCTCTCCAGCCAGCCCGGCTACGAGCCAGCTGCCTTCAGTTGCGCACGCCAAGTTGGTTGAGGTCACCCTCCACTTCTTTGCGGTACCTAGCGCGAGGTAGTCCGCTACAGCGCCGTCTATCAGGAGTAAATTCAAAGACTTTACGGACTGGAACGTTGAGCTCCATCCGCTCTATATGACCCAGCCATCTTAGTCGCGGTACGTAAAACCTTTGGCTAAGTCGATGTCCTTGTATAGGCCGTATAGTTCGGCATTGTACCTTCTCCTCCACTCGCAGACGGGAATAAAGACCACTTGAAGAACTTTTCTGATTTTTTTTTTTAACAGAGTCCATGCCTCTGCGCCGTATAGCAGGACTGGGATGATTACGAGTAATGTCTTATAAATTGTTACCTTAGTAGTTCGAGATAGGGCTTTGCTACTCAATTGCCTTCTTAGCTCATAGAAACAGCGACTGGCAAGAGTAATTCTTCGTTTGATCTCCCCACTGCAACTGGTGTCAGTTGCGAAACTCAAAATAGAGCCTAAGTTATATTACGAATATATCTGTCTATTGTGGCGTTCTCTTCAAGACGCCGATGTTGGGTGTCCTTTTTTGTAGACAGCATATATTTTGTTTTCCTTTCATTGACTGCTAAGCACATCTTTGCTGCCTCGATCTCAATAATCGAAAATGTCCCACTGACGGCCCGCTGAGTTCTTCCGAGTTCACGTAAGCGAGTAGTTGTACTACTACTTGACTTGTAAAAGATTGTACCTCCGGTGTTAGCTTGTTAGTTTCGTACAATTCTTTAAAATATTATGTTAAAAAGATCGCATGATAGCGCATCACTTTGTCTAAAACCTTTCCAGACATCGGACGGTTCGGTGGTGTTCCTTCCGACTCTGAAGGAACAGCTTGTCAGGGATGCCGAGACTAGACATGGCTCTGAGCTATATAACTCGTCTCCATTCTTTCGTCCGACCAGATTTTACAGATGAACTGGTGCATGCTCCTTACCAACTCATCTCCTCTTGCCTTGAAAAGTTCGGCGGCAAGGCCGTCGGCTCCAGCAGCTTTGTTGGATTTAGTTTAGATATCGCTATTCTCACTTTATTCAGATCGGGTTGACGGGATTCTTGACTATCGTCGTCACTGTTGAATGGCTCATTCTGCCTAACAGTGGGATATTGATCATCCTTTAGCAGTCTGCAGAAGTGTTTCTTCCATATCCTCAGCACCGACTGCGGTTCTACTACTATGTTACTATTTTCGACCCTGCAGGCTTCTGTTCTTACTTTGAAACCTTGGCATCTTCTTTTTGCCTTTTGATAACATTTTCGAACATCGTTTCTGCAGACTTAATGTTTAAAAAAAAAGGTTCTGCAATACTGATGATTTTATATTACGTATCTTTAGTTGTTTGCTGTTTTATTACCTTCGTAGCTTAAAGGATGCATCTGATTCTCTCGACCTCTGCACTTAAATCTTTTGAAAATTCGTTGATTAACCGTTAAAACGATCTCCTTTCTTGACGAGCAGGTAGACAATGCTTAGGTTGTACTCATCGGCCCTAGTTCAATCCGACCACACTTTGCGAGCGAGTTGGTAAATGCTTGCCTATTATAGGTAAGACATATGATTTTATTTCCATCAAGTTAGGAGAATTCTCGGCTGTCATTGTCAAGGTCATCACTTGTATTTCTACTGCACTCACTTCATGCTTTCCTTAGCACCTTGTATACATTTAATGACAATTTCACGTGAAAATAAAAGCTGCTTCTGCGCTCTATGACAGTTGCAGATACTTCAGGTGTTAATCTGCTTTCTACCCGCTCCATCCCATTGCAGCGTATTAAATCAAACAGACAATTAGTTAGGGCGCTCATCAATAGAGCGCATAGTCTTAGAACTCTTAATCATAATTGAGTACCAAGGAGTTTCTTTTATAAAATTGTCATTTGCATAACTCTACCTACATTTTTATAAATGTGCAATGGCTCGTTAGGAATATACGTCGTATATACGACACGCGCAGATTTTAATTTCTTTACCTTTAGATTACGATCTATAAGGATAGCACCTAAAGCTTAACGTTAATGTTACCTGTTTAGAGTACATCCTACTTTTCGCTACCAGAAACAGCTTTGTTGTTAAAGATATTTTTGTGTTTTATTTTTCAAACATAAAATGTCCGCTAGGTACTTCATTTTTATCATAGGCATTATCAGGGACCAGGCAAATCGCACCAGGGGGGGATCAAATGAATATTACTCTTCAATCCAATACCAATCGCTATTTTTATTGGCTAACAAGGCAACTGAGTAGCAAAGCCATATCTCGACCTACTTTAGTAACTCTGTATTAGACACTAATCATCCCAGTCCTGCATGACGCAGAGTCATGGACTTTGTCAAAATCTAATGCGGATGCCCTTGGTTACTTTGAGAGTAAAGTTCTTCGAGTGATCTTTGATCCACACCGGAGTGTAAGTAAGAAAGTAAGTATTTTTATTTTTTTTTTTTAAGTGAAACTTCTTTATCGAGACTAGTGAATCAGAATATCCTCGACACAAAAACCAAAGATGAAGCATCATCTGAAAGACGAAAGCCGGCATGGGAGTTTCAAGGTGTGTTTACACATGCATGAGATAGTGATGAGTACATACATAGAGGGTGTTTTTTAAGCCAGTACTAACTTCAGACAGTTATATCTGTCAAACCAATTGCCAGATTGCAAACTGTCAGTGTCATTTTTATTCAGTCTTTGCAATATTATCGTGATGACATACACGCTTCAATATTGTTATCAAATTTTAGAAATTTGGTTTAAAAATTATAGTTCTGTGCGCCTAACTTATAGAGCACTTGCACCATATTACACCCGGCATAATCGACCATCTGAGACCGCTATTCACCGTATTGTTGAGCGTTTTCGCACAACGTTTTCTTTGCAAGATGCAGTGGCACCGAAACGCATAAGAAGAGCGCGTACTGAAAAGAATATTGCATCCGTGCAGGAGTGTTGAAGAAGATCCAAATTTATCGATTCGACGTCGTTCACAACAGCTTGGTCCTTGTCCGTCCACTTTATGGAAAAATTTACGCAAAGATCTTGGTTTGAAGTCTAACAAGAAACGTAACGCAACTACGGGGATACGTAAAGCCGCTAGTCAACGCTGACAAACCAACAACAATCGACGCATTCGAAGCCATCATTTTTCGTGTAGTGGGGGACAGACTGCTGGTATTGATAATGATCGTGCTGCAAGTATGCACGATCAAAAAGAATTGCTTTTTGGAAGGTTTGCCGGTTCTACGGCTACAAAGCAGAGATTTCCGACGCGTACAAAAAAATAGTACTGACTTTCTTTGCCAAGCCAGTGAAGTGTTAACAATATTTGTTGTAATGGTGATAAAGCTTTATTGTAATTTGTCGAATGTACAATCGATGCACACATTCTGGACATTCTAAATTTTTCCACAAAATATGGATTTACCATACTAAATTTTACTGCCCTAAAATTATTCTGACGTTTATATTAATTTCAACTAAATCGAGCACATCTTCGCCATCATAAAGTAGCTCCATTGTATATTATTACTTTATTTCACTTTAATTTTTGATAATTTGTGTTTTTATTAATTTTTGGTAACTTTTTGCTGAAAGTAATCTTTGAATAACAATGAAAATGTCAAAATCGTACATATCATACAACACTTCCAATGAAGTCTATGAAACAGAAAGTTATATATGTTGTATGATGTATGATGAAATGTATGTGTTGTATGATCTGTGAAACAAGCCCCTGGTATTGAGATTCGCAATTTGTTGGTGCTATACCACATTCTTACTGATTGCAGCGCTACTTTCTCTCTGTTCGGCGAATAGTCGTAGATTATTTGACAATTCAAAGCAAGTAATCACGGTGAAAACATATAACATTCAATTTGTTCAATGGATTCAAAGAGGACTGTCTTATCTAAATTCGAAGCAATTAAAATTATAGCAGTGTGGAAAAATTATATCGGCAAGCTACGAGGAACAAGGCGCAATATTGGTGTGTGCGAAAATCAGCGTGTACTACGAACT